>OY974082.1:10021498-11221498 GCA_963854165.1 Sylvicola cinctus
AACCATCCCACAAACACGTAGCGATTCACTTGTCTATTTTCAGAGCGACCCAACAGACTAACCTCGTTAGTAGGTAAATTCCAGACATCCTTTGCACACCGTTTCCGAGCAGACACTTTGCATATATTCACAGGACATAATATACATAAGATTTGCATATTTCCCAAGATTCGAGTCGAGATTTTATATTTTCGAAGGTCCTTTGTTACACAACCATGCTCACACAATTTTCAGATTTGTTCATTTTATTTGTGTAAATAGTTAATGCTCCCTTTTTTTTTTCATGAAATGTCACTAAATATCCCGATGAAATGTTTCTCTTTTGTTGTGCGCAATGCAGCCCCAAAGGCATGTACCTACAAATAATATGTGCACAATGTATATTATAATATACGAATCAAGGACCTTCAACAAACACAAGTAACAAAACAACTGTATTCAACCTTAATTCAAATAAATAAGAAAACAACAACAAGCAAAACAACGAATCCCTTCAATTAGATATTCGTCCTCCGCAAATTAAGGGTTAATTGTATAAAGCGCTGGGATTAAGGTAGAACGTGTCACTGCGGGTGGGGGATGGGGAAGGGGATGCGGGTGACGGGTGTATTTTACATGTAAACAATTTCGTTTAAAATTGACAGCTGTGTGCCCACAAAATAATCAACCGAAATCCAATTAGTAGATTTAAGTGGATTAAACTAGGGTGGTTTTAGAATGTGATTGGGATGCACGATTTTTTATTTATTTGTTGCGATCCACCTTGTTGGAGTAATGAATTTGTGCAGTCGCGATTTTTTTTGAAAACTTTGATGATGCGGCAACTTGTGTTGATCTTTAGTGTAAAAGAGTGGAAGAGGAAAAAAACACACTTTTGCGTTTTTATGTTTCAATTTTCTTGTGAAAAATAGTTATGGAAATCGTTTACTCTTAAAAATTTCATTTAAAGGCCCCTTTTTTCAGGTTTACCTCATTTAAATTTAATTTATGTAAAATATTGAACGTTTTGATGTTACAAAAGAGGGTATAAAGATTTAATTTTTTTTAAAATAAAATTTTTTAACCTAAAAATTTGAAAATATTTTATTTAAAACAATTTATAAAAAAATTGTTTTTAAATAAAATGCAAATCATATTCTTTTGAAATGATAGTGTTCTTTAAATTGTCGTAATAGAAAAAGTTTTGTTAATTTTTTTAAGGTCTAAATGTTAAACTTATAACGTTAAATATTTAATTATAAAAGAAAATGAATTTTGTGATAATTTTTTTTTTTTACATATTTTTTGTATTCAATACAAAAAAATTTGAATAATTGTAATTCCAAGGTTTTAACATTGTGCTTTCAAGGTCAAAATATCTTTTTATTACTTTGTTATCCCATAAAAAATAGAATTTCGTCGTATTAATTTCGCATGTTGCTCTCCCTGCCAGTCACTCCTTTTTTTGTGGAAATAATTCTTTTTAAAAAATAAATCTTTTATTTGAATGGTTGTGTTGGTATTTGCCTTAATACAGTCGGCCGTTAATGGACCATTAAATTTCCTGATGCGTGAATGTTTTAAATTGTGGGTCATCTTTGACCAGATCGTATTGGCAATTCTCTTTCACGAATGGCATTTGTTCGGATTGGTATTGATAGATGTTTCGAAAACACTCCTTTTTTTTGTTTAAAATATGTGTGCGTGTATTCAATGCATTTTTATAGTGAATTCCATTGATGTTCAGTTCATTATAGTAAATGCTTCTTTGTCTGAAGTTTTTGGTGCAGAATGACGAATTCAATGGCACATTGAAGTCTATTTCCGCACTCACAGTTTAAAATGATTTTTTAGAAACTGTTGGGCAAATTTCAGTTTATGGAAATTGAAATGCTTTCCTTTTGAATTTAAATAACAATGCATTTTAAAATCAAATGGATAATGATTTGATAGTGAACAAAAAGGGGGTGGGTTTAAATATAACATTTTTTTAAAATCCTTTAATCTCGTAATCAAATAAGTAACATTGAATTGAAATAATTAAAATGTGTGAAAAAAATCAAATGTTTCGGAATTTGCATAAATAATCGAAAACTCTGTGAAAATTAATCCAAAAAAAGCCTTCCCAAATTCACATTTACAATTAAATAATAATTTGTCATGAATTTGATTGATCTAAATTAGATAAATTTAAAACAGGATCACAAAAACAAGCAGCATGACGACTCGACGTTACAATAAAAATAAATTAATTTCAAATATGAATTCAGTGCATGGAAACACCATAATTAAAGCTGATTTCCTGAAAAAACATTGCATCTCCTTATGTGCCATGTCCTGCAGCTCTGTCCATCTTCCAAAGTGATAAAACGCGAGTACTATGTGTGCGAACTGGTGCATGCACAAAAAACAAAAAACCCTACAGGATCACGTACAATGTAATAAGTTTGCATATGCGCGAACAGAGGATGACATAGGATTAAAATTGAATTTTTTCCTTTTGTGTTATCATTCTCCGACCCTAGAGGGTGGATGTGTGTGTTTGGACAAGGAAATTGCCAGCGCAGTCCTATGCGAGGTCCTGTATTATAGTTATGTGTGCAAACAAGTGAGAGTGGAACGGAATGGAATGAAGTTAGGAATGGGATTGTTGGAGACGGTGGTGATTGTGCAAGGGCTGCGGGGTGTGAGATGGGTGGACTGTGTGTGCGGTTGACACTTGTGTAAGTTTTATCGTACAGTTGTTGTGAATACGAAATCAGTTCAGTGATGGCGTTATTTTCGCTTCCCTTTTGCATTATTCTGGGCAATGCACCATGCCAGTTACCACATATCATAAATGCATGTAAATATAAGTTTTATAAAAATGGTTTTGGGTGGGAAAAAAAAAATCGAATTAAATGCAAGGATCTTCACCACAATTTAGCATCCAAATGAGAAATTTAGGAAATGTGTTGTTACGATTGTTATGAAACCAGTATTTTTAAAATTTAAATAACTTTAAGTTATTTGGAAATTAATCATCATTATAAGTGACATTACAGCCGGGACCGGGTCTTGGCATGACCCAAAAATTTTCTCTTAACCGGGCGGTGTCCACTAGTTCGGTATTCTAGGTGCTCTTGATGCCAAGACAGTCCTCTTATCTGAGGCGAGGTCTCAATTGTCTTCCTGATTCTAAAAGTCCACCTGCCAGGACTGCTTTCGTTGGATCATCGTCCTTCATTCTGATTAAATGACCTGATGGACTGGGAATTTATTGAGCTGTATTGTTTTACAAACTTTGATGCTGATGTATCGCTAAGAAAGCTCGTTGCTCTAAAGACTACGACACTGTACTTCTTCACATTTGGGGCAGTAAATCCTCCACAGAATTTTCCTTCGAAACGCGGCAATAAAGTAAAGTTCTGTCCTTTTTAGTGTCCTCGTTTTGGAGGCATATGTGACAACTGGCAGGTTTACAGTCTTGTACATTAGAATCTTCGAGTTAATTTATTAACTGGGAGTGTATTTAATATTTGACCCGTTTCTAATTATCCAATGTAGCTGAGACCTTGATGTTAAAATGGAGATTCCCTTGCAGATTATCGTTGCACCAATGAAATCCCGCATTTGAAATTCAATTGGTCAACACTCACGTACATTACCAATATCTAAGCCTCCCAGATACACAAGGAAGAGAAAGTAAATTAAATGGCGATATTTGCGCCAGAACGATTTGCCACCCGTATTGAGTGGATAAATTGCACAACACAAACAAACATGCAATGCATGGCATGAGGAATAACAAGTTGGTGTACACTGCAGTTATATATGAAAAAGCTCACAGGAAGAATACATTCGCCCTATAACGACTTGACATTAATCACAGCATTGCTCTCGAGTAGCTGCTGGTCCTCTTGGCGCGACCATGTTGCGCTGCAATGATTTGTTGTTTATGCACACGTAGAATATAGCAGTTGCGGGTGGGCATGTGAGATGAGGCGACAATCGAAGTGGTGTATCGTGGGTGGGCGGGTGCGAGTTGCGACATTTCGACAGGTTCTCCGCACGGTGCAGTGTAACGTCAGCTGCGCCATACGTACAATACGGTTTGTTTTGAATAAAGAATTGCACATGAAAGAAACGATAATGGCATTGCATCGATATGCGTGTGCTGTGTGAAATGGGGGAAATTGAATTGCAGATAAGCAATTGCAATAGTGCACAATGTGTGCATTTACATACGAGTAACTATATGCATTCCAATTGATGTTATTTTAAGGGCACTGAGCATTAAAACAATAGAAAAGATTGATGTAAATAAATCATTGCATTCTATAAATATTGCAACATATTTTGTATTTTCTACGAATATGAATCACATTCTATATTTTTGCTTCTGTTTTTTTAAAAATACGAATACACAACAAGCAATTCTCATGAATATTTAGTTGTAAAATATGAGTGCAGTAAAATGTGCAATTCTATTTTATTATTATAAATGTTTGAAATGCAATATTCACTCATTTTAATGAACATATTTGAATTTCAAGCATAACACATTATCATCTAACAAATTCAACTGCATTTATATTGTATCCTTTCGGCAAAAAAGGGTGTGGAAGAGACAACCCCCAATTTACTATCGCATACACAATTAGAAAAAAAATTAAGAAAACTTGCTGCACATTTCAAGGTCAAAATCGAAAAATTCAAGGTCAATTTTTTTATATATCAGAAATCTTAAATATAAAAATAAAATAAAAATCACGTTATTGTAGGATTAAATAAGATAGGAAACCTTGCCGTACATTTCAAGGTCAAAATTTAAAACTCAAAGCCATGTTTTTAAAATGAAAATGTGTAATTCAAATACTGTGTGTTTTAGGGTACCATGATGTTCTACAATCTCATGATAATCTCAATAAAAGTACCAATTTTTCACAAAAATCAAGGTCAAAATTAAAAAATTTCAAGGTCACATTTTCCACATCTCAGAAAAGCTTTATTAAAAAGTAGTTAAGCAACTGTCGTATATAAATTCACACCTCGCTCTCCCTGCGATGCAGTTTTATTGAATGTCTTTAATTTGTGCTGGCCCTACGAAAAAAACTCACAACTAAGTCCTACTTTTAAATGAATACAATTACAATTTATACTTATGATAATAGATGGCTTTGATAATATGTGTTTAGGTTTGTATAACACCAATTAGTTTACACTGTGTAGTAGGAGTTGGAAGGACGACATCTTGTACTAAAAACATTTCTCTGACAGTTTTATGTTTGATTGACTCAGTTTCATTAAGGCGCCCATCTAAGATGAATACGAATGCAAAGAGAAAATTCGACATATTTTACAGTTTTTCTTCAACAATGGTGAAAACGCAAGCCAAGCGGCTGAAAATGTGAATAATGTTTATAGTCCTGATACGGTAACAACTTACAGCCTATCAAGCGCAATTTTTGTTTCGGTAATTTAGATTTTCAAGATGCACCACGTACTGGATGGAGTTAAAGATGTGATAATGTGATGAGTAATAACCCAAAATAATCATAAATAATTTGTATATTGACCTTGAAATTTCAACCTTGAACTTTCGAAAATAACATTCAGAGGTAATGCAACTGGAAATCCCATCGTCGAAAAAATCATGGAAATGATCGAGTCCCACGCCACTAAAATAAAATGGGAGTTAGTTCATTGGGAGTTAATTTGTAACAACACTTTCATTTGATCGATTTTCGACGTCTTAGAATTCTCGTGAGGTCTGTACTATTCAGGATAAAGGAGTAGTATAGAAACGGCAGAAACAGGGCAACGACAGAAGGTAAACAAAAATTAAACAAGTGGTTTTTCTGATCAACTACACCGTACAGCGTACTTGTATCTGGATCAAAGAAAAAAAGCGATAGTTGCTTTTGAATAGTGGCTCACTCTTTCAATTCAGTTTTACAATTCCTACATAGTCGTACTCAAACAATTAACATGTGCATATGTGACTTGTAGTCACTCGCATGTTATTCTTGTATATTGGTTGTTAGACATTCTGCAGAGAAAAGTACAAATGAAACGATCCTCAGGCAAATGACATTGAGCTTTATATGCAGTTTATTCTGTTATGCCTTTGCAATCCTTCAATCCTTGTAAATTGTAATCCGTTTTGTGAAATGGCATTCGAGTGCAAAACGATTGTTGCGACACACTGCTGCATGTTTTTTCAAACCTTTTTGTATATGCGAATAAATTAGCTATTGGGATTTGCATCTGTTGCACAATGTTTTGTTTCCTTTCCTACATGCAGCAATTTTTATTTTTTGTGCAGAAACAGTTAATAATATCAAACTTGAATGTCTTGTGGACATTTGACTCAAAAGGAAATTTTTTTA
This sequence comes from Sylvicola cinctus, assembly GCA_963854165.1. Taxonomy (NCBI): domain Eukaryota; kingdom Metazoa; phylum Arthropoda; class Insecta; order Diptera; family Anisopodidae; genus Sylvicola; species Sylvicola cinctus. The sequence goes on from OY974082.1 coordinate 10,027,849, forward strand.
AGTTGTTTTATTTTAAATTAAAAAAAAATTATATTTTCAAATGAAGTAAAAACATTTTTTATTATTATTTAAAAACCAAAATTACTGGCCTTTTAACGTCATATTTGTACACTTAACTAAAAGCACACAACTGTTTTTACACCACAGTTTGTGAATGCCTAATTGTTTCCTTGAAAAGTACTCATTTTAACGCAAACAAAGGCACAGCACGAAAATTAATGTTGTCAAACTAATTACGGATGTTATTGTACGAGTATTTCGGAGTGCAGTACAGAAACCATGGTCCGTGGCTTTTGCAGTTATTGTATAGTCGGTGACTAGTTAGACACAAAGAGTTCATTATGGGAAAGTCAGGGTGACAACATTTTGGTTGAACAATCACTGCTTGGTGCCGCATGATGTTTAACGGCTAATGCAGCTGTGCGATAGTAAGGGATGACTTTAATTGAGGAAACTTTATAATTTAGGTTAGTTTAGATTGACATGCTTATTTTGAAAATTATGTAAAGTAATTTGTAACAACGACCGATTTATGAAGTAAAACTGTATTTAAAATTATTGTAATCAATAAAAGATATTATTTTTGAAAAGTTTGATAATTGTTAGTTGCAGAGTTTGTCGTACAGCGTCACCTTACAGTAACAATTTACAACAAAAACATGCATTATCCATAATATTTTAAGATTGTGAGAACACAAAAAAACATTGACCTTTAATTATTTTGATTCTGACCTTGATTTGTTTTCAATTATCGAGAATAAATTATTAGTTAAAGCTGTAATAATGTGATGAGTAATAACCCAAAATAATCATAAATAATTTGTATATTGACCTTGAAATTTCAACCTTGAACTTTCGAAAATAACATTCTGAGTTAATGCAAATTTTCAGTGCTTTCGTATAGTAATTTAATTTAGTAACCCTAAACAAATATTGACCTTGAAATATTTGGATACTGACCTTGAATTTTTTTATAATTTTGAAGATAAAATTCAGGGTTAATGCAAATTTTCAGTACTATTGACATTGTTGTTATGCTAAACAAACTTTGACCTTGAAAACTTTAAATATTGACCTTGAAATTTAAAATTTTCGAAAAAGCAATTCAGAGTTAAAGCAAATTATCAGCTAAATGCACTGTCTGACAAATCCATTTTGTATCCATGAAATGTAATTACTTAAGAAACAACTTGACTAACTACATTTAATAGGTAAACATTTTAAACATTTCAAAAGCACATTACCATGCCGCTCTGTCCCCCATCCATCCCCTGCCCCGTATCACCTCCTGCATTCGCAAAAGTTAATGTAAACTTCATAAACAAGTCTGCACTATAAACTTGCACCAGTAACTTTGGGAAATATTTGAATTCAGAGTTGATTTACACCACCAGCCAAGCTACTATCGTCGTATGCAGAGGGTGGATTTAAATGGAAGTGTGAATGATATTCGGCTGGTGGATTGAAGCGTTGCATTAAGTTAAGGGAAATAACAGACTGACACACTGTTTCATATTCGCATAGATGTGTGGCACTGCACGGTAAGAGTGTAATACTTCATGTGTGACAAACACACTAGTTTGTATAATGCTCGTAAACTAAGAATACATTACCCCCACCCCGACCCTCGCCCACTCGTATAGTTGTCATGAATAATATTGCACAATATTTGTTCCGTTTCAAAGAATTCAACATGCCATTCTGCATCAGCTTTGTTACACAATGATGATGTGGACTTCAACAACTTCAACTCAGCTGTTGTGTGGGCGCCACCAAACCCCCTCCCCCCCCATTCCATCATTTGGTGAAAACGCACACTGGATTGATGTTCCAAAGTTTACGTACTCGTGTCGTTACTGAAGATGAATGTAAGTGTGCATTGTGCAGAGGGGGTGGCCGCATTTATCATATGGGAATCATATGATCAATTTTGTTGTTTACGGATTGTGTGTTTAAGTGATGATATATGCAAGCAATCTGCATAATATATGCGTGCACATACTGAGACTGAAACAACCAAATATTACTTGGATTGCAGAATTGTGTTTGTGTTGAATGTAAGCGTCATGGATATAGTCAACATATTATAGTTCGGAAAGGATCCACTATGTCGTTTACATATTTGACGATATTTTAGCTTACTAACCATACATTGCTTATACAATTTATTCTGATTGTCTGCATTGTAGGGTGTATCTGGAATAAGTACTCATGATCCGGTGGGCAAATATTGCCAATTAATGCAGATTTTAGTTTATTGAGTGTCATCAGTGTGCTGTGAAGCGAGTATGTGAGCATTTTTGAAAGGATAGTAGACAATTCAGAGACAATATGAATTTACAAAAGCAATATTCATTAATAAAATGTTTGGAAGTTGATGTAAAATGTCTGCACAGTGGACGATTTTTTAGTGTGAGCATAAAATAAATTAGCGGGTGGTTTCGTTTGACAGCTCATGGCGGCCATTTTGTTGACGCTGCATTTTCAAAATCTGTTAATAATTAAGGCAATTAGTCACCATCGCAAGCTGCAGCATTCAAAAACACGTGCAATTGTTGAAACTTTGTTATCAAACTGTTTTTATTTAGCAAAAAAAAATTATCTTCCACGTCAAGGCTTATTTTTAAATGAACGGGTTCGTAAACAAGTGAAACTGATCAATTTGGGACAATTTTAACAACACACGAGGTCGACTAAGCAATCTTCACTATCAATTTTAGGGAATGGTTATCTCACGCAGAGGTGACTTGAACTTTTCATTAAAATCAAGCGATTTGACGTTGTTAGGCTTAATCTTGTGAGGCTTTCTTGAGTAGTAGTTCTATGCCAATAAACCTGAGAAAACGACAGTTACAATCACTAAAATTAAGCATTATCTATGCACTGGTCGTTAAAGATTTTATCTTTTGAAAGCAAACCGCGGCAATCTTTGAATAGTGACATTTTCCACTAATTTCGTAATTTTTTTTCTGGAATGCATCCAAGGAGGTTATTCTTCAAAAGATCCAAAGATATCTCCATACCTCCTTGCATATGAAATTCTTACTCGTTAAACCACCTCCTCAATCTTGACAGTTGTGTATCTAAGAATTTGTTAATCTTACTTCTTCTAGTCCCGGACTGTCATACAAAATATGTGCCGCCGTTTCTGGACTATTTAAGTATAGTTTGCAAGTTACATCTTCTTGAACTTTCACTCTTTTGAGATACACCCCAAGCGGTCCGAGGCCTGTACTTAGTATTTGCGTCTTATAATGTAATCGACAGGGTTTTAAATAAAACAAAAAATTCATTGAAATCTCAAACACGATGAAATTAATAAAATCTTTACAATTTACCCCGCAATAATTGGAAAACCCTTCAAAATTCAAAACAATTATTGTTATTAAATATATTATTGAAAAATCATCATGAATTTATTATCAGTCCCTTACTGCACTTGACCTTGCATTAATCATATGCACACACGAGTAGATTAACGATAACAAACGCACAATAAGAACTTTGTGACTTTTGCTCCCAGGCAATATGTACCATATAATTTAAACGCTGCACCGAAATGGGGTGGGTATTTTACCGTAATCACTGCAGCATGCAACCAACACACCGCCGCAACACATTCAACACAACAAGAACAATTTATAACTAGCAAAGTTTATGTAATTAGAGCGTGGTGAAATGAGACTTCTCGGCTAAGGTGCTTTAATTATAATTTTCTTGACACATTAAGAATATGAGAGGGTGCCGCATAGTAGTGTGCCGTGCACCACCCATGATACTGCAATGTTTTACTGCTTTGTAACCCCGCCCGGCCCGTGCGGGATGAACCACCCCGCGCACAACCACTCGGATATGTATTAACAGAAAGCTTAGTGCTTAATAAATGCACGTACACTTTTTATATCAAGTCTCACAAAATTAATGAAGGGAAATTAAACAATTCTTTTCGTCTTAGTTTCATTTTTATTTATCTTATAAACGTTCTGCTTGTGCAAGTAGCGTTGTCTGTTTTTCACTAATGCGTGAACATTTTCTTAATTTTGCTAATGATGTTATTTATCTTACAATTTTCTTAAGTAGGATGCGAAATTATGGAATAATGTGTTCAAGGCCAGTTAGCAATTAAGTCATAAGGTGCCGCTTTTAGTCGGGTTTTACTGCTTTCCCTTTAATTTATTACTGAAATTAAAAGATGGTGAAATTGTTGGTATTTTTATTTTTGACAATATTTAATTATTTTAATTTAAATGCGTCAATGAAATTTAATTTTTATTCAAATTTTAAAAAACCTTAAGTACAATTTACAAACAAACAAAGAATATATCTCATTAACATGTTTTTCTCACCAATAATTGACCAAAAAATGCTTAAATTAAATTGCGGAAAGTTGCAATCTGGTAGAATGTCTTCAAACCTCCTTAATTTCAAGTAATTGTAACTGATATTACTATGATATTGAAGAAAAACATCACGTCATTCATTTTTTATCTTATTTGGCAAAATTTCCCACTTTCAGGACATAAATGGGTATTTTGGAAAGGGTCCAAAAAGAATCATATCAGGCAATGTTCTTCCTTGAGACGTGCACACAAAAGAAGCACGAAATCTTGAAGCAGCCACTAATAGTACATCTTCAAAAAGCGTCAACAGCAAAATTTATCTATGGCAATATCTTAAAGAAGCGCCAAACTTCAATAATGTTGTAATTTTAATGATTTCCAAGCCAAGTTCTTATTTAAATTTAAATATAAGTGCAAAATTTAATATATTTCCCAAGCTGGGGTTCAATTAAATTTAAGTTTAAGATACAAATTTGTTGTTCTTTTAAATATTTTTAAAGGTAAATGTTGGCCAATGCGAAAGAATTTAAGGAGCAAATTGAATATGCGCCTAAAAGGCGGCTATTGCATAATTTTTGGTGTATTAATTTTTTTTCGGCTTTAAGGTAGTTGTGTTTAGTTTATTTTCAATCAATAAAATTGTGATATTTAGCTGCATTTCTTTTAAACAAAACATTTTTATTTTACCAAATACAAAATCGTATTTCAAGTTCTCAAATGCATTACAATGAATCAATTTTTGTTTGATTTAATTAAGTATTTCATATTTGTTTATAATTTATTGCACATTTTATTATCCAATCCATCAAATAATCCAATTTTGTGTATCCATCAGGTTTGCCATCACAATTATCTGTACTAAATATCAACACACCAACTAACACATGTGATCTATCAACAGGGTGCACAACAACTAGCGGCCCACCCACATCTCCCACACACCCGGAGTTGTCATCATAGCCCTTAGTGCACATCGTAGTCTTGTGAATTTGTGGGAAAGCCCTCTTGCACTCCTCCTCCCCTATTATCATTACATTGGTGAATTGAAGGATGTTCGAATAGCTGGTGTCATTCGAATTGTTCACAATGCCATGTCCTGAAAGGGTGGCCATTTGCCCCACTAAGTCGTAGGAATGAAAAGGCAACCGAACTGGTGAAATGAATCGTGTGACTTTAATTTTTTTTGGCAAACGCACTAAAGCTGCATTATATGCATTATTATTTTCATCAAACATTTCGGGAGTGACAAAGTGATGAGACGTTAAAACAAGTTGTTTGGTTCTATTGTCGAGAAACACTGTGCCCAAATGCACATCAATTGAGGTGGCATATTTTACACAGCTGGCAGATGTTAACACCCAGCGCAATGTTATTAATGCGCCACCATAGATTAATTGTTGATCTTTTTGGACTTTCATTATGGCATGGTAGGGGAACTGACCACGGGTCGCGTCATCTCCATTAATGATTTTGAGTTCGGATGCAGTTGCACGAGTTACCAATGTAGTCAATATTAGAAGTTCAATGATTTTTAAATTCATTTTGGATTATTGTTGTTGAAATAAAACGTTTAGTCAAACCACAAATTCACTATTTAAACTAACAAAATTTAGAAATAGCTAAATACATTTATTGAACAATTTTTACTTAAGGCTCTTTGAGCAATGAACAGATAACGACTGTTGAGTATTTTTTAAAGCCTCTCACTAGCAAAATGTTACAAAAAATGAGTAGAATAACAACATTGGAATGCATTAATTATTTTCCATACACTTATTTTTTATAAACACTTTATTACGATCTACCACACTCGAGTAATAAATTCTTGCTTTCGAAGCTTTTAAAAGTACTTTTTTCCGTTTTTAAAATGAGTAAATTTTAGTTTATTTAGACTCCTTTTTTTAAATTCAATGTTACAATTTATGTTTCAACTCAAAACCCCAAATATTATTTTAAAATGATTTAAAATTGCAGCAGTTGTCAAAACCTTATCACAACATTTTAAGGTGAAAATATTAAGCTTAGAAAAAAACACGCTGTTAAACTGTGCTAGCATTTAGCCCACACATATTTTGTTACTGCAGAACAATAGAACTGAAGTGAGATTTACTAGGAGATCCTACAAGCCCACTGGAGTATTTAACAATATTAAAATTCAAGCCCGATTTTGAAGCTACTTTACACGTCTTGGGGCCACATTAAGAGACTTAGTAACATAACCCAGGGTTAGAGAATGCTACAATGTATTTGTTGAAGTGCTTAGGGCTTTTTCCTATCATAAATAATAAAAAACCAACAGTTACAAGTAATGCAGGTCATTATAAATTCACGCGTTGCTCTCCCTGCAATGTAGCTGATATTCTTTTTATTTTTATCGTTGCGGTCACATTAACTGACATTGTACGCAATGCAAATGATAATACAACAGTAATTTTTTTCTAGTTATATTTGGAAACAATTGTTTTATTTTAAACAAATACTTAAAACAAAATTAAAATACTTCCGCAATATTTATTCCAACAAATAATTGTGAAACGTGTTATTCTAATTTCATCACTTGGCCTATTTAATTTTGCTACACACCTGTGTTTGAAGAGCACATTTTTAGATCGATTTTAATTAAAGATTTTATACTATTCGAAAGAATATTCATTAAGAGTTTTCATTAGTGAGAATATGCATTAAATATAAAATACTGGTCTTTGTTATTAACCTTCGATGAGTGAAAATAAAAGCTAAATATCTTTGCATAGAAAGAAATAGTGTACATAAGAAATGTTATTAAATTGTGCAAACCCTTTATCTTCGATGATATTTTTGAGTGAAACTAAAATATTAAAAATTTGTTCAATCGACTGGAAATTAAAATATCCGCTTGTTGAATCTACACGCAAATCACAAAGGATTTTTGAATATATATGTGTAGTTTCTTTAGATATTTAAATATCCTTTGTGATTTGTGCTTAATTTTTAAAATTAAATTTAATATTGATGAAACGATGCAATTCTTTAGACGGTATTTTGAATTGGGTTAAAAAGGTGAATGTTTTTGAAATGTTTTTCTGATAATTTAAAAAATACACATTAAATTAGAAAGGAAACTAGATTTGTATTACGCGGCAAGAAGTGTGCTGCGACCTTGTGGTTTATTGTACCTCCCTAACAGGATTTCCTTCCATCGTATAATTCTGTATTCAGAGCACCCCCTCTAATTCCAGCTTTTTTATAAATGTTAGGATCTTGAGAGGGCCTAGCGATGGCAGATTGCTGGCTGAGATATGTTGAGTCCCCAAGCACTCCCTTCTGATTTGATTACATGCTTCGCAATCCTCAAGGAGATGTGCTAGAGTTTCTTCAGGCATTTCGCAAAATCTGCACTTGCTGTTTACCTCGAGTCCTATGATGTTTATGTGCCTTCTGAGTTTGCAGTTACCTGTTAATAACCCGGTTAGTATTGTTAGTTTGTCCCTGTTTTGAGACAAGCAGGTCTCAGCCCTCCTTAGGTTCGGCAATCCTATGATTATTTTTGATTGTCTAAGTCCTGGAGTGTCATTCCAGGTTGTGGTCCAATTTCTAAACTTGTTCTCCCCATCGGTTCGGAGTTTTTAGTGCAGTGCCCAAATACTCCAGAGAAATCAACTATGTTTTACATTAAAATAAACAAAAAAGTTTGACCTTTACCTTAGTTGCATTCAATTTATTGATGTAACTATGCGACCTTGAATAAATAAATTTGTGTTCAGAAATATAAAAATATTATGATAACAATAATGCCGAACACTTTTTAATGATACACAATAATTATTTTAAGTCACATAACTTCTATTAAATTGCAATGCATTGTTATTCAAATAAAATTCCAAATTTTTCACCAATTCACCAATAATCGGAAAAGATTAAAATTCCATTTAGCTAAATGCCTACATATTTTCAAAATGTGCATCCCAAACAAAAGAACATTTACGAACAGTGTGCAGCATTATTGCATAACAACTAAATAAGCAGAATGGGCACTCACGCAATTATCGTTGGATAACAATTTTCCGCTGCCATTTGATAAGAATGGCATTGTAATAATTCATTGTTGCGTCATGCACGCGTTGCCGCCTGCAACTAGTGTGTGCGGTGAAATAAAGCGCTCAAAACATTGCATATCTGGCCGAAAATGAACATAAAATTACACATTCATAGTTATATTGCACTTGTGCATAATGGAGGAACGTTACTCTTTGGCAATGCACAGCAACCGCATCAATCTGCTGTGCTTTACAGCAATGTGCAACCAAAATGGTGCACCCACTCGTGAATTAGATCCGGATTCGCTTTTATCTATTTCGATTATTGCTACCCGGCAAGTGGATTTGCTACAGCATTATTTTACTATTTTGAATTGAATTGAATTCGCAATGAAATTTTGGGGGCGGATTTGTACTCCTGTGTTCGCTTGAACGTAAATATTTATGGGCATGTGTGGCTTTGATGTTCATGAACCAGGGATTTTCAAGCATTTTTTGTATAACTTCCTGAACAAATTATTTTTAGCTATTGAATTTGAGCAACTATTCTGCTAAATTATGAAAAATTGTTTTCAAAATATTTTTGCTTGAATTTTTTTTTATTCCACACTTTTTGTCAATTCTATTTTCTGATTTAAAAAAATGTTCTAAGCAATGGGGTGGGGTTACTTAATATAAATTTAATAATTAGGGAAAACTTTCAATATTTTTACAGAAACTAAAATAGTTATGTTCCCTTAACAATAAAGCAAAAAATTGTTAGTTAGCAGATAAATTAACACAACCAAATATGACGCAAACTTTATAACAGTTACTCTTTTAAAGTTGATGTGTATAATTAAATTAACTACATGCAACGTAAACTTGAAAATGGTTCACTGTTCTATGGTTTCACTGTAATTGCCACTTTATTAAAGAAACTTCCAAGCAAAATGTGTTTTTAAGCATTTCATTAAGAACAGCATTGTGTAGGATGGAGGGTGCAAATTCTTGGAATTACGAAAGCTTGAGTGCAGTTTAATTAAAATCACTTGCATTATATATATTGTATATAATAAAAGCGCATCAAATGAAGTGAAAAATGTGTTACGAAAGGATCAAGGAATAATGTGCAAGTTGACGAATATAAGCGAAACTTAATTTAGACATTACGTAATGTGCAATAAGCTTAAAGGACCCCGTTTTGTTTTCTTTCTGGATGCAATTTTTACGCACATTAACTAAGGACTTATGTAAATGATTTATTAAAAAGGACGTAATGTAATAATTTCAATCACTACTTTCTTCGTTTCTTTTTAAATATCCTCGGTGGTTAATCTTTAAAAGTGCATGCAAGACTCTTACTCAATAAACCACCCCCTTCTACACAATGAGACAGCTCGTCTACCTCCTCTCACGACGTGGTTAACTGAAAACAGTACTCAAAGCGGGCCCTCAATACTCAATATTTTTCAAAGTTGTAATTTACCGCGAAGACCCTAGCTAGGAAGACAGCTTCCAGAGAGCTTTCGTAGTGCCCGAAAAATCTGTAGCATGGGAATCAATACCACTCGGGAATGGATTAGGGCTGCACAATGGCAAAGCACTTGATTGCAAAGACAATCAAAGACTTCATTACTGGGAAGCATAAAGCAGTGCGGGGACAAGACCTGTGTGTCGGAGAGTAGACTTAAATAATTGTTGGAAGGCTTCATCACTGTAATCATTGTAAGCTTAAGAAGGCACTTCAAGTTCCTACAGGACTTGAGGTAAATAATGAACGCAGATTTTGTGAATCTGCTGAAAAGACTAAGGCACATCTTCTTCTATTGTAGATTGCGGAGCAAATACCCGTTTTTAAAGGCAACATCAGCCACCCACCAGATTACGGCGAACAGGTGGCCATCATTGAATACACTTAAGGTCCTAACGTTTATTAAGAAGCTTGTGAGAGGCAAGATAGCGGACTACAAAAGACCACAAGTGATCAGTACACGGATTACCGCTTTTATCTGCAATGTAACGCCTCCAATTCCCATACTATTGGACCTAAATTTGGAACTATTAATCGTTGGTGTAAAAACTCTTTAATTTATTAATATTTCTATTGTTTCACTTATATAAAAAAATTTCCCTGAAAACAATTACCTTTTAACTATTTTTTCAAATAGAATTATCATAAATTTAAAAAATGAAAACACAACAATTTCGCTATGTCAAAGGTCAATCATTTGAATTAAATTAATTGTTGGTCTATACCACATTGAATGCGGCACCTGAATACTCGTTATAAAAGATTATTCATATTTGCTATACAATTTATACAGTCATGTCTCGCAATCCTTGAATCGTCATGCAAAACTGCAACATCTCATGAACTCACAATGTGCATTGGTTTGGCAATGTGTTTCCACAGCACTTTATCCCTCTTGATATTAAAAATTGCACATATGCACACGAGAAACGTCGAAGCACAACGGAAATCGCATCCTACTCGCATGCGGGATATAGAGAATATGAAACGCAATGTGGCTAACTGTCGACTGTCGAGTGCAGCAGAAATTGTACAAAGCAGCGTGAAGTCGTTTATTTGCAATGATGCGAACAATTAATCCATTCCGGGTATATCATATATGCAGTGGTAAGCCTTGGCTTTGGTGTTGCCATAAACCGATGCGATTGCTCGTTGCCGAGCATCGTGCGGCTGGTGTGTCGTTTCAATATTGTGGCTGTGCGAATGTCTAAACTCGTCGTTTTTCATACGCATGCTGAGAATGCATTTTTTTTTGTTGTTGTTTTTAACTATTACAGCAAAGCAGATGCACTGTTCGTTTTCTACATGCGTGTACAAGTCAACTGGTTGCAAAAGGTGCAAAAGCTGTTGCACTTTGGAAATTGGATAGCCTTTTTTTGTTGTTGCCTCACATTATTTCCGGTTGGTTTTCGTTCATTTGGGGGGGGGGGGATAACACAGACAGTAGTGCTTTGAAGTGTGTTAAAGGAGGATTTTATTTCAAGGAATTTTATCGAAATAAAATATAATCAAGCAATTTATATTCAGCCTTAGTGTTTTTTTATCCAGGAATTCTTATGTGGCCAAACTTTTTTGTGGATATTTTTCGTCGTTATGAAATTAAATGCGTAAAAATGATTGGAATATTAAAGCATAAATCGTTAACGTCTATCGTCCTTTAAAAATAATTGCACAGAAAAAATAAATGGGAAAACTTTTTCATGAATGTTTAATATTATGCTTTAAAACCGGCGATGAATTATTTACAGAGACTTTTCAATTCCAAATGTAGGTCAGGTATTTTAAAAATAATTTATATACGACCCCAAGGGCATAATATATAGAAATATTTTGAATCCGACTTTTTTCGGAAAAAAAGTTGATGATGCAGAAACTCGTTTTGACACCCCCTGAGTCCAAAAAAGTGGTCTAGATAAAATGTGCAAAAGTACGTCCGTACGCCGTACTATAGAAAAATGGTCGAAAAAAAAAACTTCTAAACTACTGGACCGATTTGTATGAAATTTTTTGTACAGTATTAGACAAAAATATAAGAATTGGATCTTCGATTTTTCAAGGTCAAGTTATTCCTTCAAGGTCAAGTTATTGACAAAAGATTTTTTTTTCGTAATGGGTCCTACGATTTTTTTCATTTCCACAACAATTAATCTTTAAGGTATCTTAAACAAAACTGCATATATCCTATATCCCGCTAGATGCTCTTTCTGGCTAAAAAGGGGGTGGACAAGGACAAACCCCACTTTTCTATCTCAGCCACCTTACACAGTATCAAAAAAATTCTTTCAGATTATTGTAGCATAAAATAACATAAGAAAATTTTAGGAACATTTCAAGGTCAAAATCGAAAGATTCAAGGTCAAATTTTTTATATCTCAGAAACCTTTAATATTTTTAAATTTTTTTTTCCACATTATTGTAGGCTTAAGTAAGACAAAAAAACTTGCTGAACATTTCAAGGTCGAAATCGGAAATTTCAAGGTCCGGCGTACGGCGTACGCCTCACGTATCTCAGAAACCCTAACCATTTTTGAAATATTTTTTTCACATTATTGTAGGAATAAATAAAATAAGAAAACTTGCTGAACATTTCAAGGTCAAATTTTGAAAACTCAAGGTCATATTTTTACATTGAAAATTTTTAATTCAAATACTATGTGTTTTAGGGTACTATGATGTTCTACATTATTGATAATATCAATAAAAGTACCAATTTTGGACAAAAATCAAGGTCAAGGTTCAGAAATTTCAAGGTCAAATTTTTCATATCTCCGAAAAGCTTTATTAAAATGTAGTTAAGCAACAGTCGTATATAAATTCACACCTCGCTCTCCCTGCGATGTAGTTTTAAATTTTGCCCTTTGTAATTAAAATGTGCACTTACATTTTAATATTGCGCATTTTTTTAATGACGAAAATGACACATCCTGATTCCAGCGTAACAAAAAATGATGTTATGTTAAATCTCCTGCTTCCATATTAAGACACATTGCATTCCGCACTTTTAAAAGTTGAAACATAATATAATAACATCAAACTCCTTCCCACCTCCATCAAAACAAGCACAATCTCATAACAGAAAATTTAAATACTAGAACACAATATACAATAACTTTCCGTTGCGGTTTGCCAGAAAACGATCAAACAGAATTTATCATAACAAAATGGGGCAGCACATAACATTACACATTCCTCCAACACACGCACATTGTGACGCAAACAATTGCAGTACAATACAAAAACACAGCTGTGTTAATAAATGTGCACCCACCCAGGAATCAGGATACATGCATAAGGGCGCCCACATTCAAACAAAATTATGTAACGATACAGTCAAAACTCACAACTATATTGTGCGGAGATTGGAGCGTGAGGAAATGTAAATCGGCCATATAGTTTTGGTTTGTCTTGTACGTCATGTTCTTTTTATGCATCCAGTTGCCTTCTAAACGCCTCATGCCTTCAACAAGCACGTAAACAATGAGACTCTGGTGCGGCGGGGGGGTGGGGGATTCACACAAATATCTATATGGAACATTGCCACATTTCACCCACATACGATTTTGGTTTCACGCTTCGCCTGTGCACATAGTTCAACGAATAACTAGCGTGTATAGAATTCGTATAATATGTAAGTAGTTCGTGGAGTACATATTATACACGGTAGGTATTCCGGGTGGCAGCGGGGTTGGAATATTTCTTGCAGCATTTGTGTGTGGCGATACTTTTTCCTCTGCGAACGTGTGTGTAGTGAAATCTTTGTATTTCGTAAAGTATTTCCAACTATTATGGTCTATGTGTTCTTGGGGCTTTTTATCAGCAATCACGTTTACTTTACTATCTCTTCCACATATGCACATACAGTATGGAATTACACCCCCCCCCCCCCTTTTGATGTGAGTGGCAAAAGTTTCTTTGAAGCATTTCCAGCAACAAACACCGCACCCGCACCATCGGCATCGTCGCTGATTTGGCATTTTCCACATCAAACGCGCGCGCACTTTCCGCATAAGTCACTTTCGAGCGAGCTGTATCTTGTGAGTTCTGCCGAATGCAATTCTTTATATTCGCCTGCTGTACATCCGGTTATCTCAGTTTGATTTGCAGTACAGTGCAGCTTGTTCTTGGTTTTTGTATTGCTCTTAATTTTTTGTTTTTTGCCCCCTTCCCATTGTTGAACTGAGATTTATTAGCGCCAAAGTGAATTGTCTGCGAACAGGATTTTATTGAATTCTTCTCCTCTGTGCATTTGTTGTATCACTCTGTACGAGTACGTCTGCACAGAACTGATATTACCTCTGACTGTCTGTGAATAGAATATCTTATATCATATATCTTAGAAGGGAATGTTTCTTTGTTCTTTTTATCTACAGCTCTGAAGCGACTGCAATGTTTTGCATGAAAGTAATTGGTTCTAGACAAAAAAACAAACATCCTTCCACAACGTAAGAAGGTAGCTCATTAAATTTTCAGGTATGCCGCAATTGAAACACGTTGCACGGGATGAATTCAATGTTTTGAGAAGAGCATTTTTAGTCAAATAAATTTGGTTTTTGTGCATCGGATGGTGGAATGGAAAAACATAGCTTGAGTAAGACGAATCGATAGAAAGGGCCAAAAACTAAATATAAATCAATAATATTCAAAATGGAAGTAAATTTACTCTTTTCAGACGACAAGAAGGTCATTTAATTGAATAGTTAGTTTCTCACAAGCTATTTTTAAATTCAATCAAAATTTGTTTTTGGTTTAGAAAATAACGAAATCAAATCCTTGCACATATTTGAAGGAAATTCAGGGTGGTCAGGCAGAGCAGGACGATTGCGAGGACTATAAAGGAATGCCGTCCTCGGAGACCTCACAATTAAGCTCCCTTGGAGTACGGTATTGACGCTCTTTGAATAAGAGAAGAATCAAATCCTTGTCCTTTCAGGATTTTCTAACACAGCTTAAATGATATGGATTATTAAAAAATCGTCTGCGTAACTTTTGACCTTGAAATCATAATATGTTGACCTTAACTTGTTATGCAAAGTCTGTTTTCTTAAAATTATTGTCTTAAAATATTGAAAAATTAATGTTTTCACTTTTTGGAGATTTAAAATAAACCTAGAAATTTTTTAATTATGTACTTGAAGTGTTGTTGAGAGTTTATTGTTTACACCTTAATTCTATTATTCTTTCGGATTTTATTCCTTTATTTAAATGTAACAGTTATAAACAGTTTTAGAGAATAATTTTATCTGGAAAATAAATTGATAAAATCAGCTAAGAAGTTATAAAAAAAACACTTTTAAGAACCACTTCCAAGGAATAATGCAGACTCAGGTTATTTCAACACACATTTCTACATTGTCAGACATCTTGTAAAATTGGTTTCGCATCATTTTCATATAAACTCCAGTATTGTGCGGGTTGTAAAGTAAAAAATATTCACAAAGGAGCACTTACTCCGTAACATTTTGGGAAGGATCGTAATGAATTTATGTGCCAGCTCATGTGGACGATAACAATACATGTGTTTACTAATTTATAATTAAAACATGCGCAAAGTGGGTGCATTTTACGTGCCCACGCGAACAATATTTATGCACTTAATTGTTTATAAAGTGGGTCAGTGTAATTTTAAATTAATGAAGAATTTACTTTTTGAAACCATTTTTGCCATCAATAAAGTAAACATAATTCTCATATGTGCTGGCATTTTGTTCCCATATTTACATTGAAAACATTTGCACAACAAAAACAAGCAGTCGTGAAGTATTTTTTAATAAAAAATCAACTTTCAATGGATTTTAATGCTACCTCTTGAATTAAAATACGTTTATTATGCTGTTCCTGGAAAATAATGAACGGTTTATTGTTGTTGAAGCAATATTCGCTCACATGAAAATGTTTTCCATTGCAATTTGTGCATTCGTTTTCCAGCAATGATATTTAAAAATCGGTTTAAAATTTTTTGAACCTTCTTCAAACTCATACACGACAATTTTTACATATTATTTAAAATACTATGAATTGTAATGATTCCTTTTTTTTTGCAATCACAAATCATTCTGTGTAGAATTAAATATGTGTAGTCTAGGCAATTTCAAACACATTTTATTGCAAACTTTGTGCACAACTCAAGTTTGTGTGTGTGAATCAAGTATTTGCTGAAATTAAATGTCAGATCCCTTCACACTTCACTGAAATGCATTTCAACACTCAACACACTTACACACACAATTCATGCAGCATTTTGAATGCATTCTAGATTCCGTATATTATGCTCCCAGTTTTCCCCACACATTTGCAAAATTAAATGGAAATTCGTATGGTAGTGACATCGCTTTTAAAGAGCGTTAAATCCTTTTCATACTATTATGTGCACATCTAGTCGAAAAAGTAAATGCAATTTACAGTTTTCAAACTCTCACTGTGTATTTTCTATTTTAAATAGAACATATTCGTACATGTGTGTGTGTGTGTGTGCAAATAGCTATTAAGGATTGAAGCCAAAACTGTGTTAATTTTGACATATTCGATATTTTCTGAATTATAAAGGAATTTCACAAGTCAAATTGTGCATAAAGTTATTGAAATCTTTCTTCTTTAATGACATTTTAGTGGGAAGCATTTCTTCTATTTATTTTATTTGTATTTTAATTAAACCTCTTCTAATGAGTAATAATACGGAGATAGCAGTAGTTTTAAAATAAATTAAATATGTTCATAATTATACATTCAAAACTTATTCGAAGCCAAAAAAATATTGACACAGTCACGATATTTTTTTGCATAAACTCCTTTTTTGCAGTATTTTTTTCACCCCCTGGGCAGTGAGTCCTGACACTCAATTAATTATTTCAAGTACTTTCAAGCTGTGGCTCAAATTACCCTCCACATTTACGTTAATCGCCCTTAAAAATTCCCAGATATTAAGCATGAAATTTTAATGTTTTACGTAAAATTTAATTTGCAAGAAGAAATCATGAGCTCATTTTGTTTGATTCTTTCCCACCCATTATGTTATTAATTATTAAGCTGTCGGGTTAATTAAATGCGAAATGGTTTATGAATAATTCGCTGAAAAAAATTAATTTATCGACTCATTTCGGTAGGTTATTGTTGTGCTGAGGCATTCGTAACGCGTATTTGTCAGCCAATAATTGAATCCAATAATATTTGTTGTTGCACTTATTGGCGAACCGAATGCCAATTTGAATATTTCGTGAAATAATGTCAATAATTCCCTGTATTTAATTATAACCATATCGTGATGATAACTCAATAAAATAAAATAAAATTTTGCCACAATAAAAATTGATTCAATAAATCCATCATGGGTGCCAGTCCCACCCATCACCTTCATTTTAATATTTGCGATGCTATTCTCATGCAGATGTTCTTTAACAATTATTGCTCACCAGCAAAATCTCACGTTTAACACAAAAGTTTCTTCAACTCAATGCAAATTAACTTAACGGGAAGGCAAAGTGAAAGGAACTGCTTTAATTGTATAAGAAGAAAACGCAATTAGCAAACGCAAACCGCCAGCGGCATTTCAACTCTGTGGAATTGTCTTTGTCTTTGACACCTTCTGGTGAATGTCGGAATAATTAAGATAATTAAGCATGTTAAGTTCTCGTGCGCCATTGTTATAGATCACAGTGAAATTATATTGGTTCGGAGGTTGTACATTAATAGAGTACTTACGACTTATGAGTCCTGAGTAGGCACATATATTGGTAAATTGCGTACTTACAGTTTACACGTGTTCAATGGGGATAACAATCAAATTGTAATTAATGCCATTAAATTCCAAAACACATGCTGCACGGTGTGTGCACAGGCAACTTGGGCCGCTTTAATATTTTAATTGGCTTGCAATGTCCTGTCTAACTATATAACTACAACGATTTCGAGCAAATTTCGAAATTTAGTTTAAATATTGCATTATAATGTGGAATATTGTTCAATTTTTTTTTTTTGGTTTTGATGGCTACACGGTTTGGAGCACCTGTTTTTTGTACTGATCTTGAATGAAGTTATAAATGCGCTGTGTTCACTATTTATATTGTTATTCAAATAAATACTGTTGTTTCGATATCACAAAAAAAAAACTATTGTACACTGCAAGGAGACCGTGTAGTATGAAATTACAAATGACAGCCCCATATTTGAATAAAGTTATTCTAAAATATAGAAGATATGACCTTGAATCTTTAATTTTGACCTTGAATTATAATACAAAAATGTTCCTTTCATTGAGATTAAATGTAAAATAAAACATAACCTGGAATAAACAGTCAAACTATGACCTTGATTTTTAAATGTTGACCTTGATAAGTTCAGCTAATTCTCTTATCTTCTGAAGATGCTTTAATAATGTGAAAAAAAAATAAAAATATTTAAGGTTTCTGAAATATAAAATGTGTAACGTTGAATTTTAAAATTTTGACCTTGATTTTTTTAGAAAACTCTTTTATTTTATCAAGGGGTACATTAAAATAAAGTGAATGAAAATATTTAACGGTTTTTAGATATAAAAACCCTGTTCGACAAATAGTTTTTGATTACAAAACGCTGTATTTATGTAAACTAGTCTTTTATTGTGTAAGGTTCTGAGATAGAAAATGTGGGGTTTGCTTACGTTCACCCCCAATTTTGCTAGAAATACCTTTTTTGGGAAAATAATATAATTAATTGTTTTTAATAATGAATTTATTGATAATCGTTGTTAAAATGAACGATATCGGCAAAGCGCTTACAAGCAAAACAGTTTTATTGGCAATAACTGACCTTGAAGAAATTAAAAAGGTTTCTTTCTCTTTTCTTTGTTTTTACACAAATTTTATAGAAATCGGTCATGTAGTTCCTGCGATATGAGAAGTAGTACCGGAGTACATTTAACTATTTTTTGAAACCAATTTAGATAATATTTATATAATTAAATTGTTTTAAAAAAATCCTTAAACATCACATTGGTCTGTATATTGAATACTATAGATTCAATGTCATATCTTTTATACCAAATATTATCTCTTTGGTCTGAAATTTAAATTTAAATTTTTTAAAGTGCTCCTTCAAATAATTCACTAAAAATTTGCTGTATAATCGTATAATTCGTTTATTATTTAACAGGGAAAAGTGATGCACTTCACACCTGTACCTTTTATTTTTAATTAAATTATTCAGAATTTAAATGCTGCATAAATTAATGAGTTATGTGAGTGGATGCGGGATAGTAAAGAACCTCAAAACCTATATGTGATGAACAATACTTGGAAAATATATTTTATTCAGTTCTAAAGCGTATTTTATTATAAAGAGTGGATTAATTTATATGCCTTTAAAGTCGTATTAAATAGTTATTGGGTATTAACAAATTTAGAGTGTTGTTTTAATTTAATTAAATTAATTATTTATTAGTTAGAGTGGCATTATAAATTTTCAGAATATTAAACTCTTTAATCCACAAAAATGACAAGCAGTTATTGTAATTTACCTTAAAGTTTTTCATATAAAAAAAAAACTATAAAAGGTGCAAGCGCTTTAAATTCTTCAGTAATCATCCCCATAAATAGATCGTAAACCCATGGCTGGACTTTAAAACAATACATTATCATTCTGCTTTTAAAATGGGAGCAATCAAAAGATGTAGCACAATCATTCACTATATTTGCACTCCATCTTACTGCTGAATCACTTAAAAAAAATTGCAACAATAAACTCACGTTGATGCATTGTTTTTGTGTGTTTGTGTGTGTGTGTGTGTGTGTGAGTGAGTGGATTTTACCGGCTGAAGTCATTTATTTCCTTCGATGCCTTGCAGGTGCTATTGTTGCATCTTTACATTAACAGTGTCCTTTGTTGGCACTTGGCACTTATTCTAGGTGAAACAATTGAATAGCGCACAACTAAAAGTTTTATATTTCTGCACGGTTTTTATCATCGCATTTATTCCGTTGCGATATATAAAAATACACATGCACTGCACACACACACACACACACACTCACATGAAAACGTTATTTCAGCAGCAATTGGTGAGAAAGTAATAAATTATGTCGCTGGGCACAGCTTAAAGCTTTTATTTCTAGTTTGCACTTTGCAGTGATAGGGGTTGGTGCTTCTTTTTTTCTTGTTCTACTTCTGCTTCGTTTTTTTTTTTTGGGGGGCATTTGCAATTTATTTGAGATGAAGCAGTCTGTATATCTTTTACAGTTTATTGCGCTATTTTTTAAACAGATTTTCCTAGCGGCACATTAATTTAATTGAATGGGAATTTAAGAGTACAATGCCTGCATTGGAAATTTGAACTTAATTGATTTTAATTGATGAATTCTGTAATAGTTTGGTTTTCTTTCCTATTTTTTCGGGATTAGAAATTGTATTTAGTTTTATTTTAATTAATGCAGCGCTTTTAACGTTCCAAATAATTATTTAAAAAACATTTTAACCGCAATTTGTTAGTAATTGCAGAGCCAAACGAATTTTGATTCTCTTTTTTGTAATTGAGGTTGTAAATTGAATCACGTTATCCACCAATAACAAAGAACGCCACACCTTTTTTCTGATATTTAATGAAAAGTAGTTCAACGTTAAAAACAAAACATTCTGTGATTAGAAATTGTCCAGCATCAATCCTTCTTTTCAGTAACTACATTTCATTGTGTTTTAAAAGTATTCTTCTCTTCATTCGAAACCAGAAACGAATTAAAACTTATTTGCCTTTAACGATACATTAAAAACTCCTTAACAATAGAAAACTTCGAGTATACTTTACATTACATACATATAATATGTACGTTGTAATAAATATAACTGCACATACCAACTCATCCATAAAATAAGACAAATTTATTTCCCAGCATTACACAAAAGAGTTTTCTTTTTGACCATTTCGTATACGTTCTAAAAAGTTGTAAACTACTCGGCTGCGGGGCATTCCAACTAACTATCTACAAAACAAACTAACTATAACTTTATAGTTATATTACATCCATCGCATCGGACCTAACTTACGTGCACAGTTACACCCCCAATTATAAAGCACCGTCGCTTCCTTTAAAGTTCCTGGCTCGGTGTCGCCTCCACTCCACAGGCGACTAACTTTCAATGGTCAAAGTTTTATTAAAAAATCTTGTATTCGAATTATCTTGTCGTTGGATGGAAAAATAACAAAATAAATAAAGTCTCGATTGAATGCATAGTCACGTTTTAGCACAAAAGGATTGAAAGAAATCGTATACCAAATTGAGTCAAATAAAACCATTGACGTGGATGCAATTTTAAGCAAGTTTTAAAGTCTTTCATTGCGAAATTCTGTATAGCCACTCACTATGGAAAATTATTGTCTTCCTTTTCTATGCGCTATTCATATTGTTGTAAAACGTAAAGATGTGCAAGGTAAATGCAGTTCTCAGAATTTACTTTGTATTGAATTAGCTGCAAAGAGCTTTTGTGAATGGTAAATTTATTTATTAAGTCTTGAATGCATTCCTTACGGAAATTGAATTTTTATTAAATTAAATTTAAATTCTCACATTCCCTCATAAAGATAGACCATATACTTCTTTAAACGAGATTGATAAAATTAAAGACATTGCGCCAAACAAGCTGAGCCAAAATATTTTTCTAATCTTAATGTTGACACCACCAATGTGCAACCGTATCATCGAGGAACGGTTATTTAAACGGTTATCTATCAAATGAAACTAAATACTCACAAAAGGACAATTTTGCAAGCATCATCGTTCGCCGACTGCTTCAAAGTTAAACAAGCCGATGGCACTTAAGACCACTTAAGGCAACACAAACAGCCAATAAAATAAATTGTTAGATGTTGGTTCATCATTATGTATGTACATTGTACATGTAATACAATCCACACAAAACAAACACAACATTATAGACACCAGTGTTGTCTATTGCGGAAGAAGGACATAAAGCAACTGGCGGTAAATTAAATGGCATGGAGTGTATAGTAAGTTCTGTGATGAAATGGCCTTTAACTTTGCTAATACATTTATGTATTTTTTTTCCCCGTGAATTTAAGATCGGTATTTCGCTTTGTCTACACAATTCTTTATTCGACATTTTGTATTTCCTTTGCGGCAGTGTACACATTTTGTGATTGATTTATGGGGGTTGCCTTTCATGATGTTTGTTAATGAAAAAGTTTTGTGGAAGCCACTGGTGTTGTGTCACGCAGGGATTATTAGCAAAGATTTGTTGCTAATGATTTTACTTTGTCATGATTGAATGGGGGAAAATCCTTTTTGTAAAAAAGACGCATGTTTTTTAAAAATATTTCGCTAGTTTTAGGAAGACAATGATTTTGAACAATTTCAAAGTCATCAGTAGGATTCTTTGTAAATAATTAATTTGTGTGTATTTTTACCATTTTATTAAACATTGTTTTGTCAAGAATAAAAAAAGGGAAAACTGAAGAAAAAATTTAGGGGTTTTGGGGTTTTTATAACCGATGTTGAAAAAGGTTTTAGCACGTTTAAATTCGGCAGGGTAATTCACACTAAACTGAGAATCCTTTAACTTTAAAAAGATTTCATATTTGTATCAGTTGTTGCGTAGTAAAAAAAATTATTTGAGAAATATTTGGACGCAATTCGATAGCAATGACAGCAATAAAGGATCTAGGAACATTAATTCTTATTTACCGCATGTTAGTCGTACATTTGAACAGGACACACACCCTTAAAAGTAATAGTCTGACCTTGAATTGTTCAGATTAATGGTTGGTCTCATACCCGAATACAATATTTAAGCAAGGTGTGAATTTATTTACGACAGTCGCTTAAATATATTTAAATAAAGTTTCTCTGCGAATTTTTTGAATTGACGACCTTGAATTTTTGTTCAAAATTGTTCCTTTTATTGAAATTATCAATAATGTAGAACAACAAAATACAATACAAGAAACTGTTTTTGAACTAAAAAAATTCGTTGTGAAAATATAGCCTTGGGGTTAAAAAATTTGACCTTGAAATGTTGTGCAAGTTTTCTTGTCTTATTAAATGATTAATAATGTGAGATAAAATTGCGAAAATATTTTAGGTTTCTGAAATCTAGATAGCACGACGTTTAATTTAAAAAGTTTGACCTTGAAATATTTTGCAAGACTTACTATAAAATTCAAAAAACAGTCTTTATGAAAATTAATAATTTTTTTCATATGTTGTAAGTTAGAAAATATATAGTTTGTCTGCGTCTGCCCCTTTTATGTAAGAAGGATCTTTTTTAGGATCAGTTATAATAAGAGCAGTTATATTCTTGGGATTATGTCATCATAAACATGAAGTTTCTTTTATTTACAAAAAATAATAATTGCTTTAACTTTAACGTCCATTCAAAAATAAAAAAACTTTTCCTAAAATTAAATTTAATTTAAATATAATATTTTTAAAATAAATACGATCTGATTGAACAAATATTTTTGACCTTGAAATATTGTGAAACTGAAAGATTACAAATAGTTTGAAGGCTTCCAACATTTGGTTGTTCCTCAATAATCATTAAATTCTTAAGATGTGACGCGAAAGAGTGAGAAAGGTTGTCAGTGGATGTGCTATCCAGGGCTATAAAATATATTATGCATAGTTGAAAGGAGGTAACTTAATTGACCGAAGGTCGAAGTGATTTAAGATGTGCACACATAATGTTATATAAGACAAAACGCTGTACATTTTAATTTTTAATTTGAACTTTTAAAGTGCAAAAAAGAAGAAGAACTAACTTTTTTCGACAAAATCAACGTTGTTATTCAAACCATCGATTTTATATCTTATGTATCATGGTGACAATCAGAAGTATGGCATTAAATCAATTCAACTGAGCTGTTGGTTGATGCAACTATATTTGCAAACAAATATCGTTATCAAATTTGGTCTGCATTTTGTCCATTTATTTGGCACTATTTATTTAAAGCAATATTGGCCACGTTTGTCCAGCAACGAGTAAACCAGCGATTTGTGTGTTCATCGCATTGTATTTCTGCAAACACAGCAAATGTTGCAAATTGCTGGAATTTGGTTTATAATTAATTTTCGAATTAATTGTAAATGCAATTCTAGTTGAATTTGTATAAATAATTTCTCCACTTTACAATTTTCTATTTGTGGCTAAAACCGCACTGTGTTGGTACTTTCACAATATGTGAGGAAAAATACGTAAAATTCAGAAAAACAATATTATTATTTTGTGTTTTATAAAGGGTCAGGTGGGGCACGCAATTTTTGCTCGTTAATACCTGCGATTATGTATTTTGCAATCAAAAAATTGTTGTTACTGGTTTTGATGGGTAATTAATTTCTGAAATTATAGCCGCATATTATTTATGTTCGCAGGGCCGAGGAATGGTAATTAAATATAATATTAGACATTAATTATTACGCCCAATTTATTTGTCAATTAAACTACATATTTATTGCTAATTTGTGGACAACATTCGATTAATGCGGCTAATTGAAATTAAAGGGAAATCCTCTTTCTATTAATATTAAAGAAAATATATTTCTGGAAATCGACAAACGCAATATCTATTGATTTCACTTCTCAATATCCTCCTCAATTCCAGTCTTCATAACAATCCAATCCAAGAAATGTGTAATTCTTGAAAATGCCACTGGATATCCATCATCGCAGGAGTTTATCCTACCAAAACTGGTGGCACCAATCAATACAAATGCATCACTGTCAACCGCTTTAACCACTAACGGCCCACCCGAATCCCCGGAACACGTGCTCTCATTCATCGCACCCTTGGCACACAACGTCGAATTAAAAACATAATACTCACCATATGTCTGGACACAAATCAAATTTTCAATCACAATCAATTCAGCAAACTGCAACGTAGCAGGTGGCATCGACGCATTCACCGTTACCCGTCCAAATCCAGATGCAATAACTGTCGTTCCGGCAAACGTATCGTCTTGGCTGTAGTTGAATGGCAATCGTATCGGTTGCACATTGTCGGTGAATGCAACCGGTGTCGGCAAATGTACAAGACCCACATCATTGGAGATGGTTGAGGCGTTATACATTTCGTGCTTGATGAACCGCACCGACCTCACAACGATGCGATCCGTTTCGTTGCCGGCAAACAGTTCACTGCCCAAATGCACTTCCACCAATAAGCCGTCGTCGATACAGTGGGCCGCCGTAAGCACCCACTCATCGCTGATTAGGCTGCCGCCGCAAATAGATCGAAAGTTGAATTTTTGTATAAAGAGCAATGCCTGATGGGGAAACTGACCGCGTGTAGCGTTTCGTCCATTCACAATGCGTTCGTCCAGCGATGATTGCTGTTGGAATGATGGCGCCGCATTACCCTCGGATGCTGTGATGCAAAACACTGCAGCCCCAATAATTGTTATCAACACTGTTAGTGACATCTTTCTTGAGTGGCTATTCCTCGACTGTATTCAAGTGTGTTGGGGCGCTCACTTTTTATAACTGTAGTATACTTTAATGTACAGCTAAAATTGGGACAAGCATTTGCTAGAAACGCGCAATTTGCCATTTTGTTGCGAAGCAAACTTTTAAATGTGTCGATGTGGAAATGTTTTCAAGGTTGAAAGTGTTTTGAATTTCTACGCATCACAGAACTTTACTTTTTCAAGGAATTTGTGCGCCAGGTTATCGCGTAACGGTTGCAACCCGCTGTTTGTGGAATGTTTATATTGTACATTCAGTTACAGCTTAATTGTTTTGAGTTTGCTTGCACAGTTTGGCCTAGTTTCGAGGTGGCGTTTTGTTAAACAGCTGATCATAATTGGAAATTGATTTTTTATTTCAAGGACCGGCTTTGGGTATTTCCCACAAATGACTAAACCTAATTTGTACATCAAAACCACTGATGCATTAAATTTTGTGTTAACAATTCAATTGATTAAAAAATAATTGCCATTTTAATTTCATGAAATAATTTGAAAAATTTTCAATAAAGATAAATTAAATTCAATTTTGTATGTATTAAAATTCCAATGAGTTTTTGTCGAAAAGTTCAATTGGAAATAAATCTTCATCCGTTGGAGTGCGCTTTGTGAACGTGACAACGCGTTGGTAGGAAAAATTCTCGCGAGGGTAGAAAAATGTCCAAAATAGGAAACAAATTAAAATTAGTAATTCATGAGTACATGAAATGCAAAACAATTCAACATCGAAATGGCATGGCGAAATGAACAGTTTGACAAGGGTTTAGGAAATTACTCTCAATATAATTTTGCAGTCAATTTACAATCATTAATGCACTGAATTGTTGATAATGGTTAAAAGGATTCCATTATTATGCCGTGGCATGCTTTTCGACTAGCCATAGTAGAATCGAAACTTGATTAGGGTAATTGTAAGCTATTTGCAATGCAATTTGGCGTAAACCATATGAATTAACATCCTTTTTAATTTAAATGCACTCGCAACGAACCGCATTGTGGTAAACATCAATTCTTGGGCATCACAACCTTTTTATCATAAAAAATTTAATGTTTCATAAACGCTCCATCTTTGACCATTTACAATAAGTACTATTGTGAGTGTCTTTCACTAAAGAAGACGCTAATTGCAACATTTCTTGTTAAGAAATATGTCTTCAGTTGAATCCTTGTAGGTTGAGCTTTCATAAAAGCTTATATAATGAAATCAATTCCCAGCATACACAGTATTTTCTTAGTATTCTTAAGTCTTTAATTCAATTTTCTTTGAAAGAGCAAGGACTTGTGACTGCACAAAGATTTTCTATAAGAATTTTCAACAAGTTTTTTTTTTAAGTGTGACATTTTAGTTTAAATTTGTCAAATTTAAATTAAAGATCATTTTTTAATCCTTTGTGGTGCCATTATTCTGTGTCATTTAAATGGCAAAGTGAAATCCAAATGAGGCCACAAAGATACCCTTCTATTGGTTATTCCCATTATAGATATATTGTGTTTTTTATGATTATTATCATTTTCTTAATAGTGGCATGCCATTTTTTTGTCTTGATGGCCAATTCTACAGTGTACATTAAATTTTCACATGTTTAATATTGTACTTGCTGGATAATTACTTATTTTTATTGTTTTACAATGTTTTCATTTTTGTCTTCTATTTCTAACAAAGTAATTTAAAAAATATTAAAACTAGTGTCGATAACAAATCCCTCTTGCCATGAAATACCAAAATAAAAAAATGGCACGCAATTGTTATTAAAAGAATGATTGCCATTTGTATAAATGAATTGAAATATTCCATTATCATTCGATTTTTTTTTTTGCAAATCTTTTAAATACCTTTAGAGAAAAAAACATGAATGAAACACTGAACGTGCCATTTAACTTTGAGACAAAAATTACTTTATGCCATTGCATTGCCATGAGGTTACCATTTTATAACAACATTTCTGTCAAATGGCAGGACATCGCGTCAAAATCAATTATGAATTATTAAATAGTTGTCGCGTTTTTTAAATGCCACACTCTCATTTATAAATGACACAAAATTAGTAAACGTCGGTTTAGTTAACAATTTAGCACGATTTTTTTTTTAAATGGCATAACTTTCAAGCTTTTCGGTTCACATACGAAATGATATTTCATGGGAACTAACTTTTGTATAGCAAATGTGTACCAGAGAAATGTTTTAAACTCACAATCATACTCTCATCGCATCAGAAAACGTGGGAATATAAATATCAAGTGTTACTTTTACACTTTTGTAACAGTTCGTGATGACAACAAAGAATTTTATTGAGTTTATACAGAAAATGTATACTCTGTACGGTTTGAAACGTACAGTGTAACTTTTAGAATAGACGAGTACGATTTGCATATTATACAGCTGATATGAACAATCATTTTACGAGAATATCGAAAATCTTTAATCAACATTATTTAGTTATTACAAAATGGAAGCCAATGAATTTGACGTTGTTCAAATTCCTTAGATCAGTTGTTTGTATTATTATAAGACATTTAATTTCTCTACAATAACTTGAAAAATATTTAATTGTTGGTTCATAAATCGTGTCCTTTTCGTGGATTTTCTAGAATAAGTCCATTCCCTTAATTTTGTTTGATTGTCAAAATTGTATGCTCCACATTAAGTAGTTAATGATTCCATTTCTAATTTTCTCTTAATGCACAAATAGAAAACAGTCATTTTAAATGTAATTCATTCAAATTTGCAGAAATTTAACAAAAACCTTTTAAGTTTGTTTAGTATTTTTGTAACATAAATTACACTTTCAACAACCAAGCGAATATGTAAAGTTATGTTACCTACATCCAAACAACATTTGCATGTTACCTGTGCATTAAAAGCATCACGATAAGCCAATTACGACGAATCAAGGGTAGCCCATGAAAAGCACATCCATCTGAATGTGTTCCCCCAAATTGTGTATATGCTATCTGTGAAGAGACCTCATGACCTGTACAACGTACACATTTTATCAGCACAGGTAACTAAACCATGGCTGCTTTGTTTATCAAATTTACCCTTTTCTGTATACACAGTAAACACCCTCATTGCCAATTCTCCACCGTCTCCATACTGTTGCTGTGAACATATTTTGCTGTAGCCTTAAACAACCCTAACTCGTATTAACATATAATACTAAAATATCTCATGTTGAGCACAATCTTCATCATTAAAGAGTATTTCTGCTAAAGCCAGGTTAGAATAAGGTCCTTAAATTGTCTCATTTAATTGGGTTACAGTCGAAGGGGGTTAGAAAATGTAGCATTGTTAGCAAGATATTGGAATATTCGCATTCATATATGAGTAAGTATGAGATTGTTGTCATTTTGTTGTGACGTTGCTGACTTTGGGGCTTTAAAAAATTCTCTTCACTGAATAAATGCATTGTGATTTGGTTAAATGTTGCAAAAGGATTTTATTTCAACGAAATTCTGTTATCTCCAGAGACTTCCGTATAGTTTTAATTATATCATGCGCTTTAAAATGAAAATAATGAGCTGAAAGGGAGGGAAATAGTTTTTTTTATAGATAGAATACATTTTAAGAGATACAAATAATTGAAAACACACCAACAATTGTTTTTAGTTTTCATAAATTGTAAAAAGCTTGACATACTTGACATAAAATCCCATACAGTTTTCAAGGAAGAAATTGTTACTTTTCATCTCTATACCCATCATAAGGACGAAGCAAGAATCCATCAGAATTTTCAATAAGAAAACGATGCAGGTGTTGTTTCAGTTCATTAAAAATATAAAAATGGAGTATTAAATAAGGAACTTAAATTGTGTTTAGATTGAAGACTCTTTTAAAGCTCAAATGGTTACACAAAAATTTTCTTCTTTCACTTCTTTTGATAAATGAATTGCAAAAAATCCTAACAAATTCGTAGTTTAATTAAAAATATCCACAATTTAACAAAAATGGCTCGCTTTTATTGAAAAAAAAAAAAAAATTCAAATTCGTCACTTTGCAGAATAAAAAACTTGCTCAATTTATAAATAACTTATTCAATTTGGCAGTGTAAAATTCATTGTGTTCATTCTTTGTTTGGCTCAATAGACTGTTGCAGGATCCAGCTAACGGAGAATATAAATCCTTCATTGACCAGCAGCTGCGTATCTTTCGTTCACGTGCAAAAGTGACTTTCAGTGAGAACAAATGTCGCCGCTCGCCGAATGTATTTTTATTCATTAAAGGCAGCAAAGATTCATTGCCGGTCGTACCCTCAATAAATCCACAATAATATATTGGTTAATATTTTCTATCGCATTTGGGACAGGTTTGCTGGTCTCCGTTTTGAGGATAACGAAATGGTTGCAGGACAATTCAAACGCAACGTAATGAAAATCGATTGTTATCTTCTGGTCAGAGGAATAAATAAAGTAAGGAATTTTTTATGCTGAAAAAATCAATTACAATTTTTTTTTTGGATTAAATAAAGGAAAATATAGAGTTTAAGGTTTTTTTTTTAGTTAGTAGTTCAGACTTTCGTCTTTTTATATGTTGAGTAAATACTAGAACAACTTTAACATTAAAAGTATTTAATAAAAAATATTAATACAATATCAGCTTTAAAAATAAGGACATGCAAATAATATGTGTCACAACTTGAATTCATGAAATGGAAATATATGCAAATTATGTAATTACATGAATTAATGAAGCCAAATAAACCAATGAAGCAGAAAATTATTTTGCATTTTATGAAACCCCCATATTATACAATACACGCGTTCCAATAATAATCTAAATAAACTGCCGAGCTTTGCAGTCTGCTTTTAATATAATAACATGGCAGCCATCCGAACCCTTCCAACTAATATATTACATCCTATTTGCTATTTGTTCCACTTTATGAAACCCTCGTTCTCTGGCCGTATTGCCACAGATCCATATAAATGTTTACTACTCTTATCTATTCCATTTCTTTAGTTGTCCTTAAAGCACACGCTTTTTGTAGCGAATTTACTTTCTTGCAACTTTATTTTCTTGTGTACAGTGTCACAATACAAATTGATGCAATTTATTTTCAACAGAAACCACATTCAATGTTGGTCTGAATTTGTCATTGCTAAACTACCCGGTACTCATCAGATGCGACATAATACTTTGGAAATGGTATAGTTACTTTAATGCTAAGTGGGTATGGGAAAGTACATTTTAAATTTACGTCATTCCATTTCACTCATTTTAAGCAAAAAAAGTTCTTTTACTTTTCAAGGAGATTGAAGTTTAATTTTGAAAATTAATTTTTTTATGTTTTATTTTCCATCCCAACATCATCACTAACTGATGAATAATAAATTAATTTTTGGATCATTTAAATGAGACATTCAACATGAATACAAGATTAAATAATAAATACTAATTTAATTCGTTACCCGAATTACGACACAAATTGTCTCAAATTCAACATGGTCTTCAAACATCCCCAATCCATCTAACTAAGCAATGACTTTAATTTAATGTACTTACCATTCTTGTGACAGCATGACAACAATGCAATGAGTAGGTACATCAATTTGGGTAATAAGAGCTACATTTATCGTCTCGAAATGCAAATAGAAACATAACAAAATATACAGCGAACGAAATTCAGTTAATTCCACTCTGTTTTTCACTAATTTCACAGAAACGGTTAAAAGTTTATGAGTTAGACCGATCAGGATAACAATACAATAATAATATAATAAATAGATATATTTTTAAAAACTCTTGCTCAAATCTTCTTTCCAATAATTGTTTTTTGTTCCATAAAAAAGTGTTTTTTCATAATATCATCATTAAAAGAAAACAAATTTATGCATTTGTGTGATTTTTCTATTGTTTTTTTTTTTTGGAAATTTATCGATTACAAAAACCATGATTTTTGTAGGACTCAAATTTTTCCTTTGTTCTTTGAAGAAATTTTTCTTTGTCATATTTTTCTCGCGTCCAACAAATTATGGGGCTCATAAAACAAAAAAAAAAGGAATAAACCAGAAAAAAAAAAAAAAATGAAACTAATTGAATTTCGCACCACAAACATTTTATCTAACTCATTATGGCAAGTAGGACAAATATTTTTATATTTTTTATATAAAATAGAGTGGAATTAATTGAATTTCGTTTACTGTAGCAATCATTTACGAAAATTACTGCAATTATAATTTCAACTCTAAATACTACTTTGTTTTAAATTAAAAATTAGAAGAAATCTATTTTATTGAAGGTCAAGAAAATATTTTTAATTAACTTGCATTAACCTCAAAATCATATTTAAATAAAAATTCATAAAATATAGATCCTTCAAACCTGGAATATTAGGACGTGATTTCGTGTCCAAAAATTAGTACTTTTTTATTTATTTAATGTCTCCCGTGAATTTCTCTACCACGCCGTTTTATTTAACGTTTTGAGTTTTACTTAATGGCTATTAGTAAAATACTTTCTCAATTTTTTTAATTTTAAGGTTTATTTTTTTTACTACTTACAATCTTTGAGTTAATTTTAGTTGTAAAATGAAAACTCCCCAATATTTGCAATTGTTCCACGCACACTGAATAATTATTAACAATAAGAAAATGCTTCCCAAATTTATTTTAAAATTCTTTGATAATGTCATGGTAGACATTACCACATAATATTCGTGTGCAAAATGCTGAAGAAATATGAAAACGAAGGAATATTCATAAGAAAATTACTGAAATTGAGAGCAGCAATTTAATTTTCTCCAACACTTTTTGAGCACGATGCATATGCTTTTACGAAATAAATCAAATCAAATCAAAATAACGGAGATGAATTGTCTTTGTTAAAATGATGCTAGGAAAATGAAAATTCCATTGGAAATTTTTGCGAAAATTGTATTAATGTGATATCGTTTAATGCAAATTGAAACAATTTCATTCACATTTCACTTTGGGAATTTCTTCAGAATTTATTTGAATTTCTCGATGAGACGAATTTTAAATTAGGATAATGCTATGAATCTAGCATTTAATCTTTTTAACATATATATGTAAAAGGCGATGTATGTTTATTTGTATGTCCGGTATAGACTGCTAAACCGCCAAACGGATTTTTCTGAAATTTTCTGGGTAAATATAGTTTAGTCCGGGGATGGTTCCTGTGTCGATCGAGTGGGCCCACTTTCGGCCATACCATTTTACAACTTCTAAAGCAATTGCTTTTGTAGTTTACAATTTTACTTTGAGTTTTTTTTAAGCATTTTGTTTTGTAGTTTAAAATATTTTTAAAGTTTTTGATAGAGAGATCCAAAAATATTGTTTAATAAAGAAATTCAATTACACATTTTACATTAAAAACATGTTTTCTTGGGCGTAGCAAACGAGCGCCGAGTACCGCCAGTAAATTACAAAGTTTTATGAATTTTTTTCAAGTGAATTTAGCCTTAAAAAAAGTTTTTATTCTGAATAAAATTCTGTTTAATTGATTCATGGTAACGTTTATCTAACTTGAACAGCACTTGCGGTCAAAATATCCCTCAATGTCCCAACATTATCCGCTACGGTCACACACAGCCATCAATCAATATTATCTACCACCCTGCAGAAAGTGAATTGTGGTGTATACAGTCAAACAAATTATAACATGCTTTACGGAATAAAATTTAAAATGAATGCTGCTGACTTGTTATCGCAAAAACCAATATATCGGAAATATCTTTCACTCAGAAATGCACATAAAATCAAATATTCCATTCTCGCAAATTCATTCAACCCGGCAAAAGAACGAGCAAATGTTTGTGCACAATATGTGGAGCATACAGCATCTTCAGTTGCCAGAACCATCGTCATGTAACTACATAATACAACATTTTGTGTAACCGTCCGCAAACCGACTTAGCGCTGAGACTCCTCCAAATTTACGTTTCGCTTCTATATAACATGGTAAAATATTCCAAGACTCTCCGAGTTTATGCATGCAATTGGCAGCAGCCAAATGCGCCACCACTTCAACTCACTCGGCGTTACACCGCGCCCTCGTAAAGTGTATACACGAGCCATTGCGCCGCATTCTGAGAATGCAACTAAAGTGAGAAGTTAATAAATATTTTAAATTCGAATGCATAAATTGTCGGCTGATCATATAATATTTTTTTCATTCCGTGCGATGCTACACAAACGTACCACATCAAAAAGGCTTTTCACTGCGTTTGATAAAATATGTTTTCCGTTTTTTTTTTTTTTGTGGGCGTGAATTGAATTTATGCGCCCCTGGATAACATTTATCTCCCTATTGAACGGTACTTTATCCATGCATCGTTGGGGTGTGTACGGTTTTGCTTCACTTTTGGATTTTTTCCTTTGTGAAATTGGCACAAAATACTTACGTGATGTGATGGCAATTGGAATGTTTGTGCAATGGGAATTGCTCAGGAATTGCCAATTAGTGAAATTCTTTAAGCCTTTCGTCCTTTTTATGGTGGTTAAACATTCAAGAGCTTTTATTAAAATCGTAAGATTTTCTGGTTTTAAAAGCAATTTAAAAAAATATGAAATCCCAATTTAAATAGCTCCTTAATTTTTTCTCATGAAAAAGGACTTAGCAGTTTGTAACGTAAGTACATACGCCCTTAAATTTTGCACCTTCAGAAAACACCAATATGAAAGAAATCTTTAAAATGATTTTTGATTATTACTGCATAATAATATATTTTTTTAAATCTCTTCTTTTAATTAGGACTTTCGTTTTATTACCATGACCATTCGTCCTTAATGATTATTTGTATCCACTAAAATTCAAAAAGCACATGCAACGTCACGCTCACCATGCCGCAACAAGTGCTAAAATAAATCATCGTAATAAAATCCGGGAAGTTATGGATTTAGCGTCCTTTGTACAAATAAATTTGACGATTTTTTACGTCTCCTTGCATAATTTCCTTTCAGGTTTAATACATAAATGTGCATTCTGTTTCATTTTATGACATTTTCGAACAACAAAAAGATTAAATTGTTTCAGAAAAAAATTCTTTATTCCGACTGACATGTGGTTGGTTTTCTCACGTTCCATCTTTGCAACCCGTCTTCCGTACATTAAGTCCACAAAACGGATAGCTTGATGAGAAACAGTGTAGTAAAATAATTCCTCATTGTCACACTTTAAACTGAAATTGTATTTTTGCCACATTTTTCATTGCCCCAAAGGGGTTGCGGGATTACTATACAAGTTTGGCTACTATCTCCTGGGAAGTATTTAATCTATCTGGTATAACTTTTTTGGACCAATTCGAATGCAGGGAAACGAAAACAGTTGTGGATTTGTAAAAAGGATAATATTTTTTAATTTAAACTGCATTTAAAACAAATTCCATTGAGAACTTTTTATTTGATGCAAATTCATAATACGTACAAGTTTTTGCATATCATCTCGCATGCTACGTTTAAAACTCGATGTACTGCGCTGGTGAAAATGATAATGTTGTAAGTTTTAATTTAATTTAATTACAAGGATAACAAGATACAGCTTTTGTGGTCTATTGCATTAATTACACACTTATTGTTGAATTTAACAATTTACAACTTTTTCATAATATCGCTGGGGAGTGTACTAAAAGGGCAAACTTTGACTGGGTATTGTGGACTGTGGTTAAAGGAATTTCATCATAATAGCAGCTTGAAAGGAGCTCTGAAAGTTTAAGCAGTATAAGCATTTATGGGTATACCTTGCTTTTTATGTTGCGTATTTTTGTTTTGCAATTTTTAAATGCAAAGGGTAGAAACCGCAACTCTAAACTTCTGATCGGATTCTGTTTTTTAATAATTGTAATGCAGGTCAACCCAAAATACTCTGTTTAATTAATTTTTAAACTTTTGAAAATATAATATGTTGCAAAGTATTTTAATATTGTCCTAAATTATTGTGGTTCATTTTGACAAACATCTTAATTATACAAGTATCTAAACGACACAGTATGGGTTTTGATCACGCTAAGACTGGCAGTGGGATCGCTAAAAATTTACATACGTATTTGTTAATACTGAAATGAACATCGAAAACCGCGAAATAAAATCGCGGTTGGTAAAAAAAAATTCTAATTCCAAAAATGATTGCGGAATCGATTTGTTAGTGTTCGATTAGTAAAAGAGACGTGGTATTTTTTTTTTCAAAGAAGTTTCTGACCCACTCCCAAACCAAAAATCTGATAATAAGCCTAAACGCATAAAAAAACGCGAATCACCGTTAGTTTAAACTGAAATTATTTAAACCAAAAAAAAAATTGTATTTGCAAAATTAAACATTCTTCATTCTAGTTGTTATTTAAGTTTAAAAAAATTTCCAACAATTATCTTCTTTATAAATAATCATTATCAAGACACTTCTTACCATTTTTTTGTCACTTGATAAACTTAGACCGTTCTTATTTAAAACAAACGAGAAACAAAATTAAAAAAGAAGAATTAATTCAACGTTTTGTCGTCTTGTATATAAATTCAAACTGAAAAAAAAAAACATAAACTCTCACAAGGCAACTAACTGCAAGATGGCGTTAAATCTAACCAAGAATGTGCGCTGCAATATTCATGTTTCTGAATTAAGCACGGCAACTTTGAATAAAGTGGATGATATGAGATTGGTAGGAACAACTTTTTGCATAATCGTTTAATTTAACAAGGGTTCCTCTTGTCACGCTTCCGTATGCTTAATTTGAACTAAACGCGAGGCAGCAAGAAATTTGAGCACAATGTTAACATGAAAATGGGTGTGTGTGTATAATGCGAGTATGAAGAAGACTCGACGAGGTTGATGCAATGCAACGTCTGTTCATTCCAGATGGTTGTCATTCTATGCAGATAAGCAATGTGATGGGAATCTTTATGTCGTGCTTTTCGGAAGTGAGTGTCTCGGAAACACGAGAATTTATATTATAATAGTTGTGTTGGGATGTGTAATCATTTTTCTGAAATAAATTGTATGTTTGCAATGTGCATAGAGAATTTGCTTAGCTGAATTATATTTGCACAAAAATATACAATTTAATTAAAAGCTTGTTTAATTCTTGATGTGGGTCAACACCCTGACGGAAGCGAGCTTATGTAGGCTGTAATATGTAAATTATGATGACTTATTATTCAGCGTAAATTGATGGGGACTGAGAATTAATTTAATTTTATAAAATCACAAATTTGAAATCCATTCCAAAAGCCACCCTCTTATTATAAGCATCCCATTTATCACAACACCAAAGTGTGGGACAAATTTGAAATCAAAACTTACACCCTAACACCCCTAAATAAATTGTCAACTAAATTTTGGACATATTAATTGTGCCCATGGCTGGTATCCGCAGGTGTTTCGTGGAAATAAGGACGACATAAAATGACACTAAAAAAAGTTTTCATCCCCTGAATTATTCAAAAATTAATAAATTAGGATCTTTATAAGTGGAATTCTCGAATATTAATATTCTTTTAACTTATATATAATTCAGATTGTTATTAAAGTATTTAATTTGACTTAAATTAATGTTTTTTTTTTGAGTTTTTAATTGATTTTTTGCCAACAAAAAAATTTCTTCTGATAAAGCAATTTTTTTTCATCACGTAAAATATTAAAAGCATGTTAAACCTCGATTTCATGGTGACAGTAATTTAAAACCAAAAAATTAGCTTTAAATCACAAGTTAAAGAAAACTTCTTCCCATAATTCAAGTTTCAACATATTCTGCGAAATGTGTGCTTTAAATTGGAGCGCCTTAACTTCATCATGTTTAATTGTGGTTTCTGTGTAGCGCTTGGCGAATTGAATTAAATTGGCTCAATTTGTAATCTTGTCACCCTACACCTCCCAAGTAAACAAAACAAGCAGATAACGAGAGCGAACACAGGAGGCTTCAAGTGTATAATGCGAATACAAATAAAATATGGTAGACAAGTGAGAATTTGTAAGCAAAAACATCAGGCTTTAGCCTTACCTAACCATTTATCTTTTAGACACTTGCGCGGGTGACACATTATTTTGCGACAATTCTCTTTTTCGTGTTTTTTTTTTGAATTTTTGAATGGAAGGTAAAAATATTTTCAACTTTTTTTATGAACAACAATTATGAAATTTTAAATTAAGTTTAGTAATTTTAGGTAATTCTTCTTTATCACGTATCGGTAAGGGACTTTATAAAAATCCATTCATAAAAACGGCTGTTGTTTAAAAATGAGCTGCAAATTAAATGATTTTAAATATTTATAAACGCTTAGAAGGCTGCAATAGCATAACTGCTGGCGTTTAAACTCATTGTTCGCTGTTTTTAAATTACTATGATGTTGTTTACATTATTCATTTTAAATCACAGACAAATTAAAATTAAACAGCAAAAATTTTAATTAAAAACAGTTGTTATTCAATACATTTAATCAAAATTATATCTAGAATACTAAAAGTCCTTTTAAGTATATTTTGAATTGCCGACATTCTTGATTCCATTAGTATTCATCCAATATTTCGAATGGGATAGTCCATTATTTCACAAACCCTGCAATCATGCAGCATGCTGTCACCAGAATAAAATTTATGTTGAAATGATTGTGGTGATTCAGTAAGTGGCAACCGCCCACATCCACCCCCATTCAATAAATAAATATACATTTTATGATTCACATTACACATACGAGTATAATGCCAAGATTTATTGCTGGGGTTTTGTATAATTTTATTTCATTGTCTGTAATCAAGATTTACTCATCCTCAATATAAGTAATAGTATTATTTATTATTATTATTATTTTAAGTACTGATCGATTTGCAAACAACTCTACTAGCTTAAATCAATGTTACACAATGTATCCGATTTTTATTTAATTAAAAATGGAGATCAGTTTAATTAAAGCAGTTATTTAAATTTAATAAAATATTAAGTGCAGTTTGTAATAATAATTAATAATAGTCAAATATTTCTTGTACATCAAAATTAATGCTTTTTTATTGGTACTTTTAGGATTCTAATTGTGATTTTAATTTTTATTACATTCGTGGAAAAGTCTAGAAATTAATTCATTTCCGAAAAATCTGCATAATCCGCAAGA
Organism: Sylvicola cinctus; assembly: GCA_963854165.1. Taxonomy (NCBI): domain Eukaryota; kingdom Metazoa; phylum Arthropoda; class Insecta; order Diptera; family Anisopodidae; genus Sylvicola; species Sylvicola cinctus. The sequence goes on from OY974082.1 coordinate 10,066,208, forward strand.
AATACCGCAGTTCATGAACGTTTTTGCTTAAATCTAATATTCATGTTTCAATACACAATACATCACAATTAACATCGGCTACACAGGCGTGGTTTTACGAGCGTCACTTCATGTTAATTAATAAAGAAGCATCAATCTTTTAAACCGCAACTTAAAACATTTAATAAACATTATAACGAGTAGAGCTTTTAAAACAGAAGGATATTTTAACTTTTCAAAGCATAAATGCTACAACATTCAATCTGTTGTACAATTGCAAATATGTTTATGAATTATTCACATTACAATGGTACGTCAAAAACCAACATTTACAGATAATTTACTGCAGCAGATAACATAAATTCCAACCCCCCCAAATAACGTTCATCCCCCGTCCACTGCTTTCATTCTTTTTGATGCATGACTACAGACTTACACACCGTCACACGCCATACCACACAAAAAGAGATTAAATCTTGTGCACAGCATGCGAGTATTATAGTAACAGTTTCATCAGCGACCTATAAAACACAATATACTCCGTACAACCGCACACATTTGCAGCAAAATCTGCCCGGGAGTATTGGAACGGAAGAAATCCACTTAACTTTGTATTGTGATATGTCTTTCTTGTTATTTATTTTTCCTTACATTTTCCACTCTAATGTACAGTTTTGCCTGCAGTTCTGGATTTTACAACAACCACGTAAAAACTTTCAGGCGGATTTACGTACATAATGTCAAGTTTTACTTAACGTTTTGTATGTACAGCTTTTTGCGTCTTGTGTTGTATCCTTTTTTATCGCCTCGAAATCTACATTCAATTCAAATTTGTTGAAGGATGATTTGACTAGCTATATACTTTGCAAAATGTATTGAAACTAGATCACCAATTCTTGTTCTGTTTGTACTTTTGTTGTTTAAACTTTTAAAGTGGATAAAGAAACTCTAAATTAACTTTTTCCTTTATTTTTGACGTAGGTATAGAAAATCAAAATTAAAAAGGATGAACTTTTTAAAACAAAATGACAGTTAGTATTATTTATAATATTGCGCCTCATTTTGCAACATGAATTATTCTTTTTCTACCAAACCCCTGCTTAAATTCCACAGTCACATTCCCGAAATCCGCTTCTTTCATCTCCTTAAACAACCCGGATGGTGTAATAAAACAAAATTAATTTCGTGCTCGGAAAAAAAGGAGCTTTTCCTTTGCGTCTTCTCGCAATTAATCAACCTTTTTCTGTCTACGTTTGTCTTATTTATCAGTAAACAGCGGAAACATTCGCTTCTGAGTTAATTATAATTTACAAATTTAATTACCGTCGAGTTTTCATGTCGGCATTCTACTACTCAGATACATTCATACACGCACCGGCACACACACACTTCAATTGCTGCCGTGCATTTTATATTATTGAAAAAACAACTTGCAGTAATACCAATTACGCACGTTAAACAATAATTATTAAGGAATGCAATGACGTCCTTATGAATGCAACAGACAGTACAGGGAGGGCAAATTTATTACGACGACGTAGGGAGAGGTTTTTGATGCTAATTTTTAATGAAATTTTATTTTTAGCTGTTTTTTTTGCAGATAAAAATTCTGCCTGAATACTACAATGATTTTTAAATAAATATATTGAAAAAGGTAAATGCCTTGTGGTTGTAATTTCGATAAATGTCGTTAATGTTGTTACTAAAAGTGGCATGTCTACCATTATTTACAGAAAATGACGTTATTGTAATGTCCACATTAAAATTAATTATGTTGATTATTAAATTATTAAAATTTCAATAATTCTTCCTCATTTTATGTACAAATTTATGCAACCAATTGAATTATAAAAAATATGTTGCACTATCATGATCAAAACCAGCTTTCTGTCAACTTCATTTGACACTTAACATTCTCGTTATTGCTTCGTTACAATTTTATGCTGTACTATATCAATGCGTAATTTATAGACACACACACACACACACACACACACAGCTCCACCAAAATATCTCTATATATGTTAATGATAGTCTTCAGATCTGAATTTAATTAAAGTTCCAAAAAGTTCCATGTTGAATTAATTAATGCTCCTCGAATATTGCGCTGTTTCCTTTTCATCTCAAATGGCTTCCTCTTCTTCAATTATACTTTATATTTTACAAAAGTTGTTCACGGAATTCTTTTCAGCATGCACAAGTTAGTTCATGTGCATAGGGAAGAAGCCCCTGCAAGAGTACTCCATGTTAACTTTTGTCAATGTACACGGGATGCCATTTTATGTGATATAGGCAGCTTTTGAAAAGACCTTGCAGACTTAAGTGTTTCTTTGAAGGTAGTTCCTCTTTAGCTTTGCTGTGTTTTTCACGTAAATTCTGTGCTCATACTTCATAGCTAGTTACTTTGATTAACGTGAAACTAGGACAACTCATTCATTACGAAGTTTTTACTTTAATAAAAAATAATTATCTTCAGAATAGTTTATTCTACATTATCAATTTACTAAACTTTATGTTTACCAGCGTATTTTTGTTTTATTTTATTTTTAAAGACTTTTAAAATATTAAGACATAATTTAAATTCCACAATAAATAATGATAAAAGTCTAAAAAATACAAAATTGAGCTTTAAACCACTTTTTATTAACTAAAACAATTTTAAATGAAATAACTTCTAAACCTTCATGAAGCTGTATGAAGGCACGCTGCACTCCCGTCTCCCTGGATCGTTTGACAATATTTTTATGTCTTCTGTAACATCCTTTTAAAGGCTGCGAAACAGCCAACTCAGTACACATAACTCTTCATTGCTATTTATACGCCATCCATCTCACATTTCTCCCTCGTCATTCACTCAATCCATGACTTGTCGTGCAGGTTAAATTAAATCACCTTTCAAGCACAAAATGGTATGAATAGATGGATATTGTCGCCCGTTTCAGGCTGGCTTTGGTGTGAGAGTTATGTGCAGAAGTGTGAAAGTGATGTACCTTCATGTAAGTGTACACTTTGGTTTATTGTCACTGCGGTTAAGAAATGAAATTTATGAAATTGAATGACTTAATAAAAGCTGCGTTACTGCGCTTCCTTTTTTTTTTTCAGTGAGCTTACTTTTATTATGATTGCATTTTTTATGATTATGTATTGTGTTTGGGATGACACGCACGTCTTGGAAGGTATAGTAATATTTTAGGCATGTGAAGTAGGACAGGGCATTCTTAAATAAAATACATAATTGAAGATTTTAAATTTTTTTTGTGGCAACAAATACTTGTTTTAACAAGATTTATTGAGGTGTTGAAAAATAATTAAGAACAGACTTTAAATTAAGTCTTTAAGTTGATTGTTTTTATTTCTTGTAGAGCTGCCCCCATGTATGGTATACACTGATTTAGACATCCAGGAAAGGGACTAAAACATCGAAGTCGTTAACCTTAATCTTTACCAACCAGGAGTCAATTGTTAGCACGCGGACAATAACATCTTGGTTAAATGCGCGTGAGCCAACCGATCCCTATACTTCAGCGGATCAAAATTCTTCTTTTCTAGTGTCTTAAGTACAAGTTCGAAGCTACTACCATGCAGGACTATGATCCTGCTTGTTTTAACATAAGCCCCCAAGACGTGGGCATCGAATAGGACAGATTGCCGCGTTTTGAAAGGAAAATTCTGCTCAGGATTTACGGCCTAAAATGTAAAGAAGGACAGTATCGGTGCGTTTAGGCTTGTAGTCGATAGACTTGTAGAAACAAGGAGACAAGGAAGACCTCGTCTCCGATGGGAAGAATCCGCAAAACGATGTCTCTAGCTCCAATGCAGATTTCGTGCCTCTACCTTGCTTTTCTTTTGCATCCTTTTCAACGCCAACAACTACTTGAATGATTACATAATGTTCATTTTCTTCAATGAGTTCGTCGTCTTTTTTTTAAAATCATTTTTTAGATAATTAAAAATTTAAAGCCCAATTTCCCAACATAATGTTTTTATGTTAATGACGTTGATGTGCTTTCAAACCCGAACGTAAGATGCAGTATGCACCATTTTGTATATCCTTTCATATATTACCTGCCAAGTCCTTGTGATGTAAAGCAAATTCTATACATAGAAAGCTACTCCACAGCTCCCCAGCATTGACATTAAATGCTTTCTCAGTTTCGACTCTCTCCACAAGAAAATTACTATTCAAAACCTTTTCAAATATTATGCAAAACGAAGGCTAGATGTTTGTTGTTGGTGTTGCCGAGGTGAAAATTATGCAAATATTATAATACAACCATATTACATGCGTTTATGTCCGCAGCCGCTTTGTAAATGGCGCAAACATGATTTTCATAAACTTTCACGCAAACAATTTTGTTTTATGCTTACAGGTGTGTATGATAATGCACATTATGTCGGTATTCCAGCACAATATGTACGCCTTTTTGTAAATATGTGTTTTGAAATAACGTGCAATTAATTTGGGTACAACGTATTATTTTGTATTAAACACAATGGGCAATGTTTACCACTAAAATTTAAATGAATCGGTTAAATTTATTGGATGCTTTGAAATTAATTTGCATTTGTTGTGCAATTCCATTTTGAATTTTATGTCTATTGTCCAGGAAATTGGCTCAACGTAACATGCGTAATTAATAAATTCAGGGTATTGCAATTGTGAATAGTAATTGTAAAATGGAAAGGATCTCGAACCGAAAAGGAGTCAGTTTTTATGCAAACGTTTGTGTAGACATAATTTTAAGTATTTAATTGCTGGATTTAAGTAATAGAGTAAGGAAGCTCTAGAGAAATTTGCAAAATAAAGTTTTTTTAATCCAACTACATAGACTGAAGTTAAATTTGTGTAATTTAAAACCACATTTAACTAATTATGCAACAACAGTTACGAAAATACAAATACAGCATAACGTAAAATCAACATTGTGGTTTCAAATTATTGAACCTTTTTTTATTTAGGTCCTGGTTGAATTGGTTAAATATTGTAATTAAAATATAAATTCTACACAAAATGAAATTTTGTGGTGTATATTAATATACGAGTATTTAAATTTCAGTGGTTTGAATTGGCTATAATTAATATGAAAACACTCAAAAATTTAAATTCCAAAAAGTGGTGAATTAGCAATTGAAATTTTAATATTTTTTTCCACTTTTTTAACATTTTATAAGCATAATGATAAATTTTAATAAATTTGTTTTTGTCACGATCGCGCATCTTGTTGACGTTTCTTCATTTTCCTGAACACTCTCCGCACACACTTACCATTGTTAAGAATAATTAATACTGCTCTTTGTTCCCAACAAGTCGGTTCATTGTTGTCGACAATTGATTGTTCAATTTTAAATTCCTTTTACAAAGCAATAACATTTTAAAAACAAAATTTAAATTTCGAAATTTAAGTCTAGAAAAAATCCTTGTTTTCCAGGAAGTTTCAGATTAACATTAATTTTTTTCGATGGCCAATATTGTTCAGGACCTCAATTTTGTTTTTTTGTATAAAAACAGTCTGAATTTAATATTTTATCCTTAAAGTAGAGTAAGATTTTTAATCCTCAATGAGCTGTTTTAAATATTAATATTTATCTGGACAATTTTAAACATTCTTTGAATGACAATTGCTACACTGTAAGTGAATAAATGCCTAACTTAACTTCAGTTAACGTTAATTTAAAATACGACACTTCATATTGTTAAAATAGAATGACAACCAACACACAATAATGTCCTTTTTCTAATCTAATAAAGTGTACACACTGAAAATAATTGCTAGTTAACGCTAAAGAAACATTTACATATTACTCATCACAAGCCAAACACATACAAGCATCGTTAACACACATAAAAGTAATGTATAAAAGGATTGAAATTAAATGGAAGAATAACATTTAAACTAATTGGATTTTGCAACACGTTAGTTACATGATTAACACTAATCTTCAAAAAAACCTCCAACTTCGTTAAAAGCAGATGCAATTGAATGGATACAAAAATGAGCACCACATTTTTTATCCCAACACCAACAATTTATGGGCAACAATTTCTCAAGCAGCTTATAACTAAAATATCGTACAGAGCTATGAAGATTTTGCCATTCCTTAATATTCTTCTTTTTATTTTGCAAACTGTCGACAAGATAATGTGAAGCTTAGCATGCATAAAGAACAAGGATGATTCGTGTTTTGGGTTGAGCGGATGGTAAGGGGGAGGTTGAAAAAGAAATGAGGGGTGTAAATACTGTCTCTTTTGACCTATCGTGCATCGCCCGTACTGTAATGCGCCAATTTGTATGCAATTTGAGTCTGTTCTTCATTGTTCCGGGTGGAGAGAAAAATGGCTAAAGATCGACACCGGAACGAAGTTCTGCTGGAAATTACCTTTTTTCACATTTTTATTTTTATTTCCCAGACACATCATTTATTCACGGACCAGCTTCCAGCAAAATGAATCGTTGGAGAATGTAAACCTGATTGAATCCATCCATATGTAGGTACAGTGAAATGAACGTGCATATTCGTCTTTTCTTATATTCATTCTTATTAGTTAGGAATCCTTCTAATTTGGGTGAATACATTGTGGCGTAATATTTTATTGGAATTATTTTCATTGTCTCAAAGCCGATTCTAACAGTAATTGTTGTCGACTGATTGAAAAGTCATTAGAAAATTGAATCAGGTACGGTATTAAATTAATGGAAATGAAAGTTATTGTGCATTTCTAACTTGATTTGGGAATCTCAATGACATTGTAGGGAAGCAGTGGGCAGAATGATAAACATAAAGTATTTATGGATGTCCGATTAGTCATAATATCTGAAATAATTAAATAATGAAGATTATAGGTAAAATTAATAAAAATTGAGGTTAGGTAACATAAAATAATTGAATATGATGTATTTAATAAATATTTTTTTATTATGATATGTTAATAAAGAGCGGCATAACGAAGCAATATCGAAGCATAATTATATGCGTACAAAACTAAATTTCTCGACATGATTATGTGTCAGCTTCCAGTTTCACCTGACTCCACAACTTTTTCAGATTTCCCACTTTGTAACTTAAATCAAAATCGTGCGGAAAACATTTTCCAAATTTGTGAAAATACACATATGGTTAGAAGGTGGTAGTGTGGTAAATAATTTGGTCAAATTTTCATCCAATTAATTAAATGTAGGTAAGAAGTACGGGGTTTTGGTTTAGATTGCAAAGTGGGTTGTTTTATTTTTAATATTTTTCTATTTTACCCACTTTGTATTTTCTTTTGTATGCAAACTTTTGACTCATTATTTGATTCTTTCTCAAATTAAAATGTAGATTATTTATAAAAGAAAACAGTTTGTTTCTGCCCCGTGTATCATTTTGCCCCACTCTACCCTAATCACCACAATTGTATCGGTCAATTAAAATTTTCCAAACAAAGTTTATCCTTTGAATAATTCCTGAATAATTAAAATTGAATAAAACTCGATAAGGAAATATATGTAGGTACGATTGTATTATTTAGAACTTATAATGCAGCAAATTTATCAACGTTCAATTTAATTTACGAAACTCAACAAATGTTGTTTATGCTTTTTGCAATCTAATGAGTGCAAATGCAATTTATTTATTAAAAACTTTATCTACCACACAATAACACCACATAAATTTCTGTATTTGAAAATGGGATGTGATTTTAACCAGTTGCTTCGGTTTCAAAAACTTTGTTGCATCAATTAGTTTTGAAATATTTGATGTATTGCTATTGACTGAATTTAGTGATTCCGGATGGTAATTTGTTTACATTGTGAATTTCAATTAGGAATTTTGTAAATTGCGTTTCCATTTCAAGTAACAATGTTCTGAATGTTATTTGTGATAATGTGTTGTATAGTTTAAAATTATCATGAATAATTTAAAGAAGTAAAAAAGGATTATAAATACTTGTCAACATTTTTATTTTTTTTATTTAAAAATCCTTCAACTCTTTCAAGTGAACGCAATAAATAGATAGCATTCAAAATTGAAACTTCCATTGGTTGCTAATATTCCTACTTCATAGCAAAATTATCAGGAAAAATGGTTTAAAAAAAATCCCATTCCAATTAAAACTTAAACATATCAGTTTAAATGCTCATCCAACCATAAAATTTAAACTTGTTTTCTTTTTTCCTCCCCATTTATGCTGTTTTCATTGTTTTTGCAAGGAAAAGGGTTTTGTGTTTTTCATCGTCGCTTTCTCTATGCGCTCGTACCATTTATGTTGTTCCATTTTCTTTAAATATTTCATATAATTCAATTTTTACGTTTTGTTATCTCGAATGAAGCAACGAAGCAGACATTTCACTGGCCGGAAAAGCAAAACAAATAGTGAAAAACGCCTTTTTAAAAACCTGCAATAAAATGTTTATGTATAAGGAGCCGAGGGAAAAAGAATGCTATGCGCCACAATGGAAAATAGTCAAGCGGGAAATGGGTCGTGTGGTAATTATCTCAGCAAAAGGGCGTACGAAATTATGTATTGTATATGCGAAAAATACATTTTTATTTCATAAATGCGTCCATTTCTATAATGTGCGGGTGAAGTGGGTGGAGGGGTGGGAAAACACACAAAGGGCGGGAAATTATTTGTACATAAAATTACATTTTTCTGGAATTACTAAATTTGTATTTTAAATTAAATTTATTGTTTGACATTTCTCCGTATTTAATAATTGCAACTACATGCTTATGGCATATTTATTTGTTTTAAAGCTTTAAGCTCATGTTTAAAACGATCGTATTAAATTTAAATTTTTTTTTTTTTCAACGATCAAAATATCCAGTGAAACGGCTGAAAAAGTTGAGAAGCGACTTTTTTTTAGGTGGATGCTTTAAAAAACAAATAACGGGTTGATCAGATTCATGTATCCATTTTTTATCCAGAATGAAACTTTAATTTTGTAACTAAAGAATCTGAATGCAGTTAAATATTAAGTTTAATAAAACGAATGAACACTGTGAGTAATATTAAGTCGTTCAATGTGCAGAGCTCTGCAGAAGGGATAAGAAGGTTCATCAGGACAGTCAGGCTACCATCAAAGCGATCGAATTCAAGATAGTTACATCCCGATAAGTAGAGGAAACAATCATGAGATGAAAGAAGTTGGATAAATAATATATGCAATAAGGTAGTAACGTCTTTAGGATGCCAGGCGACAGTAGCATCCTTGGTAACGGCGTGACGGAAGCTCTCGAAAGAGAAAGGTCGAGCACTACTTTCTGTGGAGCAGAGCCATGCAGAGAAATCTGCTAAGGTGGACTGAAAAAAAAGGAACAAAGAACTAAGGAAAAATCCCTCAGAATACAGGAAGATGTTGGGGTACTACATAACATATATGAACAAACTCTGACAAACTATAAAGTTTGTGGCAGGTATTAAAAGAACTAAAATCCTCTTAGGACTATCACGCTAAGGAATGTGGTTTCTATTGTCACGGGACATTATCTACTGAACAAACATCTCCACAGGGGCGGGGAAATGAGGCCTATTTTTTAGATTTTCTGTGAACTAAATGAACACTGCATGTGTGAATGTCAAGCTTCTATTCAAATCAGACTTCGAACCCGTGGTGCGTATTTTCCCGGATAGCACGGATCTTCAGTTACTGCCATGGTTGCCAATTTCATAAAAAGGGCAGACCACTTTGGTGAGAAACAGTGAGTGGAAAAGAGTGGAAGTATTATCCAGGTTTTAAGAATTATTTATTTAAGAGTAGATGACACAATTGACCGAAGGTTGATGTGCCTAGATCACGTGGGCACACAACAAGTCTTTTATTATTTATGACGCGAATGACTCAGTAGGCATGACCCACTTAAATACAAGTATTCATGAAAATAATCACGTTTCATCCCCATTAGCAACATTATGAACATTATTCCAAACTGACATTCAACACCATATAATATTCCATTAAATTAAAGGGACGAATTGTTATTGCCAAATAATATACGTCGCCCAACTGAAAAAAAACGATTTTTCCCAGGCTATATCATTCATTGCTAAATCCCTCAATTTACTAAGGTGACAAAACTTTTGGCTTTATCAAACTTTCGTTGAAATAACACAAGTATATCCATGTGAATCATAAAAGAAGCCACTTGGTAAAATCATACGAATTTAGGACACTTACATAGTTCTTTTTATTGGCCAAGTTGCACAAACTTTACCTATTTATACGTGACGCTTCAATTGCCTTCAATTCAGCTGCGTTCCCATTGTCTTTTTGAAGCGATTTCGCGAGACGTAATTTTGCTACACACTTCAATAGTTGGAAAATGATTTTCAGGATCATTGGCATAATTTGCTATACTGAGTAAAAGTTCAAAAAAAACGTTTAAGGCGTTTTAACATTGAAAATTTCCGAAGACGTCTTTTCAAATCAATTGATTTTGCACTGTCATGCAGACCATTTAATTTCAAATGCCAATGACACTTTCATTAATAAGGATCGTTTAATGCTTCGCAATTAAAAGCTAATTTAAATCAAAATGGCTGTACTTTGTTACATTTAAATGCTTGTGCTGCAATAAAAGGATTGCATTTTAATTGTGAATGCACATCATTAAATTACCACTATACGAGTTACATCCATTGCACCGTAATATGCATATAGTTTTATGTGTTCGCATTACGCGGCACGAATTTGTCATTCAATTATCATGCAGCGACGATAATTGATTGTAATCTGAGTGGATGCAATGTAGCGGGTGCCAAACAGGAAGTGCAACGCTGAAGTTACGTCTAGGCAACGGGTGTATGGCGGGTGCGGTGGGTAATGTGCTGCAGTTGATGGCATTTAAATTGTTGCTGTTAACTGCATTGCGATAAATCGCTCAATTAGAGTGGGTTGTTAAAATTGTTCCCGCATGAGAAGTGGAAATATAAATCCATGCGGATGCTGTTGCAATGAAAACTAAAACTCTGACACATAATTCATTTATAATAATATTGTATGATAGAACCAAGTGCTGGTGCGGATGTTGTGAATATTGCTAAAGGCACCAATACCTTTGTATTCCGATTAAAATGAAGCTTAAATAATCGATGGTTTAAACGTGTGTGTTTACAAACCAATAATGTGAGTGTCATTGCTGTAATAGGAGTGGTAATAATTTATTAAATTTACTTTCACCAAGTAATGGCGAAAACGATTGGAGGCATCTGTTTTTAATTTAAAATTTTAAGTCATTATCTAATGTATAAAAATCTAAGTGACCGTGTGTGTGTGTGTGTGTGTGGGCATCAATCACGCTAAAACTGTAAATGGAAACGTTACAAAATTTTAAAGACGTGTTTGTGAACATTTTGAAAGCAACGGAATGTTAAACGGAAAAAAAAACACGAAAATCGCTAAAAAAATCGTGGTTCGTGAAAAAATTGGACTTATTTTAAAAATGATTGCGGGAATCGATTTGTCAGTGTTCCATTAGTCAAAAACGTTTTATAATTAACATTTGACCTTTAATCACACCCAAAACAGTAATCTGATAATGTAAAAATAATTTTAACATGATAGCAACTAAAATATAGGCATACATTTTAAAAGCGCGAAAATAAACCGCGAAAGCTCGAAAAAAATCGCAGTCCGTGAAAAATTTCACAAATTATGAAAATTATTCCGCGATAATGTTTATAATAAATGATTGATGATGAACCTCTAAATGACACCCGAAGCGGAAATCAATATTTTTCGCAATAATTATTGTAAACGTTATCAATTTTAACTCTGAATAAAATAAACTTGATTTTTGTGTTTTTTTTTACATTATAATTATGCTTTTTAAAGCTAACAAATTGAGACATGTAAATGTTAAATAATAAAAATGCATTAAAATTAATTGTACCAAATCTTTTATTCCCCAACATTTCACATTTTTTAATAACTTCCAATTGAATACCTGTTAAATCGCATTTCAAACTAAATTAATCTCTTTTAACTGACCAATTCTTTTTAAATTAAAGAAATGGACTTCGCACCATTCTCGCATTGTTGTATAAGGAATATTCCCACATCGCAACACGAACAATTCGTGCACCATTTTCTTTGCAATAAAACTGCTTCTGTCAGCGCATGGAGCGCACGCCGCGCTGCTGCACGCGTCTTGTCGTGTCGCATCGCGTCCCGTCCCGTTGCAATGTAGCAAAATGTTGAATCCATTTGTCTGAACAAACATAAGCAGTGTGGCAGAAAATTAAAATTGCATTTTTGTGTTGCCATTTTCTATTCATTCGTCCCATGGGTGTCTGATGGTGTCTGAAAGCTTTTGTTGGACGCAAGAAAATTGCATGGCGCAGAGAGATGATGTGCACACTAAGAGTGTTTGTGAAAAATCAGTGTACAGACATAAAAAGCTATGCAGATGTAAATGGGAATCCTTAAACTACTAGGACAATCATTGTGGGGTTAAAATTTAAACGAAGAAAATTTAAAGTGAAATTTATTTATTATATTTTTAACCAATAAGAAATTGGATAAATAAAACGACTCCTTAATATTTATTTTCAATGAATTAAATTGTATTTTAAGTAAAACATAAATGTAACAAACCCGCATAATTTTCCATCATTTCATTTTTGATGTGCTATTTATTTCCCTCACATCAAAAGCACAATTTATCCTCATTTCATTTGTGTGTACATTTCTTTCCATAATACAGCCGCATATAAAGTCAGGTTATGAATATAAGAATTCTCATTCCCATTCATTTTAAAGTTGAAACCTTTTGCCTTATTTATGAACATTTCGTCATGTTCATTTTAAAAAGCACACACGTCCTTTTGTTGCTTTGTTTGTGTAATGCACACATGACACATGGAAACCGAAACGTCTCCCAGTCACCAACACCATTTTGCCCCGTTCACTTGACAGTTCATTCAACCGCATGTGAAGAAGTGGTGCAAACAAGCCCCAGCGCCGAACGAATATGCCGACAGGCGGGCAAATTTATGGTCAAATACAATGGGTTGGGCGATAAATTATACAGGACTTGATACATCTCACTCAGTATGGTAAATTGCTGGTTACTATGGTGGTGTGTATCGTGTTAAGCCGCACATTATGAATGTCTCAACCATGTAGGTGGGATGCGATACACCGTGTGTTGAATGTTTTTGAGGTCTTATTATTATAGGTCACTTGCATTTACCACCAAAATTAAAATATTGGTGGCTATCAAAATATTGAGCTAATTTATAAAATTTTAGCAAAAGAAAAATAAGAGTCTTAACTTTATTTTAAAACACAATAGCTCCGTTCTATTCTGATCTTATTAAATTTATTTCGATACAACGATAATTTGCATTTTAACCAGAGATATTTTAGCTAGCCAGCCAGAGATGGCGCCGTTTTTTTTTAAATGAAAACATTGTGTAGATTGCATACATTGTGAGATTATTTTGCAACGCCATCTGGCAAACAATAGAATAATAAATAAACCGAATTAATAAACCGTCCTCAAAAGTAAAGTGTATTTTGTTGCATGTAAAATATCAAAATAAACTAAACGAGATTTCAATAGAACGTGGTTAATTGTTTAGAAAAAAAATATCCACACACAAAACAGCCTTATTCATTTTAGTTAAAGCTTTCACAGGACTCAATAGTACGAGCAAAAATGGTGAGCCATAAATACCATAAAATATACCATAAGTCAAATAAAAAATTATTGGTGTGGCGGATAACAATTGAAGTCAGTGACTGGAAAACGATAAAGACATTGAATTCGAATGGTTGGATGTAATATGAAAAAAATCTTGAGCACGGTTCGGTTACTCACAAGCTCAGTTTTGATATATTTGCGAAGCGTGGAACCGGAATTGATGTTCGAGTGAATTGATTTAGCGCAGATACATTTATTTGCTATTTAATTTTATTATTTTTATTAACAATTAATTATATTTCACTCGTTTTTTGTTAAAAATCTGGTTTTGCGTAGACATTGCTGTGACGAGATTAAACCCTACAATTTAGCCACTGTTTCACTATGACTTTTGCAGTAGTTGCACACTTTAAAGCCAATCTCCTTGCACCTTTCAAAGCCTGACACTAATATATAAACTATAAAGTTAGAGTTTCTTTCTCCCTATCTCACAGCAGCTACTGCACGAATTGTTGTAAATAATTCCTAGCCTGGAGGCATCGACCTCCATTATTCCGGTGACCTATGAATACCACTATACAATCCGTGGCAAGCCCCGTCGCGAAATTTGATTGCTTGAAGTAGTTCCTCAGTTCTTATCCTAATTTACACCGGCCAAGTTTTTTTTGAAGTACAACAAGCTTTAAAATTGAAAGAAAATACCCACCAACTTCTGCTTTGATTTTTGGGTGAATAATAAAATATAAACCGTTTTAAGTTTTAACATCAATTTTATCTGAGACTGTCCCTCTGTGCGCTAATCTGTCTGCATAATCGTTGCCAATGACATTCCTATGCCCCCTGAAACCCTCACGATCGTCTTTGATTCGCCAGTGTAAATGGTAATGTATATTAAGAGACTTAACGTCTTTCCATTGATTCCTGGAAGGAATTTGACCGTTCTGGCAGACAATATTAAAATTTAAATGGAAATTCGACTATATTTCATAAATTAAAATTTAAAAATATTTTTTATGTCGCGATGGGATGCGAAATTATGAAGGTCAATGTTTAAAAAAACAAGGTCATTATTTCAATAAAAATATCAAAATTATTAAAGCACTTTCACCAGAATTTTTTTTTTCAAGAATTTAATTTAACATTTGAATTTACATAAATAAATGTACGATCGGTAAACATAATTTTTGGTCACATATTAAACTTTTGTACTTTCTGTGTTGCTTTACTTTCAAGTATCAAAGTGAACATGTAAGGGAACGCACCCACAATATTCACGTAACGAAAAGCAAATCACATTCATTGGAAAAATGTTTGATCTTTTTATTTTTGAGTATATGTAAATTGAATAAAATATACAAATAAGTGTATAAATTGGATTAACTAAATGGAAAAGTTCACAAAGTAGCTACTACCTGCTACAAAAGCAATTCCCATATCTAAATGTCGCCCTCAGCAACATTTTATGCGCGCAATAAATTGTTTTTCGAGCTATTTTCACTCAATTCAATATAAAATGAAATAGCTGGGCTAGGCTTCCACAGTTCCACATTTTCCTCTTCAATGTCACATGTGCAAAAACATGGTATGGATGTTGAAACCACACCGAAGTAGGAAGGAAATCAATTTGACAAAGTTCAGAAGACTTTTCACCGTATTTTGTGTATAGTAAGAAACAATTTTAGAAACATTTTCCACACACAAATTTGCATTAAAAATTCAGTTTGTTGTTACTCTGAATTTATCAAATTATTTAAATGTTTCCTTTTTATGTAATTTCAATTATCTCAATAAAGATTTTAAAAAATACTCGCCTCCAACCGTAATAAACATTTTTCAGTTTTATATTACCACCAAAAGTCATGCTTGTCACAACATTTGTTCAAGAACATCATGCAACTGAATTATTCAATCATCTGACCCAAACTAACAATGCACATGAACAATACAAAACAAACAATGTGTTTGCAAAAATATGATTTTATCGAGAAAAAATTCCAATCATTGAAATATTCTGCATCAGGTCAAAATGACTACAACAAAAAAAGCTCTGATATGATACATGGTTTAATCATAAGTCAATAGTATTGTCAACACACAAAAAGTATTCGCATAAATATCATTTTTTGTTGGACGAAAAATGTGTGGCAGGGAAAACATTTTCATATTTTTTTGCTGAAATATTTTTTTCTGTTGTTTGCGTGGTGATAACATAGTTCAATTAATTAAATAACAGTTTCGATTTCATTATCATTAAAAGGAATGTTGTATTATGTACTTACTTTCAATTTAAAAACCGCATGTATTCGGAAATAATGATCACAAACTTAAAAAAATAATTAAAAGCTCCAAAATCGTGTTTGTTAAAAATACAAAACAGAAATGAACCTTTTAATAACCACAACAAGGGTTGCCAAAGTAACCAAATTCTTCTGTTAAATTAGGAGAATTCTGAACAAAAAAAAAAAGAAAGGTTTTTGTTTGGTTGATGACTGACCATCAAGAGGACTAAGGCCCAAAACATGCGACGTTGTTTAAAAAACAGAAAAAAAAAAAAAGGCTGTAGCAAAAAAGCGAACGCATAATAAAAAGAGATTGTGCCCAATCACCGCAAGAAAAGAAAAATGCCTAAGATTTTTCATGTTTCCGGACAGTGAGCGTTATACAGCAAAGGATACTATGGCAAAGACAAAGGACATGCAATGGAATTTATTGTGTAATCCCTTTGTTCTCTGAACCGGCGAGAAATTTATGAAAATAAGTTACCCTAATTTGACAAAATCATTTCAGGAATTAAGTGTACAATAAAGATGCTTTGTATATAGCAATCGCTATGTGTCCTTGTGTGTAGGGGCTGTGAATATTTACTACAATGTCATTTGCAATTGGATCGAGGAAAAGTGGGGGAATGCCCAAATTGAAAACTTCTTTTTAAACAAAATTTTGAAATTAGCAAGAAGCTTTTCTCAATTTATCTTACGTCTTGATTTTTTTTACATTAATTCTTGAAGACAATAATCGACTTTTGTATTATTATAGTTAACCATGTCTATTCATAATTTTAATCCTAACTTTCGAAAGTTCCATTTTATAAAATAAAGAAAAAAGTTCCATATTCCCCAACTGAGAGACGTCAAAATTACACCATCTAAATAACAATTTAGTGTAACACACTATCGAGATTTAATAGTGCGGTGTAATTTGTAAAATATCAAATTGGTGGTTTCAAATTCATTTCCCACTCCAACCCTTCATGCATGACGATATATCGCGCCATTTATGACACCGCCACCCCACCAACGAACCATTTCCCCACTGCTTAAATATATAAATGCACGCTTTTCCTCTTGGGCATTGGGGCAATGCACATATACGAGCGCATTGCACACAATTTAGGATCAAAATGCCACAAATGTGGAATGGTAAATTCTGAAATTCTATTGTATAATATTATAGTTACAACTCACAATTGGGACTGGTTATTAAAAGAGCTTTTATTGGCTTTGTAATTGACTTAAGTCAGTAATTAATTGTCTCATTGTGTGAAACACGTGTGCGCTTTGACCATAAATTTATAATTAGTTTAATGGTTTGTTTTGTATAAGTGTACGCTCGAATTTATTTGTATGATGTCTTAATTAAACTGCTCAATTCTCATAAATTAATTGTTACCACGAGTAGTTGTAGCACTTAATTTGATTAAAATTGCATTTCTTCTCTTTTAATACCAAAATCTTTTATCTACGATATATTATATTTTAAACAATTATCAACATTTTTTGTTGGATGAGCGACAGTTTAAAATTAAAAAATTGGTTTTATTTTTATCAAAAAACAATTAAATTTTATTTACTGAGAACAAATTTTACTACCGAGAAACAAATTTATTTTATAACTCCAATGAAATAACGTTTTATTTAAAGCGAATGTTTTCACACCAATTTTTTTAAATTACGATGAAATAAACTTTATTCGTTACAAAAAACTGGCGAAGAACTTTTATTTATAAATATGTACAAAATTGGTTGCATTCTATTGAGATTTCATTTAGGTTATTTTAGTAAGACAATATGTTTTATATTTAAAAAAACAGAGATAATTTATCTAGTCGACAAAAGGTGGCGCTGTTTTTTAGGGAATAAATTTGGTAGACTGCATCACATTTTACATTTCGTTTATTTAAAATCATAAATAATTTAAATATAAATAAAATTAAAACTAGTTTTATAAGCAAAATTAAATTTCCTTTTAATCCTACCAACCATATAAGTTATAGACCCAAATTATGGTTAATTTTTTGACTTAAATATTTTTTAGCGCCACTTGCGCCTAATAGAGTAACAAATAATTCGAATGAGTAAACTTTAGTGAATAGTAAAGTTTATTTTAGATTTGCATTGCATATAATATTTCAAAATAAACTAAATAAGATGTCAAGAGATCGGAACTAATTTCAAAAGCCGACAAAATAAACTTTACTTACAAGTTACAAGGGAATTAAACCTTATTTATCTGAAATTTATTCAAAGCTAACATGTTATAAGGATTTTTTATTTTTGGTGACAGCTGTGAGATTAACTTTAACCATAAATAAAAGTCATAAACAAACTTTATTATCGTAGAAATTTTTTATTGTAAAAAATGAATTGTTGTTGAGCGAAAACAATTATGACTTAATACGAGGCATTTCCGAAAATTGCTGCATGATTATTGATTACATAAATTTAAACAATACAAGCCAAAGTTTACATCAATGTACGAAATTGGCCATATCATTTAAGAGAAACATCTACACAATTTCATTTACCCATCGTCGCGGTCGTAACATACACACAAGTAAGTTATACTATGTGTTTAAAAATCATCTGAAGCAAAACGCCAACGGCAATATTTGTTGAGCCTGTATAACCCCTTAGCTCGCATATTCACAATTTAAACACATTCCCCCCTCCTCCTCACCCACACACGTGCGAGGGTGATCACAAAATTGTACGCGAACGCTTCGCATTTACATAAAATCGAGTGCCAATATATTTCGCATAAAAAAAAAAACAGAAAAAAAGTTACCGTCAATTATGGTGAAAATCCTTGTGAACGTGTTTTATCACATTTTCACTTAATAAAGACGTTAAATTTATTTGATAGATTTTTCACCAATTTCAGTTGGCTCCACGTGATTCAATTTTAATGATTTTGTGTGCCATCGCTTTATCAGTTTTTCTAAGCTTATATACGAATTTAAATTCATCAAATAGAAATATCGAGGACACTTTAACTGCTTTATCGTAATAAATATCTGCATGAAAAGTGATGTTGTTAAAAAAATCATCGAAATGTTGAATTAAAGTGGAAAGTAATGATTTTGTTTTAAAGTAAAATAGAGATTTGTTTAACATTTGAACAACACAGTATTTTTTAATTGAATTTATTTTCTGCGTAGTATTTTTTTTTGGGTTTTAAATGTGAAAATTTACAGTGAGAGAAGTTCAATTAGTTTCAATTCCAATTATTTTTAAAACTCTTATTTCAAGAACTCTTGCTAAATCTCTTTTACGAGACGTTCTGAAATTTATGTTTTTGCTTTAAAACTTTAGTTTTTTGATATTTCTCATCATTTAAAAGGAAATAGTTTCAGCAAGTTTGTGATTATCCTATTTATTTTTATGCTGTTAGAATGAGTAATGAGTAAAACCATGATTTTTGTAGACCTTAATTTTTCCATATTCCCCTGATGAAACATATTTCCCATATTATTGTCAAGTCTTTTTTTTAAATTTATAAACATTGTAAGGACTAAAAAATCACAGAAAAAAAGGTAAAATTAATTATTATTAAAAAAAGGACATGAATTCTGTAGCAGTCACAAAACAAATAAAACTAATTAATTTTAATTAATTTTAATTGAAATATAAAGTCTATAGAAAAATAATTATTATTTAATTACTAAACCCGGTATAAAAATTATTTCTTTATTTTTAATTTAACCGTACGGTGTAGATCCGATTAATAATAACGGTTTCCAAATAATTACCGAAAATCAAATGGAGCTAATTGAATTTCGTCCACTGTATAAATTGGCTTATTTAAGATTTTTTTTTAAATTATTGTAGATTAATTTAGCAAAAAAAAATTGATAATTATTAAATGATGCAAGCCCAATAAATAATTAATAAAACACTCTCATGCTGCTCTTTTAAAATTTATAGAAACAGAATTTATACCTACAGTGTGTTGAATTTAATTTAATTATTTTGTTGCATAACCAACTAATCTCTTAAAACTATATTATGCATACCAAAAAAAAATAGTGTTCAAGTACTGTACCTATGATGCACTTCCCTTGCATCCCATGACATCATGTAGAATTAAATGCATTTTCCATTATGTAAAACAATATTACTAACTCACTTCTGCACCAAGAGCTTCTCGTATTTGCAAAATTTAATGAATCATTAGTTTTTATTTGAGAAAAAAGTTTGTCTTGATGCCTTCATTGTGAAATTGGGTTAAGTATTAACATAAATACAGTAGATTAAGTTGCAACGCAAATTGTTTCTGCAGTGTAGTGGCTTAAACTTAGTTCCTTATAAATGTGATCCACAAATATTTACAGGGTTTTAAATGATCTCAACCGCTATAAACTGAAATAACAATTGTCGCATTAATTTCTTTTATTTTATAATTGCATTTATCCTCACAAGTAACATTGACTGCATAGCTTCAAAACATAAATACAATTAAACATCAAATTGATTGTATTGCCTAGTTGCCCACACAATTATTGGAAAATAATTAGGCTCAATGCACGGGACGAAAAGCACACTCAAAACTTACAAATTGCATCAGTTCCGGATGCCTCACTGATCACAAACGTCTCTCAGCTTTAATATATTTGATTTCAATCAGTGATTTCAGTAGGTAATCACGCTTGAGTCGTTTGATTTAATTCTCGATTGCAAGAGCAGATCAAAACCCAATGATGTGGATGAGACAACTTGAGGCAAAGCTGCCGCCTGGTGGCATAATTATTATGGTGCTGGATTGATTTTAATTAATGCTGCATGTGCTGTGTTGTGCACAATGCACAATCGGGATTGGGATGTTGGTTTTATTGATCAATATTGTGAACTGTGTGAACTGTGGGGAGCAATGTCTTCTTAAGACAATATTACATTTTGCAATTAAAATTTATCGAATTTAATGATTTCAGAATGTTTTTTTTTGTAAATATAATGAAGTTATCCTGCCGTGGAGTGTGGCACAATCACGGACTGTACCAGCTGCTGTATCAGGAGCAGGATATAGTCAGCTTCGTCCGCATAAATCGCCTTCAGTGGTTCGGCCAAGTACAAAAATAATGGATGATAAAAGGATTAAAAAGTGCGTGTTTGAATGAAATCCGGCGGGATCATATAGAGCAGAAGGGCTATGGAGGGATGGCGTTCTCGGAGCCCTAAGATCCCTTGAAGTAGGATTAACGCTCGTTGGCGGGGAACAGGTCCAGCTGGAGGCGCTTGTTGGAGGAGACGAAGACTGACAGGCGGTTGTAACGTTAATTAATTGCTTGAGTTCCAAAAAATGTATTCCTGGACAACCCCGTACACCCGCGCAGGGCGATATCTCAGAGACTACTAAACTCCTGGGCTTTTATGAAACCTAAATTTTTTTGCCATACATTAAATTTACGTTATTTTCTGAACCATTTTCTGTCACCAAGAACAAAATACCTTCCACATTTTCCAAAACATCGGTGAAATAGTGTTTTCATATTTACATCTTCAAAGTAAAGAAAGTGAAAACAACATTTATTCAAATTGAGCGCCAACTATGGTTTGTTCCCATATATGTAACATCGGGAAATTAAAAATCCCATTACGAACTTGCGAGATGCGCGCGATATATATTGCGATTTGCGAACAATGCGGCCGTACTTAAACTTCATTATTTTTCTAGAATTTAGATTTTATATATCTTCAGATTTCCATTCTTGCAACTTCCAAATTTATTTTTTCCAATTTGCAAATATTATTTGAGCAGTTTTGTTGTTATTAAGATTCTAGAAATATATCGAAAATTCAAATCAAGCAATAAAATTAGAGTTTATTTTGAAACTATTTAAGGCCAATTGTACCTCAGCTTAGATAATAAATACAAAAAATGGTTAACTACAGTAAATGGAAAAACATTGAGGTAATGCAAAAATAGAAAAGCCGCCAGACATCGTGTGTTCATTCTGGAAGCCATTACCAAAAATGCAAACCTCATTGTGTTAATAATAACAGTAAATCATTTTGATTAAATGTCCTTAAAATGCTAACGGTTACAGGTCTCCGACGACGAAGATGAAACCCATCCCAATGTGGACACGGCATCGCTGTTCCGTTGGCGTCACGAAGCGCGTGTGCAACGCATGGATGAAATGGATCGCGAGAAAGCCATCATCAAGGAACAGTTGTTGACGAATGAAAAGAAACAAAAGGAATTGCAACAGAAAATCGACACCAATGCTGGCGATGATGAGGCTGCAGCCGCTTTAAAAGAACAATTGAAAAAACTGGCTGATGAGGCTAGCAGCATACAAGCGAAACAAAGTGAGGTGTTGGAAAAGGAGCGCAAAGCGCCTTGGAATATCGACACAATATGCAAGGAGGGTTTCACCAAAGCCATCATCAACAAGCAGGAGCCCCGAATTGAGTATGAAAAGTTGACCGATGAGGAGCGGGACGTTCAGATGAAACAGTTTGTCAAGGACAATGAAAAATTGATGAAACAGTATGGCATGTTGAGGAAATTTGAAGAGTCCAAATCATTTTTGAGCACTCATCATCATCTGGTGTCTGAGTTTACCGCCAACTTCCTGGTGATGTGGTGCATTGACTTGGAGAGCGAGCTGAAGAATGAACTCATGAAGCATGTCGCCCATCAAGCCATTTGTCTGCAATTTATTTTTGAGCTGTCGAAACAGTTGAACGTTGATCCCCGTAGCTGTGTGCCGACATTCTTCACACGGATTCAGACGGCTGCAGCTGAGCACACTGACCATTTTGACAAAGAGTTGAAGGGATTCATTGAGCGTATTGAGAAGCGTGTACAGAAAATACGTGAACAAGCAATTGCACAGGAGGAGGAGGAAGAGCGAAAAGCGCGATTGGGACCAGGCGGTTTGGATCCAGTTGAAGTTTTTGAGGAGTTGCCACAGGTATGACTGATTGCATTAATATCGTATGTTTTGTCTTGCAAATTTCTCTGTAACATTTTATTTTTCATTAATAATAGGAGTTGAAGGACTGCTTTGAATCCAGAGACATTAAAATGCTACAAGACACAATTGCCAAAATGCCGGAAGAAGATGCACGCCATTACATGAAGCTGTGCGTCGACTCTGGCCTCTGGTTGCCTGAAGGTGGGAAAACTGCATCAGCGGAAGAGAATGCTGATTCGGAAGAAGGTGCATCTGGTGGCAGTGGTGCTGGTGTGTCTGAAAGTTCCGAAGATGTTGCACCAACCAGTAGTGCCTCTAATGTGGACAGTTTGGCATCCGGTGTGTCTGATATGGGGCTGCCGGATGAAGCTAACTAGTACTCTTAGAAGTTATACATTGCTTTTATTATAGATGTTGTCGCCAATTTTGTTTCTGTTTTTTACAATCATTAAGAAACAAATTCTAAATTTAATTGATAATCAAAAAAATGTTAATTTAAAATTCAACACAATTTGCATGTTTGAAGTTTAGCAGCTTCTATTCAAATTAAGAAATGTGTAGCCTTGCTAACGGAGGTGGCATTAGGAACAATACTAAATCCGGAAGTATGTAACATTTATTAACTGACCCGATGAATTGAAATTGAAGCATTTTTTAAAACAATTTGTATCACATAATCATAACAAATTATTAAAATTATATTTCACTAGCGTATTTGAATAATAACTATTTTCTTTCATTCTTAATTGTTATGCCGCAATGATTGTAGTGGAGGGCTTAACAGGCACATTGACACCATTCCCATTCTGTCCGGAGTTGCTTAAAGCGCCGCTATTTTCCGAATTATCTACAATGTTTCCGTTGCCATTGTTGGAAATTGCATTGCCGGATCCAGGAATTGCGATTCGCGGCGATGCCCTTCCGTACTGTCCGCTAAATAACAGGTTTCCATCGTTGCCCGAATTGTCCACAACGTTTCCATTGCCACTATTAACAAGATTATTATTCCCATTGTTTCCATTTGCGCTCATGGCGATGCGGGATCGTTGGGGTAGTGCTGAAACGGTGACCACCTGAAAAGTTTCAAAACCAAATATTTATTTGTTGAATTGAGTTTTTTAACTTATTAGCAAAGTCATTAAAATTAAAATCAAGGCTTTAAAGGATTAAAAAGGAAAATTAATATTACCATCAACACCAAGATGAAAAAGCCTTGCAATCGACGCATGATCAATTTGGTTGGAATCAAATGCAAAATGATGAACTTTAGATTTCAACTTAGAACACCTTTCTCACCCTGTTAAAGTTTAAATTTGCACTGAAAGTCGCCTCGATCTTGACTACCTTTTATACATTTTGGGGTTCAATGCCAAACTGACTTTGATAAAACATAGTTGCATATTATTGCAACTGCACCCGCGCCTAACTAAATTCATATTTGTTTAGTGTCTTATCTTAATTTATTCATGATAATTTATCATAAGTATATCACGCGTTTCCCACAAAGCTAAACATATTTTTATTTTGTTCTGCGTGAGGTTCAAAATAAATTCCATGTTTCATGTTTATAAAGCAATTAGTGGAAGTAATAGAAAATTACGGTGGTGAAGTGACTTAGAAAACAATTAAACAGAAATTGTAAACTGCAAACATTTAAATGTATTTTAAGCGTTTAATTGTTCTGTTTTTCCAAATGTTTTAATTCAGTTAATTCCATCGCAATGACCTCCAATTTAAAATTGTTTGTGCGCAACGGTCTGCCGTCTATGTATTCGTACGAACATTGATTTAAGAACTTAAATTATAATTTGATAATAAAACCTAGGGTAATCAAGTTAACTTATCTTGGAAAATTTTACTGCGTTAAATTTTAAGGATTTAATAAATGGATAAAATGAATAAAATAATTCAAATCACTCAATCCGAAAAAATATAACCAAACTTCCAACACTTGAAACAAAATTTGAAACAAATTAAAACATCAAATTATCAGAAAAAAGTAGTCAAGTTTTAGAAGGACATTCTCGATACCACTAAATTAAGCAAGTAAGTAAGTTAGTAATTAAATTATACTCATAATTGGACCCACCAAATATCACTCCAGTTTAAATTAATTTAAAATAATATTATAAGCTAACGCTGTCAGAACTCAGAAGTCCGTTCTTCCTAAATTCTAAAAGAATAAACGAAGTTCAATAACTTTTGGGTATTCTTTAAGGGTTTACAACAATATAATAAAAAACCTTTAAAAAAAATTAGGAACGTCTTTAATATAAAAATGCAATCGTTAGTGTTATGTAGTTAGGCGTTTACAAATTGGAATTTAGAATTAAATAACAAAGTTAATAATAAATATCTTCACAGAATCTACTAGAAAATTCCAGCAAACTTTTAAAAAAATTAAAGTTGTTTAAATGTCAAAAATATCCTAGAAATATTTAATCTTCTAAAATACTTTTACAGTTTACAAACACTGCGACTAAACTTCATTGAATAAAAATACTTAAATTGAGTTTTGTCTGTAATTAAACAGTTTTTATGAAATATGAAATAAATAACCTTAGTTATCACTTTATTCCACAAAGCATATAACACTGTTATGTGTGTTATATGCTTTGTGGAATAAAGTGATAACTCCTTGAAAGTTTTTAATTTTGACCTTGAAATGTTTTACAATATTGTTCACCGTTAAGTTGGGTGTAAATTAGCACAATTATTATAGATTTGCACTCAGGGGGTCTCAAGACATGTTTCTGCATCAATAACTTTTTTTCCTAAATGTGATAAATGTTTCCGACAAGCGATGCAGATTGCAGCCTTCTGAATTTAATCCTTAAAAAGAGTGACACCTCATGTCAATTACAGAAAGCATCTCTGTTTAAAAATTAAACCAAATATCGTTCTATTCGAATAAACTAAATTAAATCTGAATAGAACGCAACTAATGTTATGCACGTTTTTAAAAAAATAAATCGAAATTAAAAATATAAATATTTTTTCCATTTCACGTCACCAATTGTTGGGTTCTTTTATCACAAAAAAATTGGTGTGAAATCTCAAAAACTTATTACATAATAGGCAATTTTCTAAATTAAACGCCTTAAAATTAAACCTATAAGATTAATAATAACATCAAAGAGATTATCACAAAAATTAACAGCGATTAACTCAAAGTTACCACCCAGTACAGTACTGCTCGATTTTAAAAATAATTTCCACTTCAATATATATAATCCGCTGGAAAATATCATAATGTTGCACAATAAACACACAATATATATAAAATGTTTGCTGCAAAAATCAGGGTTGCAAATAAACTTCATGCAAAAAAAAATTTGTTTATTTAAAAATTGTATAAAATCGGCGATTTATCTTCAATAAAACAAAATAAAATCGACGTAAATTAAAGCAGTGAAATCATTAAAATAACTTTCGTTAAGGACAATTCAGCTTTTCATTCATCATTTGGCGTTTCCCCATTCAAAGGGGACAATGTTGGCAACCCTCGATAGGCCAACAAACCGCCACGAAATACAAATTGTCCGTGCAGCAAAACTCAAAAGACAACACAACAAATTCTTGATATCGGTGGGGCAAGCTCCACTTCAGCTAAATCGCCGCGCGTTAAACAGATTTTTGACACGTCGCCGGATTTTTTCCATGTCTTTCACTTCTCGCTTGTGTTTTTTTTTACACATAGTCGCCACTTTCTCACGCTGAGATTCTTCAGTGTCGTGAACAGCACAATATATAGGATATAGTATAGGCAGGCACAGTCGGTGCCACCATCCAGCAGCGCAGACCTCTCAAGTGCATTCCATTTGTCTTGCAATTTTTTGTACGAGTGACATAGAATGAAAAGGCTTCCCCGGAATTGCTAACACCTCAATTGTGGCTTGTCGTTTGTTTTTACTTTGGATGTGTTTTTAATTTGTTTTGATGATTTTGTGGCGCTGCTTGTAGAGATTTTGTGCCAATTAAAAAAAAAAAACATTTGAATCAAGAAGAGCTGCGTAGAAGCTGTGTGAAAGCGTTCGAAGTTTTAGTGTAGCAAAAGGAGTTAAATACCTTAATTAAAAATATGGCGATCCGACCAGGAATGGGAAAACGAAATGCCAGCAAGAACCCACCGTTCTTCAGTCATGAGTTTGTTATCCAGAATCACGCCGATATTGTGTCCTGTGTGGCGATGGTGTTTGTTGTGGGACTTATGTTGCAGGTAATTGATTGTTTTAGCAAGTTATTGTGCAATATTGTCAATTAAGTTACATATAGGAGACAACATTGTACAATGGTTTCGTGTTTCTTATCATAATGTGAAGATTAATCTCCCAATTGGGCAATTCCTATTTGCCACGTCAAGAATTGAACGTCTGACTAAAAGCGAACATAACCTCAAATAAGAAAATTTATGATTTCAATTTGCAGATGACCAACCCTATTGCCAGCATCTTTATTGCATTGAACCACAATGTAACAGGTGAAATTCCATCCCAAGAGAATCCCCGTGGAATACCATTTCTGTACGAGCCTGGTCCAAAAGACTTGTGTGCTGTTTTCTTCTACACACTGATTAGCATTATTTTGCATGCAATCTTACAAGAATATGGATTGGATGTAAGAATTAATACAATTATACTCTTTCTTAAGTTTCTCTTTTAATCCTTTATCTATCCTTTTACAGAAAATGTCCAAAAAACTGCATCTCTCCAAGTACAAGTTGTCCAAGTTCAATGAATCTGGTCAACTGGTGGTTTTCTACTCCATGTCCTTTTTCTGGGGTCTGAACGTCATCGGACGCGAGGGATATTTTGCCAATTTCTCTCAATTGTGGACCGACTTCCCCAACCATCCAATGTCGTTCCTCAACAAATTGTTCTTCATCATCCAGATGGGCTACTACTGGCACATGCTACCTGAGCTGTACTTCCAAAAGATCAAGAAAGAGGATCAACAGCCTAAAATTATGCACGCAATCGTCGGTTTTCTTGCCATATCGCTAGCCTACTTCTTGCACTTCCATCGCATCGCATTGGTCCTGCTGACGTTGCACTACTTCAGCGAAATCATTTCGCACGCATTCCAACTGTTTGGGATATTTGATCGCGAGGAAAAATACTCATCGTGGCACATCTTTAATCGCATCATTTTTGTGTTAACACGCTTCGCCACTGTGGTGATTGCCGTGCTCACACTATTCTACGGCATTGAGAATACGACGGGGGCCAAGAGTGGCTTGTTGGCGCTGGCTGGTGTCCTCATGTTGCAGGGATATCTCATCTTCCAGTTCATTAGCGATATGTTGCGGTCGAAACGTGAGAAATTGGCTGAGTCGCATTCGGCGAAGAAATTGAGGAACGCCGGCAAGACGGAGAAATCGAAAAAGGAGCGTAAACGTGAAAGTGATTTGCCCGAGGCTGATCAGAATACATTGCAAAAAAAGATTAAGTAAATTGCACACACTGGACGTTGGGTGGTTGCACTTGCGATCGCCCTAAACTATAAGTTTGTTTTTGTGGTTGCTGTTGCTGAAGATGGGGGGGTTGGCGACAGCAACATTTGTTGTCGATGTTGTGCGTGTATTTTTTTTGGAGGAGGAGGAGGTGAGGAATGGGGGTTGTAATTTTTGTGTTTACGTCCACCGTCTTTTATGATTGTTTTCCTGATGATAATTTTGTTTTGTTTCTTTTAACTGATGAACACTCAACTGCCCTCTCTCTAAATTCCAGAGCATTTGTGAAGATTATATTGGGGAAAATAAATCAAAGAAAAAAAAAATATTATAAAAAGGAAATATTGAAAATATTATTTTTTTATTATAAAATAAAGTTCTTCTCTAATTTTTATTAAAGGCTTTTCTTTTATAAGATTTTTGTAATCAAAAGATTGAGCAGAAATAAACAATTTAAACTGTTTCTTTTTTGCAATAAAATATTAAAAAAGTGTTTTATTAAAAGCAGTTTTTGATATTTTTGGGTTTCAGTCTGGGATCTTATTTGTGCCAGTATTCTGAAATTAAAAACTTTAAGAAATATCTCAATACTGTTGAGATTGAGACCGATTTCGTATTTCTTGTGTATTTATGTAATTTAAAAAATGCAAATTTACGCCATAGCCAAATGTTGAAACTACTTTCTAAAATATATTGTTGGATAGAAAAAAAATGTTTGCATAATTATCATAACGTCGCATGATCATTAATTTGTCCTATATGAGCTTTTCGGCAAAACACACTGAAATATTTACATAGTTTTATTTCAACATTCAATTAGTTTAATGAATGAAAGTTGTCAGAACTTTAGGTTGACAGTATTTGGTTCTCGAAATTTAGTTACCGAGATTTAATAAACATAGTTTGCTGCATTTCTAATCTGTCACATTACGGCTGAACAACTGAAGCTATCTATCTTGTATTCATACAATATGTTCGTGGAATATAATATGTTTATGGAATGGTTGATATAATATAGGTGATAATCCGGTAATTGGTTCAACAAATTAGTTACGGAATGAAGTATTTGTATAGGAAAAATATTATACTACTACAATGTTTGTGTTTTTCGATTTTGGCCCATCGGGATGTTAATTTGACAAGATTTCATTTTACGGGAAATTGTGTGCCGGGTTTGTCGATGACGGGATATTCTCCTATCACGAGTCTAGTTATGACCCCACAACATTTTATTTTACGTTTAAATTTGATGTTGGGATTTTAGTTTAGTCAGAACTTCAGGTTTTAAGGATTGACGTTAACTTCCTTTTTGGATATGTGGGTAATGGGATTATGGCCATATAGTCAGTCGTCAGAAATTAAAATATAAATGTTTGATGAATGGAATTTCGGCCCGTAGGTTGCCGGGTTTTGCTCCTTCAAAATGTTATTTTCCGAAGATTTCGACTACTACTGCCACACTGAAACATGTTTTTTCTTGGGCGTAGCCTTCTTCAATTCACACTTACCGTTAATTTCTCTAAAGAAATTTTATTTTGATTGGTTTGACAGACTTAAATAATTCAAAACACTTTGGCTGATTGATGTTTTATCCGACCTTACCAACATATGAAGAAAAATAACGACTTAGAATAATTGAACCCACGAAATCGTGTAAGAGAAGTTGTAAGCTCAATAACTGTTTTAAAACACTTTCAGAATGCAACTGCAACACAACATCCTTTTGATGGGCATATTTCACTTCAGAATGTTACCGTTCGAAAATATTATAAAATGTAGGAATCTTCTTGATAATACCGACATTCTAAAAGTGCCACTGTTTTTCAACACCGATTATATTACGAAGTTCGTATTCAATATAACTACATCGATGGAATTTGTTAGGAGTCCCCAGTTTCTTGAGGATGTGAAGAAATCGTGCTATTTATCCAAGGTTGGATGTGAAGTAGACGTCAGCAATCCAAAATGGTTGGAAAAATTGACCTACCAAATTCACGAACAATTCGGCAAAGAATTAACGATGCAAGTTCGTACAATTGGAGCTTTAAAATTAACAGATTTTGTTACAGTGGTCTTGTTGGGCTTTTCTGATAGAATTAATGAACAGGATTTTTGGTGCTTTGACGCCAACGAGTTGATGCCGCATTTTAATGATCTAAATGAGATTTTGTTTGATTTAAGTGATCGTGTAACTTCGACAATCGATTGTTATTGTCCTTTAAATGTTGTTTGTGTTTGTGATTGTAAAACAGGAGCTCGCGTGATCCTTCTATGGATGAAAATTTCGATTGGAGTGTTTTTTAGTTCTGGGAATATTGCTGCAATTTATTTGTGGTATTCTTCCAAGAGTTTAAATAGAACTATTGTTGTGTAAAGTAGCAAGGAAGTTCAATGTAGTAATAATGAAGGGAACGATCATTAAATATCTCAATTAAAAAAGGATTAGGGTTTTAAAAGTTAATTTCTAAATCTTAAAATGATTTAACTTATGATGTATTATATTATTGAAATTATTAAATATCCTGTGCAATAAATCATTACATCCTCAAAGGAGTCGTTAAAGTGTTTACAGTTATATGATGTTGTGTTAAATATGTTACGTTATGCCATTAAAAAATTTAATTTATTAGATTTTATGAAATTTGGTACAATCTTAAGGGAATTAAATCCAATGAAATTGATTTTCCAACAACACACAATTATGGTATTAGTGTTCCTTCATTGCGCAGTTTAAAATTCACCTAAAATATGACAAACATCCACATCCTCTTGATCATCATTGTACGTCTTTTTGACAACGACTTTTCGGATGAAGATGTTCAAGACTGCCACGAATTTGGAAAATTTCGAAGTGACAATCTAATTGTTCCCTTGTTTTCAATCTTTGTCAATGGCTTGAATGACGTTGTCGAAAGGAATGGCAACTTTACGGACACCCAGACTTGGCTAAACAATACAGTGTACCTTGCGAACGTGGCATGCCCATTATACATAGGGGACAGGTATTGGCTAAGTAAATTAGTTACGCAAATGAATTCTCACGGAAGCATATATCAGGCCGTTACAATATTATCATTGGTGCCTGTTGACGAACAACATATAAATAAATAAAATTTAACATATAAATAAGCAATACACTGGTCAACGCCCATCCCAAACCAAGAGACGTTATGGAAAGGACGATTAATTAGGTGATTATGTTTTATTTTAAGAAAGTGATTAAATAATACGTATGCTGAGAGAAATTGAGCCCGCTAATGTCGATATACTTAAATAACATTATGAATTGGAAATATCAGGGTGGAAGATTAAATGGAAATACATAAACCGGATTAGAAATAGTGTACAATTTGAAATTAGAATTAGAATTATATTATCATGGATGTAGTGTGTTTCAATAACAGTTAAAAATGGAAATAAAAGCAGAAAACTAATTTGATGAGAACAACATGTGTTTCTACTTTCCCTTTCAAAATGGTTAGACCACAAATTAGATAAACGATGATTTTCTGCGGCTATAGTCTATAGACCAAGAATTCTGGAAGTAACAACACATACGGAGGGAGTCACCAGTTTGACTGCCCGGCCGCAGAGGTTTAAAAATAAATATGAAGTAAAGTAAAAACATTTTTAACATTCTATAAGTATTATTAATCAACCAAAAAAAAACATTAAAAAATAAAAATCAAGAGAACACCAAAAATGGCTTAAATTGGCTTAAACTTGGCTAAAATATTTGGCCATATGACTTTCCGTTAGAACATCAAAGTTTAGTTGAAATATCGCCAACTCTTTGAGAGCTTCTTATGGATTTTAAATTAAATTGAATATAGGTTCTTTTAATAGAATAGAATAGTTTAACAACCATAAATGTAATTTTAATATTTTTTAGATTGATACAAATTGATTGAGAGATTAAAAAAAGCATTTAAATTAATTAATTTGACTTGGGATATTAACAAATCGAGAACGATTAGTTGTAATGACTGTAGCCTAGGTACACGAATTGTTTTGCAACTTTTTTTACTTCATTAATTTTCTTAAAAGCATCGATGATTTCCAACTGCATGATATAAGTAATGTGCACACTAATTATTAAATGTTAGACATAAAGTAGAGCAGTCCAGTAAAGTTGTCCAACTAACTAAAACCTTTATTAAAAATGAAAGATTATTTTTTCCTTGTAATTTTTGTGATAAATATTAATAATGTGACAATCTTCGACTATAAAAATATAGAAAACCCCAAGGACGATTTTGTTGAACTAGATATTAAGACAAGAAGATACATTCCAATTTTCGTTGACTTTGATCCCCAATATAGTGAAAAGGGAATTTTTAAAGGAGATCAAAATTGCCTGGCAGTTGCTGACACACACACCATGTACGCAGGATGCTCATGGAACCAAGAAAACTATTCCTACAGAATATATCTTTCTCCGCATTTCAATGTAATTTTTATTAATTACATTCAAAAGAATTACCAATTAGTCTACATTGGTCCCGATTTATCAATACTCTTCGCTCTTGCCGTGAAAAATCCTAACTCACAAAACATCATTTATGAAAATTATTTCATTACACGACAGGCTTTTAAAGCGCATGTTTGGTCTAATATCATTGCGGATCAATATAACCACTACAGAAATACGGAGTTTGTTAATGTCGAAATGTACAGAAAATTTGTTAACTCAATTGATCAAAACTGTTTCTCCAAGCCGTGTAGTCAATTTTTTGCGGATAGCAAGAATAGTTTAAGCGTTACATCGATTAATTCCTCAAGCAGGTTAAAGCTCAGTCAAAGTGATGCATCGACATTTAATATTTTATTAGTAGCCTTGGTATTTAGTGTTTGCTTTGCAGTTTTTGCGATTGGCATTTGCGTGTTTATTAAAATTCATGGAACTTAAACTCTAATAATGTCATTCAACTTTCTTCAAAAATAAAGATAAATTATGCTGAAATCTGTCTATGGAAATGTTTAATTTATTAACCTTGGAATTTATAGGTAACTTATTTTCATTGGATGGGAGTAAGGTTCGAAAAAAAGAGTTCAGAGTAATTGAGTATTTATTTATTTATTTCAGTCTACAGTACATTAAGTCACAGACGTTTACAAATATTGTGAACCAATTTACAAGCTTAGTAACGATTCATTTGAGACTGTCTTATGGAACTGAGAAATTGATAAAGTCCGTGTAAATAACTTCTAATTTTTGTAGTGAAATTTGTGAATTCGAGAAGAATGGTTGCGGTTGAGCGACCTTTCAAAAAGCCGTGTTGAGAGTCAGTAAGTGATATCCTACAAATATTAGTGAGTGATACAAATTTTCCCAATGTGGGAATAAGAGCGATTCCCAGATAATTGTCTATAATGGACCGAGAACCAGATTTAAAAATAGGGATAATATGCGAATGTTTCCACCTGGTGGGAAACGTTTCAGTGGAAAGCGACTTATTAAACAACAGATTAAGAGGCAAACAAAGAGATGATGCACAGTTGCGAAGAAATATGGGAGACTTTTGCTATCAGGACCATCGCCTTTATCAGCATCAATGGAACTCAGAGAGTCAAACATATTGACGGTGGAGAATTCCAAAGTATGAGCGCCGAAATACTCATCGAGGTGGTAAGACGTAGCCCCATTACTGATAGATAAGAAGTATGTATTGGACAGTAACATTCGCATCTGAGGATTTGGCGTTACCAAAACTCATCCTTAGTGTTTTTCTTCTCGTTAACGAATTTCCAAAATTTTGCTCAGTTTTCTTAATATAAGTTTTGTAAGAGGATCTTTGTAACATCGCCAATTCACTTCGTGCAATACTGAACAAATTGTAATCAACTGATGATTTTCTCTTGGAGAAACGACGAAAACATTTACGTTTTACATTTAACAAACGCAAAATGTCCTTGTTGTACCACGGTGGATATGATTTTGTCAACTTCCGAGGAACAAATAATGTAAATCCATGTAACATAATATCGTAAAAATAATCGACAGCGGAGTTAATATCAGCCAGTGTTCCAAAAATTTATAACCAATCAAAAGAGGATAAATAATTATTTAATAGGGAATAATTCCCCTTTTTAAAGTCGAACTAAATTACTTGACAAGACTCGAAATGATTATAAATTTCGATTGGATAGTGATATAAATCAATTTTTGAGAGAGGAATATCGGATTCAAATATTTGAACCTCGTCCGAATAGTTACAAAACACTAGGTCCAACAAAGTGTCCTTGAAATTAGTGACATGGTTTAGCTGATTAAGACCATTACCTAGCAAATTGTCAAATTGTATTCCAGCATTATCTGGGTCACGGGACCATTCAAGGTAGGGGAAATTAAAATCACCGATCACATATACGGTGTTATTTTGATGTGAACCTATTTGACTTATAAAGGTATCAAGGGCAGTTAAACATGATTGAAGCACATAATTTGAAGAAGAAGGTACAATGTAAATACAGCTGAAATAGACAGTTTATTTTTTGACTTTGCATTTGACAAATAAAATTACAGTGGTTACCATACTTAAGCCAGCAGTAAACGTTAGGTTAGAATGATAGTTGGGGCTGTAGTTATGATATAAAACATGTCGGACGCGTCTAATTTAAATGACTACGAACACCCAATCCCACTTACCCTTTACTTACGCGGTAAAACAATTATTTTGATTGGCTTGATTGACAAACAATTCAAAACACTTTGGCTGATTGATGTCTTATCCGACCTACCCAACATATGAAGAAAAATATCGACTTAGAATAATTGAACCCACGAAATCGTGTAATGAAATTGAAAGCTCAATAACTGTTTTAAAACACTTTCACAATGCAACTGCAACACAACATCCTTTTGATGGGCATATTTCACTTCAGAATGTTACCGTTCGAAAATGTTATAAAATGTAGGAATCTTCTTGATAATACCGACATTCTAAAAGTGCCACTGTTTTTCAACACCGATTATATTACGAAGTTCGTATTCAATATAACTACATCGATGGAATTTGTTAGGAGTCCCCAGTTTCTTGAGGATGTGAAGAAATCGTGCTATTTATCCAAGGTTGGATGTGAAGTAGACGTCAGCAATCCAAAATGGTTGGAAAAATTGACCTACCAAATTCACGAACAATTCGGCAAAGAATTAACGATGCAAGTTCGTACAATTGGAGCTTTAAAATTAACAGATTTTGTTACAGTGGTCTTGTTGGGCTTTTCTGATAGAATTAATGAACAGGATTTTTGGTGCTTTGACGCCAACGAGTTGATGCCGCATTTTAATGATCTAAATGAGACATTGTTTGATTTAAGTGATCGTGTAACTTCGACAATCGATTGTTATTGTCCTTTAAATGTTGTTTGTGTTTGTGATTGTAAAACAGGAGCTCGCGTGATCCTTCTATGGATGAAAATTTCGATTGGAGTGTTTTTTAGTTCTGGGAATATTGCTGCAATTTATTTGTGGTATTCTTCCAAGAATTTAAATAGAATTATTGTTGTAAGTAGTAAGGAAGTTCAATAGTAATAATTAAGGGGACGATCATTTAATTTTTTAATTAAAAAAGGTTTAAACTTATTATTATTCCCTCAAAGGAGTCCTTAAAATTTTTTCAGTTAAATAATGCGTAAAATATGTTACGTTATGCCATTAAAACATTTAATTTATTAGATTTTATGAAATTTGGTACAATCTTAAGGGAATTAAATCCAATGAAATTGATTTTCCAACAACACACAATTATGGTATTGGTGTTCCTTCATTCCGCAGTTAAAAATTCACCTAAAATATGACAAACATCCACATCCTCTTGATCATCATTGTACGTCTTTTTGACCACGACTTTTCGGATGAAGATGTTCAAGACTGCCACGAATTTGGAAAATTTCGAAGTGACAATCTAATTGTTCCCTTGTTTTCAATCTTTGTCAATGGCTTGAATGACGTTGTCGAAAGGAATGGCAACTTTACGGACACCCAGACTTGGCTAAACAATACAGTGTACCTTGCGAACGTGGCATGCCCATTATACATAGGGGACAGGTATTGGCTAAGTAAATTAGTTACGCAAATGAATTCTCACGGAAGCATATATCAGGCCGTTACAATATTATCATTGGAGCCTGTTGACGAACAACATATAAATAAATAAAATTTAACATATAAATAAGCAATACACTGGTCAACGCCCATCCCAAACCAAGAGACGTTATGGAAAGGACGATTAATTAGGTGATTATGTTTTATTTTAAGAAAGTGATTAAATAATACGTATGCTGAGAGAAATTGAGCCCGCTAATGTCGATATACTTAAATAACATCATGAATTGGAAATATCAGGGTGGAAGATTAAATGGAAATACATAAACCGGATTAGAAATAGTGTACAATTTGAAATTAGAATTAGAATTATATTATCATGGATGTAGTGTGTTTCAATAACAGTTAAAAATGGAAATAAAAGCAGAAAACTAATTTGATGAGAACAACATGTGTTTCTACTTTCCCTTTCAAAATGGTTAGACCACAAATTAGATAAACGATGATTTTCTGCGGCTATAGTCTATAGACCAAGAATTCTGGAAGTAACAACACATACGGAGGGAGTCACTAGTTTGACTGCCCGGCCGCAGAGGTTTAAAAATAAATATGAAGTAAAGTAAAAACATTTTTAACATTCTATAAGTATTATTAATCAACCAAAAAAAAACATTAAAAAATAAAAATCAAGAGAACACCAAAAATGGCTTAAATTGGCTTAAACTTGGCTAAAATATTTGGCCATATGACTTTCCGTTAGAACATCAAAGTTTAGTTGAAATATCGCCAACTCTTTGAGAGCTACTTATGGATTTTAAATTAAATTGAATATAGGTTCTTTTAATAGAATAGAATAGTTTAACAACCATAAATGTAATTTTAATATTTTTTAGATTGATACAAATTGATTGAGAGATAAAAAAAAGCATTTAAATTAATTAATTTGACTTGGGATATTAACAAATCGAGAACGATTAGTTGTAATGACTGTAGCCAAGATACACGAATTGTTTTGCAACTTTTTTTACTTCATTAATTTTCTTAAAAGCATCGATGATTTCCAACTGCATGATATAAGTAATGTGCACACTAATTATTAAATGTTAGACATAAAGTAGAGCAGTCCAGTAAAGTTGTCCAACTAACTAAAACCTTTATTAAAAATGAAAGATTATTTTTTCCTTGTAATTTTTGTGATAAATATTAATAATGTGACAATCTTCGACTATAAAAATATAGAAAACCCCAAGGACGATTTTGTTGAACTAGATATTAAGACAAGGAGATACATTCCAATTTTCGTTGACTTTGATCCCCAATATAGTGAAAAGGGAATTTTTAAAGGAGATCAAAATTGCCTGGCAGTTGCTGACACACACACCATGTACGCAGGATGCTCATGGAACCAAGAAAACTATTCCTACAGAATATATCTTTCTCCGCATTTCAATGTAATTTTTATTAATTACATTCAAAAGAATTACCAATTAGTCTACATTGGTCCCGATTTATCAATACTCTTCGCTCTTGCCGTGAAAAATCCTAACTCACAAAACATCATTTATGAAAATTATTTCATTACACGACAGGCTTTTAAAGCGCATGTTTGGTCTAATATCATTGCGGATCAATATAACCACTACAGAAATACGGAGTTTGTTAATGTCGAAATGTACAGAAAATTTGTTAACTCAATTGATCAAAACTGTTTCTCCAAGCCGTGTAGTCAATTTTTTGCGGATAGCAAGAATAGTTTAAGCGTTACATCGATTAATTCCTCAAGCAGGTTAAAGCTCAGTCAAAGTGATGCATCGACATTTAATATTTTATTAGTAGCCTTGGTATTTAGTGTTTGCTTTGCAGTTTTTGCGATTGGCATTTGCGTGTTTATTAAAATTCATGGAACTTAAACTCTAATAATGTCATTCAACTTTCTTCAAAAATAAAGATAAATTATGCTGAAATCTGTCTATGGAAATGTTTAATTTATTAACCTTGGAATTTATAGGTAACTTATTTTCATTGGATGGGAGTAAGGTTCGAAAAAAAGAGTTCAGAGTAATTGAGTATTTATTTATTTATTTCAGTCTACAGTACATTAAGTCACAGACGTTTACAAATATTGTGAACCAATTTACAAGCTTAGTAACGATTCATTTGAGACTGTCTTATGGAACTGAGAAATTGATAAAGTCCGTGTAAATAACTTCTAATTTTTGTAGTGAAATTTGTGAATTCGAGAAGATTGGTTGCGGTTGAGCGACCTTTCAAAAAGCCGTGTTGAGAGTCAGTAAGTGATATCCTACAAATATTAGTGAGTGATACAAATTTTCCCAATGTAGGAATAAGAGCGATTCCCAGATAATTGTCTATAATAGACCGAGAACCAGATTTAAAAATAGGGATAATATGCGAATGTTTCCACCTGGTGGGAAACGTTTCAGTGGAAACAACAGATTAAGAGGCAAACAAAGAGATGATGCACAGTTGCGAAGAAATATGGGAGACTTATGCTATCAGGACCATCGCCTTTATCAGCATCAATGGAACTCAGAGAGTCAAACATATTGACGGTGGAGAATTCCAAAGTATGCGCGCCGAAATACTCATCGAGGTGGTAAGACGTAGCCCCATTACTGATAGATAAGAAGTATGTATTGGACAGTAACATTCGCATCTGAGGATTTGGCGTTACCAAAACTCATCCTTAGTGTTTTTCTTCTCGTTAACGAATTTCCAAAATTTTGCTCAGTTTTCTTAATATAAGTTTTGTAAGAGGATCTTTGTAACATCGCCAATTCACTTCGTGCAATACTGAACAAATTGTAATCAACTGATGATTTTCTCTTGGAGAAACGACGAAAACATTTACGTTTTACATTTAACAAACGCAAAATGTCCTTGTTGTACCACGGTGGATATGATTTTGTCAACTTCCGAGGAACAAATAATGTAAATCCATGTAACATAATATCGTAAAAATAATCGACAGCGGAGTTAATATCAGCCAGTGTTCCAAAAATTTATAACCAATCAAAAGAGGATAAATAATTATTTAATAGG
Source organism: Sylvicola cinctus (assembly GCA_963854165.1). Lineage (NCBI taxonomy): Eukaryota > Metazoa > Arthropoda > Insecta > Diptera > Anisopodidae > Sylvicola > Sylvicola cinctus. Next base: position 10,105,574 of record OY974082.1, read on the forward strand.
GAATAATTCCCCTTTTTAAAGTCGAACTAAATTACTTGACAAGACTCGAAATGATTATAAATTTCGATTGGATAGTGATATAAATCAATTTTTGAGAGAGGAATATCGGATTCAAATATTTGAACCTCGTCCGAATAGTTACAAAACACTAGGTCCAACAAAGTGTCCTTGAAATTAGTGACATGGTTTAGCTGATTAAGACCATTACCTAGCAAATTGTCAAATTGTATTCCAGCATTATCTGGGTCACGGGACCATTCAAGGTAGGGGAAATTAAAATCACCGATCACATATACGGTGTTATTTTGATGTGAACCTATTTGACTTATAAAGGTATCAAGGGCAGTTAAACATGATTGAAGCACAAAATTTGAAGAAGAAGATACAATGTAAATACAGCTGAAATAGACAGTTTATTTTTTGACTTTGCATTTGACAAATAAAATTACAGTGGTTACCATACTTAAGCCAGCAGTAAACGTTAGGTTAGAATGATAGTTGGGGCTGTAGTTATGATATAAAACATGTCGGACGCGTCTAATTTAAATGACTACGAACACCCAATCCCACTTACCCTTTACTTACGCGGTAAAACAATTATTTTGATTGGCTTGATTGACAAACAATTCAAAACACTTTGGCTGATTGATGTCTTATCCGACCTACCCAACATATGAAGAAAAATATCGACTTAGAATAATTGAACCCACGAAATCGTGTAATGAAATTGAAAGCTCAATAACTGTTTTAAAACACTTTCACAATGCAACTGCAACACAACATCCTTTTGATGGGCATATTTCACTTCAGAATGTTACCGTTCGAAAATGTTATAAAATGTAGGAATCTTCTTGATAATACCGACATTCTAAAAGTGCCACTGTTTTTCAACACCGATTATATTACGAAGTTCGTATTCAATATAACTACATCGATGGAATTTGTTAGGAGTCCCCAGTTTCTTGAGGATGTGAAGAAATCGTGCTATTTATCCAAGGTTGGATGTGAAGTAGACGTCAGCAATCCAAAATGGTTGGAAAAATTGACCTACCAACTTCACGAACAATTCGGCAAAGAATTAACGATGCAAGTTCGTACAATTGGAGCTTTAAAATTAACAGATTTTGTTACAGTGGTCTTATTGGGCTTTTCTGATAGAATTAATGAACAGGATTTTTGGTGCTTTGACGCCAACGAGTTGATGCCGCATTTTAATGATCTAAATGAGACTTTGTTTGATTTAAGTGATCGTGTAACTTCGACAATCGATTGTTATTGTCCTTTAAGTGCTGATTGTGCTTGTGATTGTAAAACGGGAGCTCGCGTGATCCTTCTATGGATGAAAATTTCGATTGGAGTGTTTTTTAGTTCTGGGAATATTGCTGCAATTTATTTGTGGTATTCTTCCAAGAGTTTAAATAGAATTATTGTTGTAAGTAGTAAGGAAGTTCAATAGTAATAATGAAGGGGACGATCATTTAATTTTTTAATTAAAAAAGGTTTAAACTTATTATTATTTCCTCAAAGGAGTCCTTAAAATTTTTTCAGTTAAATAATGCGTAAAATATGTTACGTTATGCCATTAAAACATTTAATTTATTAGATTTTATGAAATTTGGTACAATCTTAAGGGAATTAAATCCAATGAAATTGATTTTCCAACAACACACAATTATGGTATTGGTGTTCCTTCATTCCGCAGTTAAAAATTCACCTAAAATATGACAAACATCCACATCCTCTTGATCATCATTGTACGTCTTTTTGACCACGACTTTTCGGATGAAGATGTTCAAGACTGCCACGAATTTGGAAAATTTCGAAGTGACAATCTAATTGTTCCCTTGTTTTCAATCTTTGTCAATGGCTTGAATGACGTTGTCGAAAGGAATGGCAACTTTACGGACACCCAGACTTGGCTAAACAATACAGTGTACCTTGCGAACGTGGCATGCCCACTATACATAGGGGACAGGTATTGGCTAAGTAAATTAGTTACGCAAATGAATTCTCACGGAAGCATATATCAGGCCGTTACAATATTATCATTGGAGCCTATTGACGAACAATTAACAATTTTGTATGTTTCGTATGGATCTACTCGAGAAAAATACCTTTGTTTTGAGTACGAACAGTTAGGAAAATTATCTTTTAAGGACATTCCGTCAAAACAACGAGTATCTCAGTTCGCTCTAAAAAATAAAGAAAATCTTTTAAAATCGCCATGCCTTGGAAATCACCGATTAATCGAGTGCACATGCAAAGTACCGGAAGTCAAGTTACTCATCGTTCTTTTAACACCGTTTGCTGCAATTTTAATGTATTTTTTATTGAAAAGGCTTTTAAAAGCTATTAAAGATTATTTTATAATGTAATACTGATATTTAATGTGAAAACTTTGATGTTTCTATTAATTTGTGAACATGTGAAAATAAATGGTTGGCATAGAACGCTTTTTTTGTATTCTTAGAAAATTCGCTCAGCGTCATTTTTCGATCCCAGCAAGATAAACTCACTCTCTTCTGTGAAAAATGGTATTTTAAAATCAACATAAGTAAAGCAGAATATATTAAATTTGCTGGCATATGTGGCAAACTTAACAGAAAAAAACGGAAACTGGACAATCGTAAGCTCAATATAAATAACCACGACTAACTGAGGTGACGAGGTTTAAGTGCCTGGGCTTCCATTTTAACACACACCTTAATAAAAATCTTCACCCGCGAGAAAGTCTAAACACTGCAAAGGGCTCTTTTTCCATGGTCCGCAATATTATTAAGAACGCGAGGTTACAAACGGATGTTAAAGTACTACTGTATAAAATGTATAATATTGATAAGACAGCTTTAAAGCAACTTAACGTCTTCGACAGAAAATGTCTTAGACTTTGCACGGGAACCACCTACAGAAGGAGGGATGTTAGCACTCCGTACAGTAGTACTATAACAAACGCAAAGATTGTCAAACGAGGAGGACAACCGAGTGCCAATAGTACAACACCGGCTCTTCGGGGTCGCACAGGATCCTCACAATTTAAAAATAAAAAAATTAATTTAAAAAATAATAATTTTAATGCTCCGGAAATAGTAAAAAAAAGCATAAATCTCGATGTTTTTTAAGGGCCTTCTGTCCGTTTTTTTTTGTCCGCCGTAATAATTTATTTCTATCCTTGTCTAATAGTCTACTACTCTTGTTTTGTCATAACGTAAAATAGGTTTAGAAAGTTTCGTTGATTAGCGTTAAGATAAACTTTGGTCAAAGACAAAAAATGCAAAACATGTATGGGAATTTTAATAGTATTTGAATTTTTTTGATTTGCTCAGCGTCATTTTGATAGCCATCGTTACCAAATTTAAACCTCACTGTGCAGTTTCAGGGTCACACTATGCGCGATGGATTTCTAGATGTAAATAAGTCAACACGGTTGAGTCAATGAGTTTCCCATAGTAAAATGGTAGTTTGGATGGATAACCACCGCCTTTGACTCATCCATATTGTCCACTATACGATTCGGAAAGATGCCATTAATGATCCTAAGGATGGTAAATCGTAGCAAAGTTACGTCTGTCCGGCTACAGAGTAGGTTCAGCTTATCCGGGCATTCCCTAAGGAGCTGGAATGTTGTTACTGTAGTAATTTGACAGCCGCCTAACTGCCTGTTACTATAGCGGTTTTCCGTAGCACATCTGCCAATTTACAGTTTCTCAAAAATTCTGCAGAAAAGTCCCTAGAACCCCATCCCGGTTCCGTTTTGAAACCATCCGTGTTGATGACGGCTTCAATATTATCCAACGCCTTGCTGTTTTTCAAATCATTCATTGATGAAATTCTTGTGTTATAATTTTTCGGCCAACCCTGCATGGGAATTGTGTAGTCTGACAATGGCACCGTTCTATTACCGATTTGAAATGAACTATAATGATCGGCGATACAAATTGTAAAAAAAGCGACACAATGTAAGAAAAAGAAAAGAAAATTAATTTTTTTTTATTTTGGCCCAAAATTTGGACCAAAGTTTAATTGAAATTAAAATACGTAATATTTAAAAATGGATATTCTCAATTTATTGAGAACTACCTCTGGATTTTAAATGGTCATTTAATATTGTTTTTTTTAAGAAATTAGTTTAGCAGCAATTTATGTAATTTTAATATTTTTTGTATTGATAATTGGTTGATAGATAAGAGAAGCATTTAAATTAATTAATTTGACTTGGGATATTAACAAATCGAGAACGATTAGTTGTAATGACTGTAGCCTAGGTACACGAATTGTTTTGCAACTTTTTTTACTTCATTAATTTTCTTGAAAGCATCGATGATTGCCAACTGCATGATATAAATAATGTGCACACTAATTATTAAATGTTAGACATAAAGTAGAGCAGTCCAGTTAAGTTGTCCAACTAACTAAAACCTTTATTAAAAATGAAAGATTATTTTTTCCTTGTAATTTTTGTGATAAATATTAATAATGTGACAATCTTCGACTATAAAAATATAGAAAACCCCAGGAACGATTTTGTTGAACTAGATATTAAGACAAGGAGATACATTCCAATTTTCGTTGACTTTGATCCCCAATATAGTGAAAAGGGAATTTTTAAAGGAGATCAAAATTGCCTGGCAGTTGCTGACACACACACCATGTACGCAGGATGCTCATGGAACCAAGAAAACTATTCCTACAGAATATATCTTTCACCGCATGCCAATGCAATTTTTACTAATTACATTCAAAAGAATTACGAATTAGTCTACATTGGTCCCGATTTATCAATACTCTTCGCTCTTGCGGTGAAAACTCCTGCCCTTAATTTAATATATGAATACTATGGCTTTTATCCAAGGGCTTATAAAGCCCCGCTTTGGTCTAATAATATGGTTGAGGATCAATATAACCACTACACAAATACGGAGTTTGTTAATGTCGAAATGTATAGAAAATTTGTTAACTCAATTGATCAAAATTGTTTCTCCAAGCCGTGTAGTCAATTTTTTACGGATTTGCGGAGTCTTTACAAAGAAAAAATGAATACTACCAGTAGGTTAAAGCCCAGTCAAAGTGATGCATCTACATTTAATATTTTATTAGTAGCCTTGGTATTTAGTGTTTGTTTTGCTGTTTTTGCGATTGGCATTTGCTTGTTTATTAAAATTGATAAATCCTAAAAACGAAAGATCTTTACAAAATTGGAATGCAATTTAAAAAATTACATCATAAATGAGAATTTAAGTGTACGATTGCTGCTAAATTTAAATTAAATATAGTTTTTTTTGATAGATATTGAAAATGCTACCTTGAAATTTTGTTCAAAATTTGTCATTTTTTGAGATTAACAATATAATTTAGATCATCATAGTACCTTAAAACAATTTTTGTTTTGAATTATTTTAATTGATAACCTTGAGCTTTCAAAATTTATCCTTGAAATTTTCAGAAAGTTTTCTAATTTTATTAAACGCTGTAATAATGTGAAATTAAAAAAATATGTGTTTCTGAAATATATAAAGATTTTGACCTTAAAATATTCAGCAAACTTTTTTATATTATAAAACACTATATACACATGATAGAATTTGGTTCACATTGTTTAAGGTGTCTGGAATAGAAAATTTGTCTATATTCAACCCTTTTTTCCAGAAAGATCGCATTTGGGAAAATGAGAATACCAACAAAAATAATCAAATTCGAATCAACTTGGGCTGAAAATTGAGTGACATTATTGATTCGTTAAATTTTTAAACAAACTCATATCTCAGCAGTGCACTTTCCTGAAAATCCCACAGAAAAACAGAGAATTTCCTTTTTAAATTAATGCTACATTGTGAGGTGGGCAATAAGAAAAAAATATTTTATTGGAATAATGTACACCAAATACTAACGGGATTTAAAATGGGTGAAAATAAATTTATGGTTAAATATAATTGATGGAAAAACCGATATTATTTAAAAGCTGTCTCTTAAATTACAGTATTTGGTAGGCCACCCATTAAATTCAATGCAATTAAAGGCATTAAGTGACATTGATAATTATTTTAAATTGTTTTTACTATATTTACACGAGTTATAGGTTTATGTTTAGATTAATTTGAAGGATTTATTGATCTGAATTTCAATTGGTAAATTTTGAAGTTATATTTTTGCACTTTATTTGTCGTCGAATCATTTAGTGTCTTTAAAACCAGGGAATAGATCGGAATGACATCCTCAATCAAAATGTCAAAAACAGTGCCTGCGGAAAAGCTTTCAACCGAAAAGGATTCCATTTTTACTACGGCTTTGCCATTTTACTACTTTGCTAAGTGCTTAGGATTAGTTCCCTACTCCATTGAATCCGGACGTTGTGTATTTCATTACAAAGACGCCTTAACCCCAATTATTTTTCTCGCCTTTTTGTGTTATATGATTATTATAGAATACTACACCACAATGGTGAAAAATGGTTCTACTGTACTTACTGCTACTGGAAGAATATTTAATGTAATCCAGTACGTTGCCGTTGCGTTAATTGTTATTTTCAATTTCTGCACACGCTCACAGATCGAGTGTTTTTTTTCCAAAATGAAAAAAATTGATATTTTAATATCAAAATATGATGGCGGAAAAATCGATTTTTTGAAGCACAAAAAAATCAGTGTCATGTTTTTGTCTATCCATGTTGTGACTTATATTCTTAGTTTCGTGGTATATGTGGGTGCAGCGTTGTTTGCTATGCCACATTTTAATACGTCCTTAATTTATTCTATGGGAAGGCGTTCTCTATACACGTTCAATGTTAGCATTCTTATGGCACAGTATTTTCTTAAAATATTCATAATTGCTCAACGCTTTCGTACAGTCGCTAAATGTTTTAGGTAAATTCAAATAGATGTAACTTGTAACCCTTTCAAATTTACAACAATATCATATTTTGGTTTCAGAATATGTGTTGAACGGATCAGCAAGGTTCCAAACCATATAAGCTTTGTTTTTGTGTTCAGAAATCTTGCAAAAATACACCATCATTTGACGAGTCTTTCGGACAACGTGAACAATCGCAATACTCTGCATAATATTTTTGGCTCATATTTTGTCTTCAGTTTATGCCTCACTTTCCCCATATTCAACTATCAATTCAGCATGGGACATGATTATAAAGCTCTAATGTCATTTGCATTTGTGGTGCGACTTTTAGTGTTAAATATACACTTTCCAATATTAATTTATGCAAGTTCCACAATGTCCAACGAGGTGCATCCCTTTTTTTTTAAATAATTTATTGCCCAATAGAAAATTGGTTTAATTGACTTTATTAATCCATTCTAGGCAAACCAACTTCAAAATGAAATTAGCAATGCAATGGTTTTTACTAATTCCCCAGAATTTGTTGAACAGGTATTTTATTAATTAGTCTTAAGTTGACTTGACATATCTTTATTTAAATATTTTCTTGCAGTTGCGAGTATTATCCAAAGGCATTCAATTTAGTACACCAAAGGCATCTTGCGTGTTTTTTGAATTTAATTGGCAGTTACTTATCGCTGTAAGGATTTAAAGATGTATCGAATTTTAATGCAAAATTTAAACTAACGCTTAATTTGTGTTATTCCAGATGGCTGCATCAGTAACGACGTATTTGTTAATATTACTTGAATATGCTTAATAGGTACTACGCAGACTGTGTATTGAAAAATAAATCTTTGGGACTAATAAAATACAATATTGAAAGCTCAGCATTGCACGAATTGAACCAAACCAATAATTAATTTTTATTAAATATGTTTTAATATTATTAATATTGTTTTTTAATAAACTGTGAATTCTTCATATAATAAATAATATTCGAAGTATTTAATAGAGGATTAAGAAAACACACGGCTTCTACTATGAAGATTGAAGACACACAGCTTTGCTACTAAGGACATGCATTTATAAAAACCAGGACTAGCACCTGAGCATTAAAAATTTAATGATCTATATTTATTACTTTACTGGGATTACAACAATGAAAAATTATTACATCACCTGATGTCCATTTCTTCCAGTATCAAGAGTGTTAATAGCTAACAGGAGGCCCAAATAAAATTTAAATTTGATCACTGCGATTAAACAAACAGGATGAGTAAACCTTATGAAATAGCAAGGTATAATTTGTTGTTGCATTGCATATAAAAATTGGAAATTAAACTTAATGAGATTGTGAATAGAATATGCTCCAAAATTTAATTTCAATGTCATGTGACTGTGTAAAAATAATAAATATTAAAATTATACACACATATATAGGCTTATATAAGTATTATTAGTGCTTATTGCGTAAATGTATGATAACGATAGGATAATAACGATATCTCTCGTTGCTATGTGCATATTTATTTGCATACAGGCTTCTGCATTCTCATAAAAAAATAATTTTTGTTTAACGTAATAGTGTTAGTAAAATAGCTCACCGCAATTAATTTCTTTTCCACTTTTCCATCCAGCACGATAATTGCACGTGATATTAAATGAGAGATTAAATGACAAAGTGGAATGAGAAACTACTGTTAATTGTGTAACACCGCGCTCGAAAATATAGAATTTTTGTACAGGAATTCTTTATCATTACAATATTTTCATTTAAAGTTAAATGAACTGATGAAAATCTTAAGGAGTCTTGCATGCAATGATTAAAATTAACATCTTATGGTTTTAATAAATATTTTTGTCAACTTTTAAAGGAAAAATATCCGAACGTAAAATTCTTTTGACACTCAACAACTTTATATGTAACAAATTTGGTGAGGAAATTAGTTTAATACACTCATAATAGCTATTTTATTTAAAAAAAAATTTATTTCAATAGGAAATATTTTCATTTTGACCTTGAAAATATTAACGTTGCTAATGCCTTATTAACTTTAAAATTAATATTACTTTCGAAATAATTAGCATTATTTCTCAAGTAATTGTGAAAAAAATAACATAAACCTTGAAATATAGATTGTATGACCTTGAGATGTTCAGCAAAAATGTCAATTCTTTCAAGACCTACAAATCTGTAGTACATTCTATGTTGATAAAATGTAGAACGCACGAGATATGGGATACTTTCAGTTTCATCCTTTTCAGTTTTTAGGTTATAATTCAAAAACCTAATTGTTTTTTTAATTGCAACGTACTGCAATTATGTGAAGAACGATCTAACAAATCATATTTGAAAATATTGACAAATTTAAATGCAATCTTAAAGGAAAATTTTGCAAAACCGAAGTTTTTCGGCAATATCATGACCTTGAGAGTAAGTTCGACCTTGAAACTTCATGTTAATCTTGGAAACTACTACTTATAGATTATGTCAAAATTTGATAAACATCAAGCAAGCCGTTTAAGAAATATAGGCATTTTTATTATTTAATGAAATTAAAATTTTTACACTGAAAATCGTCAAAATCTGAGGAAATATCGCTAGTAACTTTTACTTAGAATTTTGACTATTTTATACAAATTTCATGAAATTATAAAAACTCGAATATTTCCTAAACGGCTTCATCAAATTGCACCAAATTTTAATATAATATTAAGATCTACGACGCGAAAAGTTACATTGAGTTTGCTTTTCAAGATCCCTCTCAAGGTCAAGATATTGCCAAAAAACTGCGGTTTTGCAAAGTTTTCCTTTAAGTTGGCATTTAAATTTGTCAATATTTTCAAATATGATCTGTTAGATCGTTCTTCACATAATTGCAGTACGTAGCAATTAAAAAATCAATTTAGTTTTTGAATTATAACCTAAAAACAGAAAAGGATGAAACTGAAAGTATCCCATATTTCGTGCGTTTTACATTTTATCAACATAGAATGTACTACAGATTTGTAGGTCTTGAAAGAATTGACATTTTTTCTGGACATTCCAAGGTCATACAATCAGTATTTCAAGGTTTATGTTGTTTTTTATAATTGCTTGCGAAATAATGCCAAATATTTCAAAAATAATATTAATTTCAAAGTTAATAAGGCTATAGCTAATAAGTTAGCAACGTTATTATTTCCAAGGTCAAAACGAAAATATTTCCTATCAAAATAAAATAAATTCTGAATTAAGTATAAAACAAAATAGCTATTATGAGAGTATTAAACTAATTTCTTCATCAAAATTGATACATATAAAGTTGTTGAGTGTCAAAAGAATTTTACGTTCGGATATTTTTCCTTTAAAAGTTGACAAAAATATTTATTAAAACCATAATATGTTAATTTTAATCATTGCATGCAAGACTCTTTAAGATTTTCATCAGTTCATTTAATTTTAAATGAATATATTGTAATGGTAATTAATTCCTGTACAAAAATTCTATATTTTCGAGCGCGGTGTTACACAATTAAGTATTAACAGTAGTTTCTCATTCCACTTTGTCATTTCATCTCTCATTTAATATCACGTGCGATTATCGTGCTGGATGGAAAAGGAGAAAAGACATTAGTTGCGTTGAGCTATTTTACTAACACTACTACGTGAAACAAAAAATATTTGTTTATGAGAATGCAGAAGTCTGTATGCAAATAAAAGCCTTTGCCCCATAGCAACGAGAGACTATATATCTCTTCTATCGTTATTAACCTATCGTTATCATACATTTACGCAATACGCACTAATGATTCTTACATAAGCTTATATATTTAATATTTTAACACAGTCACATGACATTGAAATTAAATTTAATAGAGCCTACGGTAGGGAGAGTACTCTAGTACTTATATTTATCAAGTTAAAATTAGTCTGTAGGTATATATAGATTATATTAAACCAAAATACAATTTTGATTATTGAGCAGTTTTTTCGTGATAAGATTAAATTAAGTTATTTATTATTAAAAATAATTATATTCTAATAAAAATGCGTAATATTTTGAAACGGTATTTAAAATAAAACATTGTTATCAAATCAATTACCAAGATGTTGATAGACATTCCAGTAAATAATTAAAAATATTTATAAAATTGAAACTGAAAGATTTATGTTGAATAATTCTCGGAAGCTTATTGAAAATGGCGAATACAAAGCTAAATTACTTCCACGAATAGTTTAACTATTTCATGCAGAATAGCCTAGTCCTAATTCATTTTTCATGTGCGTAAGCGTAGTGCGTTCATCTCACACGCCTGCAAACGTAACGAGTGGAGTACATCATAACAATATTGTAAGAATCCCCTCTCCTCCCAGCGTCCATCACTTTTCAGGTGCTATACTGATATTTGAAATGCAAAACAGTAGAGAATAATTGTCAGTAGTCAATACTCACTATACTCACTACTCAGTGTAGACGGTAGCGGTCAAATGGACAGGAAAGAATTCGGTGTTCAAGTGGATTAATTGAATAAAAAGGGGTACAGTGCAGTAAAAGTATGAAAGTTTAATATTAAAGTCGTTACGTCGTGAATACAAACCATAAAGAGTGTTTTTTAAATAAAGTTTTAAGAAAGTTATTTAAATTAAATTAAGAGTTTTGCTCCTTAATATGAGCAAAATGTAAATATTCTAATAAACTTTAAAATAAAACATTTTATTGAAGACTCCCGAAATTTTCATCATTTCCCTAATTTTGAATGGAAAATTTGAGACACGGGAGACAATCTATAATAATTGTAACAGGCCGGATGAAAAGTCCCCGGTCTACCATGGTAAAAAACATTTTTTTGCAAAATTCAATTTTATTATTCAACATAGTTGCCTTCGAAGGCGATACAGCGATTATAGCGATTTTCCAACTTTTCGATGCCACTTCTGTAGTACTCTTTCGGTTTATCCTCAAAATAGGCCTCAGTTTCAGCAATCACTTCATCATCGGTCTTAAATTTCTTGCCAGCGAGCATTCTTTTAAGGTCCGCAAACAGGAAATAGTCGCTGGGGGCCAGATCTGGAGAATACGGTGGATGAGGAAGCAATTCGTAGCCCAATTCATAAATTTTAGCCATCGTTTTTCCAGACTTGTGACACGGTGCATTGTCTTGGTGGAACAGCACTTTTTTCTTCTTCAAATGCGGCCGTTTCTTTGCGATTTCGGCTTTCAACCGCTCCAATAGAGCAATGTAATAGTCGCTGTTGATTGTCTGTCCCTTTTGGAGATAGTCGATGAATATTATTCCATGCGCATCCCAAAAAACAGACGCCATAACCTTTCCAGCCGACTGTTGCGTTTTTCCACGCTTCGGTTTGGGTTCATCGCTTGCTGTCCATTCAGATGATTGCCGATTGGACTCTGGAGTATAGTGATGGAGCCATGTTTCATCCATTGTCACATATCGACGGAAAAATTCGGCTTTATTGCGCTTAAACAGCTTCAAACACTGCTCCGAATCATCAACTCGTTGTTGTTTTTGATCGCTTGTGAGCTCGCGCGGCACCCACTTTGCACAGAGCTTTCGCATGCCCAAATATTCGCGAATGATATGATGTATACGTTCCTTTGATATCTTTACAATGTCTGCTATCTCGCTCAACTTCATTTTACGATCATTCAAAATTATTTTATGGATTTTTTTGATGTTTTCGTCGGTAACAGCCTCTTTTGGGCGTCCACTGCGTTCACCGTCTTCAGTGCTCATTTCACCACGTTTAAACTTAGCATACCAATCAATGATGGTGGATTTTCCCGGTGCAGACCCCGGAAACTCTTCATCAAGCCATGCTTTCGCTTCAACTGTATTTTTTCCCTTCAAGAAGCAATACTTTATTAACACACGAAATTCTTTTTTTTCCATCTTTTCAACAATAACAAAAGTAGCTTCACTCAAATCGCTATAACTCACGAACTAATTGTCCGATTGCTGTCAAATTTTTACACGTATCGTTTGAAGGTTGGTACTAAATGAAAATCATATGGAAAAAATTCTGGTAACGCCATCTATGGGTCAGACCGGGGACTTTTCATCCAGCCTAATATAATGCTAATTACTTGCTGTACAAAAATCTTTCAATTTCAAGGGCGTTGTTACAAAGTTTATGGTAGAGTTTAAACGTTTAAGTGGAAATTGCTTTATTGTTTATTACTATATTTTATTTAAGTCCATTTATTAAAATGTTTTAGTATTGAGTGATAAATTGAAGTCAGCTTAGTGTCTTTGTGTGTTTTTATTAAGAATGTTTGCATTCCAATTGAAGTGAAAAGTATTCCCTAAAGTTAATTTGCAACAAATAAGGTCAATTTATAATGTAAACAATTAAAAAAGGCAACATCAGAGTTACCAACAGTTGTGTGTTAAAAAGGTCGCATTGTTGCTGAACAACAACCACCTGAAGGCGTCTGCAGAGTGCATATAAGTAAGTGATATTTAAAAAAAAAATTCAACATTATTGTAATCAATAATATGATAAGAAAATTTGTTGAACATTTCAAGGTCATATTTTCATAATAAAAATAATTCAAAAACTGTTTGTGTTACGCTACTCAATAAAAGTACCAATTTCGGTGAAGAATTCAAGGTCAAAATTCAGAAATTTCAATGTCCATATCTCAGAAAAATATTAATAAATAATAGTCGTTTATAAATTCTTATCGCGCTTACTGCCAATTCAAATTTGAAATTTTATTTGGGCCACTCTTAACTATTAGCACTCTGCAATCTTTGAATGATTGATACTGATGGACATCAGGTGATGTAATAATTTTTCTTGTACCGTTTATAATCCCAGTAAAGTGTAGATCATTGAATTGTTATGCCTAGGTGCTAGTCCTGGGTTTTATAGATGCATGTCCTTAATAGCAAAGGTGTGTGTCTTCAATTTTATAGAGGCCGCATGTTTTCTTATTTCTGATTATAATCCTACACAATATTCAAATTTCAAACACTAATATTATTTTTATATTAAAAACTCACCACTTTCATTAAAATTTAAAAATAAATGAAACCAAATATTTCAAAGTTTTCTCATTTTATTAATAATTTATTCTTTTTCTTGTCGTTTCTTTTTTTTTTGTTGTTGTTTATCACATTAGTATTTACAAATATTCATTCAAATGATTTAGCTGTTCTAAAATGATTTTTCACATTCTTTCATCTATACATAAAACAAAGACTTTTCTTAAGACTACCAACAAACAATGATATACAATAATATGTGTATGTTTTTTTTTCATGATATTTTTTCAAACATTTTTTTTTTCAAATGGAAAAAAAAAGTTGAAAATAAGTACGATATGACATTTCTTCGTCACAGCTTCTATAGTAAGTAGAGTTTAACATTTAAAAAGAGGGACATTTTTGCTATGGTTTTAAATTCTTGATACAAAGGGACACTCTCATTCATTCATTTATATTTTAGTAAAAATTACAAATAATTTCTGTTTTGTATGTACAATAAAAACAATTTCTTCTTAACTAAGATCTTACATGCTAGTATGTTTGTTTTATATGTGTTTGAGTTGTTCGATATTTTTCCTTCATCTTCTTCACACCTGTTTCATTGGCAGTTCATAATTAGTGTTATGAATTATTAATTTTTTGCTACTTCAATGGACTGTTTCATTTAAACAGCTGCAATAAATGTGACACAATGAGCAGGAACAATTACATTTCTTCCGCATTCAATGACTTTATTCATTATTTATTTAGTTTAATTTTTTTTTTTTTTTTGTAATTTGAAGCACACTTTGGATTGACATTTTTCCAGAAACAATTTGTATTCAATAAAAAAATCTTTTAAGTCTTTTTCTTTGGTTTTTGTTTGAAAATAAAGAGCTATCAGTGTCATAACTAATATTTATTCTGTTTTCCTATGAATTTTAATTTCATTTATTTCATTTACATTCAGTACAGATATATTCTTTTTTAATTTTACTAATTTTATTTTGTCCATTGATGTGAAAATTGTAAATTTTCACGAATTCAAACTAATTTGGATTATTTGTAGTGTACTGATTGTTTCTGAAAATTAAACTAAGATGCTTCACACACAACTTTCAGGGACTCTTGTCGCCATAAGCATATTTTTGATGGCATGCACGTTAATGTCCAGCTCGACACCGCCATTTGTTGATGCCGATGAGGCATCGGCTGCCAATGCAACGCCACTAGTGCTGAGACCCATCGGTCGGGTGCCAGTGCTTTTATAGTAGGCGCCCAGGAGGAGATCCTGTGATGGCACATTGGTGGCAACGGCTTTCAATAGCAGGTTCTTTGGTCGATTGTCGTGGCCGGGAAACTGAAATTTATATAAAAATAAATTTAATTGTTTTATAATTACAAGTTTTACTCAAAAGCAAAACAAAATGTTTTTTAAGGAAACGGTTAGAGAAATTATTGGCATTTAGAAAATGTCCCTTCAAATACCAGAAAATCTTATCTTAATTAAAAAAATAATTTCTCTGTAACTTGTCAATATTTTATTAATGTTAAAATAGTTGCAAGGAAACCTTGTTCAGTTGAAAGATGAAAAACTAAAAAAACTTTAAAAATCTATATGAACTTTAAAATAAATTAAACTTTAAATTAAATAAATTTGGAATAATTGAAGTAAAAGATTTTTCATTAAAATACTTATGACTGAGAACATTTCGGAAAACTCTTGCACAATATTAATGAAACGATGCCTTCTACGAAAATTCATTACAGTTTTTCAACAAATAAATTAAATCAATAAACCAATTTAAGAAAAAATCACCAAAACAGAAAACATTTTAAAAGAAATAAATGTTTAAAAACGACTTTCATTACAATTCTGAGAACAACAAACATCCCCCTCGAGTACAGCCTCTACCCTACAATGACCCCCAATCGCATAAATTGTGCCCCATACAACACAATCTCGTTCCACTCATTTTGCAAAGAAACAACAATTTTAAACGAAAATTTCCTTTTCACACACAAACTGCGCAAATCTCATCAATTAAATTTTATACTTCCGTCATCTCACATATCTTACACTTTACACAAATTAAATGCAGCTCACAACAAAAATGCATCCCCCCACATATGCGGCACTTGACTTTATTTATTATTTCCATGAATTTTCTCACATGCAATTTCAACATCCTCTATTTTTCATCGCATGTATGACTTGCTCTGTGCTTAAAATGTGTAATGTTTTTCGCATCCGCATCCAAACACTGTATGCACCCTGCACGTATTCGCTTTATAGATACAAGCGCATATAAAAACTCCACCCCCCCCCCCCCAGCCCGTTTTGTGCCATCCTGCTGCATATAACTGTACCACCCCCTCCGAGTCGCAGCCTCGCTCAAAAAAACACTCACTTATTATATTTATCCAATTTTTTCTAGTTTTTCTGGATTGGCGAGAAGCCATGTGGCCGATTTTTGCGACGTGAAATGAGCGTGGGTGGGAAAATATTTAGGTACGGTGGAGGGGTTAGTGAGACAAATAATAAAAAGGATGTGAGAAAAAAATACATACATACATACTGAATATAGCAGAAAAGATGACATGAAGCTTATTTTGCAGATGTTTTACAGTTTAAATTTTAATGCAATTTTTCTGTTTCCGCACGCAAATCGGAATTAAGTATAGGTGGGAGAGAGACAGTCATTAAATGAGGAAGAGAGACGACGAAGTTGCTTAATGTTTGCACTTTGAATT
The DNA here is from genome assembly GCA_963854165.1 of Sylvicola cinctus. Lineage (NCBI taxonomy): Eukaryota > Metazoa > Arthropoda > Insecta > Diptera > Anisopodidae > Sylvicola > Sylvicola cinctus. Next base: position 10,122,131 of record OY974082.1, read on the forward strand.
AATTATAATATATATTATATCTAATTTGTGTAAATTAATGCTTAAAGCATTCTAAAATATTATATATATGAAACAGTTAAACAAACTGTACACTTTGACCACACTAACACAAATATGAAACCAACCGCAGTTTATTTAGTTATGGGAAATACCAAGGTTGTATTGTGGTACTCGTGCACAATTAAAACGGATGTGACGTACGGGAATGGCATAACATATAATAACTGTAACTATAGTGAGGACGTGTATTGCTTTTTATATAATACGGCAACGGTAATATCTTTATGCAGTGAACTGCATCGCAGTTGAAACAACATTTACGGTAAAATGGAAAAATATTGTGGTTATACTTACATATGCTTCATCACTCCACTCCTGGTGTGTGTAATTACTGTCCGTCTCGTTAGACACTGCGGATTATGCAAACAGAAACGGATGGCAATTAGTTAAATGCTGAGCTTATTTGCGCAAATTAAACACAATTTATGTGTTGTTGCCGGGGATGCATATGGAAAATGATTATGTCAAGAGATGTCATTTGTAATTATGTTTTGCAATTGTACAATGCAGTTATAGTAATGTGTGTGTGTGTGTGTGTGTTTCTGTGTTCATATTGCATCATGTGTTTTGTTTAGTTGATCAAAATTTTACCATACTGTGCTGGTATGACGTCTGGATCCCGTTCATCCTCGATAACGTCAGTCATCGCTTTGATGTCTTTGCCACTGGACTTAGTGTCACTGTGTTGCCATCGCGGACTCGTTTTCGAGCATTTCTAAAACATTTCGTACATGAAAAAATAATACAAAACAAACAGGACATTTAAATACACGTCCTATCATTGTAAATACAACAAACACACTTTGTGCTGTCTTATAAATTAAGTGTGTTAAGTCTTCATATTTCTAGGACATAATTTGAAAAAATAAAAGCAAGCAAAACAATATACCTTTGATGAATCCTGCTTACATAGCAACGTACTGGACTGCTTGGAGTTGTTCAGCGTGTCATCACTGCGTGATTTTCGCCTCGTATACACACGAAATAAAATGATTATCGCTAATAAGAGGAGTGTTAGAACTACACCTAAAAATACTGGTGACAACTGCAGTCCGCCTTCACTGGCGGCTGATCTATTCTCAGTGTTGCCAGTGATTAAAAAGTCTTTAAGTACAACGCCAGGACTGCGACCCTTTTGATTGATGCCAAAAATGACGGCCTTCAATGAGACGTCCTCGCTTAAATCGGACGACGCCAATGTGTCCAAGGATTCAATAGCGAATGAAGGTTCTTCTAAATTCGTTATGTTATACCTGAAAAAAGGAATTGAAAAGGATTCAATTATGTAAAATACAATTGAATTATCAGAAAAAAACCTCAATCGTCCTGTTCTTGTGGACACCAACTCTAGCACAAACATCTGTGGAAGACCACCATCATACCCAGCAATGCATTGCACCTCAACAGAGTGCACTGTCTGATTGCTGATTGAGCAATTCCTAACAGGTGCTGGCAAACCAGCCAGCACAATTTGAAACATACATGGTTGCTGTTGAATGCCAACTTCATTTTGTCCCCAACAAGACAGTGTTCCATAGTCCTTTGTGTAAAACAAAACATTTATGGAATTGGTACAAAAAATATTGCCATTTTTATTAAAAAGGACGAAATAATAATATCATCCAAATACATGTGTCACCACTCTAATACCCACTAACCTGATCAGTAACTGGCGTGTACTGCAACACACTGGCAGTGCCATTCTGATAAAAACGCTCCTTACCAAACTCTAGTGTTTCCCCAGAGTTGTTGAATTTCCACCGAAATGATCTGAATTGCAAATGTAATTTAAAAATTTTGGTGTGCAGAAAAATCCTCACACAAATATTATTTAACATACCGTGGCGGTGGATCAGCTTGCACCTCACAGATGACGTTCAAATTCTCGCCTCGAAATGCCCCCACAATCACCATCTTGTCAGTGTTGCACAATGGAGCATCTACACCCGGCAGAGTAGACAGGTGTAAGTGAGATCGACATGCAATAAATAAATTCAATTAATCAATATAAATGGATGTACAAAGTTGGATTCCTTGGCCGGGAAAGAGTTGTAACATTGTAGAAAATTGACGTGCACGGATCCACACAATATGTGGTTTGTTGCAAATCATGTGAGGCATTAATCTTACTTACATTTCACCCTTAGAAGGAGCTGATTGCTGACTGTCTCACCCTCTGCATTGATCGCACTGCACGAATAATTCCCACTTGATTGACGTGTGACCTTTTGCAGCACCAAACTCTGATTGGAACGAATCACTCGTGCGGATGCATTGTGCGTTAGCGTTACTCCCTGATTGCATTACAAACCGGGAAGTTTTTCATTAATTTTCACAGTATTGGTTACAATTTTTTTAATTTTTTTTTGCATTTCACTTTTATTAAAACTATCTAATTAGAGAGAAACGTAAATTGGGTCTGTGGAAATGGGACTAAAAATAAAAAGGGATGGTGCAGGTACAACAAATGGGAATCTGTACAAAAATCGAGATGCGGCAAGAAATGTAGTGTGCAAGAACTGTTGGAAAGTATTGAAGCGAATCGCACGAATTGATTGTGATGGAAAAGGTATTTCCCATGGCAATTTTAATGTTAGGAAGGGATGGGGTAGGGGGGGGAGGGTTTGCACTGTGGATTTTTTGCCTCGTGGTAAAATTGTTTCAGTTTTTGTTTCACTGTGTCTGATATGTGTGGCGCTTGACAACATAAATTTGGAATGGCTGTGATATAAAGTGTGGCATATATGCAGCGGTGATGTAGAGTTATTTGCGGTGTGCGAGCTGTATGAGTTTAATCCTAGTGGAAATCAAATTGGATTTTCATGAAGCATTGAAACTCATTAATAATGATGTTTGATGCGCTTTAAAAGATCAAATTGCGTGGCGCTTTTTAATCTTTATCATTGAGCTGGTAATTAACTAGGATGCATAATATAATTTTTAGTTGTTTTGAGATGCGCATGTCAATGTGTTGGTTAGTAGTGTTGCGTGTCATTAATTAAAATTCAAAATTATAAACAAGATATTCCTCAACTGCGTTTATTTCAGATAATTATGTTTTATTAAAAACTCCTAAAAGTATGCAATTGCAGCTATTTTGGCATTTAAGTACTGAAACCATTTTTAAAATAAGTTTGTATTTTACTACACTATTTAAAATGTAATATTTAATCATTTATTTATTTAATTTCATGTAAATTGAATTGTTCTGTGCAGAACCCTTTATGTGGAAACACTCGCATGTTTATAAAAAGCATAAAAATATTGTCTAACCGAAGACAAGAACCAAAAGCTGCCACTAGTTGGCCTATCTTGCGGTAGATGGCATATAAACGTTACAGCGTGATTGCAGTAAAATTAAACCTATGGGTCCATTATACATTTGACTTTTAAATGAAGGTATTTTGTGTAAAAAAATGTTATTCTTCTGCTGTTCAATAGACCGTTCAACTGGAGCCCCGAGGTCTATTCAAATGCAATCAGTCGAATAGAGACTAGAGTGCAGAAGCTTAAAATAATCTCTACCTGTGATTTAATAAAGCTTACATGTACGTAAGCACACAAAGGAGGCGAGCAGAAGGAGATGTAAAAGGTTTTTGCGTTGTAATCACTTCCAAAAAATTCTTGTAAGTAGCGGTTTTTGTGGCTCAATGAAAATTTGAGAAAACACACAAAAATTATACGTTGAAAATTATTGTACCGAAATGATTTTGTTTCCTTTTTTATGATATACTTTTCACATACCCTTTAAAGAGGTTTAAATTCAAGGTTTTCGATGGAATTAATTTACATTTAAAGTCAGTAAATTTAATTCATTAAAAATGAGAATAAAACAAACTTCAAAACTCAGTTGAAGCAATTAAATTCTTTAAAACGGTAAACCCATCCATTTTGTGTCAAATCAATTGCATTGCACAAATGTACCGTACCGACCATATTGAGCCAGAATGTGTTACTTTTCCACTTTTCCCATCAATAAATTCCATTTCAATCCACTGAAAGCCATCATGAAATTTTTCCTCAAAAAAATAGGGTGGCAAAAACAGAAAAACTAACTTCAATTTGTTAGCACACTTAAAGCTAGATATGTGGCGCACACAGTGCGAGAGTACCCTTCGAACTTTTAAGTGCGCTTTCGCCGCCTCACACACATAAAAGACAACAATTGCCTAATTTATCATTTTAAAATCCTTCCCCAACGACACATAAAGCACAGACTGTTGAAAGCTGCAGCCGACACACTGCTGTTTGGTAGATCCGCTATGTGTACTGTCGCCACTTTCATGCTGCATGCTCGTTTAATATAAAAATTGAGATAAAGGGATATATATGTGTGTGTGAGAGGAGTATAACGGATATAGAGACTATGAGGATGCGGACAAAAAAAAAATGTATAAAAACCAACACCAAATATAATCATAAAATATTTACATCGTGTAACCAGTATAATTTCCTCCACTGCGGATTCGCTTGCACGTGACACTCGAAGTAAACGTCGTCACCATCTTTTATGTCGTCGGCTGATAACGTGGAGCCCAGTCGAAGGGTGACAATTGGTGAATCTGGAGAAGGGGGTAATATATCAATGTAACTTATATTTCAGTGTATAATTAAAGTCGTGCAAGAAATATTGTTGGATTCATAGAGAGGTCCTTGAAAGAAATTTAATTTTAATGTTCTTAAGTCAATTTTTTATACATTTATTTTATACTGTTTTACTTAAAATAAAGTATGTAAGTACACTAAATAACATGTTTTTGTGTACACAAAACAGGCTCCATCATTATTTGGCGCAAAACTTTTTGCTCGTTCCTTGAAGGATTCTTGTAAACACAAAAGTCAAATGATTGAAACGCAATTATTTGCTGTTCTGGATGGGGTGTCTCCTCCTTTTTTACTCCTCTGCACACACCCTTCAGATTATTTTGTCTATATTACAGTTATAATGTGTGTGTGTGTGTTGTCAGAGCAAAACTTTGTACAAAGTTCCGCACATCCAGCTGTAGATGGAACTCGTTAAGCTTTGGTTGTTTTGTACCATCTCCAACCAACAATACAAGACATCTCGCAGCTATAATATATTACGAGACGCTACACAACAACTGCAGAAAAACATGGCCATTGAACATGAGGGAACTTTCTAATGGAAAGCAAGTGCTCTCAAGCATCAGTTGTATTCCTTCACGATGGAACATAGCTGTAATGTTCTGATTCAGTTTTGCACAAACACACACACACACATAAGTATTGAAATAATTAAAAGAGCCTGTTGTGTTTCTATCTTCATCAAGTTACACGATGCCCTATATGCAGTTATAGAAATAAATGCGGCAACAGGAGGTATACACCATTCTACCATTTTAAGGATCTGGATGAATCCAACTAGTTCATGCATTTAATATGAGTAAGTTAAGGATAAAACACAACATAACATACAAACAACATCCAATTTCCATGTAGTTTCCAAAAATAGTCCAGTCACTTTGGGATTTTCCGCACGGCATGTTATAGATTTACCATCATCTTCGGTCGATGGTACAAAACTCAATTCTGATGTTGTTGTATTATTCAGTGTCTCGTCCTGTGGAGTATACGTATAAATGCAAGCACGTCATGAGAAAACAAATATAAACGAATGAATCAGTTAGGGGTGTTGCCATATATTATTTGTGCATGCGGCGATGCATTTGAGCGGATATGGTGCAGAGATTCATATATGGCAGTAGGTGTTCTAAATGTACTCGTGTATATGTAGTGAATTATTTTGAATTTTCCATCCTCGCATTGCATGCATGCATTTTTAGAGAATAATACAAACGAGCTGCATAACTGGAACTTCTAAGGTACAGGGTGAGTTTGTGGTGGCGTCCAGAGTGCTTGTTTTTGACTAAATTTGTTATGGATAAATTATAGAACTTGTTGAAGAGGAGATCCTCCTTCTGGATGAGCTTAAAAATAGTTTTTAAACACAGTTAGAAAGAGTACTTTTTGTATGTAAAACTTTTTTGTGGTTTTTGATTGGTCAAAGTGGTGAAGTTCGCGACCCAGTGCAGGATTCCAATAAGCGCTTTGGCACTGTTTTATTGGTATTCATCGACGTCACCAATCGGTTTATCTATCAAGTTTTTGAAATAGATCCAACCAGTGGCGTTTAGAAACTGAGATCATTAACTGTCAGGAAAGATTCCAACGGTCCTGACCCAATTTTTAGTCAGTCGTTGATAAAATGGCTACCGAGTGTGTAGAGCCAGACATTCGCACACAAAGTGAGCGACCTTTTTTGAGTGACCGAAAGCTTCTTTCAAAAACAATATTTTATCTCCAGATTTTATGAAGGATTAAAACATCGCGATGGTTTCAAATATTTCGAAAACCGTTACAATCCTAAAAACTGATGATTTTTGAAGATGAGTTTTAAGCCAAACAAAATGGCAAACAAAACAACTTTTCATAAACTATTTGAAAACGTTTTCTTCTTAGAAAAAAAAACCACAATTTTCAAGGTCACTCAACTGTTAGTCTCTAACATCCTTTCTAAATTATAAAATTGGTTTCATCTTCAAAAAATCTTAGTGACAGTTTATTTACAAAAAAAAAAAATCACCACCACAACCTCACCCTGTAGTTGAACACGAGTACAAGCAGGACATCCAAATTCTCGACGTACAACACAAAGTTTCAAGTGGAAATTATTGTTATGGAAGCTGCACATATAACTATATCAGTGCAGTGCCACCATCACCCAAGCAAAATGTGTGCATAGACTTACTTTTGTTCGACGAAGTTGGCGCTTCCCTTTGTACCATGTTATGATTGCGTTCGGTCGGGATCCGCTGCTTTCACAATTTACCTCATACCGACGATCTGCAACCAATGGATTTGGCGGATTCACAATTTGCACTGTCAGTGGTTTTACTGCAATGGCATTAAAAGAGAAGAGCTTGTGAGAAATTTGCAATGAAAGTTTAGTTCATAATCTTCCATGTTGATTATATGTAGTCTGTAGACTTTAATCTAAACTTTCCCAAAGACAAGCTTAATTAATTCTTGGGCAAAAGTTGGGCCACTCCATTTGTCGAGCTTGCCAACATACAAATGCTACATAATATTTTGGGTGTACGATATAATATATTTTTTTACATTCCCCCTTTCATCGTCGTCATTCCGCTATGTACACATATTTTTATGTTGCACTTACCAGTTAGCTTTTATATGCGGTCGTCGTCGGTTTTTTTTTTTGTTTTTCCTACCATCAGTTTTGACGGTGGAACACAGATAGTTAGTCAACAAATGACAAAACTGATTAACCGACTTCTGTATGCAAGAAAGTTTTGTGTTCAAAAGTTTGCAGCGAAACGTCGATTCACTGCCAAAGACTGTGTGTGAGCGCACATAACCCCAAAACCAATCTTGATGCATTTTTCAGTATGCATATTTTGTTTGTGTGCAATTTGCTAATATTGCATTTGCGGGTTGACTAATCAGCAAATTTCTGTACACAGTATTTGCCAACGTCACTGCCATGACTTTATGGTAACGAGCTGCAACTTATGCACGTTATGTGTGTCATTGCAGTGATGTTCGTTGTTGGTGGTTGTTTTTCAAAAAAAAAAATCGGTTCGAACTTGGAAGTTTGCAATTAAATGGATTGACGTTAAAAGCTTGAAGCTCTTGATGGTGAAAATGTGTGGTTCCATATTTTACTTTTAACGGGGTTTATTTGCATTTTTTGACTAATGAGTTTTTCAAACTTTTTTAATTTTTTTGTTTTGTGTTTTTATGCGTTTGAAAAAACTTCGAATCATATTTGACATTTTTAGATTTTTTTTTTCATTTCGAAAAAATATACACATACGTAATTTAAATCTAATTAACGGAAACATCATCGATGTTGCTAGCAAGGAAGTTATTGCAAGCTTACCGCTTCAAACTTTCTTGACGCATCAAAGTCAAATAATTTAATTATTTTTATTCACTTATTTAAACTGACCAACTGACAAATCTCATAAACGTATTGATGAAACTTGCTAGAAAATCAAAATTTAAGTTACTGAAGCACATCACAGTTAAGTAATTAAACTCACTTAATTGCTTACTAGAACATCGAGTATGTGCCACAAAGTCTCGTCATATTTTTATTGAGCCAAATTAATTGTTTAAATACAGTTTTAAGTCGCCTAAATATATGTTAAGCTTTAATTGCCAGAAAGGACTTACAGCTCATAACATTTTTCCATTATATTTGTGGGTGTAATCAAGCTTAAAGCTCGTCCTTTTTGTCAAAAAAATTACTTGTGATAATTATTTAATTTAATTTAATTATTAAACAAAAATTTAACTTTAAATAAAACTAAAGCGAACATCACTAAATTCATTCCACTGAAAAAAAACACAATTTTCAACATCGTTTCAGTAAATTACTTTTAAAAAAAGTTGAAACAACCCAACGAAACCAAATTGACACAGATTAAAACTATTAACATTTTATCAATGTTACAACATTTGCAACACACATCCTTTTAACCTAAATTCCCATAATATTGTGTGAGCAACATAACTAAATCATCTAATTTCAATTAAATTACGGAATCCTTGTATCAAACGAGTTTTATCAACGAAACTTGTATGGATTTCATTGAATTACAGTTACACGAAATTACATTAGAACACGTGGCTGTACCGGCTAATCGAATTTTGCAATAGAGCAACTTTCAATCCACAAATTCGATTTTTTCCCCGACGATCTGGAAAAAAGAGATGTTGGCAATATAAAAATAAAACGGGGGTAAAATAGTATGGGGTTACTTTTCCAAACAAATTCGAATACATCAACAACAAGCTGTAGCTGGGCTTACACAACACCATCCATACACACATTTGAAATGAAATGCGGTGACTATATAGTCTCGCATGTACACAAAACATCATATTGATTTGTGTATTTATACTTACAATGTAAATCCAGGACGTAACTGGTCTCCTTTGGCTCAATGAGCTTTGTGTTGACCGCCTGGCATGTGAACAGGGAGTGGAGGTCGGTGCGTTGCACGGCTGGCCACATAAGACGATTCTCGATGACATCGCCTTTAGTTTTCTCATATTGATCGTCTACCAGTAGCCCATTCACCAGCCACTTCACTTCGGGCTGTGGTCGTCCTATTTGTTATAGCAATGTGCAAAAAAAAAAAACAGAAGAGGAAGAAAAAAGTTCACATCAGTTAAAAGGATGACACAAAAAAGAAAATTGTATTGCATTTAAACATAGAGATAGTAGTGTGTCTCGAAAGTCGCAAAGGACATTCATGTGAGTGTATGTGTTTTGTGTATTCGCTCTGTATTCTCTCTGTTTGAGTTGTATGGTGTGCCCGCATGAAAGGGAAAATATTGTTTTGTGATATTTCAGTTTATTTATCAATTTCTTGTATTCGTCGTCAATATACTCAATAGGCTTTCCAAGGAAGACGATTCATCGCTCGGTAGTAAGCAGTAAGTTTTCTGTACATTATATTTTGTGTAATTTATAGGTAGGATTCGCCCCAATCGGAAGATGAACAATGCAATGAATTGGAAGAGGGCGACGCAAAATGAGGAAGATGACAAGGAAATAGAAAATTGAGGTAATCGCATTGGGTTTCGATTTTTCCTTCACTATTACACTGTATTTTTCTATCAAGGATGCCAGTAGCCAGTTTAATAACGCTGCTGTGTTGCTGAGTGAAAGAGCAAGATAGCGACAGAGGGAGACAGACTTGAACTGCTGCTTCCTGCTGTTCATTGCCAATGATTCCTTTTCCACGTCGTTTTTTTGTGCGAGTTCGGGTTTTTCTTCGCTTTCTAATATTTCATCCGGAAGGGCAATAGGAAATGAGTCTATATAAGTGTATCTTTGCTCAGATTTGTTTTGTTGCGTTAAAAACTTTTCATCGACCTTTTTTTTCTTGTGTTGTATTTGTCTATGCAGTTACAGGCGATGAATTGGAACTGATACAAAACGAACTTCACTAAACTAAATATATACGAGATTGAATGAAATGAAAGTGCTTCAGTCATTTAATGCTAAATATATATAGAGGGAGAGAGAGTCTTTTGTGCCGGCCATTACTTTCAGTGTGATGACGACGCGAAGCGACGATGTGGATAAGATAGCTGCTGCCGTAAATAAATTTGGTGGGTGGTTTAGATTAAAATAGGTGGGATAGTCAAACGGAAGAGAATAGGTCAATTAATTCTTGGTAGAAATCGGTTTGTCATTCACGATTAATTTATAGGTGCATTCAGGAGTCAAAAAATTGAACACAAAAGCGCTGCGGCAAGATTTATCGTGAACGAAATTTGTAAGAGAGAGGGAAAGGTAGTGAGACAATGAGGTTGGCAAACAGTTAGTGTTGTAGGTGTGACTCTTTGAATAAGCTCAAATGAATTATCGCATTGAAATGAAAGAAATATAAAAAGAAAGCTTTCATTGGGAATAGGAAATCTCATTTCTTGTCGTCATTATAAGACCCAAAAACTCAGCTTTTCGGTTACAGCAAGAGCACTGTACAAAAAAAAATATTTCTTGGGTTTTTGAGCTTTTATTTAAAAGCCCGTCAAAACTGCAGGGTGTAATAACTAAAACCTTTATTTGAACTTCATATTAATTGTATATAATCATAGGTTAAGATGTCAAGGTTCAATGCATTGCGTAAATGATGATAATTTAAAGAAAAAAGCTTACACGGATTTGTATCAACAAGCCACAGGAAGAACAAGTGAAAGCTTACACAAAAACGTTTCCTAAAAAATTCAGTACGCAAGAATATTCAATTTGCAATAGCTCCTTTTAGATAGACAAGGATAGCAGGGACTGGCATTTGGGAATTTATGAAAGATAAAAGTTTCTTCATATTTAATTCATTAGGTTTCCTAAGTTTCTGTTCAACAAAAACTTTCTTCATAAGTAATGCGTTTTTGTATTCAATCCCAAAAATATTATTCTCAAGAAAATAAGTAAAGCACTTAATAATTAAATCCAAGTAGGAAATATTCTGTTATTTCGTATAATAATACACAATAAATGTTTCCCCCAATCACATAAATATCCTTAATATTTACCTACGCCAATCTAATTAGATTTTCAAACGCTCACATTTCACAAGCCAAATGTCGCAGATAAAATGTCCGCCCGCACATAATTCCCAATCAACCAAAATTAATAATTGATTGCCCTAAATCACCACCAATCGACTTGGCTTGACATTTAATAGGACTTTACTGAGAACAAAAAAAGGGAATCATAAACAAAAAAAAATATCGTGAAAAAATTACATAAAAGAGGCAAATCCTCAATAATATGTAGAAATTCATTCAAATTAACTGCAATCAACATTAATGTAACGGAAAAAAAATCACAAAGTCATGACGATCATGCGGTTTCTCGTCCCATAATGGCTGACCAATTGGGTGTGTGGTGTGTGTAGGCGATTTAAAGACCAGCAAAAAAAAAAAAATTGAGTGCCATAGAAAATATTTCAGTCAATCAATTCATTTCATTTATCCTTCAATTGCAGGTCATCCAATAAAGACCTCGAACGTAATCGCAATGCCATTTTTTATCAATCACAATGTAATTTCATTTCAAATTGGTGTATAGCGCAGGCTGTCAACGAATTGAGCGTCGCGACACACAAAGCCCTTATCTAATTTCCATTGTGATTAGAATCTCAATGCATGTGAGAGTGTAGACCGAAAATCCGTGCACATAATTTCGAGAACAGCACAAAGTGGGGGTGTGTTTAGATGTGTATCATATATGAAGGGTTGTTTTCCTCGCATGTATCCGATACATCTCTTATAAGTATTTTTGTATTGATGGATCAATTGGTTAAATACAGTTAAGTGGATGAAAAAAATTGTAGCGCGGAAAAACTACACTGAGGGAAATCTAGCACATTTATATCAATGTATTTGAATATTATTTTAATGTGGAAATATCATGGTGGAAGATTATGTGGAAAATGATGTTCAGTTGTATTATATTACGATGTAGTATATTTCAATATCAGTTAAAAGAGGAAATTTTAATTTTAATTCAACATACTTTGTAAGAACTATTAATAAATTCCAAAAATTATTATTTTATTTTTAACCATTTTTTTAAAGCGAAAACTTTAATAGACAAATATTGAAACTTATATGAAAATTAAAATGGAATAAACCAATTGAATATAAGTGGCTTCATTAAGTGGATGTATTTCAATATCTAATATATAATATAATCTAATATGTTTGTGAATCAATCACGCTAAAACTAGCAGTGAGATTGCTACAAAATCTTACAATGGCATTTGTTAGCATCCCATGAAAACAATATGCTTATTTTCAATTGGTAAAATAATCTCCGAAAACTGCGAAAAAAATTGTTCATTATTAAAAAATTATTGGGGGAATTGATTTGTAAAAAATTCTGCGATTTTTCGCGATAATGTTTTTAATAAATTTTTGACCCCCATTATCATTCCCAAAGCGAAAATCTAATAATCACCAAAACGCGGAAGTAACTGCAAAAACCGCGAAAAAAAGTAACATGTTGTTTCCGAGTAACGTGCGAAATTCTCCTCTAGTACAAATATATAAATTTAGGCTCAACGGAAACATTAACTTTGCGTTAGTAATATTTCCACATTGACCAGAATTCGAAACGTAGTCACATTGAATTACCCACTTAAAATTGGATTTTAAGTGAAATATTTCTCTCAGTGGATAATATACATCCCTTTAATGGAATATCTACATATATGTGGGTTAAGAGAGAGAAAAGAATATTTGGAGGGTAGGAAGAGTGCACTGGGTGGTATTTACCCGTCAATTGACAGCAGCTGAAGTGTTCTGGCACAGAGATAAAATCCGCTCGTTGTACAAGGACAAGAAAAATCGACAAAATCAATAAATAATCAGCTTAATGACCCAACTGGTTAACGTTACTGGTACGAACGACTAACTACAAACACCCCCTCTCCCCCCCTCTTGCCTGTACACCCGAGTATATAAGTAACGGTGTGTCTCTTGATGCAAGGGTTGTACTTCAGCTTTCATCACTTGGCTGTGATTCCGTTACTTTAACTGACACGATATACGATTTGTGAGTTGATTTACAGAATGAAATGTGTGTCGAAATAGAGTGGATTGAAGTAAATGTATGCGGAATACTGGCATTATTTTGGTGCGTCAAAGTGTGTAGTGACGAATGAATTGCAACACCCAAAGGATGCTGTGTGCTTTATCTAGTTGAAATTTGAAAGATTGAATGGAATTGATGGATTGATGAATAAATACGAGCGAGTGTAGTTTTCATTACACTCAGAGCTTTTGCATTTTCAGTTCTATGATGTGAGAGGAATTTGTGCTTCACTGGGTTGGGTTGGAGGGATGTTTTGGACGTGTCAAAGAATTAGGTAACTTTTTTATAAGATTTTGTCGTCAATTTTCCATGACTTTTCAATCACAAACTGTTAAATATTCATGATCCCGCTGCTATATGATCGTTCGTTTAATAATTCAGGTAAGCGCACGTATGATGTTTTCCTTGTATTAGCAATTCCTTCCGTCAAAATCGGATTTGCTGTATAGCTACACACATAATGTATGAGTATTATGATGACGCTTGCCACTTATACGACGACGCCTTATCATGTACATTGACTTTTCCATCTTATTTATTTTAAGGAAATTTATTTTCAGCAAAATTTCTCCCTTGTTAAGCCATAACTTGTTTTTCCACACACACACACTTTCTGTTTTCCCACACACACACACATTTTATATTACATGCATTTGCCTTTGTTTCATGGGTGAATGGTGTTGTTGTTCTAGCCGTTGTTGTTGTTGGTATAATGTAATTTATGCGTCAACATATGCGTGTAGCTAGTGTTTTGGCTGCGGAGAACCTCATCATCTCTATTATACCCCACTGCTATTTTGCACACGTCTCCCATTTCGATGTCATGATACACAACATTTTCTTTTATAATATTTGCCTATGCCTCACAGGTTATGTGGACGGTACGTCCCAAAAACATCGCCCCCCATCTCGGCACAATCCTTGCGCCTTTAGCTAATAAACCGGTGTGGTGTTCGTGTATTTTTTTAATGAAAAAATTTTATATTTGAGGGTAAAAGTATGATGTATAATCATAAAACGCACATTGACCTTCGTGCAAATTAACGCTTTTCTTAGAACGTTCCCTAATCTTTCGTTAAAAATATAGCAACAACGCAATATAAGGAACTAAAACAACAACCAACATTTATAACTAACTATATGGTCCGCAATGTTTGACGTATGTGCCTCCGTGTGTGCTTCTCGTTTTTATTTGCTTAATTTGTTTATTGTGACTGTTGTTCTTGTTGTTGTTTTTGGGTTGGTGTATTCTTCATAATAACTATTATTAGTTGCTATTAATCCACCACGATTATAATTGTGTGAAATAAAATGGTGTGCTCGCAGTCATGCGTTCAGTTAGTGTTTTTTTTTTTTGCCATCTTAAATTAGGCTTAAAGCTCACGAAGAGAACACTGTGGGACTTTTTAAATACGCGACCAAATATTGCCTTCTAGCGAGGAAAAGTCTAGGACACCAATGAAGGTTTTTGAGTACTTTTACAGGAAAAACAGTTTGGATTCACATGAATGGGGAATAATCTTTAAATCTCATATTTTTTGACAGGACTTTTTTTAAGCATTATTCGACATTCTTACGTTTCATAAAAAATCGGTAAATTCAGCAAAAAAGCGAATATTAGCGTTTAAAATATGAAATGATTTAAAAAAGACACGACGGCCAACCGAAATTAAATTTTTATCGTTGTGTGTTTCTTTCCCTTCCACGCAGCCATTCTCTGTCTTTACTTTACACCTACTCTAGGATGTACCCTTCTCCCTCTTTTACACACATTATATCGATCCTTTTTTCTCTTAAACGCTAGATTTCCTTTTTCTTTCTCTCCTAATCCCTAGATTGGTATCCTCTTCTGCAAAAGCGTTAAATTTAACCCGTTAAATGACCGAACTCCTATAAGAACTTTCACTTCAAAAAGTTTCGAGCCTAAATTTACACTAATTTATTTTGGCTTAAGTAAACTAAAAAACTTTCTTACTTAACTTAAAACTACAATTTTCAAAACCAAACTCCTAAATGTTGTCTATAACAGCTCTCCTGAAGGAAGATAAGTTACTTTTAAACGCATTCTACTCAATAATTTGAATATAAATCAAATTGAATTGAGCACAAATTAAATTATTTACTCTTAAATCACAAACTTTACTGTATTTAATTTCTTTACTTAAAATTCTAGCCTAAAACCAATTTAATTAAACCAATTATGGTTAAAACGCCAATAAAACATGTACGGCTGCAACGCGATGCACTTGCATTAAATACTATATTGTACTTTGCAGATTGCAGATGCACTGGTTAATAACTTCCCGTAGGTCTGGTTATTTGAAGTAAACTTAAAAAACAGTAGGTAACTAATTACTTTAAAAGTGTGGAGAATTACAACCACGATCGTTCTTCACATTGCATCCTTTTTTCGTTTTTTTTTTCCCACATCGCACACAAACCGAAGAGTCAGGCATTTAAATAAAAAACTGTTTTCTTTTTGAAAGTGCTGTGGATTCCCTCTCTATATTACTGGTACGAGTATTTGTGAGTCATTTTTTTGCTGCTTTAATGTTTGCTGAATTTTTTTTTTGTTATTTTAATTTTCATATTTTATGCTGCCTCCCCGCAATATAAACCATATAATTTAATTTGGCATAATTGCGAGTCATTTTCCCATCAAGAGTTTTGACATAAAAACAAACTTGAAATATTAAATCCTGTTGGAAGTAAAAGGGAGGGTGGACCTTGCCATTTCAAACCAACTTCACATTATTATTGTTGGTAGGGTCGCAATCGTGTTGTTGTGTTGCGGAAAGTATTTCGTTTCACGTACACACACGAGTTGCAGTTATGTATAATTTAATGCTTTTAAACACACCAACTATCAGTTACATGCCGTTGGCCATATCTCGAAATTAAACATGTTTGTTTTTTCTACCCCACCCGGTTTTTGTTTTATTGTTAATGCTTGCAATAAATGTTAAAAATTGCTTTATATAACGTGGCACGCTATTTGCAAAAGTATTAAGCTATTTATAATATTTTTTTTAAAAACAGTAAATGCTTTCCGGTGAGCTTAATTGACTGATATCGCGAAATTGTTTAAATAGTATAATTCATTACACAGTTGTGCAAATGATTTTATTTTTATTAGATAAACAATATTAATTTCTGTTTCATTTATTCATTCAACAAGACTATGATTTCATCATACGTGGCGCTACAACTCGGCCTGAGTCTTTTTCTGACACAAAAATTCACTAAAAAGTGGTCAATTCACAGTCCAACAATTTTCCAAGTGAACTTGTTTCTTAAGCTAAACATTCCTCAATCCTTCTGATTAGTCTGCTTCTTTTTACAAGTACATGAACTGTCTTTCTTCACAATTGAGGCCGCAAGTCCTCCGCAGGATTCTATGTTGGAGGTGTATGTAAGAACTTGCAGGATCATTGTCTTGTACAATAGTAGCTTCGAACTTGTACTTAAATCTTTGGAAAGGAAAAGCTTTGGTAAACTAACTAAGTAGGATCGATAATTTTATTATTATTAGATGCACAAAATCCTGTATTACAATATTACATTCATTGTTAACTCTTTCGACATCAAAATTTAAACTTGTTTGCAAAAGGATTCTGCTCATTGTCTAAAGTCCTCAGGTCATTGAAAAATAATAATTGTTGTATTGCACTTGAAATCCAATCGTGGTTTAAATTAAATACGTCAAACTACTCGTTCCACAGGCAAAGTAAAAGAGTTCTCCGAAAGAAGGTGAGTTAAAAAGTATTGTCAAATGATTATTATTTATTAAAAAATGATGCTTCAGGACCAATGTAAAATACCAGACGTGATCAGTTCCTAGTAGAGCTCAAACCACTTCCTCATTTATTAAAATAGTTGTTCCTTCAGTTGCAGCTTGCTTAATATTTATGGTTGTTGACAGTGATTGGTCTTTAATTGAATTTAATGAATTGCTACAGTTGCAATGGATGCAGAAAAACTCACAAATGTAATCTAAAACCAAAATGCGAGTGAATTGCATTTCTTGGAAAAAATCAGTCTTCCATTTCCAGTTAATGAATTACAACACTTTTCCACGCGGTTAATTGTGCACAAAGATTTTTTAGACGTTGATAGAATACCCTGTCACTGCCTTCTAATCGCGTGGAAAATTATTGTACAGAGGAAAATTTGTTTTTTATGTGCACATTTTCGCACTCTTATTAAGTCGTTAAGATTGCGACGATTATTCCCCAAAGTCAATACGTAGACATACTCGTTTTAATGCGTTTCTTGGTACTGAATTGTATTCTCTTTAATATTCCAAGTGCGCATCTTAGCGTTATTACGAGAAGTACCTTCACATAAATGATGGTGCAAAGAAAAGGACGACGGTAATTATGCAAAGAATATTTGTGGGCGGAGAGAAATTGCGGTGGAATATAATCCTCATTCGCACACACAATCAACATGTAATTTGAATACACTAAAGCTTTCTTAATTACATCAAAGTGGTACCTTTTTCTTATATATGTACGAGTACTGTGATAAGATGAAGCTCAAACAAAATTTCGTCCTTCCCCTTTTGTGCACACCGTCATTATAAATTAATTCAGTCATATTGCTTAATGGTTTATTATATTTAAGTCTAATTTTCGATTGAATACAATTTTGCGGACACAAATTGGAATGCACCACGATGCCACCCCCATTTGCAAGGTTTATGGTCAGTTGACGTGGAAGGAGTCGTCGTCGTCGTCGTCGTCGTCGTCGCCATCGTCGTTGTTGCACTCGCATTTCCATACGTTTATGTTATGCCACACTATGCACCCTCCGATGCAGGGTTGATTATGAACACAACCATGCAGTCCGCACTGTAATTACATATTGTGCTGCGATGGCATTTAAATGTTTGCCACCAACAGGCGTGGTGTTATTAAATTACATTGCAATTGCTCCTTTCATGAATGCGGGCACACTGTTTTTGATGTTGTTGATCTGGTGGTCACATAAACTGTCCATGCATTGTGACACATTACAATTAAACTGTGCGGGGAAAAGCTTCCATTTTTTTTATGGTGTGCAATTTTTAGCACAATGTCACACACACATTTTCCTGTCCCACTGTACGCAGGTGGGACGCGTCGTGTCTAATTAAAACAGGACACTACACTCATTGAATATTTGTTCGACATACTTATATTATATATAGTTTCAAGCACGGTTTTTATTTTTTGTTACAATGTTTGTTATGTGGAATGAGTGCAGTAAAATGAGAACAGAAAATTGCACTATTCTTCTACTAATTTATTGATCAGGCTTTTATTCAAATGGTATTCTATTTTATATGCCGTAATTTTTGCATTGGTCACAAATTAGATATATGGCAAGATGGGACGTGCATATGAAATGAAAATGGATGGCATTCCGTGAATCCACTTGTACGTGGAGTCAGGAGTGTGCATCTATGAGCATTCATTTGCGGTTGCAAAATTAGTTCAGTGGTTATAAATTGTAATTGAATTATGTGTTAATGAATAACGGAAATTGCAATAGTCAGAGGGTTGGCGAATCTTGTTTGTTTTTCGGGGTAAAGAAATTTGAATTCAGCTGCGATATTTTGAATAAATGAGATTGAGGTTTTTTGGAATGTGAGTTGTGCAATGAATGGAGTTGGTAAACATACACGAAATGTGTATAAATATGGCTCATTATAAAATCAATATAGTGCAAATTGCAAAATGCTAATGCAGGAGCATTATTTCAAGAACTTTTTGAGCAGAATTCTTCAACAGTTGCATAAAGTAGAAATTTTATGGCATTTTAGGAAAGCTGTCAATCAAATTTTTATTTAAAAAGAATAAATATAGATGTGATTGACACTCAAGTTGAGAGCCTTTTAACCATAATTAGATATTTTTTTAGGCCACTTACCTTAAACAAGAAGCCAAAACTGAAATCTGGAGTTTTGGCCTTATTTTTATTGTTCAAGTTTAATCAATTATTGTTTTTCCTACTTTTAAGGGGCTCACTCTCGAGTCAAATTCTACAAAAATTAAACCTATAAATTGACTTAAATTATTAAGAACTAATGTTAAACTTAATAATATTTAAATTAAAGGGTGGTCCATTCAAATGTCCATGTTTAATTAAAAACATTTGGATTTTATTCCTGAGTGGTGCATTTAAAAACCAATGCTATGTGGTTATTCCAGAGACAATTCCAGGTTTAAAAAGTAATATTGGGACTGTAATTGGCGAGATAATTGGCAAAATTATAGAAAATGTATCAAGGATTGAAGGTACAGGATGAGATACAGCAAGACAAGCAGATGGAGCCACTTGAAAGAAATCATTTTCATTCCTGACGCGGATAACCTTCAAAATAAAATAAAAATGAATCAGAAATATCAATATGTATTCATTTTATTGCATTTTTAAATTAAAGTTTTAAAAGCATCACCCTGTACATCATACAACGGTAATTTTAGTTTAGATTATTAAGTCTTTAATATTATAAATCGTCCTTAAATTGTAAAATCATGTTTGTTTAAACACGGGACACTAACTAGCCGAAATTCAAAAAATAAATCAGCAAATAAACCACCCTGTATTTCTTTTAAAGTCAAATTAAATTATTGTTTTTTTAAAAATTAATTAATGCAAATTACGAAATTGTTCAAGCCACCACAGTAAATATGGAAAACATTGTCCTTGAAAAATGGCGACTGCCTTCTCTATTTTTAACAAAAAATTGGATCATAAAAATATTCGAAGTCGTTTTATATTTAATTAAAAATCCAAACACATCGATATAGTCCCAATATATGCATTCCTTTTAACCATATTTTGTGGTCTCTTATTGGATTACATATTTTGAAATGCTATACATTATAAAATATCACAAAGAGGCCAACATAATTCCTAAATCAATGAGATAAGCCTAATGTAGTGTGCACACAGGGTTTCCCAATAAAACGTGAAACCATTACTTTGATGGCACTCTATTAATCACATAGTATTTATCGGGTTTTGGTCAGAAAAAAAAGTATAAATCCTATTCAGATAATCTTCGACATATTGGTGGCGTTTTCGTAATTAATTACAAGGATCATGACGAAGTATAATGATTGTGTGATCGGAAAGATTGCCGATGTCCCTCCCCATAAGCTTCATCTGATTAAATGCAGCAATTCATCGATTTGTGTGTGTGTGTGTGTGTGGCTAAAATTTGCTCCTTTATTTACTTGGTATTCAACGTTAAATGCGACACAGATTGCAGCGTGTGGGCTAAATGATTTAGTGTATAAATTAAAATGTTTGCTAAAATAATCCATTTGCAGAATCATTGCAAATTCTAAAGCCAATTAGTGTAAGGGATGTAAACGATTAAAGTCGAATTTTGACGAAACTAAACTTAATTGACAATATGTTTTGTTAGTTTATATAAAAGAAAGGTTCAATAAAAATTACGCCAAATATTATGTAGAGCTTTGAAAGCTTTTCTACAATTAATTTGGTATTTGTTTGCCTACATTTTGGCGAATAAACATTTTTGAAAATATTGTCACTGCAAACAATTATTGAAATAATATGTATTTAACTGGTTGCATAAAAAACGAAGAAGACAAATAAATGCTTGTGGTTAAGACATTTCAAACAATTTAATTCAAAAACCCCCTTTCAAAGCACTTAAGTAAATAATTGCTTAAAAGTAAGTTAAAGTACTTTATACAATAGATGTCTGAACTTGCCCACATTTGTTTCATAAAGAATCGCATAAAACACATCTGCAAATTATGAACATATGTGTAGTTAATACATTCAAAGTCTCGAGCATTCATTTAGAATATTAACCCGGCCCGTCACATTAAGGACACACAGGGCACAGGCTGTACAATGTACAAGCCACCCAAGTCCCAGTGCACTCTTCTTGACGTAATATACATTCATGAGTTCGTATATAAAACACTCATTAGTTGGCAAACGCCAATGTAAGTATGAGGAACAGATAAATTTTCTTTCAGCACGAAAGCGAACCCCAATACGATGTATGGTGTACATTCACATAAAATGTATACCCACAGAGATTGCTGGATGTATCTACATATGTAAATCAGAGTGTGCTGAATACATTTTCGCGTATATGTGCACAGTTCACTAAGCCAACGATTTATTCACCTGCGGGCTGGGGGGTGGGGGGAAAAAAGGGTTGAAATGGTGGAAATATACAAGCCATAAAAATATGAATGAAAAGGAAGAGGTGAAATGATAATAAAAGTTTGTGAATATGAGCAGAAACACATCCTGGCTGGGTGAGGTGTGAGGGTAGGAGGGTGTTTTCACAACAACACCCCTTAATTGCTTAAACTATAAACATTATGTGTGTTGAGCTTTTGATAACATTCCCATGCTGGTATTCATTTTATGAATGACACTGCTAATTGTTGTGTTTGTGAGAAATACGGGTACTTTTTACAGAAAAAAAAAATTTAAATTACGAGTGCAGTCACAAAAATAGATAACAATTAGTGTTGGTTATTTTCGTAAATACAGGGTGAGTGTAAATTAAGCTAAACTTTTTTTTTGTAATTAGAGTTTCATTCTCTAAATTTTTTTTCCTCAATTTTTTGAGGTACCTAAAAAGACTGCGAGGATTATTGAAATCATCAAATTTATCTAATCGATTTTATTTATTCCATTCACGATATCAATAATTTTTTATTTTTTAAATATAATATTTTTTGACAATCACTCTGATTGGTCAAATTAAAACAACATTTAAATTTTTTGTCATGATCTGATAAGCCGATGCATTGCAAGAGTCAACACAAAATGGTGACGTTCAGTAAATTCAGGCGTTTATCAATTTCCGGCTAATTTAAATTTTTTAAATTAAAATTATTGCGTTATTATGTTTTTACAATATTTTCATTTAAAATTAATTTTTGTTTAAAAAATTACACAACAAATTTCCTCACAAAAATATATTGTAATCCCAATCTAAATTTGCAGATATTTTCGCATAAAGACATTGATAAGTGACGGCTTCACATTACAGTTTTGTGGTTTTGAAACTCCTCACTGCGAGTAATAATTTTTCCTAACAACAAAATACGAAAACGGTCAAACTTTCATTTGATGTGTGACACATTGCTCTATTCTGTTGGAAAAATGTTTCTGATGTATTCCGAAATGAACAGTTATTTTAAAAAACAATTTCTTAAATTGCTTTGTGTGCTAAGTATTTTGTAATCTGTTTAAGCACATTTTCAATGTTGCACGGAAAAAATGTGTTGTATGAGTTTGACAAGTTTCGACAATGTAAAATGAATTCAACAGCATATTTTTTAAAGTTGAGTTTGAGAACAAGTTTCAAATATTAAAATGGATGAAAACTGCAAAGTGAAATAGACAGGAATTATGTTTTTTTTTTTTTGTTGAAACATTTCGACGTTGTGATGAGAAAAACGTATAATAACACTAATGAATTGATTAAAAACTTGTGTAGTTGAAAGTGAAAAATGTAAGTTTAATTTTAATTGAAAAGCTGTAAGTGTTAGTTGTATAATAAATAAAATTCGGCTTACCTCCAATAACACGACAAGTCAATATGATATCGTCACCCTCCTCCATTGGACCGAGGACGGTGCCATTAATCATCTTTCCATACCGTCCGAAGACCACCGGATGTTCTGGAGGAACTGTAATTGAAATAATGGTGGTAATTAGAGCGGAAGTTTCATGTAGTTATGTTTCAAGTTTCTATTTGCAATGTTCTTAATTACGATTCGTACAATTAATCAATAATATTATGTGTACTGTAATTGGGAAAGAAGTTCATTCGTGTAATCGATATGCTCGTAATTTGAACTATAATATTTGTAAAGAAATCATGAGGAATAATAAGGTTTCACTGTAACTGTGTTTAATCTCAAATGTTTCCAATTACACCAATAATATGAATAAACATTTCAAAGAAAGATAAAATAATTTCTAAGTTTGGTAAAACATTATTGTAAAAATATTGCAAACTATGTTAGGTTAATGAATTTTATAACGATCAATAAAATTTATATTTAAAAATTCAATTAAAACGAACATTACTATCAGTTATTTTTGTTATCAATTTTTCTTAAATTGGGAGCACTGATTAATATTGAAATTTAATTTTAAATGCCTAAATATCTGCATTTGCATACTTTAAGGGGTTTAAATTGCTTTTTATTGTAATTAGTGTATATAACTATTTACAGTTACCGGAATTTAATTACTTCCATTGTATTTTTTTGGCAACACCAAAGAAACCGTTTACTGATTTTTATGGGTACTTTTAGAGTAAAAGCAACAATTAAAATGCCAGATGATTGAGATTTCTACCAAAAAATATTTTAAAAGAAAAACCTAAAACCACTCTCTTAATTAGTTAATACAGAAAAAGATTTTTCACTTTCAATGTTAATTGAAAAATCCTTAATCGCAACAAAATAACCCAATGTTAATACCGCTGAGAGCTCGTAAAATCGCGCAACTTAGTCGCAACTTTGTTTGTAAACAACCACAATTGTGTTCACCAAAAACTTAATTACTTATATGTACAATTGTTTAAATTTCCAGCAGTAATGTCCACAACAATGCCACAAATGCGGGTTGCAATGGGCTACATAACTGTATTGGCTATTGCACATGTAGCCTTTAGGTGCTGTAAATGTTTGTTACAAAACAATTCAGTTAATTTTGTTGTATTCGATGAACAAACGGTATTATTGGACTGTTACAAGGGTTTATTGCTCCGATTGTAAAGTTTATATTAACAAACATAATAATTATTATTTGTGTTTTATATTATTAATATGTAATTAATAGAAAAAGTATATTATTATATTTAACATTTGGCATGAAACGCAACAATCATTAAAATATTTACAAATTAAGCAGTTGTAAATTTAAAAATACCTTTGAGGCTGCTAGAGCATACATTTGGGCGCAATAAATATAACATTGTTCTTTCAATTTAACATTGAAAGAATATTAAATACATAGTGCAAAATACAGTAATATTCGATTGATGTATTCAGCATGTAATTGAATAGTTTCAATAAAATTCTAAGGTTAAACTATTCAACAACCCAAACATAACTCAGCGATTCAACAACGTAGATACAGTTTTAGTTTACAACGAATTCCCGCAACAATTCAACATGACGTACAAAATAACTTCGCATGATTTTTTTTTTACTCAGACATAGCTATTCCGCATCCAGACTTTTCACAAACATTTTGATATTACCGTTATACATACAGTAAAATCGTTACGAATTCTCAGCAAACATATTGTTGGCTAAATTGTTTACAATAGATTTAACTAAAAAAGGTAAACAACGTTTTGAAATGAAAAAAAAAAATTGTTGCCATTTCACAAATACAACAGATTAGATGTATACCGTTACATTTACCGTTAACTATGTAGGTATAAAAAATACACAGCCGCATCCACACATTTGTAAATACATATTACAATATAATATAGAGCGTATATAGGTTTATTCCTGTGAGATGGAAAAAGGGGGTGGGGGTTGGAGTATTGGTGGGGTCGCAACCAAATAAACCAAAAAGTTTTATGGGTCACGCGATGTGCATATTTCTCAAGCATATTTTTTACCATGTGCTCCCCAAAATGCTATACAGCATATTATTATACACAATATTCTGACATACAGCAAAAGTTTGTCTCGGAATTTATTTTTGCCTCCCTTTTTTTTGGGGTTCTCTTCAACTAGAATTTAATTTTTTTTTTGTAGGCAGCAACAAACCCTTTTTCTGCAGGCTTCATAACTAAGGGCAATCAGTTACATATGTGCAGTAACTATAATATGTTTTATAAATATCACATATTCAACATTATAACGTCGACGTAAACTGGGAGTGAGGACTTTAACTACAACACCGTGTGTGTGTCGTAACTAGCAACTGTGCAGTGCGGCTATATCTATAATATTTTTTCACAATATATTGCAACACAACTTTGTTTTGATCTATGACACTTTTGTGTGCATATTTAAATTTATTTTAGGAAACAACGTCGCTATGTAAATGTACACATAATACTGGCACAAAGTTTACATAAAATTAAATTTTCAATATTATGTCTCATTATTCGTGCTGTGGATCAGCCTAACGGGTTACGGGTAACAGGACCCGCACAGCGCACTGCTGAAAAATACAAAACACACACACACACAAATACACTGCGTTGCACGTATAACCTCATAAATTGTAATTAGTGCTTTCAATATGTTTATTGTTGTGTGTCTGCTATTTATCCGTTATTTATCACATTATAGTGAATGCGGCGCTTTTGAAATAATTCAATGCTTCTTACTGCTTGATGTTATTTAATTTTCAACGCTGTCGCATTATGATGTCATTTTCAATTACATTATAAATTATTAACTTTAGCCTGTCTGTTGGCTGTTTTTGTTGTCGGCCACACAATTCACATCCTAACCTTTAATCCACAGTGGCGCTACGAATTACAATGTGCGTGTGTGTGTGTGTGTGATACATTGTGAAAGTACATCCCCGTTCATTTTGCATGCATGTATTGTAATATGCATGCAATACTACAACGGAGGGAATGAAAATGGACTGAGGGTGATCCCGAGCCTTGTGTCATGAAGTGGAGACATAGCCCTATGCGGTTGATATACACAAATATATGTGTAAGAATGTGCACAACAAAAAAAGGATGTGTTATATAGGCACTATACAAGCTTGAGGACTTTCCATGTAAGGAAAAAAAAGCTCTCCGCATAATATATTATGAAGAGAGCAAAATTGAGGCAGCAAAAAATGAAACGCACAATTCCACGCACAAAAACCGAGTACTCGTACACATACGCAGGGACAATATTCTCATGGGTGCTATAAGGAGACACGCCTTGATGTAATGTGAATTAATGGCTTTATTGATATCATTTTATTGCAAGCGAATAATGACAGTCACACATTGTTTACGGTGTTATATATTACAGCGGTACTGACATGCGGACAACGTGCTTCTGCTGCTGGCTGCTGGTGTTACGAACTATCTATACAGTCCCCCACAGATTTGCCAATATATTTATGTATGTGACTAAACTGTATTAGTAGAGTGGCGGTGGAGCCATAAAAAAATTAGGAATTACACACAGATTATAAGCGGTGCGTTGTGTTGGCGTGGAGGGGGGGGGGGATTTTGGCGCCCTGGTGTGGGGGTGACCGGGGAGTTTGTCAGTTGATTTACACAAAGTGATTACTGTAATTGCGATGTGAAACTTTTGTGTATCTAGTCTAGTTTGCGGAATACTCGTTGTTTGAATAAGCGGATCAATATAAGGGTTTCCATTTTGCAAATAAGCTGAAACATATATAACGGTACATAGTTACATATTTTGTTTATGTCTATCTGGTAGCTTATATACAATTGCAAGCATTAGGACTTTGGAAAGGGAATTTGTATGTGTGTTTATTTTCAAGTTTGATGAAAATCAAGAATATCTATCAGTAACAAAATGAAATCTTAATGGAATTTAAAATAAGTCAAATGCTTTGAAATACAGCACGCAAAGTTTAAAGCTTTTGTTTGTTTATATAAAATAGATTATTTGCTTTCATGAAATAAGAATTTAAAATGATCAACATTTTAAGATCTGATAAGGAAAAAATTAATTAAGTAAAATTTAAAATAAATTAAAAACTCAAGTACCAATTGAAATAGTATTTTCTTTTTCTTGTTCCTTTATGATTAAAATTTCTGCAGCGCCATGTTGCATTCCCTGCGGGCATTGCATGCATTTTAGCAATCAGCTTTATATACAATTACAGAATTAGGGTCAAGGCCACGACACAGTTGAGTTCCGTTTAAATTTTCGTTGCACAATTTTACAGCACTCAAATTATATGCAATTTTCGTGCACAGCTAGGCAAAAGACGCTTGAATTTAAATTACCTAATTTTAGCAAATTATACGTTGTGCAGTTATGCAGGATATTTCTAAATATAACGGCGATGCAGATTGCAGAGCACATAAAATAATTATAATTGTTCAATAACACAATAATTTGTGGTAATTTTTGCAGTTACATGGAATTGTAATGAAAAGCAAAGATATATAAAACAACATTTGTAACTTTTGGAGAGCTTCAAATTTAAAAAGCTTTAATTTAGTTGCGCAAGTTTCCTCATAGATGGCAGCACCTTTTTTGACATTATAGTTTAATTAATTACATCTTAATTTAAAGCCACTATTGAAAAGCAACAGTAAAACAAAATTTGCAACTGTTGGAGAGCTTTAAAAATCAAAAAGCTTCCATTTATTTATGTAAGTTTGTTAATAGATGGCAGCACATTCTTTGTCTCAGTTTAATTGTTTTAATCAAAAACTTATATCAATTTATTGATTTTACTTGACAATTATTCATTAAATTCCACCCTCCAAAAATTTTAAAACCACATGTTTTGATGTACAGTTAGGTTATTTATGTAGTTAGTTGTCGTTAAATATAAATTCAAGAAACATATAAACTCGCATGTAGGTATTTGTGCTTTGCAAATTCAAAAGGTGTACCCAGATAGCTGTAGCCATAAATTACCAGATAAGAAAATGTTCGATCTGAGAAAAGTGTCACGACGTTTTCTAATTTGTTGCTTGCGATTTATGTGTTGCTCCGGCACAGAAGGTAAATGTTTTCTAAGTAGGATACTATAAATCTGCCATTACAAGTAAATTGCCAGGAAATAGGGAATCATTTAATTATGCAAATATAGTTGGCTGCGTTTTATATTATGCTACCAATATGCTTTTTAAATGGTCGCGCGTATTGTCAGTGAACAATTTTTGGGGGAAAAAGGGTTGCCTACAATTTATTGCAAAACAAATAGGTGTCCTTTTATGTGTGTTGGATGTTAAGTATGTAATCCGAAGCAGTAACATTGTAGGTTATTTATAGTATGTTTGGTGTGTTGTGAAATTGTTTTTAAATTATAATTATCCTTTTTTGTTACAATAAACAGAACACTTCTTAAAAAAATACATTTTCCATAATTAAAATACGTAACAGAAACTGCAAAAAGGAATCAGTTTAATATTTAAAGGACACATGCTTCACATTTTCCATAATTACATCGAAATGATTGATGCTTTGTTGAGTTATCATTGTCGTCAATCAAAAAAAAAAAACAAAATGGTTGAAAACATAAAAATTGTGCGCTTTCCTGACAATTTCATTTTGAGCATTGCAAAAAAAGCACATTCACTTCAATTCAATTGATTAACTCAATTTGTTAAATACAATTATACGCGCTCCACATTTAATGAATCCCACAAATGCACACACGCCTACATTAAAAATAGATTAATTAAATTACATAATAATTCATTCAATGCAATCTAATTCACACTGCGGTAAACCGCCTTAAAAACTTTTCACTATGCGAAAAGCGCACGATTGAATAAATTTGAAATGCACAAACTTTAACAGGTCGGATGAAAAGTCCCCGGTCTACCATGGTAAAAAACATTTTTTTGCAAAATTCAATTTTATTATTCAACATAGTTGCCTTCGAAGGCGATACAGCGATTATAGCGATTTTCCAACTTTTCGATGCCACTTCTGTAGTACTCTTTCGGTTTATCCTCAAAATAGGCCTCAGTTTCAGCAATCACTTCATCATCGGTCTTAAATTTCTTGCCAGCGAGCATTCTTTTAAGGTCCGCAAACAGGAAATAGTCGCTGGGGGCCAGATCTGGAGAATACGGTGGATGAGGAAGCAATTCGTAGCCCAATTCATAAATTTTAGCCATCGTTTTTCCAGACTTGTGACACGGTGCATTGTCTTGGTGGAACAGCACTTTTTTCTTCTTCAAATGCGGCCGTTTCTTTGCGATTTCGGCTTTCAACCGCTCCAATAGAGCAATGTAATAGTCGCTGTTGATTGTCTGTCCCTTTTGGAGATAGTCGATGAATATTATTCCATGCGCATCCCAAAAAACAGACGCCATAACCTTTCCAGCCGACTGTTGCGTTTTTCCACGCTTCGGTTTGGGTTCATCGCTTGCTGTCCATTCAGATGATTGCCGATTGGACTCTGGAGTATAGTGATGGAGCCATGTTTCATCCATTGTCACATATCGACGGAAAAATTCGGCTTTATTGCGCTTAAACAGCTTCAAACACTGCTCCGAATCATCAACTCGTTGTTGTTTTTGATCGCTTGTGAGCTCGCGCGGCACCCACTTTGCACAGAGCTTTCGCATGCCCAAATATTCGCGAATGATATGATGTATACGTTCCTTTGATATCTTTACAATGTCTGCTATCTCGCTCAACTTCATTTTACGATCATTCAAAATTATTTTATGGATTTTTTTGATGTTTTCGTCGGTAACAGCCTCTTTTGGGCGTCCACTGCGTTCACCGTCTTCAGTGCTCATTTCACCACGTTTAAACTTAGCATACCAATCAATGATGGTGGATTTTCCCGGTGCAGACCCCGGAAACTCTTCATCAAGCCATGCTTTCGCTTCAACTGTATTTTTTCCCTTCAAGAAGCAATACTTTATTAACACACGAAATTCTTTTTTTTCCATCTTTTCAACAATAACAAAAGTAGCTTCACTCAAATCGCTATAACTCACGAACTAATTGTCCGATTGCTGTCAAATTTTTACACGTATCGTTTGAAGGTTGGTACTAAATGAAAATCATATGGAAAAAATTCTGGTAACGCCATCTATGGGTCAGACCGGGGACTTTTCATCCAGCCTAATATATTCAGCTTTTTTAATTGTGCAAAATTATTTTGTAGAATTTTCGAGTTGGTTCCCCCAATCAATAATTCATTATGAAAATTGACCAACTATGTACGATCGTATACGTGCCATTATGCCGCATATATGTACCGTTTAATTATTATCCGTACAGCGAGTTTTAAAACAATCGCCATTTTATGGATTTGCTCCACTTCAGCGACTCCATTATAATATATTGTCACAAACAAATAACAATAGTTTTGGGTGAAAAGAACCGATATTTTTTGTGCATAATCTTTTTTGTTATTTTTTTTAAAAATTTTTCGGGATTATATGCATCGGTAAAAAACAACTTTTTGCATTTTGGGATACCCATACACGCAGCGTTGTGTTTTCAATGACCACAATACTCGTGTACAGCCCAGATATTTGGCACAATGGACATGGGGGGGGGGGGAAATGCCATGCATCTGCATATATAACGGTTATTTAAATTGGAGCGCACTATATTGTTCTATGTTAATAAGTACTCGTACGGGTGTGTGTTCGTTTTTGTTTATACAATTTTCGGGGTTGAATTTTGTATGGAATGTTAGAAATTGGGAGCTGTGTTTTGTGTTAAATTTGGTTGCAGTGAACTAAACAAGCTTACGGTGTATTCATTAAAATATAGAATGTGTGAAAGGGGTTTGGATGTTGATAACAACATTGTGATTTTGTAGGCAAAAGTGTTTATAATTTGTGATTGATATTTAAAGAGGAATTGCAGTGGCAAAAAGTTTTATAAGACTTTGTAGTCGACGTCATTCAAAATGGAGGCTTTACAAAAATACATTAAAATCCGTCATTATAGATAAAAAATAAATTGTGGCCTTGAAAAAAATCTCTCTCTGACATTAAATGAAACAAAATTTAAATATCGGTCTTGCAAGATTCACTTAAAATCATCGTCTTTAAACCTGGATAACGGAACTTTCACGCTTTTTCACTCACTGTCTTTCACAGTGACTGAAGGGATCGAGCAGCTATCCTGCAAATGGCAAATATGAACTAATCAAGAGCGTCAAAAGTCTGACCTGAATATAAGCCGGACATTCACACATGGAGTGCTCAACCGACTCATTATATTCACATCAGGTCTCACACGCAGGTGAAACCACTTCCTCGATACAGTGGTGATGATGAGCGCTTAGTAGACCATGACGTCCCTTTACAATAAAAACCACTTTCCCGAGATTTGTCCGTTTTAGTCCTAAGAGGAGCGAATTTTTCATAAGGAAAACAAATTGCGGCAGCATTTAATTCTCGAGCAGACACCTTTACTTTTTAAATTATGTAATAAATTAATAATTATTGACACAGGAGAAATGGGAATCGAAATCACGACCTTTGGGACGTTGGGCAAGAGTGTTACCATTGAAGCAGGCTGAATCTGACCTTTAATCTAGATATAATGTGTTGAAGCTGGTGTGTTTTTCTTTAGTTTCTAATTTATAAATATGGATGAACCTTACGAATGTACGAATGTAAGAACGAACAGCAACCCGAAATTTAAATTCATACAGCTTTTTATTGCTTTATAAGGACTCAGAAATTGTCGGTACAACTTTCTGCAGCCTTAAAATGTTTTGTTTCATGAGAACTTATGTTTTATCAACACTCTTGGAGTTTAAATTAAAATCATAAAAACATCATTGCAACAAGAAGTGACATCTTAAATTAAATCAAATTATTTCTGGACACGAGTCCTTTTCAGGACCTTTTCGTTAATTTAAACAAATTAATGTTATTCGATTTTCATCTAAATAATTCTCTGAATGCGATAAACATTGGGAAAAATCTGAAAAACAAAATAATATTCCCTAGAAATAAAATCAATGATTTAGCTGCCAAAATATGGTGTCTGTTTTCTCCATTGGAAGGCTGCACTGCACCATCAGATTATCATGTTGTCATGTGGTTTATCCCCTTTTTATCACAACACAATTTATCTCAAAAAAGCCGAAAATTAAATTAACTCCCAAAACTTCCAAGCACATGTCACATTCAACTGCGCTTATATGTAGTAAAGGCAATAAATTCCAAACAAAGCTTTCAAAATTCAAAGAAACATCTTGTAACATTTGTTAACAAGTTAGAGAACATGATTCCTACTCAATGTACAATAAACATGCACGCCAACAGCTGACATAATTTGTGGTCCATGCAATTTCGTAAACATAATCCATTCTCTTAATATCTTATTCCACTTGTATATTCATCCGCAATTCATTCCCTATATAATATGTATGTGGTGCTTTCATTTAAAGCATCCACAACCGCAACAGCAGGCAATTCAGAATATGTACATACAAAATGTGCTGCACAATATGCTGGCTGGTACATTCAGTGAGTGATTTTTCTTTATACACTTCCTTCCACAAGCTTAAAATCCTAATCCAAATGTCACTTGACCAGCATTTTAGTTGCCACTCCCCCCCCCCTTGCCATTCCCACTTCATCGTTTCACCCTCTAAAACTTTTGAAACACAAATCACAGACATTGCATTGTACTTAAAAACAACATTAATTCGATGTAGTTAATCAAATCCCACCAAAACATGCCACACACTCTCTCTCTCTCTCCCACCCTCCATCCCTCCCTTAACTCTTCATGTTAAAGTGCACGGGTACAGTGGGACCCAATTTGAATATCGTATACGTTCTAAAATAATTTGTCTGGCTTTTAAAGTAAATTGTAACACAATAACAAATGTGCGACGTATCCACTTAACGAAGGCCATTAGGTCTACGATGTATGTAGGTGTGTATAAGAATATGGTGTACTCTAGGGGGGGAGGAGGGGAGGGATGGAATTGTGTGCGGCGATGATTGCGGGCGGCAAGAGACCCTTATGCACTGTGTACACATGCTCTGCATGTAATATGTGTACGGCCGCGATGGTTTAAAGCAGCCGTCGCAAGTATAAGCTTGGGGACAACATAAAAAACACAAGAGGCATACCAGTTATGTGTACCTACTGCTATACGTAATGTTATGCCAAACAAAACAACAAAAGCTAAACACAAAAAAGTGCCGCATACAAAACACAACCCCCTTGTCGAAAATAAAAAGGTTATCGCAATACATGAAATACATGGCTTCAATGAAGGAAAAAAAAAATAAAATTGTTGGGGCTAAAAACACGAAAGGAGTGTGGAACATATAAAATGCAAAAAGGGGCTGATTTTAACGAGAGCGGTGGTGGGGTGGATCGCACTCAAACCCAAAATGAAAAAGACGGTCCCATTGCTGCAAGAAGGGGGTGGGAGGGTGGCGAGAGGGGTGAGAGGTTAAAAATAGAACGTAGGTTTGTTCACGTTAAAAAATTGGGTGGCAAAAGTTTATACATAAATATAGTGTGTTGTGTGTTTGGTTCGCTTTCACTTTGGCTGTGGCTGGTTTTTGTGTGTAGGGTTATTTTATTATATCACCAGTTTTCATCTAACAATTTTGCAGTAATTATACCATCACCGACGATTACCTATGTTGGTGCGGATTTAGGTGAATATTATACATGTCCAACATTCTGTTTTATTATTTTTTAAATTTTTTTTCTCGAACAACACAATATAGAAAGGACATAAGTCTTGGATTCGAAATCTCTTGATTTTTTAAAAAGTGGCTTTACAAATATATTCCGAGATTAATTTTTGTAAGACGTACTTAACTTTCCTTATTTTAAGGGTCACTCAAAGTCAAATTATTAACATAAATATTTTTTATAAAATTTTAGAGTTTTCAAATATCTCAAAAGTATTTTTATACATGTTCGGTACATAACGGATCTAAAAAAAAGTTTGTGGAATCGTTAATAATTTGACAACGCTGATCTATTTTTACAACATCACATTAACAATTCAAAATTGAACAGAAAGAAGTTGAATACACCATTTAAAATAACTGTAAATTTACAGAACGTTCAAGGACAAGGTATTTTTATTCAGACTTCTTATAAGTCTATTTTTTTTTCAGAAAAATTTTAATGTAAGGTTTACGGAGATAAAGAACTCTGCTTCATATTTAGGAAATACAGGGTGGAGCAAAAGTTAACACCCGATGTTCATTGGTTGTAATTTTTTTCATGAATGAAAATCTTTTTTCCTGTTTTCGGGATTATGTTGTCTTTTTTGAAGTTTTTTTTAACATTTGAACGACCCCGTTTTACAGCAATTTTGATTAGTCTTGCCAGAATTTCAGTCGATAAGCTCTCGTATTCTTCCAGGGGTCTTCAAGAGTCTGAGGCTTGTTCCCATGAACTCGTGACTTTGAAAAACCCTACAGAAAGAACTCTGGAACTGGTCAATCGATTAGGCGACCCGGAAATGACATCGAGCTAATTTTTCCAAGTTCTTGAGAAGTTTAGTGCTCAATTTATTGATCGAGTGAATTTTGTATCACTCTATTTCGCGTATGTTATATTAGAATTGACTTAATTCACAATTTATAAAAAATATGGCATCTTCTGAGAAAATAATGGCTTCTGCGCCACCCTGTAATATGAAAGTCATATTGTTTTAGTTAATTTAATAGTTTTAAAATAACGACATAATATTTTATCAAAAACAAATGCTTATTTTGAGTAAATTCTTGAATGTAACACAAACTGCAAAGTATTATGCGCCCCTCCCTGCCATTTTTTTTTTGTACACAACACAGAACACTACATAGAAAGTATAACCAAATCCCCTCCCATATATCCTTTTCGTGTTTCTACAGAAAAACAAGAAAAGCACGAAATACACGCTTTTGCAGCATAAAGGTTGGATTCTTAAAAATATTAAAACAATACAAAACACTCTCAATTACGTGGCGTTAAACATACGTAAGATTCTGCGCTAGTATTTATTACAAAAATTTTCGAGTAGCATAAATACAGCAAATGTTAATGGCCCAACCCTTTCGAGTATAATGTCAATTCGCACATAGTTATTATATCCGTAGATGGGAATTGCTTTGTGCAATTTTACTTTCTTGATCCTACATTCAAAAACTGTAGTACGGGTGTCCTGCAAGTACGTACACATAACGTCTGAAGGCTACAATGAGCCACACCACCGCATGTTGCCACTCCATCACCCATTTAGTGTATTTTAAACGTCAGATGTGTTGAATCTGTTGAATTTTACAAAAGTCAACACATTGGCTTCATATCACGACCGCAGCGCCCACGCTCGGATTGCGACCTCAGCGTCAGCGCTGGGATCACGACCTTAGCGTCAGCGCTGAAATCACGACCTCGCCCTGAAATTTAATACTACGCAATTTAAATTAAATATACATATATATATGTGTATTATTGTGTTAATTTTATTTTCCATAATATTCACATTGTATTTAACAATAATTTTTATTTCTCTATATTGTCATCAACAATCGTCAATTGGGATGACAATGATTTCGCCTCTCATGCTAATTTATTTGATATTATTACACTGCCTTTGACGATGCATCACCTCAATCAAACCATGTAACTGCAATTAAAAGAAAATATTAATGTTTATATTTGTTATAGTCTACTATAATCCGAATTACCTTTCAATTAGTGGTATTGGTATTCTTCACTTTTCATGCGATCATGAATTCGCATGATTATATTTGCACTATTTGCTGGCTAATTTTAATAAATTTTTTGAACCTGAAAGTTGAAAAATTAGTACCTAATTTTATTGAAAACAATTAAGAATTAATTTCATTATCGATCTAAGCACTTTTAATACTCACTTTTGTTGTTAGCGATTTCACAAATATAATAATGAAAATTTTCATGCATTTATATAACAGAAAAGAAATCGTTTGCTTGGCATACTATGTGTACAATTCATATTATTATTGCAATCAATGCGGTTGCCGGCTCGGCTCGCATCGCAACGTAACGTTTTCATACAAAATATAAAAACGCCAATGCGTTGACTTTTGAAAAATTCAACAGATTCAACGGATCTATTGAATCTGTTGAATTTTGAAAAAGTCAACAAATTCAACACAATATCAAATCACGACTACAGCGCTGACGTTCGGATTGCCAGATATGAATTATATGAGAGCTCTCGCGGCGTTTGCGCCGTGGCGTTTTCATATAAATAAAATGTGCGCATGCAAGTTAAACTCTAGCTGCAACTTTGCAAATACAAGGCGCCTATGCACAAAGTTGTCGCCAGTGTTTGAGTTTGGTCATTTTATATGAAAACGCCGTAGGCAGTCAGCGTATGTAGCTGTACGCGTCAAAACATTTTAGCGTTTTATATGAAAAAGTTGACGTTTGAAGCTCCCAATATGTTTTATTAAGCAAAAGTCAACAGAAAGCTGGCTTTTGGATTAAATGGGCATATTATGCTGCTGCTGCTAGTGTTTGACGTGAAATTTATGTGCACCAGTTACATGTTTGCACATTCATATTGTGACAGCAGTCTAGGTGTTTACATTGCATGTGTGCAAAGTGTTTTTTCGGCGAGATAGATGTGCTTAGATAACGAATTGTAATCAACTGGTTTTCAATTTCAAAGACGGTATTTTGCTGAGGTGCTGCTCTTCGTCTTAGTGCATGCTGCAGCGTTTAAGAATATATGCGGCAATTTGATTTTAGTTTCAAGATAACCGCATGAGGGACATCTTAAATGGCGAAGATGTGCGCTGCACGTATAATGACAAAGTATAATGCATGTGTTGTCATTGACTTGCTGATCAAAAAAAAAATGTTATAAAGTCAGCAGGATAAATGGGGGAATTTCGGTGAAGGCAGGTCATTGACGTACTGGGTGTGAATTAATAATGATTTGACCATCTATTTTGTTGAGCGTAAACTTTTACGAAAGCTTCAATTACAAGAAGAAGATTCACCCATCGATAAGAAACTCATCCAAAATTGTTATGACTAAGGTTTCGTTGGTATTTTGGGGATGTGGGGGGTGCAAATTTTTGTTGACTTTGTGGTCCATAAAAGCTTTTGTGTGCATATACTCATCTTTAAGTGATCTTTTAGGAATTATCCTTGAAGCATTTTCGTGTGTCTAGTGCCATGATTTGTTTGACCACTCCAGTGAAGGATATCAAATGTATATTTCATATATTTTATAAATTTTATGTATTTTAGAAGGTATCAAGGGGTCAATGATTAAGACAACAAATCGGAATTTCATAACGGAATGTCCGGTTTACTTGGAGAATTTTTTGTTGTGTTCTTCTCGGCTGTGTTCCATTCGTCGTTGGTCAAGAAAACCTGGAAAATTTATCTGGAAAAGTGTGAGAAACACCTCAAATATCTACGTAATCACTTTTAAATCACTTCTTTCAAGTGGATTTTAAGTAATTTTGATTTCTCAGTCTAGCTTTGATATTTTCATTTATTCCCAGTGGTGAATACGGCGCCGAATCAACGTAGAGTTCCACGCCGAAAACTACGTAGCTTTCGGCGTAGAGCATGTTCCCTTTACTCGGCGTAAAAAAGCTTTAAGTGAATAAGCTTAAAAGGAAACATATATCCGTCTCTTTCTAATTTTAAATATTTGTCTCGCTCTACCCTATTCGCATATTCTATTTTGATTTTGTTTACTGAAATAAAAATAAACCACAAAAACAAAAAAACAATACATTTTCAAGTACATAGGCATTTGCTGCAACATTATAAAATTTATTTGCGTTTGTTTTTAACAATTATTCATCTACATGTCGGTGTAAAACGTCTGCATTTCCGCCACATATTGTAATTTTGGTCCAGCGTCCTTATATGAATTCCAAAAAATCAATCTCACTGGTCGATGGGCAAAGACTAAAATAGAATTTTTTTCCTTGTACCTGCTTTTGTTGAAAAAAAAAATGAATATACAGTTATAGATTTATACAATTGTACTTACTTGGAACAGCTATTCCAATTATATTTATTTTATTTGCAGTCAAAGAAAAAATTATTTACCACTTCCATTTAAACGCACGTATAAAATAAACGAAATATAATAATTGAACAATGAAATAAACGTATAAATATTTTTTAAAACGTATGGTAATGTGATCAAAAACAAAATATTTTTAAAGAACACTTGCGTTTCGACGGTGAAATACGTGCATTTGTATGCATGCAGGCGTTTAAAATGCTTAAATTTATCATAGCTTTATTAAGTAGAGACAGGACATTTTTTCGCCCTTAGTGGGAAAGGAAAAACTATAGAAAAAAATGTATGAGCTTTAAAGTTTAGGGGCAGGGCAGAGTCTTTCACCACTGGGTTATTTTAAACTGAGCGGCTTTCGAGGGTTTTAATAAGCTTAAAGCTTATTCTTTTGCGAATACAACTTTTGGCAATTTCTGTAGGATTCAAAAAGAAGCTCCTTGACATCTTGAAAAATATAACTTAAGGACAATTTATCTTTGCAGTTATTTCATTTACTTAAAGATATTTTAAAGAAAGAAGAATTTATTTTAAATTTTTATTCACTTTAATTATAAACCCAAAAATTGCTGAACATAACTTTAGTCTGGCTTATTAAATTACATATTAAAAGGAATATTACTGCAACAATAACAGTTCTCCAAATTCTGCCCAAGCCCAAGCTTATAATGATGAAGTACAAATGCAATTGAAAGAATTCACCCAAACTCACATGAAACTTGGGATGAGGGAAAAAATAAATAAATCGGATTACAATTGTGTCAACTATCGACGTCTTATATGCAAGTGCAGTGTGCACTAAAAACACACAGCTCTCACCCCTAATCCACCATAAGTTTAAAATGTCAACCCAGCTGAGCAGCACCAAAGCAGCACCGCATTCATTTGCCTTTTACACTCTACTAGACCGAACTTAATAACTTAAGCTAAAAAGCGCCAAAGCTTGGTTTTTGTGGCGTTCCCCGCTGCTTTTGTGCACACTCGGGGGCTGCCACTCACCATCAATAAATAATTTCTCTACAGTCGTAGCTAGTATACGATTATTATTGTTATACAGCCGTGCATTTACATACATGTTATGTGTGATTGTTGTTTCATTTCACGTTGATTGTTATATTCAACTCGATATGGTCGCGAAGGGGTTGTTTTTTTTTTTTTTGTTTTTGCTAGCATACATGCAGCGATAACACTTTTTTATCGTCGAACTGTAAGCATATTAAATGCACATAATACAGCCGTTTTTCTTTGAAAATGCCCAGTTAACAATTCAATGTACAATGTACGTTTATGGGGAAAATAGAAAAATATGCGAAATGATTTTTGTTGTGACGCCAATAATAATAAATGCCCCATTGCGAAAGGCTGTGCATGTAGGGGACAAGAGAGTTGGTTACCCAAGATTGCCTCTGATATCAAACGTAATTCTAATATTCTCTGTTATTTTTTTGCGTTGAATAAATTTAAAGAAAAAGGGGGGAAAGAAAAACATGGTGAAAGAAAAACATAGGTCAAAATGAACAAAGAGATTAAAAGATTTCAAATTAAAATGCTTTATGCGACAATGGAGAAAATGGAAAAGAACGACCCCAACGGAATACTAACTACAAGCAAAATTGTCATGTCGCTTAATTAAAAAGGACGACCGTAAATTGGATGCAAAAATATGAATTAATTGTGACATATTATCGCGCACATTTTTTGATAATATTGTGAGTTATGAAAACGTTAGCGCGGTGATAAAATACAAATTTGGGGCTGGTAAATGTCAATTATTATTTTATGTGACTGAATAGCTGGTGATATTTAATTCCAAATACAAAAGGAATAATCCAATTACAAAACTTGGTAAAAGAATTCAATTAGAGTTTTTAAAATTTCACACCCCAAATATCCTTTTTACCCCATCTATTATTTAACAAGCTAAACGACGATACTTCGGAAGTAACATAAGATTGTTTTAAATACAAAAATGAGCCTTGAAAACCGTGAAAAACGTAATAAAATTGACGATCTCAAAAAATAAATCGATTTTTCAGTGTCCGATTAGTAAAAAAAACAGCTCGCGATAAATTCCGCGAATAATTTCTAGGAATTCCGCATTTTATAAACGAAAGTTTGGTCTTTAGTCACGCCCAAAGCAGAAATATAATAATCTAAAAATGTTGTAAAAGGATTTCTTACGATTACAACTAAGAACTTAAATTGCGAAAATAAAATGCGAAATAATAAAATAGCGGTACGTAAAAAAAATTCACCAATTCCAGGAATCAATTTCCCAGTGCTTGATTAGTAAAAAAAACACTTTGCGAAAAATTTCGCGATTTCGAAGTAATGTTGACCTTTAAATGACCGACAGCGTAAATCAAATTTCTTCAACCTTTATGGATTTTTCGTGAAATTAGAATTTATTTGACATTGTAATTCCGAATTTTAAAATAACACGTGATTTCGGAACAACGTTAAGAAAAACATCCACACTTTTGTCAGTTAGTATTTATTAATGTACCCTAAATGAGTGTCAAATAGCTACAATGTAATTGTCAGCATCCACGCTATGTATTTACAATCATCCCTTCTATTTTGCACTTGTACTAAATACTCTGTTAGACTCACAACAATTGGTCTTATGGTGTAATCTTATTTAGTACTCGTTGATGAAAATAAATCACTGACAACTCTAGATCTATTCAAAGTACGGGTGGCCACGTCTTTGGATTAGTACATTCAACACACACTTATACATTTGCAATGTCGCGTATAGTTTTGTAACAAAATGACGAATACGAAATCACAACGTTTGCACACTAAAATGAGGGTGTTATGTGCACAAGTGGGTTGTAAAGGGCACATGGACGAATTTAGGGCGCTTCAAAACGTTTGTATAATTATCTCCGAAGCGCAGAGGGAAGCCTGTTGTAAACTTTTCAGGAAGTTTGGGCTAAAGCATTTGCAATGAAATAGAATGAGAGACATAGAAAAATACAGTGCTCCAAAAGTCTCTGCAATGGAATACTGAAGAGGCTGATTCTATATGGATTGTTATACGTTGAATATTGTGTTAAACGACCATCCCCATCGGCAACCCCACTCTGCATTTCCTTCCGTGTATTTCTGCATTATTCAACCCCATCACCTTCCACCCCCCCCCCACACATTCGGCAATGGTGAAAGTTCAAAATATTTTTCATAAAAAACGAGCTTTACCGGACATGCAAAATGCGTGTTCTGTAATTTTGCAAGCACCAAAATGATAATAACATTTGGAAAAAGTTTTGCCCATGCTAACATAGGCTCGCAGTGAGAGACGTTAGGATTAACCGCATATCCTCATTTGTGAATGAAAAGTTATAGCACTTAAAAGGGGTTGAATAAACCACAAATAAACATAAATTTACGGAGAAACACACAAAAAAAAAATTAAATAAAAAAAAAAAAAAATTTACCAACTATGAGAAGAGAAAAATTGGTTTAAAAAAAAGCAGCTCCTCAACAATATAATATTCAGCCATTCATATTTTAAGGGAAACAAAGTTGTGCGGCGCTCATTAAAGTATTGCATTAAAGGGGTGAGTATCAAAAAGGCGTAGTAGCGTTAAATTGCTACTTGTACTTTAATTAAATTAAATATAAGGGATACTTTAGAGCAAGGAGTGCCTACTCGCTTTAAACTGTTATACGCCTTAAGGGTGCTATTCGGCTTCAATGTGCGAGGCATCTTTAATGGTTTATTATTTGATGAAGAGGCGTCTTGCGTCAAATTTTGTTTGAACTTTCATCTCTTGACACACACACACACACACTATAACACAACGCTATAAGAAAGTGTGCACTGAGGAAAGTATTGTAATTTGATTAAAGACAAGTTTTCGTGTATCGTGCGAATGTTCGCATGTCAGTTTGTTTAGCTACATACATTAGACGAACTTAATACGTGTGTGCACTGTGCAGTGAGGAAGAAAGTTGTGCTCGTCTTCACTACTAGGAAAATAGTTTCGAAATGTTTAGGAATGTTTGCAAACCATTTTGTTGCGTCAAAGGGTCTGAATGTGCAAGACTTTTAAGTTGTCGTCTCTGTGTGTGTGTACATTTTATGGAGGGGACTTTGGAGATAAATATTGTCATGCTGTGTAAGTGCTGGAAGTTGAAAGACGACTGACGTTATGATAAAAGTTAACAAAAAGGTTGACTTAACATATTTTCATAAAGAACGCACGAAAAGTTTAAATCCATCAATTCTTTTTAAGTTTAGTAATTCCATATTTTTGTTGGTAAATAATTTTATTTATGGTAACTGAGTCATTTAAGTCCAAAAACGTTGACTGGAAAAAGTGGCTGTGTAAAAAAAATTAAAAGCATAGTGAACTTAATATTAAAATATTTAAATTTCAATTTTATTTATTTTTTATTTTAGAAACGCTGCACATTTTAAAAAGAAGGTTATCTACTTATTATTACAGTGATCTTTAAGACGTAACAATTCAAAATTGTTGGTTTATCTCAATATTGAAGGGTTGGCTGATTATAGCCAAGCTTGGGAATACAAATGCAACGGTCAGAGCTGTTGGGGGTTT
Source organism: Sylvicola cinctus (assembly GCA_963854165.1). Lineage (NCBI taxonomy): Eukaryota > Metazoa > Arthropoda > Insecta > Diptera > Anisopodidae > Sylvicola > Sylvicola cinctus. Next base: position 10,164,614 of record OY974082.1, read on the forward strand.
GCCCAGAGTGGTCAACTAATATGGATATCCTAAAATAGACTTCGCTGATAACCGAAATATCCTAATTCAGGGGATGGACTTAACAATTTTGTGCAATCAGGTGACTCTGAAAGACAGAATCTTTCGGTAACCCCAAGCAAATCTAGTGAAAGTGTTATAGAAAACGAAAAAATAGCACAATTTGGGTGGCCGCCTACTTTTTATAAAGACAACAACTAAAAAGGCCACGGAAATACTCCGGTAATGCAGGCGTTCTCTTCCTTGTCATTCCTTGGGCAATTGCAACTGTTTTCAATAAGCTGCACGCATAGCTCAAGAGAATACATGGCAGGGTAAGATCTTCATCTCGTCTTACAAAGCTATCAAAGCGATTTAATCCAGGATAGTTACTTTTCAGTTTGCAGAGCACACTGTTATGAGATTAAACAAGCTTGGTAAATGCAAAAGAGAAAATTATCTAGTGGGTGCCGGACCACAGCGTCATTTCTGGGAACTATAAATAGCGGACGCTCTCGCAAAAGAATGGTCGAGACCAATTTTGGTGGACCAGAACTATGTATAGGGGACAGCGAACTAATGCAGTATCACTCAGAGTACTAACATTTTAGTAAAAGGTCCTGACGCTATAAGAGAATTAAACTCCAGTTAGAACTATATTGCACAGATCTCAAGAATGTGGTTTCGATTGAAGGACATTGTCTATACTAAACAAATCTCCACAAAATAGGGATTTAAAATTTTAAGGTCTTGCTTTTTCAAAAAGATCTCATTCTTTAAAAACAATTATTTTTCTGTTCCATTGGAGGCAGTCTAGCAAATTGCTGATAACCATAACAAAATGCACACTGGTCTTAAAAAAAGGCAAAATAAACAAACCAGCAAACATTTTCACAAAATTGAACTCCACAAACATTACAAAAACGATTGTCCTACAAAGGGATAATAAAAAAAATTGTCTACTCAACAACAAGAAGGACATAAAGTGAATGGCCACTTAAAATCTAACATCCATAAATGCCGACGATACAAGGCTTTTAACGATTCACCCATTGCACATAATATGCAACAAGGAGGGCGTGTGAGGGAAGCGAGTAAGGCGGTGCTGGTGCGGCGGGCACAGCGAGAATGCAGGCCCATTGAGATACACATACGAGTTACCCCTTTTTCAAGTTATGCAGCACGTTTATTTAAATTTTATTGCAATGAGGTTGAAACAGTTTAATGCTCATGTTCATACGCTGTCGACTCCATATAAAGCATTAACATAAAGTTTTAATGGGGCCCTTGTACATTACATACAATATATATTCGCGTAAACGATATGTGCTTGCCGCTGTACATGCGCTAGGTGTGTCAGTGGGTGCTGGGGCACAGTACTCGCACTCGGTGTATTATGTGTACAAGAAACTGGGCTATTCGGTCGTTTAATTGCAATCAATGTGGGAGTAAAAACACTATATTGTATGTAAATGTGATGTGTGTACACGTGTTTCGGGTGAATTTAATTGGAAGATTTAAAGTGTCGCTAAGTAATTACTTGGCCAGTGCGGACGCTTTTAATTTTATGGAGTTAACTACCTATATAGGTGATGGTGGTGGTGTTTTGTGTAACTGTAATGCTGCGCGAGGTGCAAGGAAAGGGGTTTTTAATTGTTTCAACAACATCATTAGTTTTGTTTGATGTTGACATTGAGATATGGTTATTTTGCGGTTATGAATCATTTTGATTTATTGGAAAGCAGTGTTTAGTAAGGGATGGAATACTTGTTACAGATAGAATACTAGGGCCGAGACGTAAGAGTATTTGGAATACTAAATTGGTGGACCGTTGGGAATAAACTTCTTTGATAGGCCAAGACCCAGACCGGGTTGTGATGATGATGATTTTTTAAAAAGCTAAGTCTGAATTCAAATTAAAACTGCTTCACCTAATTAAATTTGTTCATGTTATAATATTTGGAAGCCATGTTTTGCAGCTTATTGAAATATCCCATCTCCACTCTTCAGTGTTCGATTATTTTTTCTAAGAAAATTACACGACTTACGTTTGATATTCCCTTTATTAAAATTGTCTGCGCTGAGCTTATAGAAGCACGAACTGCTTTCATTGCTATTCCTTTAAAATTGATCCAAAATATAACGATATATCTGCAACCCTACAACTATTTCGAAGAACGAATCACCGCAATATGTTTATTCGAGTTATGGAAATACGAAAAGAAATAAAATAGAATGAGAAAATCAATTCATAATTATTTATTTTAAAAATACTTCAAATTAAAAATTGCTGCATCAAAGCGGATCATTTCATAAAATTCTAAGAATTTATCTTTGAGTAATATTAAGCTACAGGTAGACTTTTTTTTAGAAAATAGGGGGAACTTTATTATTTTATCTGAAGTATGAAAGTATTAAATAGGGATTAAAATATTCAATTTATTTTTCATTGAATTTCTACAGAATCCCAACAAATATTTTATACTAACAAAAAATCATGGACACTTTAAATATTGTTAGTTACCACAATCTGCACTTTGTAAAGCTTATGAAGGATTATAGTAGTTATTCCTTTTTCAGTACTTTGTTATTTAATCTGCGCTTTGAATTCATGAGAATAACCTTTTAATATTAAAAGATAGAATTCTGAAGTTAACACAAAAATTCACTTAAATGATTATGTTTACTAAAAACACTAATATTTTGGATAGATGCACGATGTCCAGTTAACTATGTTAGCGGACTGAAACCTAATGCAAAATGTCACAAAAAAATTAAAATAAAATTGAGAACATGAATTCAAAATGATTTTTTGAAATTTTAGTTTATTTTTAGGTTTATCACAGCATTTTCAAGAGTGAGGTTATGTTCCATGTTAAATAATAAACCTTCCAAAACTGCGGAAATAAAACAACTTAGTTTATAGATAACCTCACAAGTAATGTATTTGGCATTAACCTGTGTTATCTTTGGAATTGTGCATCTACTTTTGTATTATCGCTATGGTAATTCTCCGTATTTTTGCAATAATCGTAAAATATTTGTTTCTTTTTATAACTAAAAAATAAAAATATTCAATTAAACATGATCCAAAAGAATATTAAATAAAAATAAATTCTTTCTTTAAATAATTATTGACAACCCTACAGGGTTGTCACACATTGTTATTAAAGTGCTAGACTAAGATTGATGTGTACGTGACAGCACACAACTCAAAACCAACTGTACAATCGTAGTTATAACTCAATTCAGGATAATTGTATGTAACATTGTGTAACTGTATATAAATTACTCACTTATTATGGTCAAATTGTACCGGAAGCTTTGTGTCTGACTTGTGCGGAAATCCACTCGACAGCGATACACACCCTGGTCGTGACGTTTCACATCCTCCAAGTCAAGCGTTGCGGGATGATGGGCGATGTTGAAATGAGCTCGTGGCCCAAAGATGGCCGGCGCTGACCAATGACGACCTTGTGGCAATGACTTGCCACGAGCATCAAAACTGTAAATAAATAGAAGGTGGGGGGGAAGAAATATAAAATACAAGTAAATTTATGGCCACTGTGATTGCTCACCATTAACATTGCAGGTATACACGAGCATTATATCCAACTGTTTATTAGTTTGTTTTTGTAGATTGAGCGTGTAATGTAATACCGGTGAACATATATTGTGTATGCGGATAGGGTAAAAAGGATTGGGTCAGGATGGGAGAGTTTATCCGTGCACACAAACACATTGACACAAGGGCAAATATATGCACAAAGAATTTATAAAATGTATGGCACCATGAGTTAATACGCAGCTGTGTGTGTGTGGAGTTGTACGGGTTGGGCTTGTGGGGCACCATGTGCCAGACAGGAAATTGGGTGTAGCATTTATGAGGGATGATGGACAAACAAAAATATCATCGCGCTGCAGATCCGGAAATTATGGACAAGCACTGAATAAATTGAGCTGCACCACACCCGCCACCACTGCTACTGCCGGGCAGTGAATTGTGTACGGGCACCTCTGCGCATTGCGACTACTCCTGAATGTATATAATATCCTTTCGCAATTTGTATTTATTGTGTAGTATTTGCCAGAACAGTGAATATTAAAATAACAAAATCAACAAGCAATGGTTGCGTTGTCGTGTTTTCTTTTATTTCAGCCGCTTTTATTTAAATATAAAATTAAGGGGCCTATTTGTTATTGCAAGTTTTACAAAATATAAATACTCGTGCCTATATTATAACGGGTGTATGTGTTGTTGTTGTTTGTTCACCATGTTTCCGTTTAATGATTTATAGTATGTTGGTTAATTTGATTTACTGAAAACTGGATAAATATTTTCAATAAATCATCTCGATACAATTGTGACTACATATTTGCCATTTAGCAAATTGAGCAGTTATGTAACGGTACTGCATACGTTTGCTGTTTTTGGCAGCATTGTTGCACACACACACACACCCATTGATTGTTGCAACTGTTTGCATAATGGACAACCAACATAGTACACACCATTAAATTAATTAAACGAAAACCGCATCTTTAAATAACGGTCAATTTGATAGATGATCATCGCATCAGCATTTTGCTGACTTAATGTAACTTCATTATGTTAAATTGGGTAATTTACAAACACACTTGCATAGTAAAAAGCCACTTGACTTTGTGCTTGATCGGATTAAAAATCAGCCAAATTTCGCATAAAATACAAGTCCCTGCCACTTTATACCGACTACCACGTTGCTGTACGGTCATTGCCAGGTCATAAAGAAAACGTGAATATGCAGTTTATGGTGTCGTTAATCAAATATTAGTGCTCGTAAATAATTCAGCTAGGAAAACTGAGCCAGGTGAAATCAAATTAAGTCCATTAAAAGATTAAAGCAATCAGAAATGCAATAAATTTTGTTGAAAGCGCATATAATTAACAATCAGAGAGGACGATAGAGTGAGAGTCTACGTTCTACAGCTTCAAGATTTATAATTTATTTGTTGAAGATTACCGTTTTACATGCGCATGCATGTAGTACCACGTGCAGGGTACATTATAGTTTGTCACTGTATTTAATGCGGACAGTTTGAGAGTTTTCATTTTTAAGCTTTTCTCAATTGTTTGGTTTATTGAGCTTAAGTCATAATTGAAATATAAATTTGTTGTTCTGACGGTTTGAGATTTTAAATTTTCATATGTACTGCAGTATAAAAAGTCTTGCAAAATCAGCCTTTTTTTGATAGAAAATAACGGTTTATTGGATCAACTCGTTTTAAATGCACCTATAAATCTACAAAGGGGTCATAATAATTTTTATGCAAAAATGTAAAAATGTAACTTTCGTGCAAAATTTATTTTTGTGAATAAAAATTAAATTAATAATTTTTTTACCAAAAAAAGAGGCAAAATAATTTAATTTTATGGTTTAAAAACCACTCTATCAAATTCTGTTATTCTTCTCTGTGGTTATTCATTTAGGCTTTAATTTCAATTGTTGTTTTCCAAACGTGACAAAAATGCATAATTTAATCTCAAAATTAGTGAAACTTTTGAAAAATCGTGACATTTTAAAAGCATTTATTTTGAAATTTTCTTAAACAAAATAACACAAAATATTTATTTGAATATTTCTAGGTAAAACAAGTCTCAATGTCTGAAATTTCTCTAAAATTAATTAATTAACTGTATAGGATTTAGGTATGTCGCGTCGTGTAAAAAGTCTGACAATACTCTCCCTACCATGAATAAAAAATTAATATTTGAAATGATGTTTTTTTTGTGATAAAATAAATAAAACTGTCCAATTCTATTCAAAATAATTAATAATAAGTAAAGGAAAAAAAATTTAAGATTCCTTTTTTTTGCAAATGAAAACATTTTCTTTTCTGCAAATTATTATGATTTATAAAATTATTTAATATTATTATTTTATAAAAAGCGTGTCTTTTTAACATAAAATTAATTAGTACTCTACATAAAATAATATTTAAATACCACTGTGACAAAGAGATTATAGCAATTAAACTAATTGAAATCAAATTTATGCAAAATGATGGTTTCTCCAACCAGAGAGAGAAATTAAAGCATCTGAATAATAAAGAAAATTTAGAATCCATTCTAGTAATTACGTCTGCAGCAAAAAGTTTATGTCGCACATACAATTAAAGAAAATTCCTATAATAAAAAAAACGGAAAACGATTTCAAATTCCACGCGAATAAATTTTGTGCACCTCATCCTTAACACATAACACAAAAGAACACATAAACTGCATGAAGCTCTCTGCTGAACATCATTTCGTCAAACTGCATATTAATTGAAGTCTTAGAGACATGACGAGAACCTCCTCTCATGCAGACAATAAATCTTCTTTATTGCATTCGTGCACATTTAATTAGCGCTTGCAGAAACTGCAGCGCATACTAATACTATGCAGTTATAATAAAACGCTACACCTCACAAGCATAAAGTTGTACAAGCACAGTTTAATTAGTCTCCCACAGCTGCCTTCACCTACATATTATGCAATTGTTTGTACATCATCGCAATGACTGTCTGCATTTGTGTCACAAACAACAAGTGAATTATATAAGTTATGAGAAATCACTGCATCGGATGTTGCAGCAACAACAGCAGCAGCATTGATTTAAGTGCAACGAATATATACACAGCAACAAGCTGGAAAATTGTGTCTACATGGTGCAGTAAGCACTTCATTTATAGATTAATGGATTGAGATTACATTGAGGAGCTTCGCATATAGCGTTATAGAAGTGGAAAGTTGCACACAGTAAGTATTTGCTCATGGTTCATTGAGAACTGTAATCCCGTGATTTTTATCTCGATGGTATTGGCGGGTTGGGTATAAACGAGCGACTTGAGGATGGGGATTATAGGTCACTGGCAATTCAATTATTTTCATTCTGAGATTTTTTATTTTTTTTTGTTGAGTGATCTTTATAAATGATTTATAATTGGATTGATTGTTGTTTGATTTCTGAAAAATATTGTTTTCTTTATATTTGTTTGTGTGTTTGTTTTTAGTGGTTTTCGCTGCGTTATACAGCTTACAGAAGTTGGTTTAATTCTGATTTATTTTCAAGCTGAATAATAATGGCAAATAATTGAATCCACTTGAATGCAATGCAATTATTTGCTAATGATGCGGGATCACATTTTTGTTTTATGTTTTTCAAATTATGTATTTAATTTAAATACGTGGGTTTAAGATGCAAAATCAAATATGAAGGAAAGATTAAATAATTGCCAATTATTGACACGGATTTGGAGTTGGATAAGTGAGTTTGTATTTCGGAGTGTGATTTTGTAGCAAATTGAATGTTTAAAAAAAAATCATTAAAATTATTTATATTGCTTTCAAAAAATGCTTTTTAGCATAAATTTGTAACCTAAAACTTCAGCTTAAAATCATTAAAATTTAGCTTTACAAATTGATCCTGTTCGTTCCAGTTTCCGATTAATTATGTTAGCTTCAGACATTTTATGTTTTATGAAGCTACGTCAGAAAAATTTGAAATTTAATTAATATAAAACGATTTTGTATCAAATTTGATTGGAATGGTTTGCAAAATTTTTAAAAAGTATTTTTTAAAAAAGATTTACCACTTCTTTTTGGAGTTCTTAAGGAGCATTCTTGTATAAAGATTACAAGTAAGTCTCTCAAACAATTTAATGCAAACATAAGTAAGGAGTTAAACCTTAGGTAACACGTTTCAAAGTGATGGAATACTGCGAAAGGAACCGATTTGTGTGTACAGAAGGAGGCCACACTTCGAAAAAAAAAATTGATTTTAATGCACTGAAAGAAACGATTAATATTTCCACTTAAAAGTGATATTTAAATTATTGATTTACGCGGGCTCGATTTCTCTTAGTGTAGGTATTAAAAAAAAATATTGAGGGACACAAAACAAAATGCCTTGCATATTTACAGTTATGAGAATCCGTTTTTAATGAACAGAATTATTATAAAATCAAATTCAATTGTTAAAAAATGTTGAAGTTAAAAAAAAAAAAAAAAAATGTTTTGATGACTACTTGTTCTTCTTAAGTCTCCTTTTTTGAGTTTCAAGCCCATCAGGACTATTAAACATTAAATTTTCAATAATAGCAAATATTGTTTAAGCTTTAAGTCGAGCTCTCACTTAATCAAGAATTTCAAACTATGAACGTCAGTCGGAATCAATACAAATTCAACAAATATACAAATATCCAACTGTGTTGTTATGGATGCCAAAGCTCCAAAAAAAAAAACCTTGCATGCGGTAAAATATTACCCAGATCTTGCCACTTGAGTTGTGATAAGGGGCAAGAATTCAATCACTCAATGGCCGTCTTATAAAGGAAGATAATTTTTTTGACAGATTTATTTTGCCATGGTAAATAAGGGTTCGATTGCCCATCGCCCTCACACAACCATGCGCAAATATCCATAATATACAATAACACAAGAAAACGCTGCCAAAGAACAAAGGGAAAAACAAACCATTACGGAAAAAAAAAGATCGTGTGGAGAGAAAATGGAACAAACGAAAAATCCCAGCGAAAATCATTGAAAATAAATTACGCAGCGGTGTGAAGTTGAAAACGCCATCAGTCAAAATAAGAAACGGAAACATGCCCATACGCGATACGGAACTGGATAAAAGAATAATTGCTATGCTGCGTCAGTACAAGCTTACACCCATCACGTTCGTTCAATGTGCCACCTTTACACATTTAATACACCAGGCTTCACCGCGAATACCATCCCCGTCACAATATAATAATACCAAGGACTCGAGCGTAGCAAATTTCGCGGGAAATTCTTACACACAGAAATCAATAAAATTGTGCGGTTGTTCCAAATTTCCGTCAACACCACCGCCACCAAAAAAAAAGTGGGCATCCAAACCCAAAAAAAAAAAAAACACCAAAAATAGCAGTCGCCATTGGATGCCAAAGGTATTATACGATTAGCTCGGTAATAAACATAAGTTCTTTTGTGTGGGCACACAATTTCCTTGGCACACACTTTATCACCAGCGAAAGTGATTAAATACAAGAGCTTCGGACGGCGCGCTTTTGGTGTATTCACAATGGTGGGGGAGGGGGGGGGGGGGGGAGAATTGGAACGGCGCACTGGAGTTTCTTGAAGGAAAAATTAAAAGCGATTAACAATGAAATTAAATCGACGAGGCATTCAAAGAACAACACAAACAATCCATCAAATCTTGCGTTTGGCTTCGCTGCTTATAAATACATACAGCTAATATACGCGTCTCCTAATTTTTGTGTTTTATGTGTATTTGGCAACAACATCCCTTTTGCCAGGGAGACACCCTTCCATCCCCCTTCCATCCTCACCCCATAGACACGCTCTTATCGCTTAAATTAAACTTTATTGATTTCATGTTATCTGTTTGTTTGCCATCCGCGTGCTTCTCACCACGCGCTCACTTCCTCGCTATCGTCGGCGTCCGCCTCATTCGCATCCTTCAGGAGGGATTTGAGTTCCTTTCACATTGATTTCAATCCACACAGTTTCCGTCGTTTTTGGCTTTGTGTGTGTGTGCGTGTGTTTTTGTTTACTAAAGACATGATGAGCGTCTAAAAGGATTTTCTGATATGTATAAATACGATTGAAGATTTAAAACAAATTCCAAGTTCCAAAATGGAAAGGGAGGGGTTGCAGCTTTCTTAAGCTTAAATTGATCATAAAAATAAAGGGGAAGAAAAGTATTTAAGATAAAGTGAGACGATAGCAAGTGCTTGTGCGTTGAGTGTTCATCTTATGTACACGTATTAACGTAAATGAGGACAACAAAGAGGAACTTTTCTGGATAAAGATAACGTCACAACGTGTGGTACGGGCCCCATTATGCGAAGTGGGGAGAATGTGGAGTTTGAAAGCTTCTTCATACATACTTCTTTGACAATATTATACGCACTCATATATTATACCTGCGTGTTTGTTTTACCTTTACCCCATTTCTAATGATATCAGAGAAATTCAAAGCATCGAACAGGTGTAACTTGTCTTAACTCAACAAGATGTGTACGTTTGTGTGTGCCAAAGGAAGTAGATTGTAGGTGCAGCACGAAACGTAATATACGATATATGTTCAAAAAGTGGAGGGGCGGGGGATTGGGGCGACAGAACATTACACCCCCCAGAATCATGCACCATGTACATTGTACACGTCAATTTTAGTGTAAAATGAAAGCGTTAAAAATGACTGGAAGGGATGAAATGAGGTAGATAAAAACTAAGGAACAAAGTAAAATGGATGGTTCATGCTTTTGCAAGATGACAAAAGTTTTGCACACAAGTTTGTCCTCGATGAAGGAAGTGTTTTTTGTCCCAAAAAAGAAAAAATTTCTTTTAACACTTTTCCAGGATGCTTTCTATATTATTATATACATAGGAGAGTCCCCAAACGCTGTGAACAAAAAGTGAAAAGTGGATAAATCGCATGAAAATTTCTCATGTGTGTGCACGGAGGATTCACGTACTTTTGGGTAAATGTACGTTACCTAAAAGGTTATGCATTGTATTTGGGGATGGATCAATGCGAGGTTAATATTGGACCAAAATCGACCTTCGTCAAAAAAAAACTAAGCTTTCATTTTGAATTTAAATATATATAAGTTATAGGCATTATAAGCTTTGCTTTTGTTTGTTGGAATAACTGCGTGTTTTAAAATACTACACATAGAAGATTTTTACATTATTTATGAAAAATTGACAATATTATTAATAATATTGACAATATTTTCATTTATATTGTCCATATTTAAAAAAAATGTCAATAATTACTAAAAATGACATTTATTTAAATTGATTAAACCAATTTTATTTTATTGAACATTTCCACCAATCACCTCAAAACCACCCCCCACCCATCAAGAACACATTGTTCAATAAAAATAAAGACACGAAACTGCAAATGACTTCAAAAAAAGAACACCACAACGAGACAGTCAAACGGCTCGTGTTGGTGTTATATCAATAACCATAACAGCAATCAATTTCACCACTATACAATGCCCCGATTTCCTTTCATCCCCATCAAACTGTGCATTTTAACGTCGTGCTAACTAGCGCACGCGATAGATAATTATTTAATATCGCTATTTTGCTGATGATCGACATGTGTCCAAATATTTGTGCTACACAGACACGACGCGACGCGAATATCATTCACCATATTATTCCCATCATTATACAGCCTATTGAAGTTATTGATTGACGTCGCCTTTTTTAGGGTTGACATTGATTTTTTATTTTTTTAGGATATTATAATTAAAATTTATTGCTTTTGAATTGTCACAGGTGTGTGTGTGTGTGAGTGTGCGTGTGTCACATTAACCCATACAAATATGCGTCATATTATACAACCATCAACGTGTTGTTTTTTCATTCCCCAAAAAAAACAAATGTTGTTGTATTGTTGTTGTTTGTGTCAATAAACACATAATACCTAAGCTAATGTTATGTTTACGGGTGGGTAGCAAACTGTTTAACATTGAATGTTGGGTTTTAGGGTCATTATATGCGAGGATAAAAATAGAAAGTGTTGGTTAGTGTGTGTGTGTGTTGGCTGTTGGGGTGTGTTTTTTACTTCTTTTTTTTTAATAATCTCACCTGTAGAGTGGAATTCCGGCATCGTCACGAAACCATAGCACCATGTAGACTTTGTCGTGTGATTGTGGTACTAGCGGACATGGCAGTGAGACGCGCTTCCCCTCAACCGCTTCGATGTCAACGGCGCGTACTGAAAATTGAAAAAAAAGTTTCGTCAATACATTGCTGCAATGTCAATTGGCAGGTAAAACAGTAAAGGTAGATGGCGCTTAATATGTTTGATAAAATAATAAATGTTATTTTTGACATTTGAGACTTTTTGATTTCTATTTTGGGAGCCATTTATCATTTAAGTAAATTACATACACTTCCTCATATTTTGTAATAATTATATATCACATATTACTATTACGTGCAATACAACTATAAGGCGTATTCGTTAATGATCTTGTAATTATAAAAGTCGTGTAAATCAGTTGTGGGTGGAATGATTAAATCATTATTGTTTGGAGGTGTATCGTACATTTCATATTATCATTTGGATTAAATTAGTATTATTAAAAAAGGGACTTAACGATAATAGATATGTTGCTTCAGAGGATATTTTGTAATAATAAAATACCTAAATAATTAATTGTGCGAAACCTTGCTCTACTTTGGACGTTTATAACATTTTTAATTTATTTTCATATTTAAATTAGGGATGGGACTTTTATATCGATTATTTGTGTTCAATATAATGGCTAAACGATTCACATTTTTTATTTAAATAATTACTGCAATTGTCAGTATCTAGTAACTCCAGTTTCTGTCTCACTGTTGGTTATTTAGTAAGGACTTCGGTATATTTATTACTCTATTGGCCGTTCGTGGCGCTGAAAAATAATTACATAATCATTTAGTCCAGGAATTACCGACAATTTTCGCCTCTAACGTTGCAGTTGTTACGATTGGAACGGGAATTCAATGGTTTTTAACGTCTTGATATATGTTAGTTATTCATGATTTTAACTAAATAATTTGTAATTTACTTTTGTTGCCAAAAAATGATGCAGTCTGCTTAATTTATTTCCTTAAAAATGACGCCACCTTTTGTCGACTAAAGAATGTATCTCTGTTTAAAATAGAAGCCTTAAATAACGTTCAATTGAAATAATCTAAATAAGATCTTAATAAAACGGAACTATTGAAAAACAATCGAACTTCTGTGACAAATATTTTTGCACATCGATAATTTTATTTTTTTCCATCCCTAGATCTAAATACTAATTTAAAAATTATTATCTTAAATTCATTTCATTCAGTTGTTTTCGGTAAAAGTGTAAGAATACATTAATGTTCCCATCAATTAATAATATGGTAACTTAGCTTTAGTTTCCATAAAAAAAATTCCACACAGCAACAATTTCAACTTTGGCAATAAATTATAAAAGTTGTGCATTAAATTATGCAAGCATTAACACTTTATTCCAAAGCATCAATTAATTATAATTATTATTGCAAAATAGCATATTGAAGATGCACATATTATAGAGCATGATATTAAATATCAGGACATACTCGTGGCTGTAGGAATACTTAATCACCTACGAAATAAATTTGAAACGCTGACTAGGTTTAATTATCGATTCGTGAAATCACAAATTACACGTCATGTAATTTAAATTGGTTAATAATGTACGATAAATTATGTAGCAACTATAATTATTGTTCCAATTAGGGATTGCACTTGAAATTATTTCGGAAGGGGATCAAAATTATGATTTAAGTCATTAAAGGTGTGCAATTAATAATTCCTACAATGATTTATTGGGTTAAATTCAAAATTTAATAAACTGTTTTTGCCCCTTAAAGTATGCATTGAATTCATAAATATTGAGAATTTATTGAAGAAGAGTAAACAACTACATTTAGGCGGTTTTAAATGTTTAAATTATTGAAATATTCGCCCAAATGTAGGCAATGTCAGCTCTCATGACAGCAGGGAATTGGAATTCACAATAAATAAAATATTATGGGGAATTTTTAATTAATTAAACAAACAATTAATTAATAAATATTTTTGTTTCACTATATTTTTATTTTGTTATTTATTTAAACAGTTTTAAATAAATTTTGAATGCTGTTCATATTGGAATAACATTTAATTCAATGCTTTAAAGCCTAATTAAATTCATTTTCCTTAAATAATTTGTTATTTCTGTGTTACTAATCATAATATAACCTTGACTTAAAACAATAACAATTGAAATGAAACGTTGTTCGAGTATTTTCTTGTTGAAAATTTGTCAAAAAATCAAAAAACCTCTCGTAACCTTGACTAAAATCAGCATTGTGGAATCATTTCGTTGCCAAATCATGATTTCTTCATCCCAGGAATGTATTAAATTGCTCAAAAAAACAACAAATAATCACACAAAAAGTACATATTTGTTTTCCTTAATCGTTTTTATGTGTTTGATATTGAAAAATCACGTACATCCTTCACAGCACTTAAGATGTAAGAGACTGTTGTCAGTGTTCCGCTACTCCCCACGTATAAAAATGACAGGTATGACTTTCTTTCTTCGCATTTCACAACATAAAAGTACAAGTCACTTCAGCTTTAAAATACATTTATTTTCAAAAATATGCACACAAACAAATTGAAATGTTTGTATGTGTGTTGTACAATATACATACATCTGTACCGAATTCAAAAATGGCATTACCATTTCGCATTGAATTCCCATTTCGGGATTCTAGGGCTTATCTTCATCACTTATTTATAATAACATTCCAATCATATAATCGTTGCCATAAGCAATAATGCCAAAAGTTCATGCAGATGAACCACGTGCCAATATTGTGCGATGTGTATAACCTACATAATATTTATTATAATAAAAGCGTACATGAAAGGAAAGTCACTGCGCGCGACCTTAAAGCGGCTCTCACTATGTATATTATATATTGAATTGTAACCGTTCTCAATATACAACTAGCAACGTCGAGCGTACAAATACAGTCGGGCGCGTATAATATAAAACATTTCACTTGGATGCTGCTTAAAATTTATGAGCAAATTTTGCACCCCTCGTCCTTAAAATATAACGTGTGTCTAACCATCTTTTGCTGGGCGCCTTAACACATTCATGTTAAACATTGTTCGGCGCTATGTGAGGGCAATCCGCTTTTTTGCATATCTTCCGCCTCCTTTTTCGCACTTCCACCACACCATGCCGCCAAGTTTGCCATAAGGAATTATCATTCATTGTCTTTTCCCACCTCTCCCCGTCTTTTGCCACGAATAAGGATGCTGAGGTCGTACGCTTATATTTAGTAACTATGTTTGTGTATGCGGTGATACGGAATATAAAGAAGATGTGGAATAAAACAGGACGAGGGATTGTATAGGCGAATGTTTTGCCACGTTCAATTTATTTGTGTGGCCGCCTTGACACCCCCTTCAGCCTCTTTTGTCTCCCTTTTTTTTTTGTCGGTTGTCTATATTTTCTCTACATTATTATAGAATCCACATTCTTCTCTATATTATAATGTCTTTCTTGTGTATGGGAAAGAATGAAGAACTCGATTTATTTTACACAGGATTTTTTGTTTTTTTTTTCGGGTGGAAAAAAAAAGCCGCACACACTTCTTCCAACGATTGACACAAGATTTGCCGCATATTTACACGCCCGCACTGCCATTCAATTGACTCGCCGACATAATTTATGCGGAACGGCATTGATATAATTTTTGGTTTCAGACCGCACACACCCTTGCGGGCGCAGTGGCTTTGGGGGGAGGGGGTGGATTTTATTTATTCCGCATTTTTACAGCCTATAAAGCAATAAATATGCATGTACATGATTTCAATGATAAACCTGATGGGAATGCTTGAACAGGAGAAGTGAACTGAATGCGTACACATTTATTTGGCATGGTTTGTGGACAATTGTCTTTGAATTTAATTTGGTTTTCCAATTGAAATACCACTGAATGTCTTGAGGTGAAACGAACCATGAACATTCGGAACTGTATTCTGACACACAAATATGTAAAGTGTGTATATGCAAGTGCATGACATTTTACAGTCAGAAGTCATTTTATGTACAATATGCAAAGACGACATCGGGGTGGTGTTGTTGTTGATGTCGACAATATCACGTGCTGGGTGGAGAGCAGATGGTCATTCAGACGCACATTATCTAGTCAAAAGGTTAAGCTCGCAGGTACATCATACATATAATGGGGCTTTTGTGCATTCGATGTGCAATTTATATGTGGCAGATAGGATGCATTGCAGTGGGGCGAACAAGTAATATTTATTACGAGTACAGTGAACGAAATTCAATTAATTTCACTTGTTTTTTTTTTGCTAAATTTAAAGTAATAACGAGATTACTTAGGTTAGATTGTACTTATCTTCCATAAATCTTTATTAACAATGATAAAATTTGTTTTACAAGGTAGACAAGTAATTCTAATTTATCCTTATTTCAGATTTAAAGAAATTTTATTTTTTAAAAAAAGCTCTTGCTAAAAAAAACTACTGTTATTTTCTTTTTATTTCTAATTCCCATTATTTAAAAGCAAACAATTTATGCAAATGTGTGTCTTTCTATTTTTAATTTTCAATTTTTCGATCAAAATGATCCTTTTTCCTTCGATAAAAGATTATTGGTTTCAAACATTTTTGTGGAGTCCAGCTTCAACAAATATTGCGCCTAACAAAACATAACAAAGAGACAAAAATCAGAGAAAAATAAATTTTGAATAAAGCACAAAACCTTGCCTATGTCGTTGTCACTTCAAAACTAATGGAACTTCGCAATGAAAACATTAAAAAATCATCTTTATCTAATTTCCTAAACCGTTTTGTAAATTAGAATATTTATTTCAATATTTTTAATTTAATCGTAACGTCAATTCTTATGATACTGATAGTCCGACTCATAAAAAGTTAACGGTTTCCTTGTTATAACCGAAAATCAGAATGAAATTAATTGAATTTCGCTCACTGTAGCTTTGTTTAAAGAGAATATTTTGAAACTCCCAATGGGCTATCTCAGTATTGATTCTAATGCTGGCAAATACATAAATTTGCCTAATAATATTTACAAATAAAATGATTATTGTCGAACACATTATTTAATTAAAATTATGGATTCCAGAAACAAATTCCATATTCACTTAAAGACATTACTATACAAAACTATATTTATAATAGTTTGTAATAATTTGCAGACATCATACGAGTGTTACTAAGTCGACGTAACACGGGCACATAATCAAAGGGACGCACTACTTCCTTTGAACCTTTTTAAATATGATTAGAAGCAACATAAATATTGATATCACATTACTGACGGATAAGCTCCTACTTTGAAAGGTTACACTCGCATAACGTGTATAGAGAATAGAGATAATCTGCTCGTCATATTTTTCTAGCACATGTACTCCTCGTGTATTGACAAATTTGATCAAGATTACTGATATGATTTGTAACTTCATTATCATTAGTTATGTTTCATGCGCTTACGTATATTCTTAATGTACTTAAAGGAATTGATTCTATTTGTGGATGTTTGACGTACTTTTTAAGTAATCCAATTTATTTTTCATTTTTATGCCTTTAAGGCCTTTCTTCTACATTATACATTTTCATTATTTCTGTTCGTGAGAATTAACCATTACACTTATATTGTGTAAAGGTGTGTAAGAGGTAAATATGTGGGAGTACCTTATAGTTGTGTCAAAGTTTGATTGAAAATTAATACACTTTACTTTGTGAATTGTTTTCAATTGGAAAACTTAACATATTGATTAGAGTGTCATTATAGGGGTAAGAAAGTAAGTTAATCTAGGAAGGTGCTATTTTATCGGTATGATTTACAAGGTGGGCTTTAATATAGTTCTTTCATGGGAAAGTTTAATTGCTTTCTTGTTTTTATGTGTGGAAATAATAGTTTTAAAAGGGGTTGCTAAAGGGGGTGTTATTTGTTTTATAATGCGATATTGTGACCTTTGTATAAAGTTGAATTTCAGTTTGACTGCAGTTATTTATTTAAATTATAGTTAGGAGTATTTTTTCATAAATTGTTGTAATTATTTTTTATTTTAAAAGCTAATAATGTTTTCACATTGAAAGGCTTTTCATATTATTGTAGAATTTTTTACTCCTGAAGAACTAATTTACAAGTTAAAAATACAAAAACAGTGTTGTTCACGGTGTTAACAATTAATTTTTTTAAATATTATGTTTTCTTACAAGTCATCTGATTAAAATAAGATTCATTTTATTATATTTTTATTATTAAGATGTGCGACCATTTAAAAATATTTGCAAAAACTTTTTTTAACAGCTCTCATCAGAATCAAGAAAAAGCGGTGATGTTCAGTAAATTCAGGCGTTTGTCATATTCTAGCCAATAAAAAACCTTTTTCAATAAAATATATAAATTGGTTTTGAAAATGAAAAGTAATTAACAATTTAATTTAAGTTATTTCTAAAAACTCGCCAAATCGGAACTCAAATAATCTTATATTCGAATGCATTTCGAATTTCGAGAAACATTTAACTGTCACATTTTTATTTTTACCAATCAACTTTGGCAACAAATCAACCAGAAGCTGTAATCCGAAAATTCTAGACATCAAAAATTTAATAAAAAGGCGCAGTCATAAAAACCCTATTTGTTCTTTCAGAATTAGGAGACACTAGACAACCCTTTTGCTTGCTTAATCTAGTCTGATACGTGTTTCTAAGACACAACAAAAATTGAAAAAAGACAATTTAAATTTAAATATTTAGAGTGCGTGTAAATTAACGAATCTTGAATAGAATATTAGGGAGGGGGAGGGGTGGAATAAAATAAACAATAATTGCATGTAAATATTTATGAAAATGTGTCTAGACCACTTTTTAAATTATAAATGATCCAATATTAAATATTAAATTGAAAAATTGATCCAACTTATTACTGAATATTAAACATTGTCTGTTTGATTTGCTCTTTAAAAAAGAGCACTTGTATGCATTGCAACGAATATATTTCAATTACTCAAAAAAGAGCTTCCGAGACCAAATTGCATTTGTACCATCAAACAAAATGACTTCCTACTTCCTTTTAATAAAACACACAGTCGTGTAAAATCTTGCTGAAAATTGCAATGAAATATGAAGAAGCCCGCTACACCACCCACCCACTATATGAGCATGAATAAATTGCAGCCAAAAATGAATTTCGTATTCATTTATCGTAACTGTATGCAATTGTATGTATTGTTTATTGCCATATAGTGCTGAGTGCATCATAAAAATGTTCACAGAAACATAAAATGAATTGCTGTGAGAAAAAATATTTCCAGCATGGAAGAGACAATATGTTTGCAAGACATTTTTACGGGTTTGTTCATATGTACGCGAATAGTTGCTGCTGGCCGTGGATGTATAAAAATATCGAATGCTGCCAAGATTCGACACAAAAGCATATTGTTGCAAAGTACAAAATCACATTTTATTGTTTTCACAATTCACAGCTTAATAAAAAAATAACGCAACGCTATTTCACATCTGATGACATCTTTTGTCATTCGCAATGTAGATGCAGGCAATCCACTCCAATCATATAATGGTATTAGTTGCTCTTACATTGAGTGATACAATGTGCTTTTTTACAGTTAAAAAAATAACATTATTATTTTGAATTTGTTGTTTTTTTTTCATTTAAATTTATTTTATTTTATTTAACATCAAAATGTGACATTTGATTTTTTTTTGTCTGTTAAAAAGGGATGTCCATAAATTAAGTGACACATTTTTCTTTGATTTATGACTTTCTCCACCCTTATTGTATCAATTTTTTTAACTACATCCTCTGTCCACCCCCTTCTAAAGTAATTGCATAACAAAGTGGTTGTCACCGTGCCCACATTTTTGTTTTACTTTGAGAAAACATAAGATCTTTTATAATCGTATTTAAAATTGAGATAATTTGTTTTTTTTTATGATATATTTTCATTTTCAGGTTATAAAATTTAACCGGATTCTTTAATTATTTTTTTGTAATGGGAAAAGTATCTTGGAAGTTATTCTTCCTATTAAATCCAAGAATGATCACAAAAGTTTGGGACAGTTTTAATTCGTATGTATTTTAAAGTTTTTAGTATTTTTTTTAAGTTTATCAGTGCCCAAAAAAATATTGTTACGTAAGAATTGAGACGACCCTTCCCTCAAAATTTTTATAAATTCGTAACAAATTGGTATTTTCTTCGCTTCCTCCCAAAATAAGTAACTCTATTTATGGACACCCCCTAAGAAATCCTTTACTTGATATTTAATCCGACAAAGTTTCTAGACTTTGATAAAAAAAAATTCCATTGGCGCAACATTAAAAATAAACACCAAAGTGCAACACACAAAAATGCACCCCCACCCACTAAATCGTCGCAACACCGGATAAACCACCCCCTGTATTAGGTCGCAAACATTTTTGTTCAATATGACACTTTGTCACGTGTTATCAGGATAACAAATTGTGGATTTAACACACCACTGAAAGGGTTGAGTGAAAGCACAACACAGCGTAATTTTCTAATGGGGTTAAATTCCTCTGTGCGGGGTTATTATTATTGTTAAAGTAATGCCAAAATATAAGCAATAATCATAATATTATGAAATTGCTGGTTTTCATTACACAAACTTGCGGTTACATTAACATTGTGATGGTGGAAGGGGGTTGGGGGGTGGTGGTGTGGAAATTGCATGTGTCAACAACACCAACAAAACATGTGCAATCTTATATTGCAATCGGCAGTCGCACATTAACTTGTTAATGATAGCGACTCAAGGAATAAATTTTCTGAATAATTGCTCAAGTCGCTCGTTTTTGAAATTGTAGTGTGCAATGCAGTCAATGGGGGGTGCTACAAGCCAAACACACACACACACCTTCATTTACACAAGCGAAGCGTACGCAAATGGTTACACTACCACGTCATGTCAAATGACTTATAGTGCAAAATTCCACGTTGCGTGTTAATTTGAATTGAGAGATGAATGCATGTACGAAGAAGGCAATAGTGCACAGATTCAGGGGTCGGGGTTTAACTTGTTGTTTTTGTGATGGGTGTGCAGTGTGGGAGGGGGTTGGGGGAGGAGGAGAAGGAGGAGTAGTATGGCGGGGAGACTCAATTCCGCTGGCATGTATATTTGAAAGGAAATATTCCAATTACATGATAAAGCATAGTCGTTCATTCAACCTACATAAATATAATATTTTATGTACGTACGTTTTATAAGTAATAATGTGTGCGGTGCCGTATGTGTGAAATGTAATTAAAAAGTCAACTTATTACATTATTTGCTAAATCACTAAATTACATATGTTAACCACATTATTGAACAAACATATGGTGTTTGTGTGTGGATGCGGATGCACTTACGAGCAATATAATATGTATGGTTGGGGCGTGTGTGGACGCCCACATATGGGAAAGACGTGACTTTCAACATTTTGTAGACATGGCGATGGAACATATACAAATGAGGGTGATTAAATGGTGAACTGCATATTAAAGTTGTTTGTGTTATTTAATTACATTTAAGTAACATTTTTTCTCTGGGTTGCCTTAAGTGGGAATAGCCTGTGCCGGTGTATTAAATTGTTTGAATGATTTTCACGATTTTCCGAATGTAAAACATAAAAATACATCTCAGGGAGGGCGAGGTGTGAAATTATGTGGGAATGTAGCTTAGCAATATACTTAATACAGTTTTCTTAACATATAAATAACGTGACCTTGAAATTTTTGATTTCTGTACTTGAATTTTTGTTTAAAATTGTTTCTGATATTGAGATTAACAATAATATATTGTAGAATATCACAAATTCCTAGAAAAAAAACAGTTCTTTAGTTGTATATTTTCATTATGAAACTGTGTCTTTGAATTTTGACCTTGAAATGCTCACCTAGTTTTCTTCTGTAAAATTTCGTGGTCAAAAATATAAAATCTCAATGGTATCTTCTAATTTCACAAAATTTGAGCATTTAAATAATGTAAAATAAAAATAAAACATTTAAGATTTCTGAGTTATAAAAATTATGACCTTGAATTTTTTTATTTTAGCCCTTGAGATGTTCAGTAGACTGATTTATTTAATAAAAATCTATTATAATGGAAAAGGAAAATTTCTAAAATATTTAAGATTTCGGAAATAAAAAAACCTTGACCTTGAATTTTACGAATTTGACCTTAATATGTTTGGCAAAGTTTTTTCATTTCTAAAACTAAATATATATGTTTAAAATAATTTTTTCTAAGTGGGAACGGTTTCTGAGATAGACAATTTGGAGTTTCTCTGCACTCTGCGTCCACTTCTTTTTTTGCCATAAGGATTACATTTAGGGATAATAGGGCAGTAACTTGACGTATCTGATCTTGAAGAAATTATAAAGAGTTTCTTAATTTTTTTCTTTAATATTTTAAATAAAAGTTTCATATATGAACAAAAAATTCAGACGTATCATTGCGCATTTTTTTTAGACCACTTTTTTGTATGTAACAAAACACTTCTAGTAAGAAGAAGTATTGAATTCGTTCTGAAATATGTTACGTGCATTAAAGATATAAACTTGTTGTATGAGAACCCCGAATATTTGCACATAAATTTGATTAATTCCCAATAAAAGTAAAAACAAACTAAATATTATGATGGTTATTTATTTAATTTCAATCACGCACATCATATAACAACCCGCTGCAATCTCAATAGCCCACACACATTGAATATACCCAACCCCTAAAATGTGTGAAATTTTCTTTCAGGCGATAATATTTTCTGTTTTCAATGTACACAACAAAAAGATTGATTTATTAATCGCGTCCAATTCATCGCACGGATTAGACTGTTGAGTAAAATTGTGTGTCCCCTTCGCCCCACCCAAAACCAAACAACGCATACATCTTCAAGCATATATTTTCGTATTGTGTTGATTTTGAGCATTTCGACGCCCCCTACTTCACCACACAGCATTGAATTGCTTCATATATATGACTGCCTCTCCACGCATTAGTTAGGTAAATTGGAGTTGGAATTTATGTAGTAAAGCTAAGAATAACGCAGCGTCATTGTCGCTCGATTAGACGTCTCAGCTTGAATTTCTTTTGTATTTGAGCATTTGGAAGCGAAATACTTAGGAGAGCATGCGGCAATAAATTATTATGCCGATTGGTGCTAATTGACGATAGCAAATTGGTTGATCGTCTTAAGCCGTTAAACCGATTCGAGTATTTGTTTTCTATTCAGTCAGTGCTTTTTCTTTTAAGGAGTGGGAGAAAATGGGGATTTAGCGAAATGGCTATTTGATTTCTTATTTAAGGGATTTAGAAAGTAATGTAAATAGGGGAGAGCTTTAATGTTAAGTATTTAATTTATTAACCAAGCATTGAATAATATTTATATCCTAATATTTTTGTAAATAAAAAAAAAAATATGAAAAAAAATTATTTCATGTAAAACGAATGAACATTGTTCAAGTAATTTTTTATGTTGTAAAACATCAACTAATTTGAATATGGTTTGAAAAAATGACGATGTCATGCTTACGAATGATGTCGTGCTACGATAACTTTTGTATAAATTGAATTGAATGCTCCACAATTATTATATTGTTATCATCGTTAATTTTCTAATCGATATATTACCGTTTTTTTGTGTCCCACCTATACTTATGTTTCGTTCAATATCAAAAGCTTGCATCAATGAATACAATACGTCGATATTTACGTTTATAATTTTATTTCTAGGAAATTCTCTTTGAAAATGTTTATTAATACAATGAACAGTTTCAAATGCATAATTTCATTTTAATAGGATGTACTCATTATGAGTTATGTTTAGAAATGTATTGTACGTAGCTGAGGTTGATGGACTTCTGGTAAATTATGGTTCATTTAATAATCAGTGTTCATCATTAGACGTTTTAATGGTGCACGAGGAAGTTTGATTTGTTTCACTACTCAAATAAACTCATTTTTGTATATTTAAAAAAAGAAAATGTATTTATAACGACTGAAGTTGTGCAATGTTTTTGTTTCAATAAAACTATAAAGCTTCTTGTCTAGATACAGGCGTTATAATTATTTACATTATAGAACAATGTAAATGATGGATGAACAAGCTGCGAGAACCGAATTTAATTTAATTGATAAATTATTGTAAAACTTAAAAATAGATATCAATAAAATTATTTTGGAAGCTGATTTTTTTTTAACTCGATAATTTTCATCATATTTTAATTATCCTTTACCATCATTACATTAGTTATGAAATTGGCCATTATTCTCAGTTTTATTAAAATACAATAAAAATATAATACTATTACAATTATTACCATTGCAACTATATTCGATCCGTTCGTACAGTCAATTAGTATTAAATTATTCTAATTATACACATTTATTTTTTTTTTGGGTTTTGAATTCACCTGACCATAAATATTGAAATAATTATAACAGTTATTGGAAACCCACTGTATTGCGCTTTTTAATTATTTCATCACAATGGTTAAAATATAAATTGCAATCTGATTAAATTGAAGCAATACATGTTTTGGGCTTTTGAATATAAAGCTCATGCACTCACCAACACTTCACATCCACATACAAATTCACACTCCAATTAGTCGCGCAGCCAAATATTTATAAAAAGTTTGTAAAATGATGGCGCAAAATAACCACACAAAATATTTTCGCTATAACTAATAATTTGAAAATGATGCAGGAGGATGAGCAATTCCAATTTAACTATCATATTATTTGGGACATCCTCGCATAATACTGAAGTCTGAAACACAAAACTGTAGGACAAATTGAAGTTTTCACTGTGCGCTATCGTGTGCGTCGTCTTCATTAATTCTGACCAATTTTCTGCTCTCGACAATTTCTAATTTATGCAATCTGCACGAAGGAACCGGATTAACATTTCATGAGACCAATTTCCTTATCATTTGTCTGCCATTCACAGAGCGTTCATACACAACCATAGCTGTTATAATAGACGATGATACTTGCTTCTTAGAAAATGTCATCACAAAGGAGTGGAGGTACCTACAACAAAAGTCGCACAGATCTTCAAGTATGAGACGCATATTATGCAAGTTGTATTATTCACTGAAAACGGTATACACACCGAAAACATTATGATATGGAAAAACACGGCGGAACGACAGAAGCATCACGAATTTAGTGAAAAATTGATGCACTTGGAAAATTTGTGAGTGCAGTCGTCCCTCGCTGAATGGGGGTTGGGATTTGAGGAAATTTTTTTTGTTTTTAACTTAGTTAAATGTGTTTGACTTAAGCGAAGGAACAAAAATTAACTAAAGTGATTAAAATTTAATAATTGAATTAAATAAAATTAAGTAAAATGAATAAGTCAATTACTTTTTTTAAATTTAAGGTTAAATGATTTAAAACGTTTCCTAATGAATTATTTTAATTTTCTTTTAAATTCATCAGAAATGATGAGCCTAAAATTGTTTTTTAAAATTCGAAAAACTAAATTGTTAAGTTTTTATTTTCCGATTCAAACTTGCCGGAATGTTTTGGGAGCATAATAAATAATTTATCAAATAAAAACATTTTTATATTTATAAACCAGTCCTTATAAGCACTAAAATAAAATATTTAATAATATTTAATAAGATAACTTTAACTTTATTAAATAGAAATAGAAATTTAAAATATTACTTAATAAGATAACTTTAACTTTATAAAATAGAAATAGAAATTTAAAATCAAAATTATGTGGCTTAAAAACGGTGGACTACAAAATAATGTGTTTATTTTTTTGATGATTAAAAACTCTTCAAAATACAGCTGTCAAGCAAAGGAATTTCTTTAAATCCCTTAATCAAGAGTGAAATTTCACAGTTAGCTATTCGAAAAAAAAAGGATTTATTGAATTCAGGTAATTATACAAAACGCTTTCAATTCAATTTCACATTTATCCGCAAAATGGGGGACTACTGTACATGCACAAAATATTGTGCATGAAATGAAATGAAATGTGCACACAGTGCTCTAATATGTGTGTGAGCAATTCTTGAGAAATAAGGCAATTGCTTTTTACACTTTATACAATGTACATAGCTACTTTCAAAAAGAAACCTTTAGTTCTTTCCACTGCCACTTGTCATTTTTCATGTACAATATCTGCCGCGAGCTGTGTGCTCGCATCTTTGAATTTACGTCTGTCGTTGGATTTAAATTTTCCGCACGACGAACTGCACATTGCACAATAATAAAACTCTGATGCTTAATACCCGCAGATTCATTCGCGTGCGCGCATCTTTTTATTTCCTTTTGCAATTTCAAAGTGCAATGTCGGTGTGCAAAGGAGTTCCACCCCCCCATCTACATCTTCTACTTATAACAATTTATTTGTATAATATATGCACGTTCCTCTTAATGTGGGTATATGTACTCCTATCATATTTATGATATAATTTATTTGCATAAAGACGCTACGGAATCCGGGTGTTATGAAACAGAATAAAATGAAGTACATATACTCGTGCACAGATCCACACTTGTACGAAGGAAAAAAAAATGGCCTTGTGCGAGTGGTACTGCAGTTTTTGCAGCATTCTGCAAGCCATCGTCAGTGCACGTTTTATCATTATTACTTTTGTCATATATTTTCATATTTGCATGCTATTTTGTCACTGATATTTCTTTTCTACAGATGTTGGAAGCCCGAAACAAGCACTCCAGTCACCTCACCAGTGCTTGGTGGCAACGGAAACTCCATTCCCCCAAATCCACCACACCCTGCGTCCGTGTACATAATATATAAGGTCGCTACGCGACTAACTATACTTGCACAGTATGTTTCAGACATCTTGCACATTGCACACTGAAAAATTGTGTGCTGCAATTTATTTTCTCGAGAGGAAACCGGAAATCATTTTCCTTTGTGAAATTGTGATTTTTATTATTTCTTCAATTCATTGCTTTGCTGCGCTGCCATGTCGTCGTCTTTCATAGCATGTTATTGCTAGTGCTTGACTCTTGCCAACTTAAGCTGTTACACAACTCAGCCAAAGAGGGAATGCGGATTTGTTACAATACAGTCCAAAATAATAAACGTATGTACGAGTGAGTGCTGTACTCGTAGGTAATTTTTGCAGAAATGAATTTTTATTTTTAAATGTTGTGTTTTTTCGCTATTGTACTCGTTTAAGTACGAGTTATTCCGGTAGATGAAAAAAAAGAAGAAGGATTTGCAAGTTCGCTTTGTGAGATATGTCATGATTTTTGAAAAAAGTAATTAAAATGAAGTATTAAGCATGTGGCAAGTTGCCGCAGTATGCGGGGCAAACGAAAACAACTTAAACTCAATAGCCAGTTGATCATAAATGTTCTGCAATGACCAAGCCCTCAAAACTTACAGAAGAATGCACACAATCACTCCAATATAACGCCCACATAACCAAACTCACTCTTCCTTTGTACCTAGCAGAGAGAGTGCTACATTGAAGAAGTTCACGGGCAAACTACCTTCAAAATCAAGAATCTCATCTTGCGGAAAGCTGGGACAAACTTGCGTCTTACTGAAACCATATTCTAGAACTTTAGAAGGCTTAACTCTTACTACTTCCGAACCCCCAGTTAGCAAAAGAAGTGCTGGAAACTCACCAATAATAAATTGAGAATCGCAACAGGTTTGGTATCAGGCCACTGTCCACTTAATCGCAATCTTAACTTCATGGCGCTGTTCGAAACAGATCAATGCTATTTCCGTAAAAACGGTACCAGAAGAATGTGCCTTCACTTACTATGCTACTGTCTCTGAAGACCATATTATTCTACATTATTATTTTGGAATATAACCCAGGGAACAATGGACTTGTCTGAGTAAGTAGGGTTCAAGAAGCGCTTCCTTAAATAAATAATAATAATGTGACATTGAAATAAAGAAATTTATTTTGTTTAATCCCTTCAGTTATTACTTTTCTCATAAAATTGAATAATGATGTCGTTCTTAATATGGTTTTACGATGGATTAATTGTTTAATTCACAGGCAATTTAAAAATATACAAAAACCATTGCTTCACTTTTAGTTCAGTCGAAAAATAACGAAGGCTCGAAACTACAACTGTATAGGACTAATAATAATCCTGTCAGTTCTTTCAAATGATTACGAGTCGTGGATACTTAATATAACAAAACTTTCCTTTACTGCAGCGATTGAAAGGAAAATTATGCGAAGGATTTACGACCCAAAATTTAAAGAAGAAGACTAACGGAGTCTTTACAACAACGAGATCGTTCGTGAGAAGATCGTTCTGGTAGCAACCATAAAACTCAATAGTTGATAGCCCAGCGAAAGCTCTCTTTGCGGTTAGACTTGTAGAAACAAGGAGACAATTAAGACCACGCCTCAGATAGGAGGAATGCGTAGGCCTAGACGCAAGAGTACTTGGAATATTAAACTGGTGGGTCGCGACCGCTCAGTCTGAAGCAAATTGTTTGTATCAGTCCAAACTTCGAACCGGGTTGTTGCGCCTCGTATAATGATGATAGATACTTCCCAAAGACGTTGGCTTTTTCTACACTATTGTATTTAAAGGATTAAATTAAATATGTTCCAACTAATAAAATTATGAAATTAAAAATTAATATTTTAATGTTCAAAATTTTTAAAACTTCACAAAGCATTTTTCTGCCTTATCAAGTATGTCGGTTTTTTTGTTTAAATCACAAAAAAAAAAAATTCAACATATGAGAGCGTAACATAATTTCGCTATTATGCGGCACAAACCAAAAGATAGAACGCTTATTTGCGTGCACCGAATGGCAAGTAGTAAGCACACATCGGCGTACCATCCCCAACACAAGCCCGCATGCTTCAAAAATCTAGTGCAAACATTTATCCATATTTAAAAAATTCAAGCCACCATGATTTATTTAAATATTTATGAATTGCCAGTGAATTGATAATAAGCTGCCTCTTTGACCCTGCTCCTTCATTTTTCATTTTTTTCTTCCTCTTCGTACATCTTTGTTCCAACACACTTTTGTTTTGTGATTCCATTTTTCTTTTCCATAGGCCATATGCCTTCATTTCCCTACAATCTACATCATACTGGTCTCCAGCGTTGATGTGTTGCTGCAATATAATATTTTGTACAATAACTGGCTACATACGTGTAGGACGTTGCTGTAGTAGGTAGGATTCATTTTGACTCCCACTGCCAGCCACGTTGTTGTTGATGATTTTCTTCATATTATGCCGCACCAGCATTACAAAAAAAGGAAAAAAAAAATGCGGGGCAAAAAAATGTGTATAGGTATTTTATCTTTTTCGGTTTTGTTTATTGTCTTGTACACATGCCGGTGATGATGATGGTGGTGCACATTGCGTGATGAGGGGGAAGCGCCCCAAAACCCAAACGTACGTACACACATATATTTCTCATCTTTGAAATGTTTTTGTGCGCGAGGCCTATTTCACGTCTTCACTTTTATATTCGGGGTTTTGTTGTTTTATTTATTTTTTTGTGTTTCCTTCTTCTTCGAGGATGTTGTTCATTTTCGTTTTAATATTTGTGTATGAGTCTTATGTTGGATGATGAAATTATGCGTCTGGTCTTAAAGATATATTGTTTGTTTTGTTTTGCAGACATTTCGGAGGATTTGTGAAGCGATGGAGATGCGCCTTTTTGGACGGGGGGGGGGGGAGTGGGGGCAGCTGAAAGAAATGCCTTAAGGTGTATGTAATGGCAGCACGATTTGCTGAGCGTTAATTATTAATTAGGTCTTTTGGTGGGGTCCACCTTACGGCATCTTTGTGCCTTATGAATAAGGAATGTGCAGTAATTAGCGAATTGAAATGAGAGAAGTTTTGGATGTTCTCAGTGGGGATGGATTTTTTTTTTTTTTGTAAGTAATACAATTTTGTGAATTTTCTTTTCTTTTGTTTGTAACTTAATACGTTTTTGATTCGTAATAAATTGGCAGCATGACTTTGGGAAGTATCAGACTGAATTATTACAGAAAATACTAAGCAGATATAATTGAATGTATTATTTAGTTACGTGTAGATTGGGCTTGGAAAGGTTATTTAAGGTCAAATTAATAAATGTTTATTTATTATTGAAGGGCATTTACTTATATTTGTTTCATACCGAGATTATTGGATTGAATGCACCCAAATTGCTTCAATTGCATACTTGTGGGCGTTAAAGTAAATGTAAATTATTTGATTGGTGCATTGTAAAGTCGATTAAAAGTGATAATTATGTTTACAATTATTCCCAAAATTAGTTAAAAGCAAAAAAAAAATAACGGTAATTAGTTTGAAAAGAAAAATATTCCCGTTTTTTGTTAAGCTCAAAATTTGAATCGTCTCAAATTTTTTCCTATCTTTTACATTAAGGACATGCCATTAAAACAAAATAATCATACACGCATTAAATTACATCAGTTTTATGAGCAATAAGGCGTGCAATTAAATTGTTTATAGATAACTGCCAAAAAGTTTGATAATTTTGCAAACTAAAAGCATATTCTTGGAACATAAAATTTAAACTAACTACCCTTACTTACTTAACTACCTTGAAAATCTCTCACTAACACTATGACAATTTTAACTAACTTCAATTATTTCGTCCATTACAGCAGCCATAACCATTGCATTTAGCATACACTGCCGTGCACTGCATCCCACCCTCCCCCCTCGACGCTGGTCGTTATATATTTCAAAGTCGATTTAAACTTTTCAAATTGCTTAAGTCTTCCAAGCACGATCTGATCATATAATATACATAATTGCGTATATATAGCTTGCAACAGTTCCTCGCCCTCGAAACGTCCTCTCTGTTCAGCATCGTTGTATTGCATCTAAATGGTGGGTGCATGCACATTGCACACATAAGACAATGCACAATGCAATTTCTCGAATAATTTTTCATCGTGAATTCAGCACACAAAAGCTTCAACAATACAATGTGCATGCATACATAGCTTTTGCACTAATGCTTTTACAGAAACATAAATCATCTGTTCATATTATGCTTAGCATGATATATGCAGCAGTGTGTGTTTTTATATACAAGTAAAGCTGCGCTGAGGCATTAATAGTCATAGCTTAATACAATACGCTTGCCGTGTGTATAATAAAACAAAATATTTCTTTTTAAATCAAGGGGTGGTGGCAAGCACGCAACACACAAAGAAAACAAAGCGTCCCAACAAAAGACACGGCAAAAAAACGACCCAACCGAGACAGACAACCACATAAACGTCCAAATGCATGTTGTTGCTATACGCACAACACCAGGCAGAGGAGGGATGAGCAATGCCGCTTGATGATGATGATGGCGGCATTGCAATGATTGTTAGATTGTTGGTCATTACTCTTAAGATACATTGCCATACTATTAGTTTTATTATGTTGCCATCATTCTTCAATAAATAAATACAAAAAAAAAAGAAAGAGGAGAAAAACCTCTCCCACCCACACAAATTGCTTATGCAGTACGTATACAACAATAGGGTAGCACTGCCCAAAATGTTTCACCCTATGTATGAAAACGGTTTGTTGCGGAGACCCCTCATAAAATGGGATGCCATTATCATAGTGGACGATAAAAATGCGAAAAACATGAAATAAATAGGGTAATCTAGAGAGAATATAGGCCGGGGATTAATCAAATTCATTGCATTTAATTTGATGTGAATTCTGAGTGGGAGAGCGAGCGAGCTGTGGCGCGTTGGCTAATTAATACATAAATTATTCCCTTTGTGGACGCGTGAGAATGTACATGAATTGTTTAATTTAGTACCTAGATAATGCGAATGATAAACAAATATAATTATGAGTAATTCCTCAATCAATGTTATTGATAAAATGGGATTAGTTATATTAAAATAATTCCATTATTTTTCAATTACGTGAATTTAAATCAATTTACAATAACTCTCTGTACCAGGAAAAAATGCATAACCATATTTAAACGCCCGAATTGCTGCAAAAGCATACTATTTGGTAATAACTTAAAAGTATTTAAAGCAGTTTAAGAATATTTTATTTATTTGTGATTAGTTTTTGAATTTTTTCAGTGTTTTTGAATTTCGCTCGTACAAAAATTGATAAACTAAATATTCTGGCCATGGAAATATTTATTCACTCCGTTTTTTCCCCTTCAGCAGATAGGTTGAAAATAGCGATAATTAAATATTAAAATTTATGGCAATAATTCGATGTTTTAAAGTTATCATCACACAAATTTCTTCATCGTATTTACATTTTTTTCCATTGATTTTTATCCAGGTAATAACCACGGAAATATTTACTTTCCTGGTCATAACTATTATTCATTTTAATGAAATACTTTAATTCTGTGCTGATGTACTTCAATTAAATTATGAATAGAATATATTTAACTTATTAGAAGCAATACACATTTATATTATATTATTTCAAAGATGCCATAAATATTGGGTAACGTTTGAATGTTAACACTTTAATTCAACCTACCAAATTTACAATTTTCAATAGAATTTTGAACAAAATTTGGAAAATTTCACAAACATTGTTTATGTGCATTGCAGCAAAGGTTGGTTTCAACTATTAAAATATTTAAAGCACTCGTATTTATTTTATCAAATAAAGTCCCATTGAGCTTAGCATTCCATGAAATTGGCCACACTGACCACCGGAGGCATGCCAAAACTACAGATATTGCATTACGAAATTATTCTCGCAAATGGATTTAAATTCATTTGAGCAATGCATGCCTTAAGTATGTTGTCGTCCTGTAAATTATCAAAGGAGATAAACAAACCAAAACTCAATAATAAATCATTTAATTTGATTGACCCACAAAAGTCATTGATTGCGAAATGGTAAGGCGTTTTATTATTTATTGCATTTATTTGTATAGTAATGGTGTGAATTTTATTTTATTTATTATTAAATAAAAGCAATTTAAGGATGTATTGTTTTTCAGTACATACTTGTAAGTTATAGTGCCGTAAAAAATTTACGAATAAGTTTAAATAAAAGCACTTCCTTTAAAAGTGTATTAAATAATTGATTGTGTGCAACTAAAATTATTTAATGTCCTTTAAAAAATCAATCTCAAAATAACGATACAAATAAACACAAACAAAAGCTGCGATGAACAATAAAAAAATATTGCAAATCTGTAAAACACGTGTGGAATCACAAGGTTGTAGTTAATACCTTCAATAATTCAACAAAAGCTTCCAATGGCTTAGCGAGTGACAACAAACACACTCACACATACGGCAATTGTCATTTATTTTTGCTGCATGAACGGAGGAAGGGGGAGGGGAATTATTAATCAACACTCAGGGAATACTAAAATAGCATGGGTTGACCCGCCTTTTGTAGCCGACGAATTCATGCTGCATATGATGTGTGCTCGATATATGAAAAGCATAACACGTTAGATTTGTTGGGAATGGGGCGAAGGTCACACAACCTCACAATGCGTACAAATTGTAATGCTGACAAGGGATGAGGACACTAATAGATAAACGTATGTAAGCCTTTAAATAAGTTATGAACTTTGTACCCGTCAACGTTATAAGGGTTGATGGCGGAAGCATTTAGGAACATGCATTTATTGACCTTTGTTATTGTGGTGGGTTCTATACTTTTTATTTTACTAAATTTGCAGAAATGTTTAAGCGAAATAACAAAGTTGTCAATTAAAATGTGTGAATTATAGTTAATAAAATTGACTTAAGTATAAATTTACCTATTTGGATAATTTAAAAAAGCTTTAAAAGCTTTCAAGTTTATTAAAATGTTCATAGATGGCGCTGAATTTTAATTAAATAAATCTTAAATTGTCTCTTATTTCAAGACTGCTACAAATTGCTAGTCAAATTATAAAACCGAAAGACGAGAATAGATCCTTTAAAGCAATTAATAACAATTAAGATAAAATTTAATAATCCTTAGATTAGGCAACAGTTTCAATTAAAACTTAAATTTTCTCTCAACGCACACTCAAATATTAGATAGAACGTAATGAATACACTCAAGTCAGCCACATTATTAAACCGCTGAACTTACAACTCACACAGGCACACACATCCTTCTACATTTCGTCATAATTTACATATAAATGTTTGACATTGTGTCTTCTCAGCGTATATTAATATTTAGAAGTGTTTGCGCCCAAAACTCAAAAACCCCACAGCACGGTTAAATTAATGAACAATATCTGAATAATATATTCATTTCGCACACGACTCCCAACAAACTTGCGATATAAGTCAACAATGACACGGAGTTCTTGGTTGTCTCCGCTCTTTATACCGCAGCCATTGTCAGTCAATCTTCCGCAAAATAAGAAGTACACCCAGATAGCATGAGGAAGTTCCCACTGTATACAGCGAAAAAAAAAGGGACGTAATAAAACCATATTACAACGCGACACTGTAAGTATAAAAATATAAAACAAAAAAAAATAAAAAAATAAAAAGGAAGTTAAGTAGAGCAGCGCGGTCTCAACATATACAGAAGACGTCTTCGCGTGCACAAGTCACGCTCACGTCCGACATTAAGGATCAATTTGAGTCCAAGTCTACAGCGTTGGTTGCACATGCGGACCCATGGCTGACGGGCTGGAAGAAGTGCGGTTTGCACACGCAAAGCATGAACGGGGGCGCTAAAACTGTGGCATAAGGAAAAAAGAAATAAACATAAAATGAAGAGCTTGCTTGATATTATGTATGTATTTTATGTATGGTAAATGTTGTGAGCACGATGAAAAATGGTGCACGGAATAAAATCCTTTAAATAAAATATTCATACAGAAAATTCTTTCCGTCCTTGCTGTGGGCTGTGGCTGTGTGTTGTAATAATATGGTGCTGCCCTAATACCCTAAATATGGTGCCTTCGTGTGCAATCGTGTATTGCCGTTTGGGCTATACATTATTATGCGAAAGCAAAATCAAACGGCTTTATTTGACCGGAACTAAACTTCAGATGGAAAATATAAATGTACATAAGTCCGCCCACAGAGGAAGTTTTAGAAGTTCTTAACTCACGGGCTTATTCGGTTATTTTCGTTTGCAAGGATGCGCCAAACATTTCACTCATTTTGTCTTTTTATGTAAATAGATGCAAGGACACAGTTTTCCCCTTTTCTTAAATGGTTTGAACATCCGTTATTGAAATAGAATATTGATTACCTAAAATACTCCTTTTATTTATTAAGAAAAATCCGTCTCGACGGTAACGCATTTTCATTGCATAGTCAAAAACGTACTCCACGTGCTTCCACCCGCAAGGAAGCTATCCACTGTCAAGTCTTTTAATTCCCAAGTGTGACACACCAATGAAAAAGGATCACATTGAACTTTCCCTGCGCACAAAGGAATTGGCGACAGAAAAGACACGAACTGCTGCTGATATATTTTGAAAGCTTTTAAATAGACAATTTGAAAATGCTAATGTAACACCTGAAGTAAGTTTCAGCGCAGTTTCATTTCGTTGCCTCAACACCTCTTCGTGTGATGGTAATGGATGGCGGAAGGGCGCCAGTTTGGGTTTAAGGAAAGAAATGGAAACCCCCAAAAAAAACAGAAAAAAAAAAAGCGGAAAAAAATAAAAATACGGAGACAGTCTGCACTCGTGTACAGTGCAAAAGTGCGGAACGATGCTGCTCACTGGAGTGGAGCAACGACACCTCTTTACCATACAGTGCGGATAGGTGTGTTTGTGGAATCCACCAAGAAAAATGACACAATTCCGTGACGATCGTGAGCGTGCAGGAATGAGAACCGGAATAGTAGAAATTGTGTGCGGTTTGGATTTATATTGTGCATGTATGCGCGCGGGAGCTTTTGGTGCCGAGCAAATGAAATGGGGAATGCAAAAAGCAAAGGTGTGTATGGCGGTGAGGCGCGTCGCGGTTCTGTGCTCTGGGTGGTGTGTTGAATGTGCGAGTCTGTGAACGTATGCATGGTGGGGAAAATAGATTGTTGAAGGATGCTGGGCGTGAATGAAAACAGGAAATGAAATTGTGCGGTTATGATAATGCGGTTGTTTCGGAATTCTTCGCACAACTGTACCGGGAGCGATGGGAGCTGCTCGTGTATTTATCTGTTGCCGCAGTCGGGGTATCCTGACGGAATGGTGGTTAATATATGGGGGACATGGTTATCTTTATTTGTGGCTGTTGCGCGCCATCTCAGCTCACACCAAAATGTGGCACGCTCTTGTTTTATTGTGTTGTGCAAGTAATGGGTTTGGGGTTTTATTGGATTATAAATTAATCAGTGGTTTGTACAAAAAAAAAAAACAACAAAAAACATAATTTTTATCCAATTATACAATTTAATTTGTTAAATTCATTACGACAACCGTTTTTAATAGTACATTCTTTATACGGCTGTAATTTACTTATTTTATTGAATTATTAACTACGAAAATGATAATTAAAATTGAAAAATACTTTGGGCTTCATTTTCCAATCGCGTTTAAATTAAATAAAAATTTTCCACTGTTGTTATTGAATGTATAACAGATTAAGCATTTTTTCATGACAAAATTGGATTATGTATGTCGAACCTTTTGTAATGTTCACATTAATGTGCCCATAAAGAGGCTCGACGTAAATTCCATTCAACATCGTTTAAACATAGCACAATGAAGCGTGCTCATTATAACGAGACTCTCGTATGTTACAGCTCTGCCCGTTTGTGTTATTTACTATCCACATTCGATTAAAAATGATTTTATTTTAATAATTCATGAAGTGATTATTCATTATTTCGTTTATTGCCTCTTTCAATATTAATTCATGTTGAAAAATTGAATTAATAAAAATAATTGCTTGTTGTTGGTCTTGTCGTCATACATTTTTTAAGTGCGTAAAAGGATGTGACATTATATCGGTAATTTATTTATTATTTAACTCAACTAATGGACATTACGTTTTTCCATAATTTACTTTGAAATAAATAAATTAATCCACTGTCATTGGCAGGAATGTGTACAGACAATTAAAATGTTATGTTGACCGGTGGAATAAGGGGGTTGGAGCATTGTTTTAATAAAAGTGCTTCACATTCTTTCATTGTGCGAATTTAATTAACATTTTCTTTGTCAATGTACTCGTTTATATTTCAAGCGATGACTCTCCGTGACTATTTAAAGGGATCGATTATAATTAAAATTGTGGCTTGGATGGAGAAAAGAGTGTAATAGCTTTGAATTGTACATAAGGAAAATTATTAATTAATCTTTTATGTTCGTTAATCAATTTTTGTAATATATTTATTATTTTAAAATTGGATTTTTATCATGTTTTGTATAGCGTTTGATTTAATTTTCGTCTTAATTTGTCTTCTTTATAAAATTAGTGACATTCAATATTTATTTTATTGAAATAAAATCTTTAGAAAATAGTTTAACTGCAAAACACCGAAATTATTATTATTATATTGCAGATATTTAGGCGCTTATTAAATTTTTATTTCATATGCGCCTGAATACTTGCAATAGAATGCATTTTGGCGTTTTAATTTTAATCGCAAATTAAGTATTAAATACATTTTTCAGATTTACTCAATTTTTATTTCCTTATTTCTAGTAAATAATAATTAACTTTATTATTTAAACGAATATTTTAAACCCGAACTATATTTGCTTAATAATAGGCTATTTATTTTCAAGAGTAAATTAGCTTAATTGATCAAAAAAAAAAATGAAAAAGTTCTTCTTAAAATTAAAGTATCCACTAGAAACGTTCAAGTGGTTTTTATTTTAATTTAAAAGTCACCCTACTCAATACACACTGGTGAAAAATACAAATTGCAAATAACATGCAGTGCAACTCAATGGTCCAATTTGGCGAGCCACATGAATCCACTTTCGGTGCATTGGAAAATGTGCACTTGAAGCTAAATTCAAATATGTACTTCCAATTTTCTGCTAGCTATTTCTCTGCGCATTCAAAACTTCTCCATCGGACGCTGGTGCGGCTAGTGGAGAGAATAGAACTACTTACATGTATTATTGAATGGAAATACTTCAGAATACTTTGTGTAAGATTGCTGACAATTTAACTGCACAAATTTGCAAATTGGTTGTGCCATTGTACAAATGGAAATAAAGAACTTCGTTCCGCATCGTGTGTCACACCAATTCAGATGGCCACCCCTTTATTATTGGGGATCACAAAAGAGTGCAGCTAGATGGGGGAAACACAACTAATTACGATAAAATTGGACAATGATTTTAATTGAGCCAATTGATTGGAATTGAATTGATATTCAAGCGCACCCACACACTGCACACACACTGACACACACATAATGGTGGAATTGTTTCAGTGCAGATACTTTTAAATTGAATGTCATTGCGTATTATCAGCGAAGTGGCAGTTTATGTGCAGTATAACTAATTTGCTGAATAATTTAATTGGATGACATTTGCGCGAGGATTTATCAGCCCCGACATAAAGGCATATAAAGGACGTGAAGAATTAAATTTTATTTCTGTATTCTGTACAGTTTGGTTTGGTGCAAAAATGCTTGTAATCCCCCGCACGCGCGCGCTCTTTGCAGTTGTGTCATTTTTTATTACATCATTAAGATAACATTTGTGTGATAAATTGCCGAAATAGGAATTTAGGCGTAAGAATGGAGCAAAAAAAAGGGTATGTATGGGACGCGCGTTGTCGACAGGAAGAACACAAAACCTAAAAGCAAACTCCAAGCATATACCTGAAGCCACGTCTTCCTTTTTTCTTTTTA
Source organism: Sylvicola cinctus (assembly GCA_963854165.1). Classification (NCBI taxonomy): domain Eukaryota; kingdom Metazoa; phylum Arthropoda; class Insecta; order Diptera; family Anisopodidae; genus Sylvicola; species Sylvicola cinctus. The sequence continues at coordinate 10,202,988 of OY974082.1, forward strand.
GACAATAGAGAATTAAATTCACAATTTAAGACGCTGCCTGCCTTTCTGCCAGCCTTCTGCAAACACGCATTTATACAGGTGTATAATAAATTCCAGCTTCAGCGTGTGCCATTGTGTGTTGGGAAGGGTTGGTGGATTTAAGCTATGTGTTTGCATGCGGAAGAAACGTACATTATTCACACACAAAAAGGAGGAAGCATAGGCAAAAATAGGGGATGGTGCAAATGTGTACACACACACACACACACACACCCACATGTATTATAGACGCATTTGCAAATATATGTAAGTCGAATAAGAAACCAAATGCAAAAAACAAAAAAATAAATACTTAGGAGTGCACAAAAAAAAATAACAAGAAGAAAAATGGAGACGCGCAGAAAGAAAGATGTGAATTACACTGAATTTTTGGGGTAGAAATTGAATTGATGGCACTGAAAGCTCTTCATCTATGCTTAATCGAGCTTAAATAAAGTCTTAAAAATGAACGATATTTCCCTTTTCCTGCTTCTTCTTCTTCTTCTTATTCCACTCCACTTTACTAGTGAGCTATGCTTCTTGTTGTTGGTGTTGTTATGCCGTTGTGATAATGTGCCTTGGCGCACCAGAAATTTTCGCGAATTTGCTTGTTGGTTGGCTGGTTTTGTTCTATGATGAGTTGAACAATGTATGAACGCGCGTACAGGCTTATAACAAGCGAGGGGGGGGAGGGGGTTTCTGTGCGCCACATACACGGATGCAATCGGTAGTGAAGGAAGTAATTTGAGCGTAAGTGTAGTAATTCCATTTCTTTGTTGATGGATTTATGAACTACACTTCCATCGCATTGTTCAATTTCCTTTCTCTTATGTGGAGAAGTATTATGTACGACTACAAGAGTACGCTCTTCCGTACATCCTTTGAAGGTGCATTATCCTTACATTCATGTATGTATCGCATATCTATAGACATTTGTAGAATTTATCTTATGAAACGGCATAATGGAAGCATTTCTGGTTAGATAAGGTAGTTATCTCTGGGTGTGGGGGTAAATTATTGTTTTGCATTTTCAATGATAGCGTGTACACGTTTGTCAGGATGTATACTGTGGCGTGGCGGATGGGTTTTGAGAAATGAACTGCATTTTAAGTTGGTTATACGTATAATGAATATTTACTCAAAAGCCATTTGTAACTTTTAAGTTATAACTACTTGAAATTAATTTGAAAGTGATTGTGAATTGAATTTGGTTTGGCTTATTTGGGTAATAAATTATGGAAGATAATACACGGTTTTGGATGTAAATTTTAAATTCAATAAATTGTATCACTATTCATTTTCACTAAAGATAAAATTAATTATAAAGTCTGCATAACTTTAGGCGGTTTATTTTATTTTTTAATAAAGATAAAACCAGGTCTGGGTCTTTGTCTTACAATAAGATTGCTAAAGGCCAGGCGCAACTGTCCGCAAGTTAAATATTCAAAGTCTAGTCCTACGAATTCATCATAACTGAGACGAGGTCTCAATTGCCTCCTTGTTTCTAGAAGTCTTCCTGCAAAGACAGCATTGGCAGGGTTATCGTCATTCGTTCTGGCTAAATACCCATCAGAGTCTATTGAGCACTAATTATTTTACAACATCGATTGTGTTCTATCACTCATACAACTGAAAGACTCCTATACTATCTTCACATTTGGGGCCGTAAATCCTCCGCAGGATTTTCCTTTCAAACGCGGAATTATACTAAAGTTCTGTCCTATTCAGTGTCCGCGTCTCAAAGAAGCATGGAAGAACTAGCAGGATCGCACTCCTTACCCAAGTTAACATTAAAATTAGTTTTAAATTCAATTTTGAAAGTTGAATGTTATTTTTATTTAATTGTTTTGAACAAAAAAAATAAATAAATAAAATTTCTTACGTAAATAAGTAGCAAGCTATATTTAATTATTATTCGAATTTACCTTCCAGCTTTCACGACATCATAAATATAAATACCTGCTGTAATGTTCACCAAAATAATTTTCATTAAACAATGCATTCCCTAATTAATTTTACACGACAGCTGCTTGCTATTTTAAGCAAAACAATTTTGAAAATGTAAACCCATTAACAAAATGACCAGAAAAATCCCTCGCTCTCTCTCTACAAACAAGTCATCAACGGATCACTTGTTTGCATCAATTTAAAATTTAATGGAATGCTTTTAGTGAATGAAATCATGTGCAAAAAACTTCCCACTCAGCCAATTACCATTTAATATTACATCAAATATTTGTGCATGCAAACAACCGAATGCATTTCATCCCTTAAAAATATTTCCACTCACAATAATAAATTACATGCTACCCTACTGTTGGCCACCTCGACAAACGCATTTCATAATTGTGACCCAAATATTTGCACATGTTCAAACATTTCTCGAAACCCAATGTATTGATATTATTAATTCGTTAAAAAAAACAAGGACACGCATTTATTAAATACAATGCGTTTTGTCGCATTAACCATATATATTATAATATTTAATATTTGAACATGCACAAGCGCCGCATGTCCGCATAGTCGGCATATTATCCTTGGCCGCGTGTGTACTGCAATCATCAGTCAGTTGTACGATCGAAAATCAGAAATGCAAAAAGGATAACAACAACGACACACAAAATGCAATACGACAAAAATGAAGGCTTGGCGAGAAAAAAAAATTGCTACTGCATAAATGTCAATGATAATAACAATTTATTGCAATTTCTACAATTTATTGAAAAACTGAATGAGTATAAAATATAAAAAGGGAGAAGAAATAAAATAAAATTAATGTATTGGGGCAATTTAAATTATTGCAGGTATTTTTCGCTACATATTTGTTTTATCTCGTCAGCTTTATTACAGTGTAAGGACGTAGAATTTTTATATTTATAAATAAAATCACAACAATAATATTTCAAATTGATGCATTACGGTTTGTTATTGAGGACGTAAACAAATATTTTAATGACATTTTTATAATTGTGTTTTTATCAATAGGTCCTTAAATTTAAAAATAAAAATTACTTAAATGCAATCAAATAGTTTTAAGCTTATTAATAGTAATAAATGTTAATTTTATTCGCTTCTCTTAACAAAACGTGATCATATTTTAATACAAACAATAGTGGTGTCCTTTTCACGTTTATCCCTAGATAAAGATCTCCATCAGTATCAATAATTTAATATATTATGTAATTACAATAGATAGTTAATCGATCGTATTATTAACCCAAAAAAAAAAAACAGGTTGACAGTTTTTATATTGTATTTTTATAATTATCCATGTTTTAATGATTTGGGACAACAAAGCTCTTTGGGACAGTGGTCTTTCACGAATTTTATTCACTTTTGTGACAGTAATGAATTTGTTGACTTTAACCAAATGCAGGAAACGAATCCCTTTCTTAAATTAATTCTGAAAACATCCTTAAAGTCATTAAATGCAAATGCCCTATAGAATAATTTTATCACGACGAGCAATACTTTGTCCAAATGTCAAATACGCATTCAACCATTTCACAGCAATGAAATTTATTAAAATAAACAACAATGAAATTTATCGGTACACGTAAATCTTAATCAATATTTTGCTGAATCTTCCACATTTCATAACTTTACACAATAATAAATTTCTCTAGACAACTGCATTCATCTTCTAATTGCTGTGCACAGCAAGCGCCTTCACATTCCACCCCACCACTCAACAACCCCCTCACCAATTGCATTCTATTTATACGACAACAATGTCAGCGCACTCACAAATCTCGACATTATTGTGCTCAGATACTCACTGCATCCACATCAAAGGAATTCAAGAAATCCGCTTATAAATAGAGGACTTTGCACAAAACTAAATAAATATGTAAGACGAAAAGTGTGGAAACAAACATCAAATGCAATGGAATGGAATGGAAGGCGAAGCAAAAAACTCCTACACATAAATATAAAATAAACAATAGCAAATAAAAACAAACAATTTATTGTTGTTGTCGTCTTCGTTATGCGCTTCAACGTGTATGACAGCTTCAGTTTTGTCAGTGCACAGTGCTCCAACGTGCTGCATGCTCTCACTACTCAGGGACGCAAGGGAACGATTAAGCGCTCCACAGTATGTGATATATTTCAAAGCACAAAAAGATAGTTGACGCTTGATGGGGTATGAAACTAAAAAGCGAGCGTGGGTGCTATCCTTGCTGCCACACAAATGTACAATGGAAGCAAACTGCAAACGCACACAAACAGTGGAAAAGGAGCATCTTGATAGCTCCCGCATTTAAACCAATATATACAACTATTGTAGTAAGTACGTTACGTGCAGCAGATACTTACTCGTTGGTGCAAACTTTCAAGTTTTGGTCTATTCCCAAAAATTTCACATGTTCTTTTGAAGCAATGATTTTTATTCTCTTTTTTTCCCCTACTGCGACAATTTATCTTTTCACCTCCTTTGTTAAAACATTATGCTCTTTGTTGTATATATTATGTTTAGATGAAGAAAATATATTGAAAACCTTTTTAACAAACTTTAAAACTTCATGATGTGTTGCAACAAAACAAAAATAACCCAAAAAAAAAAAAAAATGAAGCGAATGGCGAAAAAACCTGAAATGGTACAGCTTGGAATCTCAGAATTTCACATGCTTCCTCTCGGTGCCCAAATATACGTCAGACCCAGTTGTCAAAAGAAGAGAAGTGGAGGCAACTATTATAATATCAGGAAGGGTGCATTGCAATTTCGCATCCAATTCAACAACTGCAGCATAAGAAGTTGTGCCCGTAAACAGTTTGAAATGAAATAAATGCACAACATTTTGTGAACATTTATCAAGCACAAAGTATCCTGATGGAAAAACGAGGGACTTTCAAAATAGTTGGCCAAACAACTTTTCCACACAGCAAATCTATGGATGGGAACATCCCGTTTAAAGCATTTCACCCCGGTTGTTTTGTATGGGGGATGCTGGATGCTCAATTCGTCTGTGTGTGTGTGTGTGTGTGTGTTTGTGTTTATAAAAGTATCGGAATGGAAGGCAAATAGTAGCGGCTGCACCAGCCTACCGCTACTCCTCATTCCATCATGCAAGTGGATCCACTCGCCCTTACCATGCACCAAGCGGATCAGAAGTTGTTTTATTTTTCGGTGGGGTTGGCGCCACACACACACACACACGAGAATGGAAAATGGGAAACGGATTAGTTGCACAAACGATTTCAAGTATAAACTTATTTTCTGCTGCACGAGAATAGTTGTTTCGTTGCAATCCGGACGGGGAGTTTGTGCATAATGCAGGACTATGTCGAATTTTACTGGGTTAGTGCACAAACACACAGTGTGTGTGTGTGTGTGATTGTGTGTGACCATTTTTTGCCGCTTGAGTTGTTATTGTGGCGGATACAAAGAGTGGGTTTACGAGTTTGTCTCGCCACATGTAGATTACCAGCTGCTGGAGACTTGAGCATGCACCAGCCACCATCGAGAGCATGCGGAGTGGAAATTGGAATGTTGTTTCGCAAATTCTATGTGATAATTGGCCGCAAGCACATTCTGTGCGGAACCAAATTGTGAGTTAGCAATGTGAAAGCGTATATATGCGGTTGATCGAATTTTGTGTCATGATATGCGGGTAAATGTAATTTAAGTCATGCTATTTAAAGGATTTAAATTTGATTTAACTATAATTCATGTCACGGTTGGAAGCTTAAATTTATTTGCTGAGTGATTTTAATGTTTTAAATGCTAGTGTGTGAGTTGACTGAAATAATTTGAATTTAATGTTATTATTCTTATTGTTTTAAGCATTTGAAGTTAAAACGTTGTAATAACAAATATTTAAAAAAAAATCCTACAAGGTGACAATAGCATAGTTGCAGGAGTTTCAAATTCAAACTAAAATACCTTTATTTTTATGGCATTTAATGCAAACACCGTGAAGTTTTTAAACAAACATAAAAGCATTTAAAATCCTCTAGGACCAATGATTAAACACCAACCAATCCATTATTCCAAATTTATTGATGTAATTTGCTCTAGTTACACCAATCCAATAAGTAAGCCATAAAAAGTGGAATGAAAATTGCAACAAAACACCCACCAGAAATGCACCGCCCAACAGATGGCGATTGTTCCAACACGAACCAACTTAAAAATTAAATAACGTGTAAACGTTGATTCACAATTCATGGCATAGTTGCACAAACAAACGTGTCCAATTTAATTTTTAAAAGTTTCTACACAAAAGTGTCAAACAATCCAGAATAATAAATGCATTCAATACGAGCACAGGTCACGTCATTCGTCAACCACACAATTTTACTTGAGAGTCAGTGGTTTGGCGGGGATGTGGGTAACTACGAGGAGTTGTGAATGCCTTATGTATGTGTTTGGATCCAATTTGATATCACAAAGATCGTATGTTTCAATTGCACAAACCCTCTGGTAACTTAATTTTGTGCAAGAGAAGTAGAAATATTGCTCATATGTGAACTTCATGTGGGTGATTGGTGAGATTCTAAGGGTGCATTTGCTACTACGACATTCTGTTACAGCACACGCATAGTTGCATAATGCATATTGCCACGTATAAGTATATTATTCCCTTGCGGCGGGGAAGCTGGCGCATCGGCAGTTACTCTCACGTTATTCAAATGAACGTAAAGTCTGAACGGGTAAATATACATCATGTTGCGGTTGATAGAACTATAATATAAGACGTCAATGTGTAAGACTGATGAATTGAGGATTTGACATTAATTGCGAGTTCATATTCTCATTGAAATTTTATCAAACAAATATTCAACAGTCGATGATGTTCAATTAATGGCCACTGCTGCAAAATGCTTACAGGCCAAATGATTACACTGCCTTTTAGCCGTTATTGCCTTAAGTCACACAACGTTATTACACACGCTTTGTGAGTGGCCTAGAATACAAGCACTGACAATGTGTGTATTGTGCAAACTTTTGTCAATAAAGGCTTCATCCTGTATTCCGCTCGTATACTTTCACATGTATAAGCCAAATTGCGAATAGAATTTTAGCACATTTTGTAAAGAAAATCCGAACTCAACGAAATTCAGCTTTCACCTATTAATGTATATTGCGTTATATTGAAAGGGGTGGATTGCCATCGTATTCTTGAAGTTATACACACACGAATTGTCACACATATTCCACGTCTATGCGAATACATTCAAGAATGTACATAACGTGATGTGTATCAGAACACATGCAATGCGAAGGAGCTTTGCTTTCAACAAATTTTCTATGAAATATAGGTTGGTGTACGTGTTAAAGAATAAAGGGAATAAATCCCTCTTTTCAATAAGAGAACATGCAGCTTTACGTAATATTTTATTAAATTCCCGATGGATATTTTGCCCCATTCCCAGCGCAAGCCCCAATATGGTTCCCGATATGATATATTTTGCACCAAAACACACATACAGGCTTTCATTTAGCATATTACCTACATAAATATGGGAAAAGCATTGAGGATGACAGGCTTTTTTTTTTTTTTTGTAAAACGCGTCCATAAAAGATTGGCAATATGTTGCATCATATTCAGATTTAAATTAGGAGTTTATATTTTGTAATATAATCGCGGCAATTTCTTTTTCATATCATCCGCAATACATCTTCCTTATTTACGGCAACCGTATTTGCATCGCATTTAAATATTGTAATGGATCGAAGAATTTTCATTAAAAAGTCATTATTTGACATGGAGAGTCACATAATACTTGAGGGTGGATATTTAGGTTTTAAATATTTTTTAATGACTCAAACCGGGACACTAAAATAATTAACTCCATTTTATTACATTATTTTAAATTATGGTTGATACTCCAACGACATAATATTAACTAACTTAATATTTAGTACGCAGCCAATATTAAATATTAATTTACCGAAATTGTGATATTCATAAATTAAATTTTAGTTTAAATTGTCATCGTGTTATGAAATTTTATTACTGTCACAGTTGAGCAGTTGTCAAATTATATTTTAGGAGTAAAGAGCACACTCCTAAGACATAATTTGACTCCTAAGACGTAATATTTGACCTTGATGGATAATTTAACATGACCGTCTTAAATATTCGGAAATGTTCCTAAAATGCCTTAAGAATCAATACAATGTCACTAAATAACGATTAAGTCAGAAGACTCCATCCTTACCGGCAATGCATTAACTAGAAATCGGATTAAAAGGAATTACTTTTGTTTGGAAAAGATGAGAGAAGACTGTTCCGAGCTCAATGATGACAGAAGAATACGACCGTCGTACATGAATGGTAATTGCTGTATACGAATATCTAAGTGAGTTCTTAAAAGTGAAGTTCAAGCAGTTATCGCCAGACGCCAGCCATAAAGACGCGCTTGCTACATCGTAAATCCAGGCGCGGAAAAAGGTAATTGCACTGGACACCGATTTAACCAGAATTTTTGTTATCCGGAATTAATCCAGTACCGACTTCCTAGGTGTAAGAGGGACTTTACTTAAATAAACTATATTTTTGTTTGATTTTTTTTACATACTTAAAAACTGGAAAAAGTTTAAATGTTTGTTCTATCTTTACAAAACATCAAAATTTAAAACTTTGACATTTGCATCAAAAAACAAACAATCAAGGAAGCTTTAAGAAAATATAAAAAATAAAAGATTACGTTTCTGAATCAACTCAACTTAATGTTTTGTGCAGACGGCTCATAAAAGCTTTTTTTAAAGTACAGATTTTATTCCTCCAGCTCCTAAATTTTATAGTCAAAATGCGACAGACCGTAAAAACTCATTTCGTCGCAATTTAATTTTTTGTTTTCGCCCACCACTAATGCCACCCACATGCAATCCCACTAAAAAATACCCATTTAACGTGTGGGCTGTATTCATATAAGAACGGTATTGTTGTCCTTTGCCAGGCATAGGTATTGATGGAACCGAATTGACAACAAAGAAATTGTATGGATTGGATATTTGGATTGTGAGGGGGTTTCTATATATGTGTATTTATATCATATCACTGCGTATACTGCCTAACTGTAAAACATATCATAAGGCAAAAGCCGCGCCTCGCCGCGCTTCTACATCCACAAAAAAAAAAAAAAAAAATTGGTGAAACATAAAATTGGATGGCGGCTTATTTGTATCCCGCATTCAAGCGCATACAAATAATCCCACAAAAAAATAATATAGCAATGCATGTTACTCACTTATTGGACCATTGCCCAAAAATAAATGTGTATACGTGCCGACTGCCGAGTGTGAGAAGATGAAAAACGCAACCAGTCAGCAGGATGTGTGTCATACGGGTGGAAATGGGTGAATTTTGGTGGTATCGTTATTTATGGACGCTAAAGTCTCTTTTCGCTTGTGTGCTTTATGCTCAACTCCAAGTGTCACTGTGTCTGTGTGTGGAAACCCCAGTTCCGTATAATAGCACAAACAGCAACAAGAGCAACAGCAGATTGACGGTGAAGATATTTGCCCCACCATTTAAGAGGTAAACGAATATCGAACGGACGAAATATGCTTAATCATCACAAAATTTATCCCAAATCTTCGTGATGCTATTTTCGTGTGCTATCGCCTGTATCGTCATGAAATCAAATATCTCCTATACAGTTATACGTGCAAATAGGAAAGGGTGGAATTGGGGTTGAAAAAAAAAAAACGGTAAAAAATATATAAACGAGTCTGTCATCAACAGACAAGTTAGGTGAACATGTAACGGTAACAAAAAAAAAAAAATGCACACAGTGCGAACGCACAGAAGGTGGTCTCCCAAAGGATTTGAAAGCTTTCCGACGTTGTCATATAATAAGCATGGAGGGGGGGGAGGGTTACGGTGTCTTGGGTATTGTTTGTAAAAAAATGTTGTAAAAGGTATTGTGAACCCCACAGCGGACCTCATTCGCCGAACTGTTTGTCATTCCATTGTCTTTGCATATTAGGGCTTTTATGCATTACACCTAAGTGACAACAACTTTAAAATATGCAAGTGTGATGGGTAAATAAACTACACTTTTTTAAAAGCAATCATTTATTTATTTTTTTAATTTGTCGTTTAAAGTAACTTAATTTTACAGAAAAACAAAATTTTTAATGAAGAGCTTAAAGCTCTGTATGTTTTTAACACCCCAACAGATGGCGCTGTGCCAAGTTCATGACAAATTTAAACAATTGCCCTTTAATTTAAGCATTCGTTTCATTATCCAAAAAAATGTGGAACATCTTAAAAGTTAAAGACATTCAATTTAATGAACATCTATATGGCACACCACTTTAAAACATTTTCGGCATGTCGACCTTTTCACCTTTTTTTTTTTTATTCCAAATACACCTCAATTATGTACATCACGGCTGGGAGTGTAGTTAGCACAGCAACACGAAAAAATGAGTCTACACTGCGGAAGCTATGCAGCAGCGGTAAATTGAATTAAATTAATTTTTCCTCCAGACATATTCACTTGGAAAAACTTATGCAATTGAGACAGCGGCGAGCGCGGAGCACACCAACTAACTAATGGCCACCGAAATAAAGACAAGGGTGAATGCCGCACGATATTATATTTAATTCACCTATATATTTTCTTTTTCGTTTTTCGTTTGGTTTTTTTTTTGGGCGTTTAACATCTTCTTCTTCTTCTCCACTTTCTTCATACAATATTATTGTCGCTTTATGAAGAGCATGCCACAGAGAGTCTATATATAGGCAGTCCGCAGCAAATTGGTACATTACACCCAAAATGGAAAGGGGCCTATTGAGAGGGAAAAATGCGGGGTTCGTGTGTTACAAGAACCTCGTGTATACGCGCACTGGATGAAATGAAGCAATCTACGTACGGATGCTAGCCCGCTACTGCATCGCTGTGAATTTCGTTCATGCTCGTGTTGTCATCGTTCCAACAACTTAAAACATTAAGAAGTAATTAAGGTTAATTGGTTGACCTTTTTTGGTTTTTACCCCTCAATCCTTTTGTAATTGTTTTCGTTCTTATGTACGTGCAGAATTTATTTGAGAGATGTTTTGCACCCCTCCAGTCGTTGATTGTCTGCGCCCCAATCTTTTTGTTTGTGTGTGTGTATGTGTGAAATAATTTTTTATTGTCGCTGTAGCATTGTCATTGTCGTCCTCGTTTGGCACAAGCACGAAATGTCCGGAGAAATGTCATTGCGGAAATGTTTGCAAAAAGTTTTAAAAGTTATTTGAATGATGCTTCCTGATTAATTATATTGTCCTTCCGTCTTAAGCTTCATCACTTGTAATTTTGTATTTATGGTTATGAATGCGGAAGTTTTCTGGAATTTTATGATGGAATGCAAGTAATAAATTTTAAAGATGGGAAAAATTATGGAAGAAGAAAATAAACTCAGGGTACTGTGTAGCAACCTATGGCTTAATACAATTAGGATTAAATTAAGTTAAACAATGAAATTATTGACAAAATAACACAATGTCGATGATGATGATGATGAGGAGAAGAAGGACGATAAAATGTAAATGGAATTGGTAGAAGAAAACTCACACAAATTGAAGTAAAAACCACAATTTAGGCTGGCATTTTTTTGAAGATTTTAGAAATATTAAGCCAAAATTATGTCACGCATACCGATTTCATTTATGTGAGGCGAAATGTGGTGGGTGGGATCCACATTAAAAATGGTTTGGCCTGAAAATGTGGCACAATTTATACACGAGAAAGTTGTGGTTAAAAATCTAATTTTGATGTCTCATCCCCGCACTAAGCATGGTGTGCAACCGCTACCTATCGCATGCTCAAGGATATGGAAAAAATTTGATGAGAAAATCGACGAAGGGAAATTTTCGCTTTGATCAGAAGCACGCTTCACTAAATACCTTCAAAACGTACGAAACAGAAATGTACCGGAACCGGGGATGTGGGAGAAACACTCACCGGGAGAGAGAGAGAGAGAGGAGTCAGGGGAGTCGATAACATAAAACTGAAATGAAGATTTAAATAACTTTAGGTACAAGTATACAGAATATCCTATGGTCTACCACCCTATCGAAGTAATTTTTTTTTCGTACTATTCCTGCAGTGGTATAGATTCCCTCTTTATACTTAAATCATCCACATCCCTGGATAGGTTGAGCGGTAGCCAAAATTTAGTGGAATGTGTACACCGCAAAAACGGAGAATGAGGTTCTCTTTATATACGTTGTTGCCTCACAAATATTCTTTTTCATATTAGAAGTAGTGGGGGCAGCGGAGGGTTGGGGCAAAATACAATTTGATGAAGAAGGAAATGTGTATTTCACGTATCGCTTGGTTTGCAAAAAAAAAACAAAAAACATAGAAAACGAAAGATGTGGAAATTCACAAAAAAAAAAAAAAAAAATCGGTAAAGCTTCCTAATTGCTTTCCTCTGTCAATGATGCATCCTTCCATTTCCCCCCCACCCCGCAATTATTTAGTGATGAGGCATTAAACAGACATATTTCGACAATGCGGAGATCATTATCAATTGTGCAGGAAATTAATGTGAACTTGACAGAGGCCATACACATATTAGTTACATGTATTCACAGCACTCCTGTTATTTTCAAGATGATCAAACGAAATGATACACTGTGAGACAATGTAGATGAAAGATACACCAACTACATTATGCTGGTTGCTACGATGCGACTGAAACTCATTTCAAGTTAACCCCTTTGTCCGCTGTACATGTGCACAGTGTGTATTATAATCAATGAAAAGCTTTAACACTTCCGCATAATTACAATATACAAACACACCATATAGTTTAATCTGCAATTGGGGCATAAATGTATTCATGTGTGGCCTCTTAAGCTTCCTAATAGCACGGATCGAACACATGCGCCTAGATACTTATGCACTTATAAATATACAGCAAGGACAAAAAGCTGAGGTAACATTATGCTGAAACGTTGAACAATGCATGAATGTGTATGGGAATACATATACTTTTTAGTTTTTAAAAACCATCACAATTTCAGGAAAATGGCAAAGTTTTGATACTTTGATATAAAATACAAGTACTGCACGTATACTTCTACAGTGGAACTTTTCATCGATTATGTGCTCAACCACCTTTAAACCATCACACCCGTGTGCCATCCCCCTATTTTCACCCTTCCTAATGTACGTCTTTCATTTTCACATGCCTGTGTTTTTGGGAAATAATTAAAATGTGTGTTTAAAGTTTTAACAAAATTCGTTTACAAAACAAATGAATTTGTGGTGAACATAAATTCTTTACCCCCTCCCTTGCAGCTGCAACCATTTGCAGTTTTTGTTTGCGAGGAAATGGTTTTTGTAACACTTTTTATGTACATTAAAAGGTGTTTTCAATTTAATATATTTAAATTTATCAAGGTCATTCATGGTTTTAAATAAACAAAAGTTTTCACAATTTTTGCTAAAAATAAGTACGCCGTTAGTGTTCTCCGTATAACGGGAATAATATTTCAACTAATAATTACATACTTAGGAAAACTACGACAATATTGCCGAAATGGTTGAATAATTTTCTTGTGAATTCTTGACAATTCTTATTAAAAACAATTTTTTTTTAAATTTCTTAACTGTTTAAGGTTGCTGTATTCTATTTTACATTAATCAGCAATATTTAATTAATATTCTTGATTAGATTTCCGCGAAATGTAATAAAAAGTTGATACACGAAGAACATATTAACTAACTAATTTTTGAGTACGCAGCCAAAAAAAAACAAACAAATTTTGCCAAATTAATATTTTAACCTTGGCTGCGTACTAAATGTACTTAATTCCTTGGTGTATCTACCCTTGAGTCTGCAAAAATTAATTTGTGAAGACTGCAGTGCAAAGGAAAATTATTTAGACTAAATTCTAAAGAAAATTGGTAACCAATCTTAAAGAAGAATGCACTAAACAATGCGGAAAGTGACACATTTAAAATGAATCAATATTTATTATAACAGCGCTGCAGTATTCTATTAAAACCCCTACCCCCTCTCCCCGCATAAATAAATATCAAACCGTCTAAGACATTAATTTGTACAACGTGCATCCATTCAATCCAAACATCACATGTTTGTGCATTGTCTTTCTTAATTTATTAAAAGATGAATGAGTATTAAAGTACACTGTCCCATATGAATACGGGTGTGCTCGCATTACATGTGGTGTGTGCCCACCCATCTATTTAACATGATGTTAAATATTCAAGAAGACCTATTCATAACACCGATCATCCATTATTCTATTCATTACAAATAGTGTACCCACTCAAGAAGCTATATAGTTAGAGTTCTCGTTTATTTGGTTAGTAAATTGTGTCGATGACGTTTGAATAGCATATGTGGAACGTAAATGAACATCCCTTATAATAGTCCCTTATACCATTCCGCCATAATCCACAATCCACATAGTTCCACAGTTTAAATGTATACACGAGTGTATAAAGCTACGTATATTTTGGTTATAACTATGTAGATGCGAGCATCCGTATATTATGGTCAAGAAGTTCGTGTTTCATTGACACAGCCTGGATGAAGTGCTTATGTATGTATTTTGGGCATAAAGCTTTTAGATTATAATGGTTATATAAAGCGTTGTGTTTTGTGATATTGTCCACTTTATGGAATGTCTCACAAGTGCCAGACGGCAAACAGTGCGAGGCCCTGATGCCACAAGTACATGAAATGTACTTAAACACAAGTTCTCAAGTTTCTTTGGTGACAAGTGACCAATGGTGGTGAGAGTTTTTGGGTTTTCAATGGGAATGATGAGCAAATTTTTGGTTTGGGGATTTGCACTTATTTTATGTATTGTTCACTTCAACTGTGGGGAGACGTTGCATTAAAATGACATGGCATGTGGTGCAAAATATGCACTTTTGTTATATTTTAAAGTGCAGAAAGTTTTTGAGTTTATTAGCCAAAAAACTATAAAATATTTAAACGAAATAGTTGTTAAAAATAAGTGTAATTAAATAGTTTAGCAAAATAACTGAACAACGCTTACAATTTAAATTCAAATTGAAAACGCCAAAATGTATGCAAACTTCACCAGTTAAATTACGGTGCATGTTTAAAAATTCAGAGTTTCCCTGTAAAAACAGTTTTAATTTATTTTCTAATTTAACAATTTATTCTCTAAATTATAGTTGCTCATTTTTTAAAAGAAAAATTCATCATTTTACTAAAGGCTATAAAGGATTGTATAGATAAAGTATTTAATTATTTATCCTAACGTTTTTACACTCGTAAACTTGCATCCAAATGTTGTTAAAACTCAACTAATCTTCTCCAAATCTTTTGATCTATTTCTTTGACGAATGCTTTCCAGAAATCCGAAGTCTTTTTAAAATATGACTGCAAGTTATCAAAATATTTACAAATAAGACAAACAGTCCTGAAACGCATATTATGAATTCCATAAGGACATTTTGTGAATTTTGATTCATTTTGTAACGTACATTAACAAGGGTAATAACATAAAGGCATCTAACATGACATCCTGAAGGTCTCGTAATCTGTATTTGCAATTAGGCATATGAATCAACATACCTATAATTGAAAATGCAATAATCAAAGTCAAATCATAGTTACCCAGGATGTTCTTTAGTGTCTTAACCGGCCGGAATCCATTTATTAGGAAACTTCAATTACATATTGATTTGAAAATTCGAATATTGATCCAAAATGGAACCTACTTAATAAACCACAAAAAATTGAGTCGTTTGATCACAATATTTTGAAACCGAAACACGGGAATGAACATTCACCAGCACGATTACATAAAATAGTTCCGCATTCAATAAAATGTAAACACAAAATTAATGAACTTGCTTTCACACTGATGAGGCCAACAATCAAATTTTTGTATGTAAAAGCGCACTATTTACCATACAGACGCGCGGTAGAGTGCATATTTACATTTTACGTTTAGAACTTCAACCGCTAGCCGATACAAAGCATATTTCATTGCACCTCTAATTGCGCAAATTGCACCAAGAGTAAATGCAGACGAAACATTTTATTGGAAATGAGGGAGAAAAAACCTGGGGTTGCCATTAAAAGTTGTGTTTCTCCCCCACTTTTTGTTTACCGTTGTTATAACGAGAAATAAATTGGGTGGAACTGCGCTGTGAAACTAAAAAAAAAAAACAAAAATCTATCAATTCATTTGTCCAGAACTTGCACAATTACAATTATTATTGTTGCAAATTACAATCAGCTGAGGTAGTTAGAATTTATATTATTGGTTTTTTGTGTTCTGCGATGAAGCGAGCTTACAAAGTTTGATTTTCCGTCCTTAATTTTATATATTTAATGCATTAACAATGTTAATGTTTTTCAAACTTTTACGAGAATTGTACTCGGGATGAATTGAGCTCCCGATGAATTAAACTGGCTGCTAGTTAGAAGTGCTCGCGATCAAGTAAACTGGAACCACTTTATACAGTTTTGTTGGGATGTCAGATGTTAGTAGAATAATTTGCTTTATAAATTGTAAGCAAAGCTTAATCATTGTCATCAGGGGTCAATGACAGTTATGACCTGTATAAAGATTCCATCTTTACTTTTTTTATTTTTCCAGAATTCATTTCCGTTTCATCATGCTAGTAAATGCTTCCATGATGGAAATTCCAATAAACGTTATTTACTTTTACTCATCCTTATACGTCAATTTTTCATTTTCATTACTTTTATCCTTCATTGTTTCCGTTATAATTTGCAACATTTATTTGTGAATTCCTTGAACCGGTTGCTCACTGCGCTCATCGTTTCCCAACACATTTTCCTTTTCGCAGTCATCTTTATAACAGAATAAATAATCATCTTTGATCCAATTCCTTGTTTTAAGAACAGATTATGTACCCGCGTTCATGCCTCCACAGCACATCTAACTTCATGTCTGTTTAAGTGTTTTCTGAAGAATCATTAAAAATCAATAATTGCAAACGAATGAGTTTTTCGTGTCATTTTCATATTGATTTTCGATTAGAGCGATGATCTTTTGCTCATCTTATGATATTTTATGTGTGTCGCCTTATGCTTTGTGCCAAACAAAATGCCGTGGCATAAAGACACCCCACGGCCTATAACAGGCTACACCATATGCGTTAACATAAAATACGAGTACAAATATATTTACACAAAAGCGAACATAAAGAAGGGAGGTGTGGAAGTTCAATGCAAACACACTGCCACCCCGCACCCCGTGGCACATCGCATAACAAAAACATCGAGCGCCCGTTAAAAATGACAAATAAAATAAAAAAGCCGTAACAATTCAGCGCAGCGCAATGATAAGACATATTTGATTGCAAAATAATTTATGGGGCGGTTGGGACGGGGTTGATGAAAAATGTAAAAATGTTGCACTTCAATGCGCGCCTCATCCTCAGCGTGTTGCTTCGGATGTTGTTGTTGTTGTTGTGCCTTAAAATGGTTGATGGATAAAAAAAAAAAAAAAGTCCAACATTGTTATGTTAAATGAGAATTAATTTGCCGTGACATATTTTCGTTTATGCCTGTCATTAGATGGTACTTGTCGTCTGTGTCAGTTGGATGTTAATTTTTTTTTCATAATTTTTGCACATCCCTGCAGCTAATCCCGTGAATTGCGTCTATAAATAATTTAATTTTTTTTTAGATTTCGCAACACACAACTTAACGCCTGACGACCTGGAAGAGAGCGCGCTGGTTCAGATGAGTTATTTCATAATTAATGCAGCGTATATAGTTTTTCAACTCACAATATAAATTGCAAGCCACCACCATCCCGCACGTATAATGCAGCGATGCACTAACTAATAAAACCTGCAGTTACATCATATCAATCAGTGCATTTTTTTCGTCATGTTAGCATGACGCTCGAGTGGATTTTTTATTTATTTTCAATCGAGGAATTAAAATGTGTCACGTACCCTCTAATACCGTATAATTAGAATAATGTGATGATGATGCATTTTATTTCTTGCTGATGCAAAACTACTACCCGCAAACTGGTTGCTCATTCAACGAAAATAACGTGTGAAATTGAAAATGTACCTCCAACTAAATACAGGGGGTGTGTACTGTGGTCTGTGTTTGCCATCGCAATTGCATTAAGTGTGGACAATCACTCATTCACGTGTATGCACATTGAGAGGTTTTGTGTGCGCAATATTTAAGGAGTGAGGGTAGACTTTCTATGCATGTTAAGGGTCCTATTTTCAATATAGAAATATACAGATCAGACGAACATATGCAAGGGGGTTAATTTTCTGTACACCGTTCAATAAACGTGTGTGTGGGAGTTGTGTGTAGAAACAGGTTAAAACAGGGGTTGGTTATTTACGGTAAACAATTGTTTTTGAATTGAACAATGAAGGATAATGTCATTTAAATAAAATATGTACAAATACGGGCATGCACATTGCACACTGTGTAGTGGCGTACATTGTGCACGCTGAGTGCATAAAACTTGCAAGGTGTGCTGCAATTGCTTTTGTTCGGATTTGTAAACAACATGTTGTTTCAGCTGTCAGCAACAGATAGTTTGTTGTTGTTGTTGTTGTTGTTGTTTTTGTAGCAATATGTAACATCCACACACATTACGTTTTAATGAAGAACGTCATTTTCAAATAATTGCATAAATTTGCATAATGCATTTTAAATGAATGGGGATGTCATATGTACGTGTGCAATGTTTAATCATTTATTTTCTATACAGATTACCTACATTATTCAATTGGGTTGATTATATGTATGTTTATTTATTTCACTTTAATTTAAATTTTAAATATTTACAAAATAATTTAAAGGTCATTTGATTAATTTGATGGATTCAAATTTTTTTTGAAAGCCAAAAGAATTTCCCTTTACTTTATATATGATTTAAGTATTTAAAAGCATTAATTTCATGTGTACGTTTATGTGATTCCATTTTTTTAAATATTTAAAAAATAAACTTTTTTTCTATTTTCTATAATTTCATTTATTTTTGGATCATTTTGATTTCAGTGCTTTGTTGGTGAATAAAGCTCCGAAGTGATTTCAACGCCAACTGTCAGATTTCAGTTTGACAGCTTGTTATGTTTTAATTTAAATTTTACATCGGGCTTAAAGAACACCCTATGCTAAGTAAGTGAAGAAAAATTTTCGTTATGTAAAAATATCAAATCAATCGATATTATCAAATATTCTCCACATTGTTTTGTATCCTTACAGGATTAATTTTTACGGAATTTTCAAATTACAGCCGACAATTTTTTATTTACTTCTTTAACTAATTGTTTTTATCCAAAAATATACTCTAAAGGATATTCGAAATTTGATTTTAGTTATTTTATTTCACAATAAAATCGTTAAACCAATTTTACTACAAAGTCCTTTATACAAAAACAATTTTTTTCCTTAATTTTAAAATATAAAAAATGCTGATGATTTCAACTTAAACTGTCACTTGCCTGTCTGACAGCTTCCGTTATATAAAACATTAAGTTAATCGATATTACGCAATATTTTATTCATTATACTTATTGGTTTAATTTTTAATTAAATGTTTAATATTTTATTTTATTCGCAAGGGTGAGTGTGTTTTATTTTCACGAATGCACAATAAAACGTTAAACAAATTTATCGACAAAGTCCTTTATTCCAAAACAAATCATTTCCATAATCTTTTAATTGTAATTTAAATAAAGGTTGGGATTTTATCATTTTAATAATTACCTCCTTATTGAATCCCTTACATTTCCCTCATACGAAAAATACAAACATTTCTAAAATCGTTTATATAGACATTTGATAAAGTAACCCTGAACAGCAAATTGTACAAAATCAAATCCTGCACACAAAGAAAGGATAAACGCAAATAATTACAAAATTACTAACACACTGTCTCCAATATGAATGATTACTCTCACCCAGACATTGCAGCATTTCACAGCTTAATGATACATTCTACTAAGTAAGTGTGTTTTAAAACGAGCTTCTTCTTCACATCTTCTAATTAAGACAAAAGCTTCTAATGTGTTCTTGATTCCCATGCGCACATAATTAAACAGCATATTATATTCGAAACACTATCATGCACACCCAAGCATGCATTCGCATTATTTCGTGCAAATTTTGGAGCGTACGTACGTATATGTGTGGTTGAAATGCGCTCCTAATTAATTTTGACATGAAGATGCCCTATTTAAAGTAATTAAATTATGTTCGGAGCACATTTTGATGCAACCACCCACCCCTATGCTTACTTACATATTCAAAATGTAGTTCATACAGAGGATACGTTATTAGACAAATACATAATTTGAAGGATGCCAAAAATAATCAGAAATGTTTCTTGTGTAACATCTTAGGTGCACAACCGCATATTCAAAAACACGACTTGTTGCACACAATTCTGAGTAATGCTCGCACACAAAATTTGTAAAGCATGTAGCTGTATTATAGATGAAAGAATATGGACGAATATCCTAAGAAGATGAATTTACTTTTGCTTCAGCTGCATCATGTGGCAGCTTGCAGCAGAATACGCCAGCACAAGCAACATCTGTGCTGGGTGGGGTTCTGTTTTCTTATACATGCGGCTATGCATCAAAATGTATCCGATTTTCGTACATTTCTGCAGCTCGTAAGTGGTTTAATGTCTTTGGGAATTCATTGCAGTGCTCAATGTTGCCCCCACCCCCCTCCCCACCCATTCCATACAATATTTGCTGCACCTCCTGCTTTATGCCATGGAATTAATTTAGCGAATTTATATGAAATTAATGGAATGGAACAACATTAAGGATATTTATTAGCATCCTGATGCAGAGATCTGAGCTGCAGTGGCATAGACAGTGGGAGAGAGAAAAGCTGCAGCATTTACTGCACTGTGTGTGTGTGTGTGTGAATAAACGAAACGATGCTGTATAATGTGCGGAAGTTCAGCGTCAGCCCGGAAGAATTGTGAGCTCAGATTCAATTTTAAATCTACAAAAAAAATTAAATTAAATGAAAATAAATGAATCACCGCAGACACACTGAGAAAAAAGGAAATCTAAGGAAAGAAGACGTACTTTTAAACGACTTATAAGTAAATATAAGCACACATCTTGTGTATTAATGATGTTGGCTGTTGCACACTAATGGGTCTAATGAGACCAGTTATGTTGGATACATATAGGATACATTACAGTAATTGCAAGTATATCGTGGGTATGACTCCTATATTTTTTTTGCATTCCCACAAACCTGCACCGCATATTATACAGCAAACAGCAACTTATTTACTTGAGGTTTGTGTGCCAACCCAAGCAAACGCAACCACCATTTAGGTATTAGGTGTGTGTGTGTGTGTGTGTGTGTGCTGTGACTGTGTTTCACATGGCACATAAATCGCTGGAGTACAACATCGTTAACACATCCCCTTTATCTTAATAATATTCCTTGTGAAGCGCAATATTTCTTGAAACACGCCATACAACACGATGCTCGGTTACACCACCCGCTTAGGGCGCTTTATCAGCGAACACACGAGTTACTGTACTGTATAGCAAACCCTTCCAGACATATGGGAATACCTGCGTACTCTCTTGTTAAGTTACCTGTATGTACAGTTGATTGCACTGCATTTGATGTACAGTGGTCCCTCGTGTTGCATGATGGACTGTGACTGACAAAATTTTTTGGGGTTTAAATTTTTTTTTATTAAATTGTTTGTTATTTTTAAGGGATTTTGTAATAAAGAATAAGCAGTACCAGGATCAAACAAATCACACTCGGTACCCACTTCCTCAACGACATAAACAACTTGTCATAGCAATGTATCTTCCATTTCTGACACAATTTCTAAACGCTACAGGCTGGATATAAAAACTTGATTGATATGTATCATGGTCACGGGAATGAGTGGTTTTAAAATGACTCCAAAGCGCCAATTGGAGTATCATAGTGGAGTGCAGACATTGCTACGAACACCAACCAACTAACCAATCAAGAAAAAAATTTAAGAATTTAAGTACCAAAACCTCTTTATACAAATATTGTACATTTTTGTATTTTAAATATAATACAACTGGTGATTGTGAATTTTCTGAATTTTCATTCTGCATATAATAAGCTAGTTTAGGGCATCTTAATGGAACCAGTTATTATTAATGCCAAACTTGGAGATTTTCGAGAATAACATTTCCGCCCTTCAATATGTAAAAATTGTACTGATGTGAGATTTCAAAGTTCCAACGTGTCCTGTCACATCTCAATGTGGCAGATGGTGCTTTTTAATTCTTATTTAACATTGGATATTTCAAGAAAACCTTTGTAGCTGTCGTATTTTAATAGTCACCACGTGTTTTTCCAAGTTTCCAAAACATTTAAGTTATGTTAAATAAAGATAATAAAAGTGATCTTCAAAGTTAAAGTTATTAAATTAAATTTAACTGTGTAAAAAGAATTAAAAATAAATCACCTTATTTCACATTTCATAAATATGATACAATAACAAATTTCGCGACCCCTCCGTTAATCGAGGGACATCTGTAAAACCATACCTATATACACAATCTACGGAATGTCGTGCAAATCCCAAAACACACAGTTAACTATATATGGAACACTGTGAATAATGCAACAATGTATATATTTGGTGCATCACTAACCACCACCAACCCCCCACCCCATTCAGCATGCAATGCACACTACCCTCCTCCCGATGCACATCACAGATTGGCGTTTTTGGGGTGTCTGGTTGGCCTCTGTCATTCATCATTGTCAAAATTTCATGTTAACCGATGGCAATGTAATTTATTTCAGCAAAATCCCAAATTGATTTATTATTGCAAAAAAAAAGAAGAAAAAAAAGTGGGTCTCTCACATACAAAAAAAAGGAATTGATGTCGACTTTTGATGACAATTTTTGCGGTCGCTGTCGATTCTCCCAGCGCCAATTAATTTCAGAACTTTAGCCATACAATGCATAAATGCTGTATACATAAAATATGATTTAACAACGATACACACTGATAATGGCGTGTATCGTTGGCGAACCCAACTGACCAATCAAAATGACCTCAATGCAATTAATTAATTCCCACATGCGTTACTGGTTGGATGCACTGCGTTATAACTACATCCATATATACAATAGTTATGTTAGTGAGTCTTAAATTACGTGTTACTAATTTTTGTTTTTATAATTTATATGAAAAAAAGCGGCCATCATTTAAAATACATGAAATTTAAAACTCCCCGCATGAAGTACATTGTGCATTTGCGCTCTTTTGAAGCCTTTTGATTACACACACACAAAATTTAAATTAAACCTAATGACCCATATATTGTGTCTGCCTGCAATTATTGGCATGATGAACTTTTGCGCCTTTGTTGATTCGTGTAATTATTCTGCCTGCAATTACATCAATTGATTGGCTTATGCACTCCAGGAATAAAGGTTCATACAGTTACCCAATAATGTTTGTTTTTGAACAGCCACACACAAATTACACACATTCACCATTTCAGTTAATTTTTAATCGCTCATTCCATTGATTTTAAATTAGGGGTGGTTCCATAGACGGCAAATTGAGGTGGGTCGAAACCTCTATTGTAGTATTACGAAAATGGGACGGTTTTTAAATAAACTGATCCCCCCCACCACGACACTCATGAGTTTACGTATAAAATGTTATGTTTATGTAACGCCGGGGTTGGGGGGTGTTAATTTTATACATTGAAAATGGAGCTCTTGCAATATTAGTGCAGCCCGGAAAAGTGGATTTCATATTGTGTGGCAGTAAACCCAATTAAGATTTAATTTTTCTGAACGCGTTACACTGAGCGAAATTTAATTATATTATAAAAGCATAATGTTTGCGATGAAGCGTTTATCTTGAGCGCAATTCTGGGGTGGTAGTAGTAGTAGGTGGGTGTGTCGAGGATGTGCGCGTTTCATCCCCTTTCCACACAATGTTTAGTCTTAAAGACAATTGATTGACTTGTGAAATTGCGTTTACATTATTTATGAGTGTAAGCTTATTCACGCCGAGTATGGCGCAATTTTCCTTTGAATTCAATTTGTTTTTCAGTCAGTCGGAAAATTATTGGATGTTTCTCTGGTATTTTATTTATTCCTGTATATTACACACACACACACAGCCGAATGTTTTGTGTTACACGGATGTACTCCGAATGTGCTGATGTTGATGGTATGTTGGGCTTTAGGGATCAATTTAGTATGGTATTTAGATGATTTTTTGATAAACATTGAACGAGAATGTGATGGTTATTTGATATTTTGTTTCTATCGCTATGTATCGAGATGTTATTTCGCAGAAAATCAATTTAACTGCGTTTGTATTGCGATCGAATGGAGTTTTCCCTGTTTATTGGGTTAAATTGGGGAAGGTCAATGTACACGCTTGTGATTACAATTGTTTATTTAAGAAACCTTTATTTAGTTAAAATTTGCCAGAACATTGTGAGTAGTTATCCTCGGGCATTTATCGAGTTGTGCTTTTAAGTAAAAGTAAAATATTTCACAAGCATGTACATTATTTCTGCACATAATATAGATGTTGTAATATTTATTATGGATAAATCAAGAACTGTTCAAACTTAATTCTCAATGATATTTTGTTGTTAGCGGATATTCCTGTGAGTTGCTATTATTTCAAAAAGCGGAATTACATCTTCTTTGTACTCGGAATTCCATTATTATGAATTCCACATTATGCGTGTGCGATTTTTTTTGTGGTTTTCGCGGTTCATTCTCGCGTTTAATTTATATGACTATGTTAATTCTTAAATGCTGACATATTTACTGAATTTATTAGCGATAAATACATGATTTTATTTTTCAATAAACCCTGGTCCTTGAACAGTTCCTGAACTTTTAAATTCAGGTGCTATTATTACATAAATTTAAACCTAATACATTTTACTTCCAGCACGCCTTAAAAATACTAATAACAATTTTACTAGTGTACTTTAAAACTGTTTACGAAACTTGCTTGCTTGCTTTCTATGCCATCGAGAATGTGCATGTTATTCTTTAGCACTTCGCTGTCCAATATTGTAAATCTAAATTCAAACATTCTTGCAAGGAGATATTAAGGATTTGTTTTAATATGCCCACAATTCGTGGGGGGAGGGGTGGAGTATTTAAGAGTGATAATCCTTAAGGGGAATTTTCAATGTCCTAGCAAGCATTAAGTAAGTTTAGAGAACTAAATTGCTTGGCTGTAAAGTAACTAAAGTTTTGTTTCTCTATCAAGTTTCATCAATATTTGCGAGTGTTGTTTGTTGGTCTCGTTGAATATTAATTTAAATTATACACTGAATTTGAGGTAACAGTCAAAAAAAAATTGGAGCGCTTAACTTAAACTAACTTGCTTGCTAGAATATCGATGAAACGAATATATAAATTGATAAACAACACTAAACAATTAAAAAAATATTTTAAAGTCATAAATTTCATCACGCTTGTTTTACAAAAACTCTAAAAATTACAATAGTTTGTTAAGTTGATACCGCAAACATCCATAACATTTTATCTAAATTCTAATAATAATTTCTTACAAAAAAAAACTTAATTCATTAACAAATTGGTACTCCAAAAATAATTAACCAATGACCACATAATCCCACAATTAACTGCATAATCATTTAAGTACATTCTATTTTCAGTTAATTACTCACATTTCCACTGGGCACTGACCACATTCTTGGACGATTCAAGACTGATTTTGGTAATAAAAGTCAAACAATTATTATTATTCACTTAAGTGCCGATTTATTCATAACGTGCAGTCCACAGATAGTGAGCACACTTAAACTGAAGTACATATTCCATTTTCAAGGCATAATAAGCAATATCACTTCACTCACGATACTTGTGTAACAATACTGTGGCGTTCAGAAATAGAATTCATTGTTGCTTGCTTGCTTGTTTGTTTGTTTGTTTGTTTGTTTATTGAAAGGTTATTATTTTTGTGTGCTCACTGGATAATCGGATGACATGAATTGATTATATTAATTGGTGTGGCACACTTCAGTAGCGATGGAAGGATTTTGCTAAATGAATCATTCCAATTATAGATTGAGAAGAATCATCAATATGTATTAATAATATAATTGGACTTGTAGTAAAAGTGTGACGCATAATAAAAAATAAAACTTTTTTTTTAATCTCGTGTATTTAAAAAAGTTATTTGTTATTTGAATGTTGTAAGGACATCGCGTTTTACCGCTCATAATCCTATTAAAAACATCCAATTGTGAATTTAAAATAATTTTTTGATCATGTGTGATGTGAGTGAGTTTGAAAATATTGATTGTGAATAGTTTTTGTTACATCGATTTTAATTGTCAGTATTTTTTCATGACATTTTGATGTTTTTTTGTGCGTAGATTTGCGTAAAGCATTAACAGTATTTTGTACAGAGTTTTGTGGACCATTTTTTAAAACTTTTTTGTAGCAACGTTTTAATATTTATCCCAATTATGATAACAGAGGATGCTGAGTTCATCAAATTAAAATTCTGGTTGATGAGTGGCCACTTGCCGTGATAAGGCGATTACAAATAAAGTGCTGAGTGCATTTTCAATTGCCTTATTAAATTCTTTAATAAGGCTTCAATTTTAAATCTTATTTAAAGTAGGAGTTTTAAAATTAAAGGTTTAAATTAAGTGATAATTAGTTATTTGAAATAAATATAACTTAAGGATTCCGTTACATTTTTTTCCTATTCTAATTATAAATAACTTAATATTTAGTTTTCTTTATTCCCTTTCAAAATGTGTTTTTTTTTTCAAAGTGCATTCATTTAAATTAAAAAATGATAATAAACCGCCAAATTTTATAATGTTTAAAACGCCACACGTTTTCGTAATAAATTTAAGCTGATCCTTAATCATACAATGTAAATAATCGTAACTAATTGATCTATAATAAACCGTGTAAGAAGTATTAATATGAAGTATATATCACCAAAATTCCATCTTGTACATTCTCTGCAAGTTCAGCGTCATAAAATGTTTTACGACAACATAACGCATTATATTTTTTATCGTCGTTTCAAAGTCATAAACATTTTTTTATTAATTTCTTATCACTACTACATTTAACGTACCACTGCATTATGTCCTTTTTTGATTACAAATTGAGCTGAAAGAGTGTGCGAAAAGCAAACACTAATTAATCGTTAATAATGTTATTGTCAATAACATCATGAAATAGCACATAAGCTTTTATCTATTAATGCATCTTAATTACATATATAATATTCATTTTGATGTAGCACTATAATACACCTCATTTACTTTATCACAAACATAATTCAGTTAATTCAGAGCTAAGATGGTATCAGCAAAGAAATGCCAATACAACATAACATAATACTGAGAAAACACCTGAAATCATAGACATAAATGTAATAAATTGCACACATCAAGTGGACGAAGGATTTAACACCAATTATCATAATGATAATAATAATGTTAACAACTTAATTCGGCATATTGACACAATTATTCTCAATGATGTTGCGGCTGCGTTCGGTAAAAGTAAACACAAAATAAAACACACACACACTTACACTGCCAGCAAAGCGCTGTGGTCATAAAGGATGTGGGCCGTGGGCAAGGTAAAAAGAGGAAATTGCTTGTTTTATATAATGTTGTGCGTCGGTGTTACAATGACTGTGTGCAAAAGGTCAACCCAGGAAATAATATACACCTACCCTTCGTGGTTGTGACGCAATATTTTGGCTTGAATATGCCAATTAAATGAAACGAAAATAAATGATTTTAATTTACTTCACATGCGTTTTAAGTCACGAACTTTATGAATGTCGCTGCACAATAATTTAATTCGTGCATGCATTCAAGTGTTTGTAAATTTTTAATTGTTGCAAATTATGTTGAACTTTATATGTGCAATGATTTTTTGATTTATTATTATAGCTGGACGTTAATTAATTGCACCTGTTTCAGATTGTGGGGATTGATACTTAAGATAAGCATGGACTCATATTATTAAGGACTTTTTTTTGTAGCGATAATTTACTAAATTAATGAAATAATGTCAATTTTTAATTTTTTTGTGGAAAAGGTGAGGATAAAAAGACGTTACTAAGCACTGCAAATTAAATCTGCACAAAAGAATTTTATTTATTAAATAAGCAATTAAATATATTTAAAAATTAAGGATGTTTTCTAACAACAACACAATACGGAATTATTTATAAAACCAATCAAAATGATAATAAATGTAATTAATTTCCACAACAATAGTTCACCATAAACTAAAAACATAATCGCATTAAATTTAGATTACTAAAACCACTTGGACAATTATTGCTATTTTCCTGTATCAAAGACTTGTAACACAATTCAATTTTAATCCCCCCGCACATTAATATTAGCATCATTTTGATAATATGAAATACACATGATTTCACATTAATCTCATTATTAGTCAATGCAGAATATAAATCACCATTTTTAAAAAATTTGTTTACAATTGTACATGCGAAATTATTTGATAAACTGTCACAAATTTGGTTGTATTATGCATTTTAGGGCTTTCCAACATATTCGGCATGAATTTTAGACATTTTAATCTGTCGATTCGTATAATTGGAAATATTATTGCTGTGTATGTTTTTGCATTTGAAACCGCCGCAGAAACGAAATTATGTGATTATGCTGCAATATGCAAAATATGTAATTTGATGGGAAACACAGTGTAATGAGTTGATTTATGCAATTTGTTATTTCCGCCTGATACAGCTGAAAAGTTATTAAACAGATAAATAGTCAAATATGTTATAAAGTTGGAGCGCAGACAATTTTTGATGTTACATAATTTATTTCAAATTGAAATTTGTGCAATTAAATTAACATAATTTTAATTATGATTTTTTTAATTTATTTTGATTTGTTTGGAAATTCAGTGATAATTGCAAATTTTTTTATAGTGAAACTTTAATGATATAAAAAACGCCTGAATTCCAATAAAGTTGTCTGAACAATTTAAAATAAATTAACTATAGTTGGACTACATTTAGGCAATTTAAAAAATAATTAAATACGTACATTGTTAAGTACTCAATTTTATTTAAAAATAAATACTTTTTATCCCACGCATTTGTTCCATCAATCTCTATTTATTTAATTTAATATAATAAAATATAATTATTTAAAACTATCTTTCATAAATTAATATTTTCAGATTATTAAAGCAAAACACACAATAACGATGTGCTAAGTTAAAGCTTTAAATGTTCATTCATCCACGTTTAATATCCTTCACATTATTTTTAAATAAAATTAAATCGATGACATTTTATTTAAGTTTGAAAACAAGCATAATAAATAAAATAAAATATTTAATCAAGCAGTATTATTCAAATATTTAATCCAGCATTATCCACAATTATTTATTAACATAGTCTTTATATTAATAACTGCTGCTTGTTTATTATTGGATTTAAAATTTAATTTTATTTTTATTGAATTAAAAAAGCTGTATTTTCATTAATTATTGTGTCGTTATAGTTGATAAAATTTAACAAAAATAGAAATTACGTCAAAGGGTTGCTTCACAAAAAATAAAAGGAAAACAAATTTTTTGCGTTATCTTGCTATCAAGAAAAACTAATCTCTTATGTGTGCATAAAAGAATGAACACACCATCCGTAGTTTTGTACAAACAAAAATGTATCCCTCACAAAACTTTTCCCCAACGTATATCCGTAGCTTAATTCACCATTATCTCATGTGATGCTCAACCTCTATCGATGCTGATGCCGTATGGCACCGAGCAGCTTCCCTACGCCTTATCAATTATTACCGACTATAGTTGAAATAACAAAGCACTCACTGCGACTCGTCAGTCATGTACCCGCCAATACCACACGAGATAATGCCGTGTTATCCTTTCACACAATGAAGGGTGGAACATTCACCTTTGCATGCGATGGAATGTCATTGGATGTGCGGTGTATTTAGTTGTGTGACTTTTAAATAATGTACATAATAAAAGAGATAATGTTCATCCCCCCTCCCCCAAAGTGGCTCCCAAAATGTGTTCTCGGTTAGCAAATTAAAGGCATGCAATTGAATATATTGTTATTAATCAAAAAGTGGGGGTTACAATAAATAATTACCATGTTTCTCCTTGTCGGATTGCATTTGTATTAAACCGTATGAGAGCTGCATGCAAAGACTCAATGCAAGAAGCACGGCACTAAATAATTCACTACCACTTTTCACATCCATGTTTCTCATTTAAATCTTTTTTTTTTCGGTTGCCTAATGATTTTCTGGTAAATCTCCCTATTTTTTGAATTCGCTGCGATTTTCCTTTTTCTTTTATGTCACTCACTGTTTGTTGCATTCACTGGCATTGAGCACTCGAAACATTAAACCACATATAATGTTGTCGTATGCATTTATTGTGTGATATTGTTGTTGCGTAAAAAAATGCGCGTTTTCCAATGCAATGCACATGCGGAAGCATTTAAATTCAGTCCGTAAAATAGCGAACAAAAACGTGATAAGATCTTTAAATAGTATCAAGTTTCACTCAATACCCCAAGCGTGCATCAATAAACCTCTTTTCACTGGTTAATTTTGGATTGCACTTCCCTTCACGCTTTTTTTTCTTTTTTTGCTGCTAGAAATGCAGGCACATCCAAATCAACCCACACACTTGCGTTCTTCGCCTTCACTCACACAAGGCGCCAATCCTTTTGTTAGAATTTTTCAAAAACAACTTTTTCATAGCACTTCACTATTGCTGCTGCAGTTATGCTTTTTTGCAAGGATTAAAACGTTTATTTTTTAGTGTGTGTGTTTGTGACTTTAAATGTATATGGCTTTCAATTGGAATACTCTCCGCAGTAAAGTGTACGGTTGTTTGCTCCTTTCGAGGAATTGCACTATATTGCACTCCTTTCTATATGCGAATTTGTGTTTTCTTTTAAATCTGAGGGTCTTCTCGTTGTGCAAGCTTAAATCCCTCTGTCCTGTGCTCTTTATGTGCTTAGGCGATGCCAAATAAACCGGCATGTATGACACACCACTCAACTGAATAATGATGATGATGATGATGGTGGCAGCCACTGTGGCTGCAGGGATGACGATCGTGATGGTGATAGCTGCTTTGTGAATAGATTGATAGTGGTGGTGGCTTCCTGAGCGCCATATTGTTCACATTTAAATTCACACAATGGCGTACTGGTACACTCGCGCACACTTTATTCATTCACGTCTCTTGCCGGTGCATAATTGTTTTGTGCAAACAATAAGCTTTCGCTTACACCAAACATTTGGGAAGGAGGTGGTTTGCAAATTTTCGTTTTTTTTTTTGTTTTTTTTTTTGCGAGTCCTCTAAATTAATTCCACTTGTGTGTTTTTATGTTTTTCCGTTTGTTTCACAACATTTATGTGCTTTGTTTCACTTGTTGTCCGTATTACAATTATTTTAAATGCATTTCGTTTAGATGCAGCACTCTTCGTTTTATTTTATATAAAATGAGAATGAACGAAATTGCTCAATTGTTTGATGTGTGCGGTACACTTATTTGTGAATGCGGAAAACGATTTTTAATTTTAATTGTATTTTATTTAATTAGTCAGTATGAAGTGTTGCAGAAATTGCCTCATTTGTGGTATTTCACAGTCGACGTGATATGTGTCGGAAACGTAATGTTGATGGGCATTCTGTTGTGCTGATGATTATTGTACCTGAAAGTAAAATTTAATTATTTAAATTAATGTTTTATGTCATTTTTTGATGTAAAATATTTTTTGTTATTTTTAATTTTTTTGTGAAATCCCAATTGTAATTCATATTTTTCCAATTGTAATTCAAATATTTTTTCAATTGTAATTCAAATATTAACAATTGTAATTCAAATATTATTAATTGTATTTCTGGAATGTTAAAGAAGCTACAAATAGCTAATCGTTTTTACTCTCCCAATTAGCTCATTAAAAAAAAACATTAAACAGAAGGAAGGACATTTTGTAAAAAAAAATTCAGAAATTTTAATTATAATTATAGGTTTTCATAAATTACAATTTTAAAAGGCGTGGTTGTCAATTTTTTAAACAACAATTTTAGATTTTTCGTTTTTAAATTTGATAACAAATATCCATATTTAAACTAAAAATTCTAGAAATACCATTTTTTTAATTCCTTTTAGACTTAGGAGATATTATGACTCAGGACGACTTTCCGCATCATTAGATTTATTTAATTTTGACTGCGAATATAGAGCTATTGTTAAATTCTCATAAAGCAACTCAATGTTTTTATTTTCAATATCTTTAAGGGTTTGTTTATAAAACAACTTCATTAAAGTAGCTCTCCTTATTTTTCTCTTAAATACGCAAGTGCCTAGAGTCAAGATCTTCAGTACATTGTGCTACATTTAATTCAATTCAATTAAATTCGGACTAATATTCAGATAAATAAAAAGTAAATAAAATTTTAACAGAAATCTACATACAACTTCAAATGAAAATTAATACCCTTTCGTCCTTAAAAACTTTGAGACAAATAACTTATTAAATGAATTCAAGTTGGAATTTTAAGTTTAATTTATCACTTTAAAAATATAGAAATTATTTTGTTACCATTTTGTTTAACATTGCATATTTGTGTTGAACGTCAACTAAAAATGTTATTAAAAAAAATTTCACTTAATCTGCATAAAAAGAAATGCATTTAAATTAAAATTTAATATAAAAAGCATTTTAAAACATGTCCTTTAATACTATTTAATTAATTTCATACCAACAAATATAACCAAAACAGAATCAAAGTGATGGTTCCAATTAAAAACTAAATCCGTTCTTAATAAACATCATTGTCACATTTCCACGCAGATCCTTCGAGAATGTTGTCATTTGTGATTTAAATGCAAAACTAATTAAATTCATAAAACATTTTGCATTTTAATTTAAACCCATTTCTCGGCATTTATCAGAATGAACAAATACAACACCGAGCACAGCTTTAAATCACTGAAAAACGCGTTACGTGTACACACATGTGTAGTCGCAAGGCATCCATGCATGTACAGCGAGTGCAGATAAAACTAGGGCACATAGGCAAAAGTGTGCGGTGAATTAAAACAATTAAACTGAAAGCTTACGATCAAAGCTTTTGTAATTTATACGTGTATGGCGTGAGCATTTTATAAATTATGACGTCACGTTCGTTCGCATGTAGCGTCGCGTGTAATATAATTCTGCAAGCGCACCCGCGACGACTCCACTTGAATGCCAAATGCGCTATATCATATATCTGTACGCGGCAGACGCACCAACAATGAGATGAGCATGTTTCCACCCTGCGTTTTGCTGCTCATCCCCCACCTCCCCCGCCCCCAACCTCCACCCCATCGCAGCTACATGTGGTGGCTGATGTGTGTTTGTGTATCAGCACATGTTTTACCGTTGAGCATTACAAACGAAATCAAAATTAGCAATGAAATGAAGCGCCACGATTTGTTACAATGCTCAATGCACAATGCACATGTACCATACACACGACTCGTGCTCGCATATAATTCGTTGCATGGAATACGCGCGTGGATGCATGACGTGGTTGCAGTCGCATGTTGAGATAAGGTATTGAGACTAATTTGGGGGGCTATAGTTATGCGTTATTAATTGATTTCGCGCATTTGAAATGCAAATTAGAGACGCAGCGTGAAATTTTCGACTATTTGATGTTTGAGATTAGACGCATTATAACCTCTAGTTGTTCGTACGCCTGACTTTGGTACATTAATTATTCGATTTGGCTGGAAATTCGAGATATTGAAGCAATGTAATGGGATCAAAGTAGTAGTGCGAAATATCCTCTTAATATGTTACATCAAAAAGGCGGTCTTTAATTTAAACGGTGTGTTTACAACGCCTAAATATATTCAATTGCAGCAATTGGGGCGTTTATGTACTACATCTTGATCACCAAAATTGCTGCAATTGAATACATTTAGGCGTTTTAAAGTAATAAAATCATTATTAAAACTATGATGAAAAAAACAAAATTTATATTTTATAAACAGTTAATCAGACCCATTATTACGTATGCGTTTCCGATCTGGCTTAACATTAGTCACTCCCAAATTTCAAAATTGGTTAGGTTTGAAAGGCAATGTTGGAGAAGCTTCTTGCACTTAACATATTTTGACTTATTAAATTCTGATGGGGACATCAATAAAATGGCGTGCCAACACGTTTATGAGGTAGCTAATACCCCGTCAATACTTCACCAAATTTTTAAACTAGCTAACAATTTTCTTATTAAACTTCGAGACACTGATAATTTGATTTTGAGGGATTTGAATGTTCCTTCTTTCTCAGACATATTAAATAATGCTCACTCGTCACCGCTTGCACTTAACATCGGTAGCTTCCGTGAAAAAGAGATCGAAAGGTTCATGGGAGCTTTATAAATACTATTGTTTTTCTTTCTTTTTTTATGTAAATTGTTCTAAAACTTATATGCAAAAGTTAACGATTCTGTAAAATGTAAAATTATGATATAATCCTAATTTTTTTTAATAATTGTATTAACACTATATAAATAAGGGCTAAACCCGTTGGGAGAACCCAATTTAACATTAATTATTTAAACCAATGTAAAATTTTTTTAAAAATGTTGTTAATAAATTTTTCAAACAAACTGAAAACTATGATTAAAAATTGTGATGTTTTTTATAAACAAATTAAATCTAAATAATATTTTAAAGTCACTTTAAGCCTTTGTTTAATCATAAATAAATCGTATTCAATAAGTCGCAATTACTAACATTGATTTTAAAACAACGTGACCCAATTTAATTACATAAAACCAACAAATAAGTCCCCATTTTTTCAAAAAAACACCACAAAAATTACAGCAATGTCAGCGCCCCAATTTCCTCGTAACCACAACCGCATTAACCCTGTAAAATATTTCCTCCTTTGCAATGACAATGCAAGATACAATCGCACCTATTTCGCTTAATACTTTCACCTTAAATCAAATTTTTATGTCCGCATGTTGTACCTAATCATTGAGCACAAACACAAGAAAATACTAAATAAAATAAAATCAGTGTACCAGAAAAGCGGACCAAATAAATCAATAAATTCCATGCTGTGTGTTAAGCTCAATGTTTTCCCTCAACCTGATCACTTCGCACAGTTGTTGCCCTTCCTTGATGCCTTTTTCCCTTTTTTTTCGGTATTTTTGCTTAGTTATATTTTTCTCTTCCACTTGTTCCGCATATCCATCTCGTTCTCACACTTTTAAATAATAAATCCATTTAATGTGACTTTTACTGAACTTAAATTTAACGAGAGTGCACAAAATACTCGAGTGTTAAGAAGGGTGGGTGTGGGAAGGGGGATGGAAAAATAAAACTGCACATAGCAAATGAACGGGCAAATAGTGAAAAACTGTGTGTGTGTTTGAGTCGGGGACCGGAGTACACATTATAAAAAGTTATGGGTATGTGCGAGGGGCCCCACACAAGCACGAGCTGGAATACTTGTCAAGCTTGGAGATATGCAAGAATTCGTTTTTTGCATAAATTTTTCGTTTCTGTTTTTTTTTTTTTTTTGTTTTACATTTTGCATTTTGCATTTTGCGCCGCACAGTTTTACTTTTTAATTTGCACTAAATTGCAATTCGTGTGGCTGCAGTTACTTAGTAGGAAAAGCTCCGACTGGTGGGACATTGCGTTGGTTGCTTGTGAGCAAATAAAAAGGAAATTCACAGGGATGGCTGGTGGAATACAAAATTGCTGCGAATATGGAAATTTACATTTAGTGCATTGATTATAAGAAATAGTTTGGATGCAAAGTGCACACAGAAACGAACATGAGTGGAGAAATATCGAGGATAGAAACTATATTACTTATGTGGTAAGCAGAGGGGATGAGTGGAAAAGGAAAAAAAAAGAAAAAGCATTTTTTATGTGGTACGGCTACATGAGAGAAATAAGAAATGATGTCGTCCCTTTAAAAGCTTTGCATATTTCACCCTTTAGCTGTTATTTACCAAAAAAAAGAAAGAAAGAATATTAAAAACGAAAAACTTTAACGCCTTTTATTATTATATTTTTACATCGTTTTGCATAAATTCACTCAATTATGGTGATTTTGTAATTGTTTGCTGTCGTTCCAGAGCTCCTTTTTTTCCACCCCATTGTATCATTTTGTTTTATTGTGTTGCTCACCGGCGAGGATTTTTTTTTGCATGCTGTTTTGTTTCCCCGCAGTTGTTGATTATATGCGTTTTTTTTTTATGTTTTCATTTAAACCAACCCCCAAACAGTATTTGTGCAATGAGGATGTTTTGGATGTGTGCATTGGCGCCCTACCTACATATTTTGCGCGCAGTTTATCTCTGTTTTTATGTTGTATGTCGTGCTGTGTTGTTTGAACTCAACTCGTTACATTTGTTGACATTTTCTTTCAGGATGGACGGACGATAATTGAAATTGGCAAATAATGTTGAATTATAAATGCTCAATCAAGTGTGGGTCGGGGATGGGCAATACAAATTGCCGCATTGAGTTTAAGTATGCAGAAAGGGACGCCATTGACAACAACGTTCGAGAGCGTACCTTTAGGTTGAGTTTATTAACAAAAGGGGTTCGTGTGATTGCGAAATTTAAATGTCAATAAATTATTGCAATTTGTGTTACAATTCAGAAGCTTTCGACTGATGGAATGCATTTTATTGTTTACTTATGCATTGGATGTTAAGGGTGTTGGTGCTGAAAGTATTGAAGCTGTCGCCTTTTATCAATATTTTGTGGCTTATGCATTTTCAATGTCCTCGTAATTTTAAATGAACGCTTAAAATAGCGTAGTATAATTAAACCCACGAGATTTGCTAGATTTAAATTATGTAACATGTTCTTTTATCTTGAATTAAATGTTTTAATTCAATTTAATGTTGGCCCCAAAAAAATTGCGAGAGTTAATGACTGTAAAGTCGACGTTTTAGCAAAATTTTAATTTAAATAAAAAACCCTTCATCTTCTGAATAGCATTTCGTTAAATAATTCCTAAATGTAACCCCCCAAAAATACTGAAAATCCAGGAAATGAAAATTTACATCACAAAAATTATTATTCAAGTCACACTCTTTGCAAACATCAACGTCAATTAAAATAAGGATAAACAATCAATGTGTCGTACACAACAAAAATAAATCATCCCAAGGTGCCTATATTTCGTGTTGTTTTAAATTTGGTGTTTATGTTCCTCATAATCTGATGACAATCTGAGCAAGCGTACTGACTGTTTGACTAATCGAACGCTCAGAAAGGTCATTTTTGATGAGGGTTTCTAAATATATTTTGCCAATCTTAGATGTCCCATCACGACTGTATAAATTTGTCATTAAATTTGGTAGTCTGTTTTTATATTTTCTCAAATGATCACTGAAAAAGGTATGACTACTTCCATTTTGCACTCGCACCTTCAAGTTTGTGCATGTACTTGAGTCTGCTATTTGTGTTTTAATATTAAAATGCTCAAAAACGATTCGTCCTAGAGTGAAACAACGACTTTTTCAACTCTTTTAAAGTGTAGGCGAAAAATCCCAATATCTTACATTTACAAAATATATTCATCACTGCTGGGAGTTGCCCTGAAACTGGGTAGAAAACGCTTTTAATACATGGAATGCTCTAAAAGTTTTAATGTAATCGGATGAAAGTTAGCTGTTAATTTATCTGAGCTGGGTGAATAATTTTAAAGGAAATATGCAAATAATCTTTATTACCGCACGGAGAGTTTATGTGCTGAAGAAATACCTACAATAATTATTAAGGGATTTTCCAGGATGTCTTAATTATATTTATTTTATATAGGTATAATGGGGTACAGTAAAAACTAGAGGAGAGGTGGGCTCGAAAGACGTTATAAAAGATAACAGACTTTGGCTTTCTAAGAAGATTTAGAATTGTTGATGCAACAACAGATTTTTGTAGGATTATCTCATGTTGAAGATGGATTTTAATGATGCTTGAGTTCTTATCTGTGTTCAGACAAGGCCTTATTGAATATTTACCTTGATTTTTGTCTTTGGAAAATAATTTCTGACGGAAAAAATAATTTTAACAGTCAATCCTGTAATTATTATGAATTCTATTTTGGTACTCCGCAATTACCAACCAAATTTGGTGGACCAGTAATTACTATTATAATATATAACTGGCTTTGAAAAATTGTAATAAATTGAAAAATTAGCTACAACTTTAGGGACCCCAGAGTCCAGAACTGAAATTTTTGATTATTAAAAACACCTTTTTAGTTTGGGTAGTTTATTAATAGTTTCTTATTAATTTGAAAAGAGTAATTTAATGAATTACAAAAATTAATGGAATTGCGTATTTTAATTAATCAAGTTTAAATTAAATTGCGTTGACAAATTAATACTTAAAAACTATTGATAATTTAAATAGAGAAATACAGTTTAATTGCAAGTAAATATTATTACAAAATAAAACAATAAATTGCAGTCATCAATAATTCGAATCAATAATCAAGAATCGAATGGAGTTTGAGGGAAATAGAGGTCAAAGTTACGAAAAGGTGAAATTAATTTTGATTGAACTTTGATATTATAAAAATTACCATTATAATAAAACTAATTATACAATATTTGATACAAAATATATTAAATACGGCAATAGAGATAACGGAACACAATTATTTAGTACTCTCGTACATTGACCATTGATTATAATATAATCCTCTGATCCGCATCAAATCAAAAACAAATTACAGAGTCGTATTGGATAATAATATTTTGATTATCTCAAAATTAAATTTGAATTGTGCATCAAAAGTTGATGTCGACGTAATTTATATTTATGAATGGCAAAATAGATGAAGAAGCGGAACTTTGGAGCAGATACACCATGTCATATGTTAGTTTTCTTAGTTTACTGAAAATTTATCGCCATTTTAACTTTATTAGCTATTAACTTAATAACTAATATGCGATGGCACAAAAAGTTAAATATAAATCGAGAACTACGCACTCAAAACAGAAA
Source organism: Sylvicola cinctus (assembly GCA_963854165.1). Taxonomy (NCBI): domain Eukaryota; kingdom Metazoa; phylum Arthropoda; class Insecta; order Diptera; family Anisopodidae; genus Sylvicola; species Sylvicola cinctus. The sequence goes on from OY974082.1 coordinate 10,242,033, forward strand.
TTCAGAAAATGATGCATCGATATTTATACAGTAGACTTTCTTTTAACAGGACACTTCGTGATAAAATAATAAAAATTCTGGTTAAATTGATTTGTAGTTAACTATTTCTGATTTAGGAAGAAAAAAGCTTCAGTGCGGCATACGAGTTGCTTATTCAATCTGCATTTTCAACTTCTCCACATTCTTAATCATTCTTTTTTAATCCAATCGCCAATAACTACTTGAACTGTTTTATTATTATTAAAGAATTGATTTGGATATTATTAATTGCCTATTAAATTAAATAAAATCCTCCTTTTTTGTTTCAATTTTTTTTATTTTTGCGGAATTACAAGGATAAAGGATGTCCGGTTTATTTTATTTTCGGTTAAGAGGAAGTGAGTTGAATTACATAAAATTCAACGTAAAAATTTACAAAATGCAACGCAAAATTATGAAACTATAGAAATTAAACAGTAGTTTAAGAAAAGTGAGGTTATGTTCAATTCTAGAATTTTGCGTAGGTAAAATTATTTGGTTTTCTAACCATTTACACATCGTGGAATGCAATTAGCGGTAACTTAACTAAGTTGTAACTAATTTTGGCATTGTGCAATGCTCATCTACCTCCAATTGCGGATCCAGGGGGATTGGGCGCTAAGTAGGAAGCTTTTTGGTTTCAATATTATAGGTTTTTTATTACAAACTTTGAGTGGTGTTTCTCAGTTTACATGGAATTATTTTTTAATTTACTATCACCGATGACACAAGTTGAACATCACATAAAAAATATTTAGTCACTTGAAAGTTTTCCTAGCAAATTAAAAATTAATGCAAATTAAATTGCTTTCATTTTAATGTTTTATTTAAAAAAAAACTCTGCAGTTTTAATATTAAAACATCCATCATAAAAGTATGATTCTTTTGCTCATAATATTAATGATTACAATTACGTACTTTTAAAACGAATTCCATATTTTCCACCACAATGCGTTTGGCAGCTTTTTTGCACTCTGGTGTAAGTGAAGGGAATATTAATACGAATTTAAATATTCAACCCACACTCAATTATACGATGCCATGTAATTAAATTCCAGAGCTGAAAGCAATATAAACCCTCGAATATGTGCTCAAAATCATACACCAACACATAAAAGCATTTCGCAATGAGAACCACCCGGATATAAGCACAAACATCCGCAAAACAGAAATTATATAATGCGCCTTAACAGCAGCTGAATTAAATCCAGTTGCATCAAGACATTATATGCAAAGCTCGTAATATTTTCTTAATAAACTCGACAGAAATAAAAGCTTGACTGCAGGGCTGATTTTAAAGGGCTCACACTTCACAGAATACAAGGATTTAAAGAAATATTAATTTAATTAAATAACCAACGAGCTACATCCAACGCATTGCAAATATTATTCGTAATATCACATGGAAATTACAATTTCACCCCATGCTTAGTTAATGACTTTTAGAAAATCATAAAAGTCTCTACGCTTAATCGCAATAAAATGCTTTATTGACTTGTGGCAATTGGAAAAAAAAATGAAAATTTAAAAAGCATTAAATTTAATTTCCCTTTATTTTTTTTGAGTTGAAAACTTATCCATTTTTATCTAGGTTGACTAACAACTTTAATGCTCCGTGGGTCGTACATAAATTATAAAATGCATCCAAGAATTAATGCAGCACTTGCACTGGTTTGAGGGCAAAACAAATAAAACATTTATCGCCCGCCCAGTCAATTATAATGCATTCGCGCTGCAGCCTGCCTGCACGGTTGCAACAGAGGAGAAATTGAATTAAGACAGTTGCGCGGTGGGGCACAGTGATACAATTTTAATTGCTTTGATATGCGTGTGGGGAGGACAAGGGTGGTTTTTCATGATGGTGATGACTGGTTACACATTTTTCCACATTTTTTTTTTTTTTTTGTTTCCCATCCACATATCGTGCAGTGTGTTGTGTGCGATTGTTGCGCTGCCTTATGTAGAATTGCTTGCATGATGAAAGTTAAACTGTGCAGAGGTTTGCTGAATTTATAAATGGACTTGAAAGGGGTGAGGATGTAGTTGAATGTGGAGAATATGGTGTGGTGGTTTTGGATGAGTAAGCAAAATATAAATTGCTGGCCGCAAAATCACGCGATTTATGAATTTTAAGTGAACGTACACATCGTTGCATTGCAAACGTAGTTATGTGTACATTGAAAATGTACATATTGATGTTGGAGAAATGCATGCAGTGACTGTAAGTGCTTGTTTGATACTTTCAGCAACAAATCATTGGGATGTATGTTAAGTAGTGTGGCATGTTGTAACTGCAAATGTGTATAGCCACGAGAATGTTGTGGCGATGTAAAATACAAATTGCTACAGGAAAAGGTAAAACGCCTAGAGGTTATCTTTGTAATGGAGAGGATGAAATCAAATCTACAAAACGAGAAATATGTTTATGTACGTTTTTCCTTTCTTCGCGTGGCAATGTGTGCAATGTGTGCGTGTGTATAAGCTTTTTTTCTATTTATTTTTCTGTTTGAAAATCCCCAAACAACGCACATAAATCTATCACATGTAATATGTACTTTTAGCAGAAGAAGAATCCTTTTGTGTGGTAGGATATTTGTTTTTCCTTATTTTCTCCATATTATTTCCCCCACACAGTCCTTAAAAGAATTGGCTGAGGCGCACACACACCGCGGTATATGTGCGCAAGGGTAAACAGAAAAATAAAACAAAATCATATTATGTAGGCACATATAAATTTAATAATTTAATGGTAAAAGGCAATTGAATGTGATTCAAATTGGTTTGTATTTACTGTACAGGAATGTGAATACCCTGAAAGGGGTGGCGTTACACCCTTATTTTTCTGCAGTTATAAAAGGTGTAGGCCACCATATCGCATACAATGATTGCCTAAATTCAACGCACAACTCACTCCGTACGTCTCCACACAAAACTGTTTCAACTTACAGGCAGCTAGATCTTGTTTTTATTTGTTTTTCTTTTCGGCATAAATATCCAAAAAATACTCCTGGATTTTTCAAGGTACAACACAAATGTTCCATTGCCACCCCACACCAATATTTAACTCTTCAATCATTCGTGCTGTAGACTCCTTACACACTACGCCAATACGCCTGTGTGTATACAGTGAATTGTATTTACTTTCTCGGGGGCTCCTTTTGATTTCATGTGGTCCGTGTGTGTGCGCTCTCATTTCGTGTGCCCTCGTCAATTTCTTGATTCTTTGATTCCCACCCCCACCTCCTTTCCATATTAAGTTAAGTTGTAAGTTTTATCGCTCTTTAATTTCATTTTATGGATTGTTTTCTGTGCCGACAAAATATCCTTCCAGTACACATCCGTTGTGTTGTAGCGAGTGTGCGTTATTGAAAGTTAATGTTACTTATACTCTTTTAAGGAAATACTTAAATACTTAATTCTATGGATTAATGTTTTATTTTCCTAATGCATTTAAGTGTGATTCGTTATTAGATTGACTTAAATGTAGTTTGAATTGAGTAAAACGTTGTGGAAATTTCGTTTCAATAATTTTCATGGCTTTTTAATGCCTAGATCACTGCTATAGTCTACATTTAGGAGTTTTAAATACAAAATTGATTTTATTAAAATAAATTAGACTACACTACTCCAATAGTCTACATTTAGGCGCATTAATTATTGAGCTTATGGTATTTAAGCAATAAATATATTGCACAAAAAATTAAGATAAAGCCAAAATGGCCGTTAAGTCGCCATAGTTGCCCTGAGTTTAACCAATTAAGCACAAGTTAATAGTTGTCTTTGTAACTTAAGCAACATAAATACGATAAACAACAGAAAAACTAGCCTTTTAATCCTATTTTTTCAAATTCTAATTATTTTTAATTTACAATTACTCATAATAAGCAATTTATTGTAACTTAATCTTTAAAACCTCTTTCATTCAAATCTCTCAGTCTACATTATTTGGAATTTGTTTCTCACGACTTGCAAACTACACACTTCCTTTGTCATTCAAGTTTTCGACTCTCCAAGGAAGTCCTATATGGTGGCAATAAAACTGACATCTTTGACGTAAATAAAATATGAAAAAAAAGTTGAGCCCCTTTTCATGTCACATAAGAAAATATGAAACAATATTATAAGTTTAAAAGATTACTACACAAAAACTATTTATACATGACTCCGCATGACTTATAATAACAAATGCTGTGTTCAACATTTTAAATGACGTTGACATAAATTTAAGGGATGGAGTGGGAATGGAGGCGGAAAGCAATAATGCATCCATAGCGTAAACAATAAAGCTCAGCTCTGCAAAGAATGCTTCAACAATTGCAATCAAAATTGCATTAGCGTCACTGTTATGTCGAAGTTAAAATTGATTTCGTTCAAGAAAGATACAAACAATTCATACGGTATATGGAAGCTCTTTGTGAAATTGTTTGTCTTGGAAATTCATAGAATATATAGAACTGGAAAATGCTTACTTATTCAATTTTTTTTGTGTGTGTTTGTTATAGCCGGAGTGTTGTGTGGCTGTGTGTTGGAAGTGAGGACTTAACCGACTACCGAGATTGTAATATGGAAATTGTCGACCTATCCAATTTGGCAAATTTATTTAAATAACGTCCTTATGGGCTTTGCCTTTCACGGACAATCGTTTCAAAATTTACATACGTTTTCAATCAAAAAACGAGGAGAATTTCTTTAACGTATAATAGATGGGAAGAGCATTCAGGAATATTTGTAAAAAGATTTCGTATATTTTACTCGTCGTTTTTTTTCTCTCTGCTACTTAATGTATGTCGTATATACCTTCCCAAGCCATTACAGCACGCGCATTCTTCAGTTCCCGGCATAAACAGAAATCGCTTAGGGATGATCCGCCCATAACATAAATCGTTGCTGCTTGAACGTTGAATTTCTTCTTGTTCTTTTTTTTTCCCCCGAAACTAAATCAATCAAAATTTCAATTTTTCTTGTCGAAATTTGCATTATGTCTATTATTAAATAACCGTAACATGCATACGGGCTGTTCGTTACAATAAAGTACAAACACACACACTCTCTCTCCTTTTCCGAGCAAAATAATATGACAATGTAGATAAGAAAGACACAGAATAAGGAAAGAACAAGAAAAAAAAACAGTAATAAAGATCGACTATGTACGACGAAGAAATTCTAATATCATCTGGGGAAAAAAGACAAAACAAGCGCTTAAAATATAATGATGGATAAGAGAATTCATCTCCCCGCGGCCCCACACTGTAACGATGCCAAAAGAAAAAAAAAAAGCAACGACAAAACGAAAAAACAAACTCAAAATTCAAATTTTCTGTAGCTTTTGCTTACACATCGCATAATATGTATTACACACATATGACGACATTGTTGGAACATATACATATTTTATTTTCATCCCCCCACCCACCCACCCCCAACCCTGCAGCACCCCAGCGGTATTCGTTTCATTCATTTTTCGCGATTTCTGCTCCAACTGAAATTATGTCGTAAATATTGATTATTATTTTCGTCATTTCATTGCACAACGCTCCCCACTTCATCTTTAAGGACATTATCGTTCTGCGGGAGTACAACATTTCATCGCTTCCACATACACATCCCAACTTGTTCATCACATTACACTTGGTATTTTATGTACAGCGCGTACATCAGCACCATCAACGATTTCTTTTTTCCACCTCCCAACCCACCCTCCGCCCCCATGACACCTCATCCCCCTCACAATGTGTCCCTTGCCAATGATGCCATACGTCTTTATATTCTGTATATGAAGCAGGTCTTTTCTTCTCATTTCGGGCTTTTTGTACACAATTTTTTTTTTTCCCTCTCATACTGACATCCCTATTGAACAGGATCGGGGGATGTGAGAAAAACTGATGGCATGTGTTGAAGTTTTGTGCGCCCGCTGCTCTTGTATTGTTACTGATGCCATATTCCTAAAATACAAAACGCTGTATAGCTGAGGTTCGGTTCATTCTTGCAATATTTATACAACATTTATAATAGAAATGATGGGGCGGTTGAAGTAGGCGCATATTTAGCACCGCGTGAAGGCTCATATCAAACGGCGCGAATACAAGGACTTACTTATTAATGTGTGTGGCATTTCCTTTACGTCCTACACACATTCAACCAGTCGATTTACCTTATATAATAATTCTTTCACGTGTGCCTCGTTCCAGCCGATCTGCATCCACACCAACCACCCACCCACCCACCCACCCAAAACCCAGCATCATCCTAATAAATTTGTGTGCGGCCCCACCCATCAATGCAGTGGCAATAATAACAACCCAGCCTTATGAGACATCGAGAGGAAAGTACAATAACTAAACGTATATGTGCTCGTATATTGAAGCAATGAACCGCAAACGAAGAAAATCATCATGAAACTGCTTTCGGGGGAGAAAATAACAAATAAATATTATACCGCTTATGGACGAAATATTAACCGTTTTCTGCAATGAACGTAAAAAAAAACTTACTATATAACCGATATGCTATTAAGGATGCAATATAAGGGTGGGTGAGGGTGCTCAACACAATTTACTGACAGCCCTCAATCATATTGCCGACCGATAATCAAGCCCCAGCGCTGAATCAATAAAAATATAAATGTTGTATTGCGGGAGGCAACAACAAGGAAGCGGCCAACAAAATATTACGCTTTGCGTTGAATATTGAGAGAGGAGCTGCCCGCACTCGTCGTCGATGCAGGATAATAATGCGATGCTTATCGGTGGGGTCGTAATTTGATTGGTATCGCTGTACTTAAGCTTTTATAATTGGCGTAACTGGTGTATGCGGCACCCCTTTTTTGTGCTTTGCTGTTGTTTGATAATAACTGTTGTTGTTGTTATATTTAGTAGTTTTTGCTTGGTTTTTGAATTTTATTTTGTGTACTTGCTGTTTCTCCTTTTTATTGATTTTGAGACTAATTGCTGGTAATGACCAAATATCAATATATTGTCGTTCTAACTACATACAGTCAACGAAACTCAATTAATTTCACTCTTTTTTTTTTTGTTAACTGTTAACCAGTTCTATTAGTTTAATAACAAAGGCTTACGGTTATCTTAAAAATATATAAATTTATGTTTCAATTAATAATGGGTTTAATATTTATAAAATAATGAATTTTGAATATTTACAATGCAAAATTCAATAAGTTCCATTAAGTTTGAAGTGACAACAAAAATGGTAAAGTTGTGCTATTTTTTAATATTTAATTTTTATGTAATAAGTTTTTCTTGTTTTAATTTTATTAAGAACATAATTTCTCTAAGTTGTAAATTAACATAATATTGTCTTTCACTGATGGAAAAAGGAAAATTGAGGCGTACAATAATCAAGATCATTCAAAAGCCAAATTTCTAAAAAATTATATTTAAAAATTAATTATTATTTATTTATCTAACCCGTTTTATAAATTAAAATAAATTTTTCTGCATTTTTAATTTAACTGTACGGCCTTCCTATTATAGTGATCAGTTCGGCTCATAAACATTTAACGGTTTCCGTGATATTAGCGAAACATGCATTGAAATGATTTAAATTTCGTTCACTGTATATGCAGCAATGAAGGTTGTTCAATTAACAGTTATTATCATCTAAATAAATCAATCAATATATAAATCAAATATATTGATATTGTTTCTAACTGTTTCATGTTTAAGAATAAAAGTTAAAATCGTTCGTTTTTTTCATACTTAGTATAAAATTTAATTCTTCGTTTTTACTTATGACAATAAAAATGTAAGTGTTTTATTTTAATAATTTTTAAATTAATGTGCAATACTTTAATTTAAATTCATCTCCAACGTTTCACATAACTGAATGAATTCCCATTAATTCAAACAATCTCAAAGCATTAACAAACGGCATGAAAAACACTCAATCCTTAATTATTCAAGTGCGGAAATGATAACGAAATCAGCATAGAAAAAAGAAAACAATTAAATATTAACAGCACAAACAATCAAAAATATAAACAAAAGTACAAATCGGAAACAAAAGCCACCCTTAAGCACAAATGGCGAAAAGGGATGAAACGGAAAAAAAACTCTCTCTCACACACACACCCCCCACACAAAGGGCAGCAGCAACAACAACATCAACAAAATGCCGATAAACCGACAGCACAAAAAAGTCTGTATACGTAAATAGAAGACAATCTAATCAATAAAGTGCTGAATTATATTTCCTATTATCCTTTTTTTGTTTGTGTTTACACGAGGGTCAAGTTATACATGTATTTGAAACATCATCATGTTGTTACCCCCCGCTTATTGCGTACACCCACATCACTACACACACAAATGTGTGCCCACACCCCCACACCAACCATATCTGCTATTTACCCATAATATAGCATCTATCGTTTGCCGAAATTTGTTTCCAGCTGTCGCAAATAAAAAGACAAAGAACCAAGCAACAAAACAACGAACCAAAAAAAATATATAAAATACCGAGAAAAAAAATGACCGGCTTGATGAGAATTTATTGGATAGGGTCAATTAATTAATTGTCACGAATTTGCGGTACACGCATTAGCAATGGGACGGACCAACTAACAATATTGCTGTTGCATGAAGAGGAAAAATAAAAGGCGCACTATGCATTAAAGCGAAATAAGTAAAACAACAACCCATCCGCAAAGAAAATTGAGTTCATCATGATGTTGTGGAATAAATAAAAAATTCTACAAAAAAAAAAAAAAGAAGGAGACAATTGTATGGCAGGGAAAGGTGGGTGTGACTTTTTATTTGGGCGCGAAAATGCAATGACCTTGAAGTATTTTAGTTTGAATATCACTTAATTGTTGCTTTTTAAAAACATCGAAAACATTTCAGTAGTTATTAGGACGTCAAAAAGATTACCAATATGGTTTTCGCCATAGGTTTTATTAAACCAATATAACTGCACTTCAATCAATCAAAATTATTGAAGAATATGAATGTGGGCAGAGATATTGTTTAACGATTATTAATATTGCCTAGAGGCACAATAAAATAGAGTACAATGCTGTAAAACTGTGAGGGTTTCGGATTAAATTATTATTGATAATGATAACAATTTACTCAACGGAAGCTCGAGGCGCCGCACCATTTTGAATGGCTTGTTGTTGTTGTGGTTTTGCTGTATTGGTACTTCAATAAATTTATATTTTAGGTTCACACTTAATATTGTAAATTTCGGCATTTAAAAAAGGAGCAATTAATTAATTATTCCCAACCTTTTATGTTTACTTAAAAAGAAAAGGATTATTCTCTACCTACACTGAGAGAAATCATGCCCAAATATATCAACATATTTAAATATCATTATAAAGTGGAAATATCAAGATAAGAAATTATATTTAAACATATAAATTGATAATCTACCAACGAATTTGAAACTATTTATATATAGGTTTCCATAAAACTACCAAAATTAATTAAAAGAATCATTAATCATAAGTTCAAATCCCCTTAATTTGTTTTAAAATCAAATTATAAATTGAAATTAAAGAATTTGTAACACTTAATAAGAATTATTAATAAATTTAACGCTATAAGAAAAATGCGATTTAAAAAAAAAAAAATTTAAAATATCAAGAAAGCACCAATAATGACTGCTCACTTCTAAAATTAATTATTTAAATTTTTTTCTTTAGCCACTTTTTAAGTGTAAACTTAAATCTTCGAAAATATAAATTTATGTGAAAATCAAAAGAACCACTTGAATATAATTATGTGGCTTCATGTAAATTTAAATGGAAACTTCAATATTTGAATAAATAAATTTGGGTTGTTTAAGTAAACATACACAGTCGAATTATCGGAGTGGGCTCACTTTTTGTCAATAAATTCCACATTAACCTGAAATCGCAATTCAGTCACATTGAATTATCCACTTAAAAGTGGAATATACGTGAATGCATTATCTCAGTGTAAGCTTCTGCCGTAATTTAAGTTATCGATTACAATCATTATAGCATTTTGGGTGTGGCTTTAAAAAAAACTTGTTGAAAAAGTAATTTTAAATTGACCATAATATTAAATATTAACTATTATTTCTTTACGAAGAATTTAAATGCTTCATTTTCATCCAAACAAACTTAATATGACAAACTTTGAAAAGTCCCTATCCCCTTCACGAGCACTATAATAAATAGTTGGCTACTTTAAACTGTTTAACTGGAATACATTCGATAAAGTTTCAAAACTGCCCTATTGTAGATGCTATATATTTCCATACACATAATACAATATTCATAGAGCTTAAAAGCGTCATCTGGGTCCAGCACAGCCGGCACCTTATCAGTACAACTCCATTTGTTGTTCCAAAATTCGGCATCGTTGTTGCTGCTGGTGCAAAAATCATTTAGTTCATCCCCTTCGCCAGTTGCTCATGCACACGTACACACATTTGTGCAAGCTGTATTTGAACACACACATAACTGTAAAATAATACATACGAGCACATAGGGGTGAGACGCAGCATTTACAGTTTGTTCGCAGTGCGCTATAATTTTCGTTTCTTATTTTTTATTTTTTTTAATATGGACCACTCGGCTAATATCATTAATTTTACTTACTTTTTACTTTAGCTAATTTTTCATTTTGTTCAGGATTTACAAAATGAAAAAGAAAAACCAAACACACCCAGAAACATAGGACAAAAAATTGTGCTGGCCCAGATTGCGGCAGGCAAACCAAACGGTCAGTGCATATAATTCACACACACACACACACACACACACATCGGCCCCATTATAATCAACACAGCGTGAAAACGTGCTCTAAATTCTTTTGTTACCCCCATAGTGTATATAAAATTAAAAAATATATACGAAGAAATTAAATTAAGATTAAAAGAAAACAAATGGATGAAGGAAAGCCTAGGCCACGCGAAACAGCCAAAAAGCTTATGGAAATTTATTACGGTGTGCACATTGCAAGTGTTTTAAAGTACAATAGTGTTGGAATATTTAAAGGACCGCACACAAAATTTTTCAATTTTTTTGTTTTGTTTTACAAACCTTCCCGCCACACCCTGTACTTTCATTCTGCGTTTTTGTGCTCCCATTTTTTTATGCCCGAGAGAGTGGGTGGATGCAGTCTTAATCCATGCTAATAAATTATACGCGTTTAAATTAAATATGAGCGAATTGAATTAACGGGGGATAAAAGGGTAGCTCAATTAAATATTTTAAATGAGAATTTATCGACTCACACTATTATTCGTCAAGGGTTTTTGCGCCCATCTTTTATGTGTTACACAATTGGCCCGCGTTTCTATAACACACAAATTCACATTTTAGCTGTTTCGCCACTACCCCCTTTTATTTTATTTTAATTAAACATTCCCTTATCAATTTTCACTTCATTTCGCAAAAGGCTTTGATTGATTAAAAAATGTTTCCACGCGCACAAGAAACTGGCTTGGATTGGTATATAATATTGTATAAGTGGAGAAAAAGACGAACTATTTATCAAAATGTAAAAGAAAAGCGCTTCGAATCCCCCAGCTCCATCTCGTGTATACACATTGCACTCAAACACACTCACATCCGCCATTTTATGGATGGAAGGGAGATGATGGATAAAATAATAATTACTCGCTCGTTCGTTTTGCTCGCACAAGTGCCAAACTCATAAGGAGCTGAGAATATATTTTCTTATATTATTATGAAAAATTACACAAGTAAAACATTTTCTTTAATTTATTTCAGATTGAATATTCTTTTAGTAAAACAGAGAAACCTCATACACCCGACTTATGGATGGCCCACAAAAATGAGAAATTGGCTGTACAATGGGCGGCAATGCCGAGTGCCGCAAGGAATGGGGTGGGTGGGGCGGTTTATATTTTATAGAATAATTGAGGCACATGCTGGGGGGTTGGAGGGGGGTGGAGGGGGCTGGGGTGTGGAGGTGTTTGAGGGCGCAAAAATATTTTATATGAGGAAAAAGTTTTGCCATGGCGTTGTACATTCAGCCATTCAGCTAATTTCCATCTATTAATTTTCAACAAATTTCAATGAGCGAAAACAACTTCTTGCGTAGCCATATTTTGTGCACAATTTAAGTGGCGTTTTACAGCTGTGTGCTGCTGCCGCCGAGTCGCTATTATATAAATGCTTTGGGTGGTAGATTTTTGCGTAGTAAATAAAATGTGTGAATATGCAATGAAAATTAATCACATGAAAACTTAGAAGAAACTTGTGTGCTGTGTGCGCCAATGGGGCGCATTGAATTGAAATTTTGCACCATAATACCTACACACGTGTGCAGAAGGTATGATGATTTTTGTTGTGAAATGATGAGATGTTGTTCAAAGATCGGATTTTTTTTTTGCGGTTTTTTTTTCACAAGGTCTTTAATATCTTTATCATTGGGAATACGAGAAATGTTTTCGAATTGTAAGGGTGGTTTTATTTACATAACGTGTATCAGATTATGTTATTCAATTCGATTTGACATTTGTTGGGAATACGTGCTGCAAAATAAAACATTGTACTGTATTTAATATTGCGAAAAGCTTATATTGAATTTCATTTTTTGTGTGTGAACATTTTCCAAGAATTTGTTACGATTGAATATGGGAATTCAAATCAGAAGTCGCATTGCCATACATTATAATTATCAACATACTTTTTACATTACAATTTACATTGAATAATTTTAAAGCTTTCTATGATATTAACATTATACTGTACGTTAAAACATTGTAAAATGAATTTGTTTTCTGAAAAATTTTGCGTAAAATAATTTAAATATTATCAAAAAAAAGATTTTAAATATTTTTCATAAATTTCAAACCTTAATAAATAATTGGCAAGAGAATGAGTGATTTTAAAACGGCTTAAAAGCGTTTATCGGGATGCAATCCTCGCCACTTCATTTTCAACTGTTTATAAATTGAAAAAAGAAAGAAAGAACAATCGTATATTCACCGAATTTCTTATTTTTCATCAAAAAAAAATCATCCCTTATCGATGGTTTTAAAAAAATAGGTGAATCTGCAATTTAATTAAGGATGAGTGTTTAAAGAAAATTTAAATGGTTATAAGAAATGTATTTAATCACTTTATAAAGGAAAACACTTTTACCCCATTAAATGTTAGGAGTTAAAACTAAATTCAAATTGATTTGTTTTGAAAATTTTAAATATTTTCATATTTCCAATATATTTTGAAGCTATACGCTTATTTAAATGTCAGTTAAAAATATATTTTTTTAAGGATTCAAATTGTAACAGCGAATAAAACAAAAATTTAAAAATCATTTTTGCTTCAATGGAAAAAAATACTTTCACTTTTGTTAATTTAAACATTTTCCTTAAATGTGTTCATTTTATATAATTTCTTGAAGCTATTTTGAATGTTCATAAAACAATTAAAAAACAAAACTACTAGGATGCTGTTTTTAGCGTCATGTCGCATCAGTTTTAATAAAAAAGAAATGTAAATGAATGAGGAAACCAAAAAAACCAAAGAAAACTAAAATGAAACAAATTTTAGGATGGTTCAAATACTTTCAAAAGAATTATTCAACAAATTATCTTTTTCATCATCAATCAAGGACAGACGTCTGCATTGATTCTTAAAATATCGTTAAAGGAATATCAAAATAATAGTTTATCCAATTAAAATCACAATCAGAACTAAATTGCTCAAATTCCCTCAAATAAATTCCAAACATCAAAAGCTTCAAACTATTTCAAGCATTTAAAGACAATATTTCTTTTAAAAGTATTTCAAACGAAACATTAAGTCCTTCTGCACGACTACCGTATGTAATACACTCGTACAACGCATTAAAATAAAACTTGTCATCTTCTTAAATGAAAACACAAGAGCTTGGACCAACTGAAGCAAAATATGTCGAACCAAAATTAAGTGTACCACATAAGAATACACAAGTTTATTACACACGAATATCGGTCAACTAAGAGGAAACATAATGACGACATACACTTGCCCTTCATAAAAATTCAACGAATTGTTGAACTGGAAAAGGTTTTCTTTTTTCTCGTCCCCACACACACACACACACACACACACAAACACACACACGTCTTGTTAAAATACTTTGTCGCATCTTCTTAAAGAAGCCCAACATTTCACAATGTCATTTCCCTTAAAGGGATGAACGCCTTTAAATTGTGTCCATCCGCACACAAATACTAACATACATTATAAATATTATAGACGGTAAAACCATTGATGCAAAAAACCACAACCAAAGGAAATTGCTAGGCCAAAAGCCTCCCTTCTTAGTCCTTCACAGAAATAATAGCAACAACAACAACAACAACAACAACAACAAAAGCATGCATATAGAACAAAATATGATAGAAGGGAAGAAACAACGTGGCAAGTGAAGAAGTTGAGCAACAAGCACAAGCTTTACACACTGTAAAATAGACGCACATAAATAGACAAAAACGACTCGTCCCTCGAATATGCCGGAGCTTGGTGTACCCATCAAAATGTGTGTAGTAAGTATACAAAACGGCAGAAGAAACAGCTACATGCGGCACGTTTACACATAGACAATGCTGTGGGAAAAACCGGACGTACACACGGAGGCATACACGCGTTTGGAACGGCTAGGCTAGTTGAACGCAGCACATACAAGTGAAGCTACAATATGGGCTGCCCCATAACCAGTAACGGAATAATAATAAAAATAGACGCATCAATGTGTTATGGATGATTGTGTATTTGTGTGAGAGGAGGATCCAGCCTAGCTAGGAACACTGATGATACCGAATATTTGGGGGAAATTATTCATGAGTGAAATAAAAGCTTGGGTTTTGAGTGCGGAATGGACAGCATAGTGGTTGTATACGATCGAGTGGAATGCTTGCATGTAACTATATTTAGGATATTCATCACTTATTGTGTGTATGAACATACATATGTGCACAATGGGCGCGATTATTGTGTACACAAGTATCGGGTTTTGTCGATAACAACTTGTTATCAAGGTGGGTGGTTAGTCCTGGAGCGCTATAGTTAAGCACACAAACTGTTTTTACAAGTTGAATAAAGTTGGTTTCGGAAAGTATAACTTTATAGTCACTTTTTTATTATCTTTATAAATACAAGGAGCATTTTTAAAGTGGATTCAGGTGGAAAGAAAAAATAATTCTGTTCTGATTATTGGACATAATTGACTGAATGGCCTCAAGAAGTTTTAGGAACACAATAAATAAGTGTTAGTTGGTTGGTTGCTGTGGTGAGTTCAATTATCTAATTATCACTTGGCGTCATTTTAAAACCACTTTCGTAGCCAAGATTAAAATGAGTGATAAGATTGTAAGATGGACGGAAAGTAGTACTCGTCCCAGTAAACAAACTGTAATTATATTGCCTCTCTCGCCACTACACTCGGTCGCTGCATCTCAGCTTACTGTTTACTGAAACGGGAACTTGACTGTCTTGCCACTGTACTCTGTAGTCTGTACGTGTAATCAAGGCATACTTTATCCACTCAGTGGCATTAGGGAGCCCTATGAATTTTGCAGTTTTAATAACTGCGAGATCCCCAACACTGCGGAGCGTCTCACACCTTAATACCACTTCCCTGTCCTCTTTTAAAGCTGGCACTCCCGCATAAAATGCATTAGGATCTCTTATCTGTCTAGCACTTATTGTAGGAAACTTCCATCCTGGATGCATGAATTGCCCAGTGGCTTGTGAGTACCGCTACAATCCCTGGTAAGTCCTTAAACGTAAGCTTAAGTAGCACAAAAGTGCATTCCATTTAAGATTGTATGCGAAAAATATGAGGAAAATTGTTTTCTGAATAAAATAATATGGCCATAAGTAATAATCTTATTATGTTTTAATTCATAATTTAGGTAATTCATAAGTAGTATCACAAAAGGTACAACAAATTTATTTATTAAGTACACGTTAAGTACATTAAAGTGATTACAGTGCCCTCTTTCCTTCCGTTATTGTATTATGAATATCGCCACCGCAGTTATTAGCTAGACGCACACATCTCATGAAATACATACATAATTAATTAACAAAGCTTTTAAGGCATTAAGAAGTATTAAATAGTTTCGCCTAAGTTTTCATCATGCCCCACTCAATATGTGCATGCATATTTAATGTGATTTGCCAAACAAAGTCGCTCCTCAACTCTCGCATCGCTCTCTTCCGCAACCAAACTTGGATGTAACACACATATTATAGTTTAATATGTATCCATAAAGACTATATGCGGATTAAAAGGATACACTTAGGGGGTGTATGGCATTACAGTAAAAGCAAACGAGCTTGCACACTCCTGCGACTAACAACATACACATAAAAAGAAGGAGTAGTGCACAAACTTTTATGCGACGCAAAAAATAAAATGTGGGACAAATGAAAAAAAAAAAATCGAGAGAAAAATCTGAACGAGGAAAATCTATAAATTTTATTGAAAAACGCTTGTCGTTATAAGCAGTTGTGAGTACGTTTACGTACTTTTGTGCACTCGGCCACTCTTATTCATATTAAAAACACATTTTCCTCGCTGTTTTCATGCAAGGAAATAAAATACCGAAAAATATTGTTGATGTTTTTAGTACTTTTGCCCCTCCGCGTCAACATTTATAGTTGGGTAATAACGGGCAGCTTAAGTAAAATGGTGATCAATCATGTGAAATGCATTTCATATCGGTCGTTGTATATTATGCTCATAGTTTTGAAGACGTATTTGCTCATAATAAAGATATATTTCAACGTATGTATGTAGATGGACTTATTTTGCCATAATTCTTGAGTTTATTGCAATTCAATGAGAGTTTATTTGATGAAGTCGTCTAATAACTTGTTGAAGATTGTTAACTTTTGAATCACTTACGTTTGAACATTTTTATTCAGTGAATGCTATTCAATGATGTAATTATATGATTCGAAATCAGATTTGTTTGACTTCAATGACCTCGATTTGTCTTTCTGAAACTGAAGCTTAAGTAATTGTAACATAATATGCAGAACAAGGTCCTTGAAACTCTTCTATTCTTAATGAAATGTGAAATGATAGTACTTAAAGTAATTTACAATAACTTTTTTATATTTTAAACAACTGAGAGTATGCTTTTGCAGCCATTCAGGCGAACACTTATTTCTAAACAATTTGTGAATGATTTATTTTACTTTTTGTTGCACCTTTGATTTAAGATTTTAGGGGTTGTTCATAAAATATTATATTTCACACATTAGGAATACAAAGAGGGTATATATTATTTTATGTCGAATGTGTGACAAATGTTTTATTATTGCTCCTGGAACTCATGATCAAGTTGTGGCTTTAATAAATTAAACACTTTTTGCCTACAAAAAAACAAATATTGGAGTAACCCAAGCTATTGAGATTACTCTTGAATATGAAACTAGTATTTTAAAAAATTTTACATTCGCATAAAAATGATTAAGGACTCTGATTATCTTTGTTCTTACATCAAAACCAAAAAAAAAAAAAAAAAACAATTTAATTTAAAAATTTTAGCAACGATTATAATACTTATGTTCTCTGCGTTCAAAAGTGATGAGGGAAGTCAGCTATTACATTATTATTGTAACGGTATTATTTTATGGTGTAAAAATATTTTTATTGCGAATTTGCTACATAGAATGAGATCTGAAAACATGAAAACGTGTGTTCCATAATTTATGGACAGCGCCTAATTTCATTATTAAATTCTGAAATATGCTAATTACAAAATAATTTTTAATCAAAATAAGGTGAATAAATAAAAATTAAAACTTTACATTTTTTACTATCTGTTTTCATGAATATAAATTTTACAACAACTCAAATTATTTTTAAATATTAATCCGATTAACAAATAATTTACCTTTATTACGGTTTCTTTATTTTTATTTTCAAATTTTAACTTATATAACAGTTATCAATTATTTTATTGGCACAGATATAATACAATTTAGGTAACGGTTTTTAAAATGACATTTTTATTCAATTCACGGCATTCATTAAAGCCACAATAAACTACATTAAGGCGTTTCGCAAAATTTCACTGTTAAAATAATTCAAAACAAAAAATATTGAATATCACAAAAGAGGACGTAAAATAAGTAGCACTCGAAAATACTTTCAGTAATATAATATTTAAATACAAGTGTCAATAAATGGACTGATTTAAAATAAAATAAACCTTCGCCTAATAAACACCAATATTCATTTTTGAACGAAATAATATATTATTAATAACTCCGGAGATAAACAACAATAAAAATATGATATTCAACAATTCATCATCAACTTAAAAATATAATTAAAATTATGAACATTGCATATTGCACATCACATTGCAACTGTGCACACATAAAAACCCTTTTAAAATATTAAACAAATAAATAAGTAGCATAATATAAAGTGTTATGCAATAAAATAAAAAGTGCTTCAACATTTTATGTAAACCACATTTGAATTTAAAACAAAACCTACTTCAATTGAAGTTGCATTCATTTGTGGTTGGCGTAAACTGAACATTTTTCAAGCACCACCATTATTAAATATATTTCACTCTTTTCATTTGCATTTAATCACTCTGTTGTATATATAATATGGATTCATTAAACTAACAGTTTAATTTCACAAATGGGACAACGCCGTTAAAGTGAGCAGTATTGTGTGTGCATCAAATAACTAAATTATAAATGATTAATTAATTAATAACAGTTAAAACGATCCAACAAAATGGAATTGTCTGTGTAATTAAATACCTATTGTACATCACAGCATAACTATAAATGCATGTTTAAGTATTTGTGTGTAGTAATGACTAAAATGATGAATGAATTGTGTGTCATTAAAATAGTATAATGACAAGTGAAGTACTTAAAGGACCGCAACTTAACCGTTATCTGTTGTTTCTTGTTATAGTAATTTCATATTATTATACGCAGAATGTGGGGCAACTTCATTCCCCCACCCCATCCTCCTCATTGCAGCGCACCCCACAACAACAACAACACCAAATACAACAATTAATCCAAACGTTGAGGAGAAATACAATCAACATTACTTTCCGCAAGTGACACTTATAATCTCTTAATCCAGCTTAATCAATAAACGTAAGGGGTCTTTATTAAAGTGTCTTTTCTTTATTTATTCATTAATCAACACGAAAAATTGGATTATGCTGAGGATTTCACATCACCAACTCGGCACCGCAAGCAGACGAAACTACCCTCGCATCCATCCCCATATGTGGGTTCATAATATAATGTTTGTGCACTGAGTTTGGCAGCGCTTGTAATAAGAACTGGTGGGATTTTGGGTAAAAGGGGTTGTGCGGTTCATATTATACACATTTGTATGCGAGGAAGTAGTATTTACGTACAGATGCGGTTAGTGAAAGACGAGTGAAGTACTCGTGTGTTACTTTTAATATATAATTGTATGTGTGTACCAGCAGCAACATAGCAATTCGTTCATCTCATGCACACACACACCCCCACTGGTGGTGTACGTAGCACAGTGCGAGAGACTTTTGGGCGCATAATTGGATTGTGATTTAAATTTAATTAGAAATGTTTTTGAGAGAATTGTGGTGCGTTGTGGACAGTTGTTTCGCATGGTGATGGAGTCACACTTATATCTGTCGCGTAAATTGTGCTGTGCAAAAGTTTGTGTGGTCAAATGGATTTGATTTATTTTTGAGTGTATGGGAATACTTTGTACATTTGGTTCGTTTTATAACTGTGATGCATGCACAGAGAAGAGAGATAATAATAAAGTTAGAATTTTAGTTGGGAACTGTGAATACTCACGCAGTCATTTTATATGATGCAATAATTTGATGAGCAATTCGTGGCACAGCAAAAGTTTAAATGAGATTTCATTATTTATACGAATAACTAAACAAGGGTTACTTAATGAGAAATAAATAACGGGAAATTATTTAGAGCTATTTTATTGTATTGTATTGTATTTCAAAATAAATGGTTAACCAACTTAATTAAATATATTTGCATGTCTAGTTATTATTGTTTTTACCAATAATTTTATTTAATATTAGAATTACAAGCTTTATGGCTTAATTAATTCTAAAAATATTATTTAAATTTCATTTATTATTTTCCATTTCTGCTAATTACTTGTTTGCATGATAAAATGCAGTTAATTTATGTTTTTGAAATGCTTTATAATAAATTTTCAACTGAATTTTAATGGAAATTTTGTACTATTCAATTATTTCTACGTTATTATTATTATAGTTTGAACGCATTTAACTTAATCGTGCTATGCAATCTAACTTTTAATTTTTAATTCTTTTTTCTTATTTTTTTTTAATTGACGGTAAATAATTTTAAATAATTTAAAATGTTTTTTATTTTAAAGTACTCTTTTAAAACTATAGCTTCTTATAAACATTCCAAATCAGTTAGTATAAATGTAGGCGCATACTAAAAAGTAAGTCAAAGTCCACATTCCGGCGTTTAAATTTAATTTTAATTACACTTAACTTTATATTTTCTATCTTGTTTGTGTGAACGAATTGAAATTTTGTACAGAACTAACAAAATGATTTTATTTAAATAATACCATACAATTAATTCCCAAACAACATATTTGTTGCTGTTGTCAACGTAATTCAATGTTAATTGATACACAATCCAATTAAAATTAAATGTCAGAATTGACTATTGTTGGTAAATTGTAATACACAAACAATTTTACAATATTGCTTCTCCTTCTGCCTTCATATTGATATTGATTTCCAAAATTCGGTCTTGTTAGTTTTGAGTGTTTTACATATTATTTATTAATTTACATCACGATAGAGCAAACGTTATATATTGTTTAGTATTATTATATGTTAAGCAATGAGACATATACCAAAGAGTCTAGACAATTGTTACATATTTCATGACAACCATCAGCGGTGTCCTAAAATAAACATAGATTTTTATTCAGGATTATATGAAGTACAAAACAAAATACTTTTTCATATAACCATTGCTTTAACATGGAATTCCAATGAATTCCACGAAAAACTGCATTTATTCTGTTTAAAAATGCATTTTTGTAGAATAAGCCTACATATAGGCAAATTCTAAACGCCATTCTAATTATTATTCGCCAACATGTATGCTAAGAGCTCTCTCTCAAAACATCCACATTATAAATTC
Organism: Sylvicola cinctus; assembly: GCA_963854165.1. Lineage (NCBI taxonomy): Eukaryota > Metazoa > Arthropoda > Insecta > Diptera > Anisopodidae > Sylvicola > Sylvicola cinctus. Next base: position 10,263,208 of record OY974082.1, read on the forward strand.
TAAATTCAAATTTATTCCATCGATCACAAATGCACATTGTACCCTTCAATTTATTTTAGCAATTATATTTAATTACAGCATTCTAGCGCATGTATTGTCTGCTTTCATGCCCAATAAACGTGCATGATTGCTCGTGAATGATTTTCTACCGATTGATTGAGGGCTGGTTGTGTGTGAGTGGTAGTGTGTGTATATTGTATAATCATTAATTACAATTGAGTACCAGACAAATCAATGAATCAATTCATAATTGTTACAATTAAATCGATTTTAACATTTGGGCACATTTACAATTGTACTCCCTCGATATAAAGCCATCGCCAATTGCACCCTCTCCATATTATATAGAAACTTTGCCCCACACAAAGCCTCATCAATTTAATTGCCGGTTAGGATGGTAATTGTATCTCCCATAAAATATATCCCACTATAACTTGCTGCTGCACGTCTCTGAACTTCCCAATCAGTGTGTGGGGGACAACTTTGCAGAAACTTAATATCGCTTCATTCGGTGTCACTTAAATGAAATGAATCCGGCGGGTGGTGTGGAAACTTTTATTTTCCACTTGTTTTTGCTTTTTTTTGTTTTCTGTTTGAATTAAAATAAAAATTTATCGGGTAGAATAAATAAAATAAATATTGTGTGGAAAGTTTTGCTCTTAATTTTTGTTGCCTCTTTTATGTGTGTGTGTTTAAATTTATTTTTTGTTCATTTCGTTATGTTTATGTAGGTATCCGTTAATATATACTGCGGGAGACGGTGAGCGTATTTAATTCACTTTCACAATTTCTATTTAAACAACAGAAGAGGAGGCGAAATGATTAAAAAAAAAAGTTTTCCGACGAAGAAGCAATAAAACACGTTTAATTAGAAAGTTTCTTCGATATAGACTTTCTGGCCAAAGGAAATGCGTCTGTATAAATAGCCCTACACAATATTATAAGCTTTGTGTACCCTCTTAACTTCTGTCAGTTATGGCTGAGATCGCATAATATTCTGGGTTCTTGAGAGTTTGAAAATATTCCGGCACAGCAAAACGAGAAAAAAAAATTAAACGAAAACACCAACCTTGCCGTGTAGAATTTCGAAACGATAGCGAATTCAGCATTTGTTTATTTCAAAATTTAGATGTTGGTGAAATGTCCTTTTTGCGCAGTAAATAAATGTTAATTTAATGTAAAATTCCGCAAATACTTGAAAGAGGTCAAACGAAGGCAGCGCACTGTATTTATAAACATGTGCACATAGAAGTCGAATCTCTTCAGTCACCGTCGGAACACCAGCACTTCATTCCTTCATCTCTAAACTCTATCTTATTTATGTTGGCGTGGAGGCCTTATACATTTTGCAAATGCACGCTGTTTTTATTTTTGCAACGCCAGAGCAAAGGACATCAAATTGTAAATGAATAAATTATAAGCGAATGTCTCTGATTGCTGTGCATGTAAAATTCTCAAGTACTCGTCTAGCTTGATGTAATGTTTGGATCCTTTTAAATATTAAAATATCCCCACTGGTGGCTGGTAACTAACTTTATAACTGCACAAAATGTGTGCATACTCTTTAATTTATATGGGTTTTACTAAAAGCTTTAAATCAACAAAAATTTAAACGCACTGAAATATCAGCTGTGATATCAAATTTTCCACAACTGTGCCAGTCATCATAATTTAACAAAATAAATGTCCTGTACCGCATCATTCATTTGGTGTTCTTAATTTCCGGTTGTATAATCCACCCTTTTTTATGTAATTAATCAAATCAATATGAAAGTTCGACGCAATCTAATCGAATTACCCTCCGCATGTCATAACCAGAGACAGCTATTTTTGGGGTCTTGTTCATTACATTCGGATGCCAGCCATATTGTGATTTGCTTGCACAATGGAATTTTCCACATTTCTTCGAGTCAAATCAATTTTTGGTCTCCCCTCTACGCCGCACCCCACAAATTGTGCAGATTTATGGAATTATTGCCGCACATACAACAACAGCCAAATACAAATAAAACATTAATGAAAGATGTACAAGCACATACTCGAAAGGATTCAACATGATGATAAACAATGTTGTGCAAACATAAGGGAAGCAAGCGAGAATTTCGTACCGTGGAATCAATTTAAAAAGTTTTTTAATGTAATTATTTATTTAAATTGAATGAAAACCGCAAGCACTTAAGTAGGTATGCCAACTTGTTACCAGATAATTTGATTTCTGGTTTCTGTTAAAAAAGTTAAGCCATTTAATTTCATTTCTTTCCCTATGTTAGTGCATATTAAGCTCTTCTTCTGTCTTCACTCGTGTTTGTTGCATTTTGTAAAACTTTAGATTTTGCAGTTGTTAAAACCATCAACAATTAGCTACTGTTGTCAGATTGTAAAAAAGTAATCGCATTTATGAGTAAATATCATAACATAAAAGTTCTTTTTTGAATTTCATAAATGTTTGAGGCTTACATAATTCCAGTGAAATCCTTTTAGACCAGGAAATGCATCAACTATTTCGAATTCACATAATATTTTTAAATAATAATAATTGTGCGACAAAACACAGATTGCCTACATCTAGGTGGTTATACAAATCCATCTTTTTTTAAATGAAAGAACCAATTTAAAACTGTCCTTAAACTATTTCAAATACTGACATCCGATATAAAATTTTAATATAATTTATTTCAGAATTTAAAAAAAAATGGTTTAATTATTTTTAAATCAAAAAACATTACTGAATGTTTTAAAAAAAAACAATTAATTTGTTTATTAAATATCTACTATTTAATGCTCTTAATTTAAGCACTGAGTTCACCTATGAGTTTTAAATAAAGATTTTAAAAAACGCGTAAAAGTAAATTTACATTCAAACAATTATTTTATGTTTTCCATAAAAAAAAAACAAAAACATTTTTTTTTACTTTTGTAAATTGTTAAAATTGTTATTTACAATTTCGAAATTAATTCCATTGAAGAAGAAATTAAATACCAACACTGAAATCTGATTTCAGCACTTCACAGATTCTTCGTATTTTAAGACTACCTTCAGGGGCAAATCGAACAGTTTCTTTATTCTCAGAACTCTAAATTAAGTACGTATATAAATTTCCAGTAATTTCGTCGCATAAATTATTAAATCACATTTTCTGTATGCGAAAAAGGCTAATTGATCAATAAAAGACAAAAAATTGTAAAACGACAGCAAACAATTTTAATGGAAGAATATCTATGCAAAGAAAAATTTCTTAATTAAATATCGCATTAGTCACTTGCATTAAAAATAGGGATGCTAATAACTCACTCTCAAAGGTCTTCAACGCAACTTATTGATTTCTGTTCATATTTATAATGAATCAGGTAATTTTAATTTAAGACTTTAAATTGCAGTTACGATTTTTTATTCCACGAAAAATATTAAATGTTTAATTAAGGATTCTTTTCCGACCAAACTCTTTTATTTTACAGAATATAAAATTTCCAATCGACACACAAACTAACTACATTAGTTCTACTTTTAAACGCTTTGCTTTCAAAACATTATTTCAATTATAAAGTTCATTTTCATGTAGCCAGCTACTTTCATTTCATGCATTTTTTAAACATTTCCACTGAAACTCGGTAAATGATCAGTTCAAGCACTATAAATAAATGACGAATACTCAATGTAAAACTACCCACTTTAAAAATATCAAATTCCATGCATGATATGGCCAGAATCTCACAAAGTTTACACTCACATTCACACGAAACACACACACACACACACACACACACAAACTCACAAACACATACAGAGCACAAAAACTATTCAATTTTTAAAAATGTTTGAAATTTATTCAAATTACCCAAATATATTCCAAATGATAGGTTCACTTAATTTATGCTCGCAGAGTATTACTACTTAATTCAAATCAGCTGCATGAAAATTCCACACTCAACTGAAAACAAAACACATGAATCACATTTAAATAATTCCCACACAATATTTTCGGAAAGATTTATTTCCATTCAACACACGCGGTAGAATTAACTAATTGATATGCCTTCACTATTAGTGTGTCCACACCTCTATGCATCCGTATCCATATGTATGATATGTGTCACACAAGTCACCCAATTTTCAATATATTCGCATTGAATATTCAAACAACATCACTGCTACACTGCACACCGGATGCTGGCGGTGGTGTTTTTTTTTAAATTCTTCTTCAATCTTTTATTTTATTTTTTGCAATGACAAATTCACAATCAGCTAATACCAGGCAGAAACAAGTTCAAATTGTGCACATGCAGCGGAATTAATGTGAAATTCGCGTAACGAAAATAACGCGCGCCTAAATTCCCGCATCCGCAACACACATGCTGTACGTGCCAAACTCGACTTTCATTCAATCTATTGTATTTACGGCATTTGACTTTTTGAAATTACACCAAATATACAGTGTCATCCGGTTTTTGTCGATGCACACACAAATGCCACATCAAAAAAAATTTAGTTTTTTTTTCAATTTTAAACTTTTTTTTGTTTTTTTTTGTATTATTGTTGGGATCGGCTTATGAGACACAACACGGGCAAATGGATGGTCCGATTCCCCTGCACTTCATACACGCTCCCCCGATGTAGTGGGCAACACACGAAAACACGCGACAAGTACAATTTGTTAGGGGCGGAGGTGAGATACACACACCGCTTCCACCACCACGAAACACACCGAAAACAAAAAAAAAATGAATACAAGCCGCAAAAAACCAAAAAAAACGGAGCAAATGCCAAAATGCAGTTGGCACTGAATGATTTGTTGGAACTTGGTGTTGGTTGATATTGTGCGTGTGACGCTAAAATCGGCGGATAAACCAAGACACGGCGATAGTCGAACAGGGACTGAAATTATTCGCATTGGGCGATGAGAATTTCAAGAAAATTCGGGAGTTGCTGTGGTGTCGGCGTATATGCACGACGGATGGCTTCGGTTTTGCGTTGAATGTGTGAGTTGGTGGTTGTGTGCGATACATGGCACAAATGGCAGGGGGTGGGAATTCAGGCGCTTTGCAAGAGAATGTCGACTTACAATTGTTGTGCTCTTGCGGGAATGGTGAGAAATAGCGCAATGCTTGGAATGGGAGTCGAACGGATGAATTCACTTTATGTAGTGAGGGGAGAACATGAGAATGTGGAGAATATTTGAGCATCGTCCTGCATGTTGGTTGATGAATTACTCGCAAATCGTAATAATGTATATTCATGAAATACAAATGAGCAAATTGTCATTTTCATAGAGAAAGAGCGTGCAGGCGCAATTCCTCCAACTTTCTAGTATACATGCAGGAGAACGAAATCCGAATAATCACGAATAATGCCGACATAAAATTGAGCAACACTGTTAAAAATTATCTGAAAACAAAATTTGTAAGGAATTTCTTCTCCTAAACATTTAACTCTCCAAGAGAACAACACGTTTAAAAAGTCCTGTTCTTCACTAAATGAAAAATTGCACAACTTTCAATACATTTGCCTCGCTAAACGCTGCGAGAAGTCTCCTCATTCATTAATGCATCCCCGTTTATAGAGGCATCTTATATTAATCGTCACTTTTTCATCCCCGTGAACATCGTTGACACTCGACAGATACCAACACTTGAATAGATGTGACAGCAACACATCTAAGGACATGCAAAAAAAAGCGAAAGAAAAAAAAAGTAGGCAGCAGCACGGAAAACGGAAAAATATAAATGACAAAAAATGAAGCGAACAACAAAGGATAAATTATAAACGAGCACGATAAAAACCCAAGAGTCTCTCAGACAGCATCCTCTTATTTCCATCTATGTTTGTGCAGACTTCTATGATGTGCATGTGATCCTTTTGCAACGGCAAATTTAAATAGGCGCGCGCGTTTTTCGCTGATGACAAATAAAAAAACAACGAATAAGGAATATTATGCATATTATGTGCAAGCTGGGGAACGTATACAAATTTCGCATAAGTGTTGAGAGTGCACTTGTTTTTATCTCCATATTACAGACAATAAGTTGTATCTAACCGGGCGATGCTTGTGATTTGCCTTATCCGGCGTTTTTTTTTTTCCGCAATTTGCGCTGTCTTTGCACCGCACGGCAATTGCATCGCCTCAATAACACGAAACGGCTACACACATAATATAAATACAACGGCAGCTGCAATGTGTAGTACAACAATGGCACCCAGAGGGTTTTGATGAAGAACGCACCGCCACATGGTGCACATCAACGACAAGTGCACTTTGGTATGTCAATGTTCCCTCTATGTCAATTTAACAACAATCAAGGGATGTTTGTAAATCCTTTTCTGCTGCATTCAGCCGTTTTGTTTCATTCCTCCTTTTTCGTTGTTCCCTTTTTGACTTTTCATCAGCGTTTTTTTTTTTGTTGTTTTCCTTCTTCTTTTTTTTTGTGTGCGACAAACGTGCGGACTTTTATGATGTATGCCTGCCTATTTTGGTGGTTGCAATTATAAGAATTAGTTTCAAGTTGCTGTGAATTAGATATAAGGCCGCAAGGGACCATCGTCGTATATTTCACAGCCCCTCAGAGGCTATTATGTGTACATACTGGGATACTTATGCGAGGGCTGACAAACTCATAAAACAACACAAAAACATTCAACAACTTTGTGCACGAAATGAATAAAATAAATGATAAGTACTTGAACCTTTGAGAGACAAGCTGAACACCACAATAACATGACAGTTGAATTAATGGGGCAGCACTTAAAAATTTAAACAAATTCAAGTTAAGAAATCATATAAAATGTGACGGCGTGACAACAAAAAATTGTGTACGCAACAATGGGGGGGGGGGAGAGAGGGGGTGCGCTACATAGTTAGCCGTTGTGGCGAGGGGGTGGGGGTAGGAACGTTATGGGGGTCGCTTTGCGTTTTCCCATATTGACAGCACTATAATGAAGCCAGCCAGCTCTTTATGCGCCCATTCCATGTTGCGATGTACTTTAATTTCTAATTATAATTTAAAATAGAGTGTCCCTTCTAAACTACCGCTTGCGCCTCAATTTTTATTAATGGACCAGAAAGTGTGTAATAAAACTGATGGGGAGGAAGGGAGAACAACAGCAAATTGATGAGAGCATCGCTATTATGTTGCAATGAATTTCGACTGCGTGGATGTGGTGTGTAGCGAACATCTAGGAGGATGAGATGTTATGCGACAATGTAGGCGCTTGGGTATATAATAATATGGCTAATTATTTGAATTTGTTGCTGTTACAAATGAGGGTCGCTTTGTCCATTAATATGTTCCAGAGTGGATAAAGTGAAACAAGAAAGAACATTAATTTTGAAGTCAACCTCACAAGACGTTCGTGTGGAAATGTATTCGGTTCGTGAGAGGACTTTACACCGGTTGATGTTTCTGTATAGAAAAATTTGTTAAACATTTTTGTGTTGGTCGAAGTAATTTGTAATTACCTTCATGAAAATTTAAAAAATTCGTAACGTTCATTGTCTTACAAATTAGTTTTTCCACTATAAATTTAAATACTTGCATGGCTTATTTTAGTCATATTTTGTCAACTATGCATAACACTTTTTGTGTGAATACTGAAATGCAGTTTTATGAAGAACAATGACCTCTTCGTGATTCAATTTTATAAAGTTCACAATACGAAATGCAGCAAAAGTTTTATCCTTAAACCCTTTAACTTTTCAAAAATGTAACTTATGGAGAAAGTTGGACAGCTGCTTTAATGCATTTATTATTTAAAAGCCATACAAAATTGAGTGCATTGTAAATCCTTAACCCAAACGCATCTCATGAATACATTTCATGCTTTTTAAAGTTATACTTTTTGTTTAGTTAAACCATTAAACGCCATAATGCCTGCTAAACACTGTAACACCTAAATTGCATACATTTTGGCAATTTATTATTTTTCGTCTTAATTTCTTGACTAAAGGTGTGTGTGTGTGAGTGCGAATTGAAAGCGATAAGTTAAAAATAAATAGGGCCACAACGCCATTTCAATACGACTTCCTGACGCATATTAATGGCATGCTCTGTCATAATTCAAAAAGGGAAATTGTGGCACACACGGGCGTCATAAATTGAAATGGTGAACGGATAATACTCACATACAGGTCAAGGAAGCACATTTTGTCAACGTGGACAGGTCAGTAAAGTAAATTGAATTGCGTGTGAGCCAAACAGTCATGCCAAGCATAACGGAAGATTTAAAGAAATGTGCGCGACAACCCAGTCAGGCGACATTACTGTTGTGCGATATTATGTAACCATTGGTTTAGGGATGTTTATAAAGGATGAAAATGTTGTTTCAATTTTATAGGGTTTACTAAATGTGTAGAAAATTTATTTTCTGTTTTTAGAAATATGATTTGAAAGTTACGTTGAATTTAATGAGGTTATTGTTATTTACAAAGTATAACTCAATATTGAAAGAAGTCTTTAGATGTGTCTGATATTTAAATTACCATTTAATCGAGTGAATCACTTGAACTATACGTTTGTGCAATTAATGCTTTTAACGGAAAAACCAACACAAATGGAATTAGTTCAAACGCCTATATTGATGCAATTGCAAAGATGTTGGCGTTTTGTTACTTGCATATTTATTTTGTTTGTCCAAACGGCGTTTTATTTTTTATTGTTTTTTTTTTTGGACGAAAACATTTTAACATTTTACAAAAAATTCCTAAGAAAACCCTAGAGATGAATTAAACCGAAAATTATAAATATTTTACTCATACGTAAAACATTCCACAAAACAACCCCTATTATTATATAAAGCATAAAATATCTCTACAGCAAGGCTGAGAGACATTCTTACCTTGCACTGTTAAAAATTATCGTCCAATTTCTTCCCTACACATTGCTTTGATGGTTTCAAATAAATAGGGGTTGAATACGGAATGCACTGTTACAAATTATCGTAACAAAATTTGTTTCGAAAATGCTCTGACGAATATTCTCATGACGATGAACATAAACCCATTGCACTGTTAAAAATTATTGGCACAAAATAATGTACTGAATTTCACCCCTCCGGAAAGTTCCTCTTCCTTGCACACGATTGCACTATTAAAAATTATCGTGACAAAAATTTACTTTAAATTACACACCCTTCTATATTAAGAGACGTGATGCACTGTTAAAAATTATCGTGATAAATTTCTGTATCAAATTTCTTCCCCTAAATATTGTTGGCCAAAGTGGTTGCACTCCTAAAAATTATCGTGACAAATTTCAGTACGAGATTTCTCCCCTCAATATATTTGTATACGAGTTGCACTGTTAGAAATTATCTGCAGAGAATTTTATATCAAAACCTTATTGAACTGAGTTTCCTTTTATGGGGTAAAATCAGTGGGTTGCACTCTTAAAAATTATTTGCTTAAAATGTTTCATATAATATTTAGAATGGAATATAAAACAAGTATGTTAAGGATTTAAAAGGGATTTCATATGACTAGGGGTACGAAGTTTTGTACCGCTCTTATACAAACACTGTTAAAAATGATCGTATACGAGTTTTATATGGATTTTGTTTATAATATTGTTGAATTTGTATAGATTAAGAGTTGTTGTATTGTGCATTGTTAGAAATTATCTCTACATAATTTTTGTACATATTTCTTCTAGTGAAAATTTAACCTCGGTTTTTGTTTTTCAATGTTGTTTTTGTACACGTAAATAATGCAACTAATTCAATAGTTCAAGGACAATTCTATCAGGAAAAGTTTAAATCTTAAAAAAAAATTGTTTTACACTTTTGAGGCTTAAAAAGAGAAAAATGCGTTGAGAAATTTAAAATAAAAACATTTAAATTTCAAGATAAAAAACAATATTGAAATTAACTTAAATATTTTAAATTGATTATAAACTTCCTCGCATTCTCACAAAGGTTTCACATTAATTAAAAGGAACTTAATTTTTTAATCAAACCACAAATTTTAACTTTTTTTCTTAATTTTTCTAATAACGCAAGTAAATAATATTAATTTTATAATAAGAATTAAAATCTTTCGAGTATACAGAGCAAAAATGAAGCCAATCAAAGGTAAAACATTTTTGGTTGCCTTAATTATCGTACAAAGGATTCTAAGAAACTTCTCTGTAAAATTTCAAGGCCTTTCATGAAACTCTTCAAGGTCATTTTCTTTAGTTCATGCACAGTTTTTTCTTAAGTAATGTCCATATAATTGTTGGACATAAAAAGGTAAAATAATTTCGGAGTATTTCAAGGCCTTGTTTTCATAAATACATTGTTATTTAAACAGGATCATTTATTTTACAGCAATATGAATGGTGATTTAAATAACAATTATTTCATAGTTTTTTTGATTACAAAATGAAATCGTAAAAATAAATTTTAATCAAACAATAAATGAAACACAAACATAAAAAAAATTTAGTAACTTAAAAAATACATTAGTCGTTTAAACTTTTAAATTGTTATTCCTCCCAAAATTAAATTCGCATTTACCGTTTAAAGTCATGTTTGAGTAAGTCGCAATTATAAATAACGGGTAAATAAGTAATTCCAAATTAATTCAAATATTAACCATTTTTCCACACAATTACGAGCAACAATTAAAATTTAAATCGCAACCAATTTAGGGTAAAAGTAAACTGATGTACTTGTTTGTTAATTACAAAATGTCGGTTTACAGAAATAATTTGCCATTTTATGAATGTGTACTTAGCCAGCGTTGTAAAACCAAACATTTGTGTGGGTGGGGGTGGGGGTTGGGTGTAGGTAGTTGGATGCGAGAGCGAATTCAACACAGCCGATCATCAGAACAATTAGTGTAAATTAACGTGCATGCGTATACATGTATCCATCCTGCTTACATTCTGCAGGAAGTGGCTGGGTGTTATGAAATTAATAAATTAGAGCATCAAAGTACCACCAGACTGCGGATGTACAAACAATTAAAATAATTTAAAACCATCCACCCATCCCCACTCCCCACACAAAATGGATATACGTTGCAGATTTCCGGAAGAGCTTACTCGTATACGAGCTCACATAACGCCGTAAATGATACGGCATCATCCGTTGCCGCATACTTTCCAAGCTGTACGGAATTGTTGTTTCATATTATGATAAATACACATATTAGTTACGTAGACAATAAAAACTTCTTATTTTCAAAGCTGATGTACGTGTAACGTGCATTAAATGCACACACAAAACCCACCCTCACTCACACACACACACACACTGAGGCAAACAAACGTGCTATCTAACTACACGTATGACGACAAAATATTAACATAACCGCTAACTGTTTTTAATTTCTGCTTAAATACAGAGACACATAGTACGCAAGCTCTCTAAATTATGTAAATTAATTATTTTAATTGAAATTATTTGCCACGAAATATTTACTGTTCCGTCACATTGCCCATCCTGCACCATTTAGTACCCATTTTCCATTACCCACCTTCTCACACATTCGCACACTCCTCCCGGCTCATATGTAGCAACACCACCACTGATATGTTGGTACAGTTCCGTTATGCTACACCACCATTCCATGTAAAGCATCACACTCTGCTCAGCTGACACATTAGTTGAAGCCGACTCATTTCAACCGCAAGCGGCAACCCGTTATTTTTAAATTTTTATTGCGACCCACCACAATGGAGTGCATAATTATTGCAATAGCAATTTTTGTTTGAAATTTCGCGGGTAGACCAATGCACAAATCGCTTTTGCCACCAATGAGTTTAAAAATGTGGTTCAGAAAATATCTCTATTTAAATACAACTAATTGAAAATTTAGTATTATGTATTCTGTAATAAAGATTTCTGACACATAAATCCGTTTTAAATTATGTTAAAGGTCGCATTTAAGATTAAGTTATGCTCGAAAAAAAGGGATTTTCGAGTCAAAAACGGATAGGCTTTGTAGGAATGTTTCTGATAAAGATTTTAACGGTCTTAACAATATTATGCTTTTTTTTTTACACAAATTTTAATGATACTTGTGGGTAAATAATTTCAATGAATTTAGTTCAATTTGAACCGGTTTATAACCTCCTTTTAAAATTCTTAGAAATTGAGTAAATCGCGTTCTTCATTATTAAAAGTTAAAAAAACGTTGTTGTTTTAATGTCTTTCAAATAATTCAAAACTAAAAAAAAATTTAATCCCAGATATTTATTCTTTTTGAAAAAAAACTATATTGAAATTTTTAACGTTATGAAATTGCTTGTTTCAACTAAACAAAAAATATTGTGCTTAAAACTAAATTACAAATTCCAAAATAACTGATAACTGTTTAAAATTAATAATTTATATTAAAGTCGGATTTTTGTATAACTCTCCCTGCCAATTACAGTGTTTTTCTTTCGCTCCGTAATTTTTTAGGTCTTCTTTTATTTGGTTTCGCTTTAATATTGTATGACATATAATTTGTTTAAATATACATGCGACATTAACGCAACGGAATTCAACCATTTCCTCGTTTGTCACCCTCCAAAACCAAGTGGCCGTATATATGACGAAATCATCCCCCAAAACACAACCAACCTCATTTGTGCACGATTTCAATACACATGCAATCACACACAGTAGTCATGAGGAGCCACCCTTTGCCACACACCTGACGTTGCTGTTTAATAATTTGACTTGTCTTTAGTGTCTTACCTTACAGCGCGTGTATTATACAGCCATCTCATTTAAATGGGTGGCGTGGGGGTGGGGGTGGCGAAAGGGAGACTGCGTGGAGCAGCGATGCTGCTTGAAAGCATGCGGAATATTATGCTTTGCAATGCTGATTATTAACTATGTCATTTGAATTTGTGTGCATCAGCCTGTTACGAGATGAACTGCCTGAATTAAAGGGCTCATTGTGATGACGCCACTTATCACACAGCATGCGGTGGTGGATTTCGTTTAATTGAAACGTATATTATATTTAGATGGTTAATATGTCGTCTTTGAAGTTGCTGCCGACAGTAGGTGTTAGTTGGGTAAAATAATGGGGGGGATGGTATCGGAAACGCGCCCAAACTGTCTAATTTCATTACGGTTTCTCTTTAATTAATTACTTTGGAATTTCTGTGATGTTTTGTTTGATTTCTCATCATAGGATTAACAATCAAGGAATACAAATTTAAACTACAATATTTTTTGAGGGAAATTAAATAGTAATTAGAGAACATTCAAGGAGTTTTTAATAAAAAAAATTATCCTGCATGTATGCAATGAGGCAGTGTTAATCATTACAATTTTTTAAACATTTTCTCGCTGTTTTGTGGCATTTTTATCTAAAGGATTAAAGTATTGAAACTCAATATTTTTATTAAAGTTGCATCTTCACTCTTCCGTCTCCCACATTTGTCCATCCCGCACACACATCAAATACATAATACAATAAAGTGTATATTCCGCTTGATTATGTCTGACCATAACAGTAATCCCCCACTTTCTACTGCCGGTTGTCGTCTGCCTATTGAAATAGACAATAGGTCCTGCCAACATCACGGATGTTCCTTTTCCCCCCTATTTGAATTTAACGTACATATATGCTTGTCCATTCTACATGAGTATTATATATTTCAATTTTTCTGTCATTTACACGTGTGGTTGAGGCATTGTGAAATGAATAACGGCTTTACCCCCTTGTATAAACGGATTGTTGCCAGATTATCACAAAGCCCATGTAGTAAACACAATGGAAATAGATACGTACGAGTAAATTGTATGGTGTCATTTAAATTATATCCCTTTTTTTAATAGCAATATTTAAAATACGCTTCCCTGGCCATAATTATTTTAATATTATATTTAAACGATGCGTGAAAAGTCTGTAAACATTTATTGGTATATTCTCAGAGGTATATTACAATTATCTTTTTATTGCGACCGGGAATAATAGATTCGTGGGTCAATGATGGGATTGTCTATTGAGTGTGTCAAGATATTGATGGAAGAATAGACCATGAACATGCACAGGACAAGATGGAAGACTGTGGAGGGATGCAGACATTAAAAGCTAGAAGTGAAAAGGCTGAGTAACCCACTACTGTCAATTTTCTGGGAAAGTGCTAAGATGGTTTAGGTTCCTAACTACATTCCACGAACCACTGGGAGTTCATTTCAAGAGGATCAAACGTCTTTAAGATAGGACCTGCAAACTTTACTTAAATAGAAAGAATTAATTCTCGCTTCTTCGTTAATTGCAGAAATAGCGGCTTATACTTTGTGCGACCTTCGGGACTTTAAGAAGCGAGACTTGAATAGAAGAATACTTGAGTATTTTTCTAAGACACGAGACTGTGAATATAAAGGTTGTTAGAAGGGCTTCATATTAAAAATACTCAAGTTTACTCAATCTCTTAATAGGGAAATCAAAGATGTTGAGAAGGCAGTGGAAAAGGGGTTCGCATTGTTTCCTATTTCCAGTTAACTACTAATTACTTAAAACCCCATTGAATTAAATTCTGAAAAAGAAATAAAATTATTTTCTGAAAATAAATTGAATGTTCAAAAATTGTATATTTTCATAACAAAAATATTTAAAATAAACATTTAATATTTATGTCATAAATTTTCTACGCCCACATCAAAAGATTATTAAATAATATTAAAGTTTACAACAAATAAATTCGCAATTGTGTCTGCACCAACGAATGAATTCAATGTTTCCAAAATAAATTTGTAATACTCTCTGAATATTTACCTGAATTGTTGTTTGCTCTCATGGTGGGCGACGGGTACGGTGGCCCAATTCGCAAATTGTATGCCAATACACTGGACCAAAGGGAAACCAAACGAAGTGCATTTAATATTTTACTCGTGTGTGTCCATGAATTTTCAATTATTTAAATTTCGTTAACAAAAAACGCGTTGTTGAATTGCAACATTAATCGCATTAAATGAGAAATATTGCAATGTTGCTAAAACGGTTTTTTAATTGGCATTTTAATAAAACTTGCACATTAATGCACTTACATGCAATTGTTTTTTGTTAAAAGTATTCTGACAATTTTTTAATTGACATGCTACAAAGCAATTGTGAGTAATTGCAAAATTATTTCAAAGGACAGTTATATGTACTAAAGTTTGTTCAGAAAAATATAAATTCTTTTAAAAACGTTTTTTCTTACAAATATAAATACGTATAATAATGATAAATTAAATTGGCTTTGATAAATAAAGTACCGCTTGCTTATTTTTAAAACATTATATGTTTCTATGGAAATATTCCGGCATAATCTGAATTACTGATCCTTGGTGAACTTTAATCCGCTTCACTCGTCAATTTTATTAATCTGCAGTTTGTGCGAACCTTCGCGACTTTCCAAACATTGACGCTTTATTTTAACTGAAAAATTGTCTCAACAATCAGTCAGTTAATACTAAAAACAAAGCTTAAGGACACTAGTCCTTTGTGACAGTCAGGCATTATTAAATGTTCTGCAGTCACCAAATTGTGCATCGAAACGAACAGAGGAATGCTGACAATTACTGTAAGACCAAGCCCACGTAACTATTGCAACAACATAGCTGACAGCCTAGCCAAGTATGCGGCATGTAGGAATTTCATAGCCAAACTACTCACATGCGTGGGTCAAGAATTCCATCTTGAGGAGAACTATTACACATGTGAGATCCCATTTAGAATACTATTCCGTAGTATGGAATAATTTTTATGATACAGATTGACAAACTTGTCTTTCCAAATAAGTTTCTTTTAAATGCTCTCCGAAGATTTAATTGGTCTGATCGATTTGTGTTGCCTGCTTATAAAAGCAGATGACAGATGAAACACTTTTCACTAGACGCAAAAATCAGTGTGTTTGTTTGATATTTTGTCTGATCTGCATATTTGGACTGCAATCACCTTCTGTCACTGTTAAATTTTAGAGTCCCTTCTTGAGTGACGTGTAACAACGTAATGTTTCATTTACTTGTCCATCGCACGTCGTATGGTCAATATGAGCCGATCAATAACATGATGGCTTTATTGAATAATTTCTTGGATCATTTTGAATTTAACATATCTCGTTGTCAATTTCTCAGTACCATAAGACAGTCTCAATTGAAATCGTTACTAAGCTTGTAAATTTGTTCACAATATTTGTAAACGTCTGTAACTTAATATTCTGTAGACTGAAATAAATAAATAAATAAATAATTGCACACAAGAAGAGCGAGATCACTGTGAAATCCTACTTTCCCAATGGAAGATCAAACATGATTACCCATGAAGATCACAATCGGCTACATGAAAAGCCAAGACTTGGGAATATAACGCAGGGTTAGGGACTGATGCAATTTATTCGTCGAAGTACGAAGGACTCAGGAAGCCCTCCCTTAAAAGAACTAAGTAAATAATATATAAGGTTAATGAATGACTTTTGAAAAATCACACTATCGAATTCAAATCTTTATTCGAGTTTTGTCCTGGTGGTGGGGGTTTTATGTCAGTAAAAATCATTGCAGAGGTATTGGTATGGATTTAAATGATGGATCCTCCTCTTTTAATTCAGTTTCATTTATTATCATTTCATTTTGATTTTATATTGTTCAAAAAGTTATTGTAATTTATTATTAATTTAATTGTTATCGAGATTCCAAATTTTTTATTTGTAGGTTCGTCTTTTGTCCTAAAAAAATATCAAAAGAATGGAAATAACGAAAATTAAAAGATTTCTACGTTGTTCACAGCCACAGAGCTCGTTGTTCAAACCCGAAACTGTAAAGCGCACTATTCCCTGTCATCATTACATTGTCTGTTTTCCAATTATGTTAATTTTCATGATTATCACGCGTCAAAACATGACCTTGAACTTTGTCAGAATTTAGTATATTTTCACCATCGCAAAGCGTTTTGCAGCCTTTTTTCCGTGTTTAATTTTTGTGTTTAAAGGCAAAGGAAAACTGGGAAGAAATAAATTGATTAAAAATGTTTTCCTTTCAAATGTACTCGCACATAATAAGCACATTCAATTCAACATGGTATAGCCGTCTGCAACAGACCGATTGTTCCCAATATCCGATGTACTCGTATCGACGTATTCGTTGGACGATCCCAATGTTAACCAGAAATGTACACAACCAAGTCTCACGTAGTATTGAGTTTTCTGTTTTCGTTTACAAAATTTTCTTCCATTTGGACAGACATAACTATTACACGTTTGTTTTTCTTTTCCCCTGATTCCAGTAATTCTGTAAAATTAACAGAAAACACGGTTTAAAAAGAGGGCCTACAAAAAGTCTGGATATTTTATTGTGATTACAGCTAAGGAAGAAGTTTTTTGCACCAAAAATGTGACCATAAAATTGAGTTGTGTAAGTTGAGTTTCAACGGGGTGAAGAATAATTATGAAACTGAATTATTTGAATGCCCTTTTTTTTACATTCAAACTACATAGACTCTCAATAGGCCACTTAGACGGGGGCGCAAGGAGTTCCTCTTGAGGTGCATTTAAAAAATGAAAAACTTAAAAATAAAAGGGTGCTCGGATGAATGCTTTCAGTTCAATTAGCCCCCTCCGCAGGGATAACAATTAATCGTGAACATTAATATAGTTTATATATTATACACAAGTTGTGTACTGCAACGCTCAGCCAAATCAAGATTAATTGCCCATTCGAAAGATGCGGCAAGAGATGGCGAAATTGCCGTTGTTTTATTTCAGCCAATATAAGTATACAATATGTGGGATGAATGGATGGGGGAATGTGCACGATTAAAATGTTGTACACATTGAGTTTGTGTGCACGCGCAAAATTGTTATAGAAAATGGGTTTTTAATGGATTTGAATAACAGAAGATTTATTAATAATTCCTACAGTTTAATGAGATACTTAAACGGGGTCTGTTGCGTGTACTTTGAGTCCTTTCTCTCGACCGGTTTTTTTTTTCTTATGCTCTTCATCTGCGTATACAAAAATACAGCCGTATATAACATAATTTGCAATGTTTAAGGTGCGGGTTGCATAAATTGGGGAGTTTATATTGCTATGGCATAATTAAATGAAGATCTATTTGGTTAATGTAAAGATTAATGTTCTCTTTAAAAGGGGAAAGTATGTGTAATTAATGGTACTTTATTTATGGGGGTTGGTTATTTTAAAATGTTTTAAAGAGACGTACCAATGATCGCTAATACATTGTGGATGTTTGCGTGGCCTTCTTCAAATTTAATTTTAAATTGTGGACCTAAACAAAATAACCATTAAGGATGTAAAATCCAAAAATTTTTAAATTCCCTCAAAACAATAATTACTGTAATGTTGTTAATTCCCTACGCTTTTGATTACATTTTCAAATGGTGCCCGCGCAAAAACCCATTAAAAACAAAGAAGCAACAACAAAAAATTAAAGAATTAAATGCAGCACCAGCAATACAACAACAATAATAACAACAAAAAAATCGTTTGGTGCTTAAAATAATGAAGAAAATGACACAGTAGAGAATTTATGTGTTACACACATAGTGGGAGACGAGAAAAGCTCGCACGAACGCAAATTACAAATTAAGTCACGTAATATGCTAAGGGCTTTTCCCCATGTCCTTTGTGGTCAACTTTTACGGTATATTTCCTTCATTCGCTTCGTCCTCATAATGTGTTGTTGTTTTGATTTTGGTGGTCAGTGGATTAAGTTAAAGTTTACGTACCCCTTTCTCTCTTCCTTGTAAATGCGATTCACTCGCCGTGTAGTTGCCCTAACGTAGTTGTAACGGTCTCTACACCCAAAAAAAAGCAGGATGTTATGGTGCAGGTTGGAAGGATGACATGCGGGGTTGCCGCAATACTGAATTTTTATGTGTGCGAGTGTGTTTGTGCTCTCAACTTTTAATGTGCCGCAAAACGAAGAATAAAATCATGGAACGGGACAACAACAACAACAAGAGAAAATAGCAACAAAGAGCAGTGCTAGTGCCTCTAGTAAAGCTCAAATTATGGGACTTTTTGTTTGAGTGTTTTGTTTTATTCCTTCTAAAAACTTCTTTTTTTTTTTTGTTGGTATGCTGTGTGTGTGTTCCTCCTTCTCAATCCCGCCGAACTTTAGCATTAGAAACACACTCATAAAAGTGAATAGTACAAATGGTAAAATGAAAATCTAAATGGCTGTTTGCATGTTGTTCAACGCTAATTCTTAATGGTAAAAGGGAGCACTCAAATTTTTTTCAATGTGCATATTATTCCCTCCTTTTTCCCCTTTTTTTTGCATTACTGCTGTTGTTGTCGCAAAATGAGTGTGCGCGCATCTTTAAGAAGCGGAAGTAATAATTAAAGAAGTGAAACTTCTTAATATCATACTGTGAAATTTAACAATGCACAAAGATAGTGTGAAATTGAGAACACTGTACCAACAATGGAAGCGACTGTGAGCGCAAATTAGTTGCTCATGCTGGTTTGTTTGACTTCGACGTATTCATAGAAAAGACGTGTTTTAGTGCTGCTTACATTTTATAATAATACAGTCATCGTCTCATTTCACTCGACACCCGCGTTTTCATGATTCCAAAAAAAAAAAAAAAAACTCCCCGACAAAAGAGATGAATAAAAGGATGTGAAAAAAAAAATTAAATGAAAACAAACGCGATTACGTGCACTGAAAATTTAGAAATTTAATTTTATTCGGTGCGTTTGGATGTTGCCTTTACTCCTTCAACATTTTATGGTGTGTATTCTTCCTTTTATTTCTTTTCATTTAACATCGTCTATGCGCCACCACCGCCACACTAATGAATTCTTTTCCGTGGTAATCCTTACACAGCGTGAACCAAGAAATAACAATTAAGCCTGTCCAATAAAAATTCAAAAGAGCCGCACGTCCGAACAGACGACCACCCCGGAATGAGCAACATCGTTATTCTGTACTGTATAAAGCGTCATCAGCTCTCCCCAACCATTCCCCCCCCCCCCACCCGCCTTCTAACCCCCTCACTAAAAATGCTACACATAATAATATAATGCGAATAAATGAGCTAAATTAATTATTACGAATCATGAAGAATGTGCAAAGGTATTTATTATTTGTTTTTATTGTGTCGTGTGCTTACGGCTCACCCCCCCCCCCCCACACACACTTTTCATCATCCATATTGTGCTTAGTCTCGGTTAGATCGGCATGCACACAACAGTAGAGGCTTTTTTGTTGTCGACTCTTGCCGCACATAACGGGAAGTGCCTATAGAGTTGATAATAATAATAATGGAGAGAGAGAGTGTGGGGAGTGACATGGAATGGTGGGGATTGCAGGTGTGTGGATTGCGTCGTGCCGCGTGAGTTCATTTGGAATTCATTTCAGGCCCGGTTATATTTATATACGCAGTGCCGTTTGATAATTACAAATTGAGTATCTGTGCGAATGTGTTTGAGGTGTCAGTGGGACAGCTGAAAATGATCGTCATTTATATTATCTGCTTATAGTGCCGTTAGATTTATTCTATTGTGCGGTGAAAATGTATTTGTTGTCGCATCATAATGAGTGCCATTTTTCATAATTATACATTTTGTCGTGATTGTTGAAAACTGTCTGTATAATAGACTGTGCGCGTGTAACGGAACAATGCGATGCGTATTTTTAGCCAAATTTCTTTCCTAATTGAAAAATATTTCAAATTAAGCGGTGATATTTATCAGACTGATGAACATTGACGAGAAGGGGGAAGGGAATGAAAAATTAAATGAATGTAAAGTTGTAAATGTATTAGGTATTAAGGATTATTTGCACGCAACAGTAATCCAACACAAAAACAAACATGATAGTTTATATTTCCGTCGATTTAAGTGCAATTCAATGTTATTCAGGAAGGAAGTTCAATAACTAAAAGAAAAACAGGTACAATACATGAAAATTCCCGGTTATTTTCCAACATATTACAGTCATCGTTAAAGAATCATTGAACACGATAAAACGAAACAAGAGTCCTTGTTTTCGCTTTTATTTGTTGCAATAAAATTTCATATTTGACATGACATCTGGGTGGAGGAAACTCTCATGCTTCTGGATTTGATGAGCACCTGATAGTAACAATTCGGAACAAATGTCATGATCCCTCAAAACACTCAAAATGTATAAAAAAAAAGTTTTGCTCCATATTTTAAGAACACACACCTACACACACACACAAGTATGCGTCCCACTACACTTTCAGGCAATTTCAACCATCTCCGCCGGACACATCACAATGGAAATGCGGGAGACATGAAGGAAGTTAAATCAAAAACCTACACACAACAAAAAGGGAAATATTGAGTCCTTAAAACGAAAGACGGATCATGAAAAATCAAAATCTGTTTCGTTTTTTTTTGGAATGGGATGACTGGATTGTGGCATGATACGCTGTTTCGGAATACACAGCGTTATCTCCTGTTCGGATGTGTAACATTTATATACAGTCGCAGCAATGTGTGCGATGGAAGTTTGGGGCGAGAGGTTTTTTTTTTGTTGGCAACGAAACTAAATGCAAACAAATGCTGTTGACATGAAATTAGTTTTGTTATGTGTTCGGATTGCTGGGGCAGAGCGGGGTTTTTGACTTTTGAGAGGGCATTACAGATGGAATGGTGGCACGGCTCTGAGGTTCGATGGGTGGCAATGGTTTTAATATGTTCTGCCATTTTGACATGATTCAAATGATTTTACGGCCAAATGGGGTTTTGGTCGGTTGAGTTGGAAATAAATGCATTACGCCAATTGTTGCTTTCAGCTTTTTGTTGCTCAATTTTGGAGTCTGCAAATGGCGTATCAGCAACAATGTGTTGCTTTTAGTTGGAACATATTATGCATTGTGTAGAGGTTTTAAAACATATTTTTGATGAACTTTAAAATAACGATTAGGGATAGTTCTTTTAAATTCCATTTCAAGGAATAAATTCATTCCTAACATTTTTTCTTAGACTTTAACGACAAGCTCTAAGTTATATTTAAACAAATTAAATATTTGACGCGTTTCCAAAAACGTCATTTCCATCATCTTTAATCTTATAGGTTCATCCTGCATCATAGAGTTTGGATTAAATAGTTCCCATTATTAATACAATTTCAGAAATATATTTTTAAGTAACTTTGAGTTAAATTCCCTTCAAAACCATGTTATTATTGTGTTTCCAAGAATATCCTTGTTTCATGAATTCAACGTAATGTTTTCTACCATTTATCATATTCAGATGAAATAGTACAAAATTCAGATTGTTTTATTGAATATACTCAGGAATGTTGGAATCTAAAACTGGTAACCGTATTCGCACATAAAGGACATTCCTACTACTAGTTCTATGGTTAATGAATCTCTAAACAATTTTGTATAACAAAATTGTATACTCTGAAATTCCTAATGTATCGTTTTATTAATCAGAACGTACCTAATTCAAACGAATTGGCAAAAACAATAGAATGATAACAAAAGATAAATATTTGACTATTACTTGGAAGTCCTTGAATAATGCAGTAACCCGTTTACAGGAATGTTGTGGTCTCAAAAGGAAGCTATTAACCAAAAATACTCGTAGTCCAGATAATTGAAAAACAATATTCAAAATTCTAAATTAGTTTTAAAGCTTAAAATTATTAAATGTATATAAAGTCCTATTAATATAAATAGATTAATATGCAGAGTACTTAAATGTGCACCACAAATTATTTTTTTCAGCACATAATTTTTGGGAAATCCATGAGTGTTAAATTTGCTTAAATATTAAATTTATTTTTTCCCAGAAATTCGTTATTTAATGATGATTATTGCAATTTCTTAAATAAATTTCAGTTTTTCTATGAAAACATATTAAAATGAACTTAGTCCTTAAATAGTAATTAAGTTTGAATTTTACGTTTCAGAAGAAATGCACTTTATTTATTAATGCACACAGTATTTTCTTCATTCTTGTATTTGTGATGCAACAAACTCAAACAAACGAGTTTAAAAGCTTCAGCTTCCAAGAAATGTAATTTTTTATAGAAACAACACAGACTGCATGCAGAGCGACGATAACGAATCTGAGTACTACATAATATATAATTTAATGAAGTGTTATTTGCATTTTTTAAATTTAAAAAGTGGTGTTAATTTATTATAACCATTATCATGCTTAAGCCGGAAAAATCTTTTTAAAATACGAAAAGTCATTTCAAGGAATATGCGATCAAAGCAGTTTTGTTCCAAATATTGTTTTTAAAAATACAGCAATCGTTTTTACCATTTTCCAGCACTTATAAGTTATAGACAGATTAAATTCAAAGAACTTTTTTTGACGTTAACTTTACCTTGAGTGGGATGGGGTGACTTTGGCTTTAATTAAAAATTATTTTCCATTTTTTTTTACACATAATATTAAAATTTTTAGACAAAACTGTTATTGGACCTTGACTTGACCTTGAGAAATGTGGCTTAAAAATCAAATTAAAAATATTTGGCGCAGTTTATTAAAATTATTAATAAAAAAAATAAATTATTAATAAAGGCACCATTAAATATAATTTACTTCATTTCGAATTTTAGCTTCAATGTTATTGAATATTGACAATATTAATTTCAAATAGCTGTTAAAGGATTACTTAACAGAGCTATCTCAATATCAAGTAGCTTATTTTGGATAATGCCTTTCAGACATGATGCGTTACATCAAAGGAAAGATTTTTGTGACGATTAGGAAGCTTTCAAGTATATTAGATTTTGAAATAAAAGCACTAGTATCCATTACTGGCTTTTAAATTTAAAGTCGTAACTTTTGTCTTACGTACTTATATGATTTGGATAAGTGTAAAATGCATGTTGAGAATTCATATTTCGATTTTCCTTTATTGGCTTTAATAACCAAAATGCCTCACTTCAATGAATTGAGATGGAAATTTAAATTACAAAATTATACCAGCCACAATAAGGTTTAAATTAGGGATGGGTCTCGATTAATCGATTCAACGGAAAATCGATGTTTTGGTTGAATTTTCGATATATTTTTTTTGAGTAATAAACGAATAATCAACGTTTGACGGTAATTCATTTTACAACAAAATGGTGAGTATTGCTTTCACTCAATATCAAGTTTTCTATTACCAACAAA
Source organism: Sylvicola cinctus (assembly GCA_963854165.1). Taxonomy (NCBI): domain Eukaryota; kingdom Metazoa; phylum Arthropoda; class Insecta; order Diptera; family Anisopodidae; genus Sylvicola; species Sylvicola cinctus. The sequence goes on from OY974082.1 coordinate 10,287,245, forward strand.
TTTTAGAAAATATTCCACAAAGTGTTTCAATTTACATGTTTAAAAATAGTTAATGGCTTTAAAAAAATAAACATTTCTCAGAAATAAACAAAATCTAAACGAAATATTGTACGTGTTCATATAATCAAAAGAGGTAAGTAACGGCACAGTCGCGACATAATCCTTATTTTATCACATTTCAACGCAGGGTCTCATCGTACTTTCAAAACATACTCACTTTCAGCGTCCGCAGTCTGGAACAAAAACTGCAAAAGTGACAATTTAAGGACGTAACTTGTTGTTAAAAATTAAGGAAACGCTACAGATCTTAAATGCCGTGGTCCCATTTATTTTTTGTTATTTTTTAAGATGTCGATTAATCAATGATTTTAACTATGAATTATGATTAGTCGATTATTATCTTAAAAATTTTTTTTGATGTAATTAATCGATGTCTTGTAGTTCGATAGTCAATATCCATCCCTAGTATAAATATATAAGTAAGCATTTTAAACTAATAAATAGATCAAATTAACTTACAAGCAAATTGTATAATTAACGAAACAATTAAAATGTAAATCTTTTAAAAAATTAATTAATGAAGTTGATTTATTTATAATTCTTACTTTAAGTCACTATTGCTGTTAAAATTTTATTTCGGTTTTCAATCAATCATCTTTGTATTGTGGTAAATTTACTAATTTTTAAACTCCAAATCAATATAACTTAACCTTCAAACTAAAACTATTTCCAGCAATAAAATAAGGCAAACATTACAAACACAAGCCTTTTCTTACAAAACAAAATGCATACAAATTTACGATGTAGCAAATGTTTATGCACATAAACTGAATACGCGAGGGTAAAATAGTGCTATGTCGACGAATAGCAAAGAAAAAACCGGGTGAAGATCAATCCAAAGGCAGCATATTACAATATACATGTAAGCAATCGGTTGAAATTGTGGTGAACGTAAGGGTGGGCATGGAGTGGGGGGGGGGGGTGAGTGCGGGCGAAGAAGAATGGGATGAAAGGCAGTTAGTCTTTTGTACATACATCAAGTCGAATAAGGGTTTACATGTCGATGATAGTTAAGAAGGCAAACTGAAGACAAACAGTATGTTTTAGGGGTGGTAACTGGTAAGCAAATAATATATATTGAAAGATTGAAAACGGGTTGCAAGGCACAATGAAACTCTAAATCAGCAGTTTCATTTTGTGCTTTCCTATATACTTGTATAGTTATCCCCAGTTTTGTATGTAACTGTTTATAGAAAATTCTTCCATTGTAAGTGTTTTGTAAGGGTGTGTGTGTGTGTGTGTGTGTGTTTATTGTTTTTTCGGCTTTCGGCTTTCCGCTTATTTGCTTGATATTTCCTGAGCGCATTATTCCTTCTTCAATATTCCTCGATTTTCACGTATTATGTGTGTTGTGTATGCTTTTGTTTTGTGTTACATTTATTTTCGGATGGCAAAAATAGCAAAAGATATTATAACTGGGGAGTTTACTACAAGAATGCGATATTGCACGAAGCGGTGGCATTTTTACACAATACACTTTATACATAATGTTTCCGAACATGTGTGAATGCGCACACCAATAACATACACACACACACGCACACAACATCCCTTAACGCCATCCACAATCCACATCGCAGTTACACCAGCTCCCATGGTCTCCCCAGCACTTGTGTGCTCGACGTGTATTTTCGTTCGTAAATATTCCGATCATAGCCCAATGCGCCAATACCAATACACATTATGATATTTATGATTTGTAATATGTTTTGCCATCCCAACATAATAATATAAAACATTGCTGCACAGCCCTGTGCTGTTTCATTCACATTTTCATCCCTTACAGCCATTTTTGCATATAAATATAAAAGTACAAATGTTTTTTATTGCGCCTGATAGCGTGTAATATTACGCCATTGATTTCCGGAATCCTCGCTACGACTGTTGTGTGTGCATTCAATATTAAAAACAAAAATGGGCAAAAATGGAAAAGCACTGTGGATGCGGGACACAACAGCAGACGCCCGCTACCAAGAGGATACACCAACCTAGTTCTTCTCAGTCCTTTCACACATGCATAAAATCAACTGCATGCTGACGACATTATGGTTGGGGTGGGGAGGGGTGGGGGTGGTGTGTAACGGTTGGGAACTTGGGTGGTAATAGAAGTCAAGCAATTTTTTTTTTATTGTGCTGTGTATACACACCCTCGACAAAAAGACAATAAAACTCACTCGCATATGAAGTGCGAAGGCTGTGTGTTTTTGCACACACCCTGTGAGGGAAGGAGTTGTGTGTGGGAAAATAATATATAGATAAACCAAAATACTATAAGCAAAAGAAAATATACAAGAGCAATAAATATTTATCCGTATTATTAAGCACGTTCATTTTATTTCCGACCTCCCTCCATCCTGATGCTTATTCCCTCCCCCCAATTCACATCACACCCCCACCCCAACTATATATTGCGACGCTTGCTGCTCGTCCGATTTATGTTTTGGTGTATTCATCCACACACTATGCTCTCACCCTTCATCAAGGGATGGAGTTTCACCCCCCCCCCCATACACACGTCCTCTCATCCCAATTCTCGCACTCCCATGTAGCCTTTCATCGTTCAACCATTTTCATTCTATTTGCGAATATAAATAATTGCTGTTAAGATAACAGCTAATGGCAAAGACACAAAACACGGGTGTAACAGTGCCACTTTGCGAACTGCCAGCGAACAGCCACATCCGCGAATAACTATATATACTTATACGTAACAAGTATGCAGAATGTGTGCCGCGAATATATTACACAATTTTATTATATGCGATACAATGTTCCTCCTGTATGGTGTTTTTGTGTGAGTGTGAATTGCTTTACTATGGTGTACATGATTTCTATGCTTCCTGTATACGTTTGTAATAATAATATGTCGCACGACACGTATAAAGGTTACTATTGCCACCGGGGGAAATTTTTGGCATTTTCCATACACACAGCTACTACTATATACCACGTTTGTAAACAAATTTTTAAACGAAAAGACACAAAGTAAGCTAAAAGATCGCACTGTGCATAGTGTAAACCCTCTCCCAAAAAATTTTGATACACACTCCTACTCCTTCCCCACCCTGCAGTGTACGAGTTTAAGCAAACCCCATCCCCCACCCTAAATTTCCATCAGTACATGTATTTGATGGGGAGATATTGAATCCGAAAGTAGGAAGGATACTTAGACCTGTGAGAATATTCACCATATAGAGCACAGTGGGGTAGCACGATTGCACGACACACAGTCGGGGACACTGAACACAACGGAAGAAGGAGAGAGTGAAAACAATTTGCATAAAGTTTAATGTTTCATATATTATGTTTTAGTACGTATATGCATGTGCCAAAAGGTATACCTACTGGGAGGTTATATTCTGATCCTCCCCCTCCCTTATAGTATGTGTGTGCTGCTGTTATTATTTTGCAGATCTTGTTTTATGAACTAATAATTATAAACGTGCACACAAACATAGGTAGACATGCGGTTTTAAGAAAATTTGTTATAATGAAACGGAGTTCCACTCCCTGTGGAGTGTGGCATAATTATTGGCGGTGTGGGGTAATTCATGGGAAGAATTTTAAAATGGGAATTTTTGTATTTGTGTTATTTTAAATTAATGCCTTTAAAATATTATGTCCTTTTTTAGAGGGATTGCAATTAATTTTTTTAATTTATTTTCTAACTGAACAATAACAATTTTATCCCCATTGAATTCCTTTCACAAATACTTAAAATATAAGTTCTAATCAACTGTTTTATTGCAATGCACTTTAATCGCCAAGAAGTATGCTTTTGCAGACATGTAGGCGTTTTGTCTTTCAATAATTTTAAATTGATTGTAATAAAACATTTTCAATTTATTTAAGAATCGAACTGTTAAATAGTTGTTAATTTAATTACGTTTGTATTATCTTTTAAAATACAAAACAATAAAAATCGCTGTAGTCTAATTTTTGTTGGTAATCATTCCAAAACGAATTGGAAAAATTAAAATGTGTGTGTTTATTGGTGTCAGCTGTCAATAATACTAAAACTGTAAATGGAATTGCTACAAAATTTGCCACATTATTTTTTAACATTTCGAAAGAAACATGGGCATATTTTGAATTCGAAAATAAACTGCAAAAAACCTCGAAAATAATCGCAATTCGTGTAAAAATTTACTAATTTAAAAAATTAACGCGGAACTCGATTTGTCAGTGTTCTGTTAGTGAAAACCAACTCTTCAAAAATTCCGCGGTTATGTTTTATAATGAAAGTTTGACCAATAGAAGAAAATATCTGATAATCAAATAATTTTGTAAACTTATTTTGGGTAGAAACTCGAAAAAAAACGGGAAATAATTACGATGAATTGTTTTTGTTTCCCATTATGACATTAAATTATATTTTGGACGACAGGCGAAAAATTATATGAAATCGTAGCAATTATGAATATATGCACCATGAAATCAAATTTCGTTACAACTATTAAGTTGTGTCCAAGCAACGCACGTGTTTCTCCGCTAGTTGCAAATATATTATGTTCCCGTTCGTGGAAAAAAACCTTATAGAACCCTTGAATTAAACCCTATATTCCCCCTTTGGAATCCATGGGATTAAAAATAAAAGAATTAATGTGTAAACATCATTATTTTTAAATGAAATTGGTTTTAATTTATTTTTGGATTATGATTAAAACAGATGTTTTCAATTTTAATAAAAAACAAAGTTTACTCATTTAAAATCCATTTGCAAAATATGTTTCGCATTAACATTAAAATTATTAGTCTAGCATAATTGAAATGGATGTAAAAACACAAATAAATTTGGTTAATTTCGAATAATAATTTCTGGTGAAAATTGTAAATATTCGCCAATTTAAATGTTGGTCTCTCTGTCTTTTTAGAAATTATAAAAAAAAAAAAATTTAAAATTAATTTTTTTATAGCCAAACCCAATCAAAGTATAGCTTACACGTTGTTTAATTGAAAATATGAAAGTCCTATAACAAAAAATCGACATATTTTGTAGCGTCCTTTTTTAAAATAAATCAGTTGTAAATTATTATTAATAAAACACTGGCTACTCGCGGTTTGTAAGTAACTGAAAGCCGTCGAAGTTGAGTAATAATTTTGTAAATCATTGATTTTAATTATCGACAACACGGCCAATAACCCTTAAGCAAAAACCACAACGTACAAAATATGATTATTACGTTGTTTAAATTGAATTATAAATTTTAATAGACTCTAAAAAAAATCCAAAAATAAAAACATTAAATTTACAATGCATATTAAAAATAAAAATGAAACAATTTTTTTAATAATTACCTTGTTAAAACTTTATCCATCGACCACGCTCCATGAGCATAACAAAGAACACAACAGCTGAATTTAATAAACTTTGTGTTAAGTGGGAAAATCAACAACAGATAAAATATTCGCAAGTACACAATAAAATGGAACTGAGTGCTTGCAGTACGTACACACATTTACATTAATTTTTATCATAATGTGTTCCCACAGCACCGTTATAATATAGCCCCAAACCTCAAATAAACTCACCGCCACCGAACCCAATCCTCTCAACCCCCTACAATATCTCACGCAACACAAAAATAATTAATTTTGACAGTTTCGGCTGTGATTTTTCAACGAGCATTAATTTCGGTTGCAAAATATATATTCGGTTATGATGGGGCTGAGTTGTTTTAATGAGCACCCTATTTGTTGTCAATTAAATTTGCTAAAAATACAATTGCATTCGACATTGTTCGTGCAGTGTTTTAAAGTACACGTCCCATAGCGTTTTTGTGTTCGCAATAAGTTTATTTCAATTACACATTGTTATAATTAAATGGAAATTGTTCATAAAAGTGTATTTATCATTTTTGAGAGGGTTTTCACACACACACACACACACACAAACACACACACAAATGAAGCCCATTAAAGTGCACCTTCATACACATGCGAGTAAAAGTTGAGTACAAAAGCAACCCACTCATTAATGACTGATTGTTGGAATTAATTGTGAAGGGCATTTAATTATACAAAATGGCGTTTCCTGCTATATATAATATATTATGGATTTCACATCAATTTTCACGGAGCCAAACACATAATATGCATTTGCACATATATGCTATTTATTATTTGATTTGTGGAATTTAAGGGTAATTTTGAGTTTTGACGTTATAATAGATCAAACACAGTCTAATGAAATTTAATTAGTTTTATTAAATTACAGATATTTGTCGACTTTTCCATTTTATTGCAATGCAATGTAATAACGGCATCCAGTGTATTTAAATTATGCACAACAAAATTGTTTAAAGTTAAATCGACATTTATTATACAGCAACGAGTATAAAATAAATTATGAAACGGGACAAATTTCACAAATTTGCACTACGTGATGCTTGCGCAACAATGAAAATGGCGGAGAAGTGGGTAGGAATTCACAAACATCAAAAAAAAATAGTGAGAATTGACACAATAATTTTATGTGCACAGAGTCTCTTCAATGTTTGTGTGGCTGTTGTCGGACGGGGCGCTTAATGCAGTAAACTCAATTAATTATTTTGAATATATTGATATTGTTAAATGTATTATGCGTGCAAGTTCATTTAAAATTAATTGTCAATTTGATGTTGCCGGAAAAGTTTTACCAGAGCGACATAAAAAGTTAAACTAATTAAAAACGCAAATCAATTGAATATCCTTTTCAATATTGTGTTTATGGTCACAGCCATCACTGTCATTTTGTGATGTGTGCGTGTGTTTGTGTTTGTGTGTTTTAAATTTATATGCGACTCCAAGGCTCTATTTAAATTTTTGCATATCGAGTTTTTTCGGAAAATATGTCAGTGATGCAGATTAGTCATTGAAAACTCGTTTTGACACATCCTGAGTCTAAAAAAGTTGTCCAAGAAATAAAATTGAAAAATATGAGATTTTTGTGTAAAATATTAAAGAAAAAATAAGAAATACATTTTAACTTCTTCAAGGTCAGATGATTCAAGGTCAAGTTATTGAAAAACAAACTTCCGAGACGACTAGGATTGTTAAAGTTATTCTTAACAACGCAACTTTTACATTATGTCCCTGAATATGATCCTTCTGGCAAAAAGGGGGTGAACGCAAACAAATTTTTTTAAATTTAAAAACTATGAAATTGTATAAAGAATCGGAAAATTCAAGGGCAAACTTTACCGAATATTAAAATATTTTAGAAAATTTTCTTTGATACGGCGTAGTAGCTTTTTATAAAATAAAAGTGTTGGGTGAACATTTCAAGGTCAAACATTGAGAATTCAATGTCATATTTTTTATATTTCAGAAACCTTAAACTACAACTATTGAAGTTTATTTTCACATTATTATAGCTTTTAATGATATAAGAAAACTTTCTAAACATTTCATGGTCAAAACTTGAAAATTCAAGGTCATGTTTGCGTATTAAAAATAATTTGAAAGCTCTTTGTTCTAGGGAACTTATTATTGTGTTCTACATTAGTTCTAATCTCAATGGATGGACAATTTAGGATAAAAGTTCAAAGTCAATATTCAAAAATTTCAAGGTCACATTTAGCTTTATTAAATTGTAGTTTAGCAGCAATAGTACATACTTTCCCACTCCGCCCTGCAATACATTATTTTTTTTAATTTGGTGCGTATTAGGATCATGGAGAAAGGAGGAGGTTAAGGGTGTAAAATAATAATGAAAAAAAAAACAACAACAACATAAAAACACTATTAAACTATAGAAGGGTAGAGAAATGAAGGGGTGAGCCTTTCATTATAATTTATAGAATGTGTACAAGCGCTTTTATTGTTGTTAGCTTTGCATGGCGGTTGTTTATATCTTATTTGACTAAATGAACAGCACACATATAACTGTTTGAGGGTGCCATTTGACCGAAAACATTCATGTTATCGAAACATTTTGGTCGGCCCACCAAAAGCTCTGTACCTACCACCCCACTTATATGTCTATATATTATGCTACAGAACACATAAATGTACATTCATGTATTAAAACATAAATATTTTGTATCTCTATGTGTGCGGTTTTTGCTTATTACAGACATTTGTGTTTATGTACATATCAACCACAATCCGCAACACTATAACATTCATTCCACAAACACCCCAAACTCCCCCCCTGCACCCCATCCCCTTATACTTTGTTTACACCCCTTGCAGCACATATTCATATTACATTTGACCTCCCCACCCCCCCCCCCCACTCCACCCCCCACAATTGAAGGCCTGCTTCGCGGTGGGGCGCGTTTCTGTGGGTTTCTGCCCGTTTTCCGCAAAATACACATACCTCAACATTGCTTCTCCATATTATGTTACGATGTATGGTGCCTATAAGCTTGGGCATATAAATTCCGCATGCACAGTCCTCCCTTATATTGCCTCGGCTAAACAGTATAGCGTGCGTACTTAATAACAAACATGGATTTGTCACGCCATCATGTATATGTGTGTTTAGATGGTGGTGATATGATTTTCATAATGCATAACGTGTAGTGTGTGGTGGCAGTCAGAGCCACATTGGAGCACAATGTCTTGAGTCAGCTGTGTGGTTGCGAAATGTGCTTAAGATAAAACCGTATTATATGCTAAGGTGTACAGCTACAGCGTTGAATTACAATGTCGAATGTTTAATTTACAGCACATTCATTGATCATTTATTACATTCAGCCTGTAATGAAAATGTTTTTCTATGTTTAGGGCATTTAGGTGTGAGTTTTCTATTTTTAAATATTATTGTAAATGCTAATATGGTAAGTAATGTGCGTGTGACTCATGCTGCTTATTATTATTTAAAAAAAATACATAACTTTAGGCGTTTTATCTTACAAAAAAAAAAAATTGCTTGCCACAATAAAACATTATTATGAGTGCAATAAATATAATTAGTTTCCCTGAAGCTATGGCTTTTGCTTTAATAGCAGCGTGACCTAGGAGCCAGGGGTCATTATGTGATGATGTTAGTCAGGGGTCAATATGAGAGGGGAAATATAAAAATACCATTTGTTCAAAAATTTAGAAACCAGGAAATTTTTTTCAATTTTTTCTCAACATTATTTTTTATGATTTTTTTATAATTTTTTTATGTTTAGTTTGATTAAATGGTTATCAAAATTTTTACTATAAGCCCTATTACGTACATTCATTTATTTGAATTTCCACATTCAAATCATCTTTAGTTTTGTTTATTTTAAAAATTTCATCCACATCTTACACTTCCTCGTAAAATAGACAAGTCTACATAACATCAAGAGCTGCTAGTTCCCTCTGATCTATTAAATTTACAAACACCTCCTCAAAATTATTAAATAAATAAGCAGCTTAATTTATCAAAATTCTCCATCCTCACTATCCATTTCGTACAGCCAAGGGCTATTTGAAATAATTATGTTTGCGACTTAATCATTTCGCATTTGTGCTTATTTTGATTTTCCATCTTCAAACTTTAATATTTCCATCGCAAATTTAACTACCCTTGAGTCGTCATTTGATCACACTTTTAATAACATTGCAATACCAGAAATAGAATAAATTTCACATCACAGCTACAATATGTATTTGTCATCCGCACTGTCAATATCCCCACAACAGTATATTGAAAACAGTATCAATATAACTAAAACAAATCACCGCACCCGCACAGCAAAACATAAGTTGCCAGTTGCCACGTACTCAAACAAAAACGTCGAGTGACAAACTTTTACCACCCACAAATGTTGATCGGAATTGAAAGCTTTCAGGCTACACGCATTTGCACGCAACAGTCACATGTTTTGAAGATGGCGAAATTAATACAAACTTACTTAAATAGTAACTTTTCTCATTTTGCGCATCCCCTTCTGTCAATCGCATTTAATGATAAAACGCGAATTTCATTACAATTGCTAAATATATATTGTAGTTACAGAGTGTTCTTTAAATGTTATGTAAAACTTATATGGGATTTAACTGAGGTGATTGTTTACAACTATGTGAGAGTTTAAATAACATTATTGAAGTGAATTTATTTTTAATTTATATACGACCCCAAGGGCATATAGAAATATTTGGAATCCGACTTTTTTCGGAAAAAAAGTTGATGATGCAGAAACTCGTTTTGACACCCCCTGAGTCCAAAAAAGTGGTCTAGAAAAAATGTCCGTACGCTGTACAGTGTACGCCGTACTATAGAAAAATGGTGGGGAAAAAACTACTGGACCGATTTGTATAAATTTTTTTTGTAAAGTATTAGACAAAAATATAAGAATAGCAGCTTCGATTTTGCAAAGTCAGATCCTTCAAGGTCAAGTTATTGCCAAAAGAATTTTTTTTCGTATAAGGGCTCAAAAATGGGTCCTACGATTTTTTTCATTTCCACAACAATTAATCTTCAAGGTATCTTAAACAAAACTGCATATATCCTATATCCCGCTAGATGCTCCTTCTGGCGAAAAAGGGGGTGGACAAGGACAAACCCCACTTTTCTATCTCAGCCACCTTGATTATTGTAGGATAAAATCAGATAAGAAAATTTGCGAAACATGTCAAGGTCAAAATCGAAAAATTCAAGGTCAAATTTTTTTTATCTCAGAAACAATTAATATTTTTTTAATTTTTTTTTTCACATTATTGTAGGCTTAAATGAGACAAAAAAAACTTGCTCAACATTTCAAGGTCGAAATCGGAAATTTCAAGGTCCGACGTACGGCGTACGGCGCACGTATCTCAGAAACCCTAAATACTTTTGAAATTTTTTTTTCACATTATTGTAGGAATAAATAAAATAAGAAAGCATTTCAAGGTCAAATTTTGAAAACTCAAGGTCATATTTTTACAATGAAAATGTTTAATTCAAATACTATTTGTTTTAGGGTACCAGGATGTTCTACATTATTGATAATCTCAATAAAAGTACCAATTTTGGACAAAAATCAAGGTCAAAATTAAGAAATTTCAAGGTCAAATTTTTCATATCTCCGAAAAGCTTTATTAAAATTTCAGTTCATACAATTATACTAAATTGATGCTGAAAATACAAATAAATTCATATCATTCTCTTCCGCCTTAAATTGTTTCAGACCTTTGCAATTTGCATTAATTGTTAACATTAACAAGTGCACAATAAAATGCTACGCACACGCACTGATCACGTGATCCCTGGCGGACAATTTTATTTAATCCGTGCTTCCTCACCTACACATATATTATGTTCTTCATTAATTGTTTCCCTGAAAATATGAAATAAAAGTAATAGCATTCCTGTAAAAACAAAATATATAATTACATCTAAATAGTATGCGTGAGGATTTTTTAACAGTTGCGTAATAGATTCATATTCCAAGGCTAAATATTGATGTGGTCCACAAAGCACACACACCCAAACCCATACAAGAGGAAAGAGACAATTATATGAATTCACGATGATTTGTTGCTGTATTGTACCAGGTGGTATCATTTTTTTACTTTTTAACAGCATTTTTACTAAAAAGCCTTAAAAAAAAATTAATCACCAAAATACCAAAAATAGTTGTAGTTTAATTAGTAAAACATTTTGTATGTGTTCCTAAAAAAAAATTTTTTTTTTGCCACAGAATTGTCCAAATTCTGAGTAGAAATCACTAGTGAAATCTCCTCAGATTTTGGCAATTTCAGTATAAAAAATTTCAATTTTTCAAAATATTTAAAATGCGTATATTTCTTAAACGGCTTTATTGAAATGCATCAAATTTATATATAATATGTAAGTCCTAGAATCCAAGAGTTACATGAAGTTTCAAGGTCGAAATCACTCTTACGGTCAAGATATTGCCAAAAAACTGCGGTTTTGCAAAATTTTCCTTGAAGATGATATTTAAATTCGCCAAGTTTTTCAAATATGATTTATGAAATCATTCTCCACATAATTGTGGTACATTGCAATTACACATTCAACCGGGTTTTTGAATTATAAAATAAAAACTGAAAAGGATAAAACCGGAAATATCTAATATCTCGTGCGTTTTACACTTTATCAACATATAATGTACTAAAGATTTGTAGATTTTAAAAGAATTTATATTTTTGCTGAACATTCCAAGGTCATACAACCTATATTATAATGATTATTGTTGTTTTCTTACAATTCCTAGTGAAATAATACTAATTTCTTGAAAAATCAGTTTAATTTTAAATCTATTAAGGTATTAATATCGTTAAATTTTTCAAGGTCAATATGAAAATATTTTCTATCCATATAAAATAAATTCTAAATTTAATTTGGAACAAAAAAGCTATTATAAGAATATTAGAAGAATTTTCTCATCAAGATTGGTACATAAAAATGTTGTTGAGCGTCAAAAGAATTTTACATTCGGATTTTTTCCGGTCAAAAGTCAACAAAATATTTATTAAAATCATAAGATGTTGGTTCAAAACCAACATTGCATGCAGGAATCCTTAAAATTTTCATGAGGTTTTCAATTTTAAATGAAAACATTGTAATGCTAATTATTTCCTGTACAAAAACTTTTCATTTTCGAGTGCGGTGTTACACAATTAACGGTAATTTCTCATCTTGCTTTGTCATTTCATCTCTCCCATTTAATATCAGGTGCAAGTACCGTGCTGGATGGAAAGGGAGAAAAGAAATTATTTGTGGTGAGCTATTTTACTAACACTATTACGTGTACAAAATAATTTTTTTAGGAGAATGCTTGATCACCGATCACGTGATCTCATCTCATTTTCTATAGGTATTTTATATTTCTGACCACCACTACATTGATGCGTACAGTGCAGGTGGCCGCAATTAATGTAAAATTATTACGCATCGCTGACAATTTTATAAAATCTCTGTACTAGGAATAATGCGAGTGCGTTAGAAAGAGATCACTTTTTTTGCAAATTATTAAAATATATGTTAATAGATGAAATGAGTGATGAGTCCCAAATTTCTTCTGCATTAAAATTTTTCCATCAGTTTCATTTGAACTTTTGTCCGGGCGGTAATAATTAAAATCGGGCGCGAACAGTAAGTCGGGTAGTTTAAAGGCACCTTTTCTAATTTTCTTTTGGATGTCGTTGTGTTATTTAATTTTGTCGTCGTTGCTTATTTTTAATCGCTATTAATTTTCCTTTGGGTACTTTGTAAGTGTGACGATGAAATGTGGTTATAATGGCACTTAGTGATTTTAAAAGTGAAAATTTGATGAAAATTCATCAATATATGGCCTTTTCTTTACGCATCAAGAAGATTGTGATGATTTTCTGAATACCACAAAGAGTTTTATAACAAGTGCTTTCAAGTGTTAGTTGTTAAGGTATTTTTAAGTTGAAAAAAATGTGCTTTCAAAGGCATTAAGTGATTTGGAAAGTGAAAATTTGATGAAAAATCATCAATATATAACTTTTATTATGAAAATAGTGATAATTTGTTGAAATATTACGAAAAAAAAATTAATTCATTAGAATAAAGTGTTAATTAAGTGTTCATCTAAGTGTTCAATCGAATAAAGAATCGAAATTTTAATGTAAGTAAATTAATATTTTGTTTTAAAAAGTATATTTTTTGATATAGTGCCCTTAAAATATAAGATTTATTCATTTTCAATCGCTGTAACAATTTTTATCATTGGAAGAAAAATTTGTCTCTTAGAATTATTTGATTTTTGAACGAACTGTACCAAAACGTGGCACTTGTTTGTGCGACGTGGCATTTTAATTGTAGCGCAATTTTTTTATGATCCACAATTAATCAAATACACAATTTAATTAAGTTCGCTGAGATGGAATCAATGTTGTATAACAGTTTTGTTTATCGCAGCTTTTGGGAATATTTGATTCGGGGTATACTTATTTATTGAAATAATTACCGGTCATTTCGGGATTTTTAATTTCGAATTGAATAGTCAATTATCCCGTGGGATTTTTTTTAAGGTCTTTAAATTCGAAATCAATTACATATATATAATATGTATCTGATGTGTAATTAGATTTATTAAAGCCAGTATATAATATATGTAAATAACAAAACTTAATTTTGTGAAGCAGTTATTTTCAAGGACAATGGATTTTGAAATAAAATGTCTAGTTTTTCAGTTTTATTAAAATATGTGCGACAATAATAGAATGGTTAATAGAATCATTCTTCCAAATTCGACTTAAGTTAAGTCACATTAATTAACTAATAACAAAGCATACAAGAAAAATCTTAATTCCAAAATCATTTGAATTTGCTTTTTAATTTCCATAACAACTAATTAATTACTACAAAATAAAACGAGAAATTAAAAACTTACACAAAAAGCGTGCTGCGATTTAATGATGGCATAACAAAAATAAATGAAAACCCTGATCCGATTGCGCATATTAATCATTGTTCATTCACTCCTGACATCACATGCAACACATTAAAAATGTCGTTATAAATTGCATGACATCTTGATTGAAACTAGCTAACAAACGCAAACAATAACAAGGTCAAACTCAGAAATTTCAAGGTCAAATCGTCGTATATAAATTCACACCTCGCTCTCAGTGCGATTTAGTTTTTTAATTGGTTACAATTGAGTTTTATTGGTTTTAATTTTCTTTAATTTTTTAAAATAAAATTTTAATTTCAATTGTGGTGTGTTTTGACTTTTGCCATTTTAAGGAAAAACGCCTGACTATTAGGCAATTGTTTTCCCATGTCATATTTTTTTATGATAATGTTGACTAAATTCGGGAGTTTTTTTGTTCAAACTGTTTGCATAAACTCCTTATTATTGTGATAAATCCTTTTTTAATAAATGACTTTCTGTATTGAATTTGGGCTTTAATAAAAATAATAGAAAATGTCTTACAAAAGCTTTTCTCATTCTTCGAATATAAAACAAAACCATGTTAGATATTTGAAAACAACAGAAAACCTAATCAGTATTTAAATTTTTAACAAACAATTCAACCTAAAAATAGTCTCAAAAAGAATCTGAAAACATTTTGAACAAGCACGAAAAAATAATAAAGCTTTTACAGAAAAAAAAGAGAGAGAGAAAACATTGCCAAATATATGTACCAAAGTTTGTTTGTCATGGCATTCGGTTTTAGAGGCATATTCCCTTATGGCCTATGTAATTGTTTTTGGCTGTTGTTGTTATTGCTGTGCATGGAAACATCTTTATCTGCTTTAATCTGTGTATACCCTCTCTCTCCCCAGACAAAAAAAAGAAGTCAAAAGCAACTTAATTAAAAACAAAACAAGGAAAATAAGAAAAAGTACAAGAATCTGAAATAGCAAACAAGTTTATTAATTTCATTCCCTCTTGTGTTATTTTGTTTGGATAAGGTATTTAGAAAGCATTACATACAACTCCTGCCGCACTCTTCAAAAATACT
Organism: Sylvicola cinctus; assembly: GCA_963854165.1. Lineage (NCBI taxonomy): Eukaryota > Metazoa > Arthropoda > Insecta > Diptera > Anisopodidae > Sylvicola > Sylvicola cinctus. Next base: position 10,302,650 of record OY974082.1, read on the forward strand.
TTATCAATATACGAGTAAATTCCTCCTAAAGACTGCACAGAAAAACTCCACGCCTCAGTTGAACTTGAACGCATTAAAAACAAGAACACTCAAAGCATGTGTGGCAGCATCGTTCAATTTGAATTATTGGAAGAACTTCAGAAAAGAACAATGTTCCCCACCCTCTTATAAATCAATAAATTTTGAAATTCAAATGCCTTAAATTTTTTCAAACATTGCACACTTCACCTTGTGCAGGACACAATTTTTTCCAACCTCATTTTGGTGTTACACTAAAATTATTGGCGTGAAATTACAGAGCCCGTAGTGAGTTCAAGTTGTGAACTTCAACTGGATGTGTGCCGTACACCAATTACTACACCATTGACCACACACAATTGTACCAGACCGCACCGCACACACAGCTCCCAATCCCACTTTGACTGTAAGCTATGTCCTATGTGATTCAAGGATATGCGGCGGAATATAATTTCAACTGAACCGACACAAAGGACTAAGCAAATAAAACTTTTTCCTGTCATTGCCTTTTCCATTCATTTTAATTGACATACTTCGAATGCCTAGCCTCACCAAACAGTAGGTACTATACAGCAATCGTACTTTTTGTGTCCTGCGCTGCCAACATTTTTCAATTGTACCGCAGTAGTGTGCTGTACTTATGCAGGAGTGTATTTGTGTGCGATGTTGTGTGTGTGTACGTACTTGTACACGTCTCCTGTCGCTTTTGCTGCATTACGTAAACTTTTGTTATGTTTCCTTTCTTCATGCGTGTTTTGTTGTTTTTCCGCAGTTTTACTGGCAGTGGTATTTTTAATTTGGTCGCTCCCAAAACTGAATCTTTTCAATTGGAAATGTTGCCCTTGCTGTGGACCTTTCGTATTGCTTTTCTATTCCCCAAATGACTTTAAAAGTAAAACATTGCCAAACAACAGGCATACAGGCAGACAATGGCACGAGCACAAATTAAGATTCCTTCGCCAATTGCTTTATTTCGAATGGACTTCAAACTGTGTCGCTTTGCGTTCCATGCTTGACGGGATGTTGCAGTTTCCTGTTGCAGTTGGGACTTTTATTTGATGGACTTTTTGTGATGAGCATACAGGAAAGAGATTCTTACTTTATGTAAGTTTTTCTGTCATGTTTAAGCGCATTGTAATTAAAATTTATTAATATTTTTCTTTCAATAATTGGTAATTAAGTTTAATATTTATAAAGTCCTTAATTTTAAACAACCCTTGGATTTATTCAAAAACGTTTTTAAATTAAATATAATAATTGTTTAATTTTCTAAACAACTTTGATCTGAATTTTATCAAGTATCGCATTTATTTTCATTAATTACATCCAATAATAATTAATGATAAGTCACAACACTTGAAATATGCTTTTATAAGATGGACTTTAAGGTTAACATTCCAAATAAATAATTTTTTCTGGATGCGGTTTACGTGAGAAGCTAATGACTGAATTATTTGATGTTTCTTAAATGACCTTCTGTTCGTGTAAACTCCCAATTGAGAACGGTTTCTCAAAATATATATTTGACACTTCCGAAAAGGTAGCCAAGTCATTTCTTACTACATTCAAAGATACTTATAGCTTCTCATAATGTTTAATTCATTTGTCCTCAACAATTTAGAATTGAAGATGAACACAGCCCAAAAGTTTCCCAAAGAATTTATCAAACTAATGGAAATGGATAATTTAAAAGGGGCAACATCCTTTGGATACAATTATTAAAGGTACAAATTTGGGAAAATTTAATTAAATTTTCATCATTAATCTCAAAAATTACCTCTAAGGACATTGTCCTCTGTATTCTAACTCTTGAAAAAAAATGAGCTAAATGAAGAGTTTTAAAAATAGCTTTAAAAAAACGTTTTAATAATTTAGCAATTAAAATTTCAATTGCAAATCACTTGAATATCGGGTATTATCATTGTCGAATTAAAATTATAAAAAATTTCAAAAATCAAAATTCAAAAAAACTTCACCCACATAAACAATTTTCAAATTTATTATACACATTTCAATCAGATGCGGCAATTGTAAATGTCAATCTACGGCATTTTCAGCCCCAGCAAACACATAAACATTCTCAGATGGGGTTTGTTTCCGCCACCATACACAAGTATAAGTCAGAATTGATTCACTGCAAATATCAGCTTCCATGTATAGTTTCAATCGAATCAGGATGCTAAATTAAGAGTGACAAGATGCTCTTCCATTCCAATTTCCACTGCAACACTCAAGTCAACCACTTGAAATCTCCCAAAAAAACATAGAAAAAAAGAAAGATAAAAAATGAAACCCACCCACTTAAGTGTTTTTGCGTTTACTTTTGATGTTCCTCTAGCTTTTTCCGCTCCGCTCACCCCCCAATGCGAATGCACGCCATCTTCTCCTCGTGCCAAAGAAGTGGTTTGCCATGAGATAGTTACCCGAATGTCGTTGCTTTGTTGGCAACGCTGGGGGGAGGGGGGTGATACACACAGAGAGTGAATGGAAACATGTTTTCAAGTGTTCTTTCGTTCTCGTATGTCATCACCTTCATTGTAACATCGCACACACCACTTGGGTGTCGATCGATGCTCTCATACATTTGTATAATATGTGTACCAGACGGTACTACACCAAAAACCAAGTTATATGTGTGGATCACGTATCAATCTCTGTCTAAATGATTTGCATACATTGTGCCCTAGTTTCAGACTTATGCAGTGGATTTTCTCAATTTATTGGTTTTATGCTTTTTTTGTTCCTCTGTCACTCGGTGTGAGAGGTTAAAATGTAATGATTGGGACTGTGACATTGATGCACTTTGGGGGTTATGTCAGTTGGAGAGTTCAGAAAAATTTAAATAAATTTGTGGTGCTTGAAGTGGTGAATAATTGAGGAGTTCATTGTGATTTTTTGAGTTTGTTCAACCTATTTTTTTTTTTGTTTAAAACTACTACTTCCAATGTTTTTAAAGGCCTAAATATTATCTTCGTTTTTCTATCAACTCCTTATTAAAAATGTTGTATTATTAGATGATTTAACATGATTTTCGCCTATAATTTTACTTTTGTTTTTCAGCAATGTCATCCTTTCTGCATTGCAATCAAACCAACCCCTTAAATTGAGAAGGTGGTTCACCTTAATAAAAATTATTATTATATATATAAGGGATGGGTTTAGTTCAATCTTATATCCACAAAGACAGTCATTCAAGGACCCACCAATGCATTTCTGCAGATACTTGATAAACATTTAAACAACTCCTCGCAATGAAATACCTTGTGACGCCGTTCCCACCATGCCCACCATTTTTTTTTACCTCCGCCACCGCATTCATAGTCGGGTAAAAGCGCGCTCACTATATTGAAACACCAAAGGTTAACATGTAAATTAAAGTGGTTGAGCGGGTGCTGTTTAATTAATCGGTCGATCGTGTGTCTATTTCATCAGGATTATCAGCAACAAATTTGCGTTCGTGTATATTTGTTCGGTTTCCGTCTGTATAGATGTGCTGTTGATTATTCTGTCAGTGCATTTGAGGTGGGTTTTCCTGACTGGTATTTTATTGGGATTTCCTATTTGCGATTGTCGGGGTTTGCTTCCATTGAAGTTTGTGTGCTTGCTTATAAGCGCTGGGCGCGATGTTTGAAATGTGAAAGGAAAGTGGAATATGTTGGCACATTTAACAGACATTATTGAATCGCTGATTGTTTTTACATTTCTTTAAAGTTTAATTCTTTTTATGGAAGGGTTTATATAGAAATTTTCACATAAAATTAAAACTGTTGTTGGAAAAAAACGTAATTAATTAAAATAATAAACTCTTTGTTTATTGATTTTAATTTTATTTAAAAAATATTAAAACGATTTAAAAATGTAGGTATACAAATTTTAAACGCTCAACCACATCATAAATTATTTAATTGCACTCAATCCTGATACCACGCAGAGTCTCATTGAAATTAAAATTTAAAATCATCATTATGTGTTGCCCGCAATTCCATAAAACAACTTACGCACATAAATATGAATCAGCACTCGTACAGCAGTCCTTAATGTCCAAATGAAAGTGGTTCTTAGAAAATGAAATGCAAATTCCCAACTCAATCCATCAATGGAAATCATTTATGGTTTGTGCAATTTTGCATTCCCCTTAAAAACAAACAAACGAAATCCGTTTCCATTCATTTGGATGCGAGCCTCAACATTTGATTAAACAGAAAATTTTTCAAAAATTCCCTTTAATCATGATACGCCTTTGAGTATAAAGCGAAGCAGCACACTTCTTAATCTTCGACCAACACACAACCCAGCGTTACCAACTTGCACATTGTGTGTGCACTGTCAGCGCCAGAATTTATGCAAATGCTCCCAAATGAGTGATTCTGTTTTAGCGCAAATCCCATTTTGAATGGACACAGATGAACTAGAAACACGAAACCGAAGCGCCGAGTGAAGCAAAATGAATTGAAAGATAAATAGCAGTTGTACAAGCGGGTATTATACCTACCAGCTGCAATGCATCCCAGACATCAGAGGAAAGAAACAACTTGTGCCGAGGCCGTAATACGTTCGTGTTTGTGTATCGGAATAGGCAGCGGGATAAGGCGTTGGTTGGAATTGGGTGGGGGAGGGGGAAGGTATAGCGTAAAAGAAGGGGTTGGGTGCAACAAGAAGAAGAGTGGCAAAATCAAAGGTAAATGTAATAGGCATGGAAAAGCAGCCCGTGGTGTTCTCACATGTACAGCATAAAAAGAAATGCCAACATAATGAGCGTCTTTATCTCGTTTTTAATAAGCAATTCATCTCGGAAATTGCCATTTAAATTATCCTGGAATGTTTACGCAAGATGAATCAACAAAAACCGACACTCAGATAAATATTCTTGCATATTATCTGAGAGCAGACAAAGCACATCGTCCGGATGTGGGTGGGATCACGATTGTGGGGATGTCGGTGGTGTACAACGTACATGCATTGAAGCTGAAGCTAATAGATGGTGTTAGTTACTGCTGATGACCGCTCAGGTGATGGGGGATGTGGCATAGATTGTTTTGGTTATGGAATGAGTGCAGACGCGTCGTTTCATCGCATTTTACCGATAGCATCATTCATGGTGAGCCATTGTGAAGGTGTTTTATTTTATCCATAACCGCAACCCTTTCATTGACTTTACTTAAGGTATCAGCACACAATGTGCACCGATGTGTGTTCATTCAGAAAATGAGAAAAGCCATTTTTTTTAAATGCTGGTGTTGTACATGCAACGGTAATTAGATGGAAATGCGTTCGTGCAATATAATGCATCAGGATGCGGGGACACATATTTAACCCGTAGGTAACGGTGTGTAAAAGCGACCATTTTAATATCATTCATCTAATTTAACTCCTTAAGTGTGACTTAACGAGTTTTACAACGCAACCCGATGGTAATGGAGAAAAATTCAATGACCTGGCTACTTCTCAATGTTTTGTGAGCTAAACTGGTTGGGGGACTTGCACTGGGGAGTGGATTTATGTGAGCGCTAACTTATTGTGGACTTTAACTCATTATTATAATAATAATTACAATTAATATTTATGCGAGTTGAGACTTAAGAGGCTTATACCTATTTTTACGGATTTTTATGTTGTCATGCCTACAATTAATAGAAAATCATTAGACTCTTTTACTGCATGTTTTAAATATTATGTTTAATGCCCAATCATAATGAAAACACAAATATTTTCTTTTAAAATTAAGTTTACTCAAGATTAATTATCTATCTCCAAATCTATGTATGTAATTCCGCCTCAATTCTTTATGACTTACTATTTCCTATTAAACCAGTAACTACTTTGCCTTCTACAAAGTATCGTTACAATACTGACGCTTAAGTCGCCCCGACTTTTTTTTCATTTTTGAGAGCCATAGTTTTCCTTAATAAAAAATAAACTTTAAAGGAATTTTTTGAAAAAATTTACCAGGAAACAACGATTTTTTTTTTTTGAAATCAGAAAATAGGAAAGAAGGCTCTTAAGTTATATGGATCGTTTTGGTTTTTCTCCATTCAAAAAAAAGGTTACTTGGAAATGTAATGCGAAAACTTACTTAACTTCTATGCTTGTAAGGAAGTCTAAGTTTATTGGAAATATTTACTTAAAAGTTAATAGTGTTCTCATTTATTTTATATTAAGCAGTAATTCAATTTACAGTTTCCCAAAGCACTAACTAATTAGTGTTACTGGTTTCAATTACTTGAAAGCATATAGCTTCTTCTTAAACTGAAATATATCAAATTGCCACAAATGCACTGTTACGCACAAGTAACGTATTGCACGCTTCTTAAACATGTGATCACTCTTAAGAAGTTAAATGAAATTAATCGAAATTTTCAAAACAGAAAACATGCACTGACATGAAGTGAAGTGATATTTATTTTATTGCAAAAGTTTAACCACAAGTTTACAATACAATCCAGAAACCACATAAACGTCAACTTTCATAACTCCATTTTCCTAATTTGACAACACACCTCGCGTCAATCCGCTCAATCACTTAAAACCCGTCACACGTTAACATCTCACTATGTACACGCTGCTCGCACATTTACATTTCAAGTGCCGTATTGTACCTATGGGCATACACACACCCCCACTATATGTGAATGCCAACTTTGCATCACACAACTTTAATTAAATCCTTACCATTGAATGACGTTTTTCAAAAGAGCTGAAGCCTCTACATGTGATAAAACTTTGATTGCGTGCCGACTTTGTCGGGACATGCTACAATATAAATCCCTTTTCGTATACAGCTAAGGCATATACAGCAGTTACAAATGTTTGGATGCACGTGCGCTTACTGCTTGCCTTATTTATTGAAACACACACACACACACATAGGGTACACGCTAAAACGCAAATGAAATAAATTGAAACGCACCGAGGTGGCGCAATGGGAGGGAGGTGGGAAACAAAGTACGAACGCGAAAAGTGAGGTTATGTGGGGATAAACAAGAAGTGGTGTTACTTGTGCGGTGGAGCGATTCTTAGCTGTACACGTATGTGGGGGATGAATAGTTGGACGTAATATCTGACATGTCAATCGTACGCCTTGCACATGGCATGCTCCCGTGCATACCAGCAATTAATGGCGAGTGGTGTACTACTTGGAAGGTACACATATCGCTTTTTGTTTTTGTGTATTAATTATTTTGCATGTCGATGTTATGGAATTTTTTGTTCTAATTAGTAGAATAATTAATTGTGATGATATTTCATGTAATTTTTCAATTTTTTTGTTTTAGTTTGTTGTGAAAAAACTACGGAGTTTGTTTAAGGCTATAGTAAATATTAGCAAAGAGGAATTGGTTGAGAAGACTACAGTACTCTGGGTAAGGAAATCCATCTAGAAATTAAAGAACCTGTTTTCATTCATGAAGTCCCATAAAATGTAGTTAGTTGCAAGGAACCAAGTGAGCAAGAAATGGTTACTTTATCCAAAAAGATAGTCAAGTTTAAATTAAGGCAATGGGCAATCACTGGATTACATCCAAAGCTATAAAAAGTTGTTTCAACTCACTTCAGGAACTCGACACTGACAATAAGGTCGTGCTTTTCTAAGATCCAGGACATGAGGGCATTTAAGGAAAGCAAAAAGCGGACGAACTCGCCAAAATCGGCTCGGCGTCCTCTTTCATCGGCCCCGAACCGGCTGTCATGGTCATACACAAAAAGTGTGATCAGTTCCTGTGAACGCAACCATTGCATTACGCAATGGAACTAACTTTATGAATAAATAGAACAAACGTGGGATTGCTCTCTGGTCATTGTCATCTTAAGTACCACATGTGGAAAATTAAGATCTTGCAAACGCACGAATGTAGATTCTGCCAAGAAAGCTCTGAAACGGCATCACATGATTGTCCGACATTTTGGATTAATAAAATCTCATTACACTCCGGCCTAATATCATTAGGGAAATTGAGGATCTTTGGACCCACTAAAGAGGAGATATCACAAAAGACTTTGTACGTCGAGATGATACTGAAGCTGCCATTTCCGAAATGAATGATTAATGATCAAAGAACCTGACAGAGTTCTTAAGCGCTACAAGATAAATCAAAAAAAGCAACCAAAGAAAAATTAGGATTCACGGGAATGATTGGTATAGTATTATGAAACAACGGTAAACCCCTAATTGGAGTCCCACATTTGGCTTCAACACTTCAACCTAGAACTTGGCTTAATGCAACATTCCATTAACATTCGTCTATGAAATCTTTGAAAATCCTTTGTTAATTGAAAGATGAAATTTTAAATTTTTTTGAGGGATGAAACCACTTTACTGGCTCAGGGACAATTTTCTACAATATCAGAAGTGCGACTGGTTAAGTCTTCTACTTCAGTGTCGGCATAAATGTTCGCGAAATGCTTGTAAAATGTTCAATAATTCCGCAATGCAATGTTTACTACAATTGCAACTTCATTGAATTATAAACATGACATAAAACATTAAACGACACACCCCCGTTGCTTCCCAACCCACAATGCTCGTTAAATTAAAACGCAATAATAAACAATCGTTTAAATTCATTTCTCTCCGTACCAGTGCAATAATATAGCTGAATTCCCATACCTCAGAACAAACCCCATGCAATTCCCACTCAGGTATGTACGACTTACGAGTTTTATATTACAGCACCGAGGATACGTTTCGTATATACAATAGAATTGCACACAACTTGACTTGAACGCGCGCGGGCACATACAATTCGCCAACAGCGGAGAAAGAATGTGCGCCAAGCGGACTTGCATAGCAAAAACCCATTATTTGATTTATGTCCCTTCAAAAATTCACTTCTTCCCTGCATTGAGATTTATTTCGCGGAATGTTTTATTGGCCATTGTTTATGTCATGCAAAATGAAAAATGTTGAATGCGCTCGCCGCACAGACGAGCAGGCATGCCGTGCGCAATTCTCCGTCGCTCGCGCGTACACAACAGCTATAATCTGCAGCCCGCCACAATTCCGATGCAATGTGCCGGTGCACAAAAAAAAGTGCAGCGCCACAAACTAAGACTATACGCGAGATATCCGCATGCACAAATACCTAGCGTTTCTACAATTCGCGGGAGCTATAAACACATCGTCTTTAATTTATATATTTATTTGGAGAGAGGAGAGTGGGTTTTGTGAGTGCGTTTTTTTGTTTTTCCCTGTATTTTACCGTTTTTTTTTTTTTGCTGAGTTTTGCAAAGGGGCTGTCATCTTTCCCACCACCCCTCATTCCGGTCTATATATAGTTTTTGTTTATTCCGCTGCATAAGTTTCTTTGTGAAATCGTCGCTGAGCGAACGCTGTTTTAATTTATGGACCGCATTCCGTTTGTAACACTTGATGGCACAAAAAAGGGATGATGATTCAATGGAAGAATACGCTTTAATAGTTATGAGCTTTTATGTAATAAGTTCCGCACTTGCAATTGTGAACAAGGCCGTCGTTTTTTTTTGAATGCAGGTTTTTCGTGCATTTGTTTTGAGTGGCTTTACAGTTACTGTACCATTTAATTATTTCCTTTCAAGTTAAAAGCATTAAGTATTTACATATCAACGAGTTCTTTGATGGTTTTTCGTTTTTTATGAAGTATTTTCATCACAATCAATCACAGTAATTGTTTAAATTATTAAACTACAATGAATTACATTTGTCTTGTGTTGAGACTTTTCATTATTTTCACTCCCTTTCCATTTAAAATTTTATATTTTCAACACACAAGCTTTGTAATTGGTCAATTGTAAATTTTCCATCCTTTTTTCTACATGACTCGCAGTGAATAAACTTTAAAAATCCCCAAAGGTGTCATCCACCCTTTCGTTTGTCATTTTTATTTAGAATTTATTTTTTGCACACAAAAGTAGTGTTTGTTTACATTTCTTCGTTGTTGATAATAACACCTTTCCATTTGGGCACCGGAAAAGCATTTCACGTACACCTACACTTTACAAGTCTGCATTGTGTGCACGTTTTGCCGTCGTCCAAAACTTTTGTGTTTTCCAACCCCCGTGAAACGCGCATGCAAATGAAAATAATGTGTGGCGTTTGTTAATTTGATTTGGTGCGATAAAATTGTAATTTTGTTTTGCAGTAATATTACACAGCGAATTTAATTACATTTTTAATAATCGGTGGAACATTTTCCAATTTAACATCCCCTGTAATTATAGAGAAAATTTATTTGTTCTGTTTTATTATAACGTACGGCTGCGTTTGCGTTTTATTTTCCTGTTGTTGATATGTTGGGGGCAAAATATGTAATGATTTACATAACTTTTATTCAAATTGGAAATTTGGCTTTGATCAAATTGATTCAATTTTGTTTTTTTTTCAAAATAAACATTTTGTAGATTAATTTCGTAATAATTAATCGATAACCAATCATTGTAATTACGTTTATTGCCATTGTAAATGTATTTATTAATACATATAATATTAATGAATATCGGTTTTCGTGGAAATCTTGTTTTTATTATTTCAAATTCAACATCGGAAAACATGCAAACTAAAATTCTGAATCATGTTCATGTTTCAATTTCAAAATTCGTTATCTTTATTCAAACTAATTTTCTGCAATCAAATTAATTAAAAAAATGAAACAAGAAACGTTTTTCTATTGTTTTCTTCATTTTCATTTTTCAGTCAAATTCTACAAAACCACTCAACGTATTTTATTGAGTTACGAGAATTATTAATAAAGCAATTTTCCAAGGATGATTGTCAAAAGAACCTGCAATTTTTCGAAAATCCATTTGTTGCAAAAATGTTTCAATTAAATTACACACTTTGATCGCCACTTATTCGAATCATTTTCACTAATACGGATTAGAAATCAAAGATCCTGCAAAACTGCCACACCGTCCACACAACACCGCATTGCCAGGACATCTGAAAATAAACCCCGAGTAAAACAGACGACCCATTTATGAATTGGCTTAAGATAAAGTGCCCATCAAGTGGTTGGGGAGGGTGCGTTGTGTGAAGAAAATTCTCCGGTAATTCCAATTTCAATCAATACCATTTCCGTTTTCCGATACAAACGCATCTATATTTACTGGTGCGGAGGCCGATGGTGGCACCCCCTCCCCCCGATATATGGTCCATCCAATTACCACCCTCTCTATATGCACCCATAAAATTTATCGGGTGTACGTACTGACGCATTCGCATGGACCCGGTCCTTCTCACGTTATCTATTATTACTACTACTTACATTGGAGCAGTGTGTATGGGGCTGATTCGCATTGCCGCACACGGATGGAGTAGATACTGCCAGCAGCAATTGGGGCAGCACTAAAATGGGGGTGGGGGGAAACTCCACCATAGTGTGGTGTGGTGTGAGCGCACTTTGTCTGTTCATATGTTGAGAGTGTAGGATTACTTTTGGTAAATTGACGCGCTCGATTTTCCGTCTTTCCTTCAACGTGTTCTATTTTGGCTTCCTAGATGAAAGAACTGATAGTTTATCCGTATATTCTTTTTGGCATATAACTAACTATATACTCGTGCGTTTTTGAACATGTTATAAGGGTTTTACTCAATGATACAGATGATAGTAACATCCATCCCACCCTATGTCGCCCTTTATCCCTTTTTATCCCGCACACATTCTGTGTGTGCACATATAATCGCATTGTATGTTTGAAGTTGTGCCTTTCAGCAGAAGTAAGTAGCGCTGAATGTGGGAAAAGAACGACGAAAAGCGCAAAAAATAATGCCACCAATTTTATTAGGATTATACGAAGACGTTCGCTTTCATCTCCTGCTATTTCCTTATGTTCGTTTTCGTCCTTAAGGCGTTTTCTGTTAAATTCTTGCTCTTATTGTCTTTATGTGCGCTCGTCTAGTTATCTGAATGTATGCCATGCAGTCGTTATTAGGCTTTGCTTAAAGATTTGTACCAATTTAATCTAATTAATATTTTATTGCGCTTGTTTACACTGGAAAACCTCCGAATGCCTCCGGTTTTTCGTCATCAACATTTATATGAGTGAGGCGCGGCGTGGGTACTGAGGAGGCATGTCTTTGACTGCGTAGTTAGTCAGCATAGTGTGCGTGCTCGCTGCGGGAAAAGAATAACTAAATGTCGCATTTTTTGCATAAATTTATTCGATTTCGACGATTTTTTTTTGTGTGCTCTTGGTGACGGAACGTGAAGGAAATTTGAAGAAAGTCAAATGATGCAAAACGGGGCAGTAAACTTGAATTGATCTCACGAGAATCGAATATGTCTTTAGTTTTTTTTTTTTTATTCAGCATTTTTTCCATATTTTTTTATGGATTCTATCACAGCTAGTTACACACTTCACTGCGCGTCGTTGTGCTTCATTTTTATGATCAGACCTCAGGGGTGTTTTATCTTCTATGAGCATCCACTTGGAAGGAATAAAATACTGAAGGAAGAATTATTTAAATTTGTAATTTTTTTCATTTAATGTCATTGTTATCAAATGAAGCTTTAAATTTAAAAAATTTGGATCAATTGAGGAAGGAGTGCCATTAGAACTTCAATATTTTCAAGCGGTTGCATTTTCTTTTTATTCTTTTCAATTTAAAATCTCTCCCAAAAATTAATAAAGATTATTGAAGTGGTTCGGTTTTCTAATTCAATAACTCCTATAATTCTAGAATAGCATACTTTCAGGAGTTTAAATCTTCCTTCTCTTTTAAGAGGTTTCAAAAATGTTTAAAATACCGAAAAACATGATATCAGCCACAGTACTTCTCTTGAAATAACTTTCCAACAATGTTTTATTAGTTACAAAAAAGCAATTAATTTTATATTGATCTGAGCACCAAGAATCTCACCCAATTTGCATAACTTTAATCACGTACATAAGTACATCGTTTAACAAGATTAACAACACATTTCTATACAATTTGCAACAATTGATCCATCAGACCCAGTGACACTAACGACATCAAGTAAATATAATTGCACTAGAAAAGCGCTACACAAATTAGCATGCCACTTCACAGGAAATTGCTTGTCCGTTTGAAGTTTGCATCGTGCCATTGTAATGAAAAGTATCTCCTTATATTATCTTATACATTCAATGTCCCGCTGTTGTCTGTATGACGTACATTTTACATCTTATTGCCGGTCATGTCCCTTCGTCCGGGTTGTGGGTGCCTTTTGGGTCGACAAAAGCGCGCGGCGAATCTTTCGCATGAATTGTGAACACATAGAACGTTGGGAATCGCCATAGGATGGAATGGTAAAAAAAAGAAAGAAATGACACACAAAAAAAGGAGAAACAATTCAAGCGAAACAAGAGAAAGTATATTGTAAGAGAAAAACAAGAAAAATCGAGTCAATTTAATTGTCACATTCTGCTTCCTTTGTGTCTTTTCATTTTCTTTTTTTTTTTCATTTCATTGTACGCCCTAAGGAGTGGGAGTAAAATGCGGTGCTTTTGGCGAGAAAGGGACGTTAAAGTGAATGAATTCATTTAAACGAATTTGTTAAAGTTCATTTCAAGCGATTTGCCATTGCAAATTCAAATATTAAATTAGACACGCTTATTTGGAATTGAGGCGAAAATACAAATAAGGCGAGCTGCTTCAACAATAGCCCCCAACTTTGAAGGAAACGAGTTCAACAAATACTCAACAAAAATACGTAACGCCTCCCTGCAATGATTCTTCAATTTTATGCATTTTAGGCTTCAGCAATTTTAAATTTAAATAAATTAAATCTTTCTAGCCTATGCCAGTAATCACCATCAAAAAATAGAAATTCCAATTTACAAATTTAATTGCCAAATCAATAAATCTTGTTCAATTTGATTAACAAAATACTTCTTAGAAATCACGTCGATTTGATTGCGTACAACCGTACACAGTGAAGAATTATATCTCGCCCTTCCCGTATTGAATTGGCATAGCGGCAAATACAACTAATTTAAGACGCAAAGAGAAAGATTCCCAATTGTATTCTCGCATGACCACCCCCTCAGCACAAAAAAAGAAGAAGAAAGAATGGTTCTTTGCCACTTCATTTCGGTATTGGCGTTTTTGTTTGGCAAAGATGTACGTTTTATATCTAACTGGACGGGCACTTCACGCGTCGTTGCCTCCAGAATTAATGTTCTGTTTTCTGTGATTTCGCAAGAATGATTTCTTGTAACCTTTTTGACTTTACTGCTCATCAATTCATTATTCCTGTTTTCTTCCCTTGTACGAATATATACTTTTACACGCTGGTACATTGAAGGATCGTCTTGACTTTTATTTACTATGGTGTCGCGGGGGTCGTTTACTTCCAATATTATGTGTGGATAAGAAAACATTTAATAGATTCTACAAAAGTCATTGAGTTAAATCAATTACTAATATTGCTGGCAAATGCTAATCACTGTTTTTGAGTGCGCACATCTTTTATTTAATTAGTTGAGTTTGCATGAGAAAGCTTTTAATTGAAATTAATTGGTACTTGCGTTAGTGTTTGGAAATATAAGTCACTGAAGTGTAAGTAGGTGTTGCAAAAGTAACTATGTAACTTTGTAATTCATAAGCTCAATTTAATTATACACGAGTAACTATTGCCAACAATATTTTGGCTTTAACATGTTATAATTATAAGAAATGATATTGTTTTCTTTATGTGAATTTAAAAAGTGTGGCTTTCAAATCATAATAAGCATTGAGATGTTGATTTTATGCAAGACATTAAGATATCAAGGAAATCCCTCAAGAATAAGTTTCCATGAAATCGACTAGAGAAACGTACGTCCGAACACACATTTTCTCAAAACAATCAGGCCGAGTGGTTGGGCGTCACCGTCCACCAGTTTGCTTTTTCAAATGCTCTTTTGAGTCCGATCGGAGATGTCATCCTTGTCTTTACAAGTTTACTCGCAAATACAGCTTTCGCCTAAGCACTTCCTCCGCAATTCATAATTCATTTTGACTAAAATAATAATGTAAATAACACTTTGACCTTTGGTCTACTATACCACCTCCGCCCAAATGCAAAATTCTTTAAACCTGAATAATTCTTCCGCTTACCAAAGCGGTCCGTCCTTCTTATCAAGTTGGCAAACATGGCAAACTTTAGTGACTGAGGAACCCTGCAATCAAGCAAATAGTTTAGTTCTCTCAAGTTCTGTTCTATTTAATAAATTCCAAGTTAATGGCATATGTAGGAAATAGCATGATCGTGGTCCTTTGCTTTGGTATTTTCCAGCTTGTACTTAGGACTTTGGAAACTATAACCCAAGTAGATTTCAATTACTCCTCCTCATTGTCGATGACATGAGCGTTTGTCAGCCCTTGCACTGGTTAAGTCAAAATCGTGAATTTTATATTTATCTCCGAGTCCCAGATAATTTTTTAAAGAAGATACAAACCAGTCGATCGCCAGTCTGTCGTCGGTGAAAAATTTTGTGGAAAGGTAACCGTTTCGCTTTTTACTCTGTACATGGTCAAGCTGAAACAAAAAAAAAAAAATGATGATAGTCCTGTTACTTATAGAACTAAAATCATCTTAGGAAAATGATGCACATATTTCAGGAATGTTGGAAAACATTCTTCTGAAAGAACATCTCCAAAGTATTTGGGTACTTTCTTCACCTACGTGTAAGATTTGCTGTAAAGAAATGAAATGAATATGAGTCTGCTGAACACTACTTTTGTGAATGTCCAGCGTTTACTGAGATCAGAGTTCGAACGCTTGGTGGGCATTTCCCTAAGGCCAGGTTACCAAATTGAATTACAATAAGAATTACTGACCACTTTGTTGAAAGACAATGAATTATAGTATTATACTGGTTTTAAGAATTATGCATTTGGGAGAGACGGAATCTTTCTCAATAGTATCATAGACACGATTCAAAAAACCTTTCGAAAGAACGAATCTTATATTATTCACTAATAAATTAATTTTGACTGGTAAAATTGGAAGTGAAAATGTAATTCCTGAAAGTATTATTTCAAAAACTTAACAAATCATCCCCAAGTCAAATCACAACTGTTAAAATGATAAATTTCAGTTATTTTAAATTTAAAAGAAAAGTTTTAAAGTTTTATTTAAATTCCATTCAAGTTTTAACGCAAAAATATTACAAAAACTACATGCACCTAAAAAGAACAACTCAAGACAATACACTTGAGCTGAAACTAAAAACTATGCTGCACACTATACACGTTTCAAAATCACAACTTTACACCAGATCCCATTGAATAACCACTCAAATAACCCTGCTGCACTAAAGAACAATGTGACAAGCTTTCATGTCATCTCTGTGTTATGAAAATGGGACAAGTGTAGTGGAAACTAACTGTAAGATGACTTAATAAAAGTCATATCCATGTATACCATTAGAAAAGTGATTATCTTCAGCTCTGCGTTATATATGTTGGCAGCTGCAACATGCGGTGTACTATAACGTTGTACAACATTTTGCCATGTGGTGTTTGTAACAAAATAAAAGATATTATGAGAAACATTGTAACTCAAATGCATGGCTCGCATACATATTGTTGTATAAAAATGCTTGTGCTGCTGCTGTTATGAGCATTGCACACATATTATTATGTAAGAAAAACGAATATTATTCTTGAGCGCAGCAAACAATGGCGGCAACATAAACAGTGCAACCACTTGTGTCAGTAATAATATATAATACAAAAACTTGTGAATGAGTGCGGCAAAACAAAAAAATGTGGAACGGGGGGGGGGGGGAATGGGGGAAATTGCAAACCCCTCAATGTAATTCCCTTTAAATTTGCGGAAGCTATGATGTTTTTTTTTTTTTGCACATTTTATGGTAAAGGTTTCACTCTTTATATGGCGCTTGGAAGTGCAGTAAACAACCAGCAATATACAAACCCATTTTCTGTGTTGGGGCAGAACAAAAAAAAAGTGAGAGAAGAAGACGAAGAAAAAGTGTGACGAGAGCATGAATTCCTTGCCCGTTTTATGACTGGAAAGATTTCCTTTAAAAGAACCCACAATGTAAAAAAAAAAAAAGGTTTATATCTTTATTAGGACGGGCACAACAATGCATATTATGCTGTTAGGATCTCGCTGAAGGATGAAGGCATAAAGAGTGGCGCTGTGCTAGGTGGGTGGGTGGTATAGTACTAATAAAATCGCATCAAACAACAATAATGCTGCAAAAAAAAAGAAGAAGAAGTAGAAGAAGAAAATACTCACTACTGTGTTTACTGGTTTACTGTGAGGAGGATGAAGTATTAAAGGTTTGTGGGTAGCAGAGATATTATGGTTTAACAATAATGCTGCAAAAAAAAAGAAGAAGAAGTAGAAGAAGAAAATACTCACTACTGTGTTTACTGGTTTACTGTGAGGAGGATGAAGTATTAAAGGTTTGTGGGTAGCAGAGATATTATGGTTTAAGAAATATAGGGGCATATAATAATAATAATATGTTGAAGAACAAAATATACAGAACATGAACAAGAGCTGAAACTAACAATAATGGAAACTAACACTCATTGAAATTTATTTCCGGGGGTTTTTGTCGTCTACCGCTTTTACTTCTCAACAATATGGTATATTCTGCAAGTACCATCCATGTTCACTGGCCTCCCCCCCACCCTCCTCATCCCACTATATAATAATATAACTATATAGTTGTACGTATGAAACATATTATATGCGATTGTAACGCGACTTCAACACATATAGAGCACGCGTTCATTGGATGAAGGATCCGCACTGGCCCCCAAGACCATTTGTATAAGGCGTGTGGGGCGAATGGCACGAACAACGACTCGATGAAATTATGGTTGGCTGAATCCGCCCCATCTGAGCGCGCTTGTAGATGAGAAAAAAAAAAGAAACACCACTATTGCACAAATGGCATAAATAAAAAATAAATAACACACACACACACTCACCAAAAAAAGGAGGGAAAAAAAAAATGTATAAAAAAAATTTGTGGAAATCCTTGAAGCGCAGTTATGGCGGGAATGAGTGGCATGGTAAATCCTTTTTGCGTTGAGTGTCCTTGCCAGTGTTTTTCAGTTTCCTTTTTGCTCCCATTTTATCATGTAAGTTGTAAAGTTATTGAAGCTGTTTTGTGCCTTGAAATTCTCCCTCATTTCTTGACCTCTTTTTATTTTCCACCGTAATTTTAACAATACAACGCAAGTCTTTCTTTTTTTCCTCGGGATTTACAATTATTATTGTTATTGTTACACTTTTATCCGTGTGCTTTACAATTTATAATACAACTGTAAAATAAGAAAGGATAACTTTAGCTATTACCCCTTTTTTTTCATTGCGTAAATAAATACATTGTATATTATTATTTATTACCGTTTCCCTTGGTTAATCAGAGTTATTACGCACCCCCCACCTCTTTTTGTTAAGCCACCCAAAAAAAACAAAAAAAAAACTGAGAATTAAAATAATAGCAAACAAAAAAATAATAATAATAATAAAAAAACGCACGCACAGAGTGAATAAATGAAAGCTTTTATTTTTCTATATTTTTATGGCATAAACTTTTTATTTCCTTCTCCGCCTTTGCAGGCTGTTTCCACATACTTTTACACACAGCGGGAGTATAAGAACAGCAAAAAAAAAGAAAAGCAACAAAAACACACACAAGTAGCAGCAGCAGCAATAACAACAACCACCCAAAAAAATAAAAACACCCAAACAAAGTACAGAGATACAATTCCCTTGCAAAAGAAAATTGAGCGGCATTTACAATCAAAAGTGGGCGCGCTCGCAGGACGCAAAAAAATAACCGAAACGAATACAAACAAAATGGAACAATGAAAGAAGATATCCTCAAGGGACAAGTAAAACGTGATTAGAGAACTAAGATTTTTCTTTTGGGATCAATAAGTGCTCTTCATTTTGTATTATAATACCTACGAGTGTGTTGTACGTTTTGTGTGTACGGGCTTTTAAATGCTATCCTTTTTAAATGTATGTTAACCTTATGTCAATTTAAATACAGGACTCCTGTTATTCTCAACGGTGTGTGTCCTTTTTGGTTGAGAATGCATTGCACTAAATTAAAATTAAAAGAAAATTACACAGCGCATGCAATTAATTTAAAACGGAAATTTAAAACTGTTATTAATAGGCAATTAATAAATGCACAAAGTTTTATGTAAGTTAAATCTTTGCAGTGGGTGGGTCTTGTTACTTTACTGGAATAATTAATAATTCAAGGTGTTTTTTTTTTGCTAAGATGATTAAGCTCGCGTTTGACGCAGAATGTGCTCTTTGACAATTTTAATTGGGGATTCAGGTACATATTCTTGATTCTCTGGGGATCCGTTTTTTGTGTATTTTTTCTTACTTGATTTAATAAGATTAATTATTATAATGCTCTTAAATATTAACAAGGTTTGT
The DNA here is from genome assembly GCA_963854165.1 of Sylvicola cinctus. NCBI lineage: Eukaryota > Metazoa > Arthropoda > Insecta > Diptera > Anisopodidae > Sylvicola > Sylvicola cinctus. Next base: position 10,322,026 of record OY974082.1, read on the forward strand.
AAAGCTTTTAATTTAAATATTATTGGACTTTTAAACAATATTTTTTTAACTTTAATTAGCAGAATGTTACAATAACAAATAAATAGAACCCCGTTGAAAAATAATATAATTAAAGAAGAAATAATTTGTTTATAAAATTTATTCAGTCAAAATTTATTTCTTAAAATTAGAATACGATTTAGTTTCCATTTAAATAATTTATTTTTATTTTTAATAATTATAAGAGGACGAAATTTCTTTAAAAAAATAATGCCCAATTAATTTAGGAGTCCTACTGCGTGGTTTTTCAAATCAATAAGTCAGGACAATCTCTATTTTTTAAACACATGGGTTGTTAATTTTCTCGCACTTTTCTAACTCCCTTTTTTAGATCTGAATTACATCTACCAGCTACATTGCACTATAACACAGCTTTAGGGTTTAACACTTTATTAGAAATAAATGAGATTTGTCTGAAATTTCCAATCATTGCAAAAACATAATTTCAAATAATTGCTCTAAAACATGTGAAAGACTTTGGGAACTTCAATCAATTCCCAATTCAAACCAAAACAAGTGAAATAAAAACACAAACTGCCAATACTTTTATGTTGTTCCGCTTTAAATGACCAAATAAAGGAAACCCTCATCATATTGATAACTACATAGCATTATTATGATTATTCTCCCTTTGTCCAGCATTTAGTGTGTGTGTGTGTGTGTGTGCTTTTTTCCCTTTATTTTTGTATTTAGAAAATTGGGCAAAAAGCTTGTGTCCTGTCCTATAAAGACACAGGCCGATTGTGAAACAAATGCGGACAACAACAAAAAAAAAACATGCTTGGGTTTTGGGGGGCGGGGGGATGAGAACGGTGCTGCTGGGCAGTGCAAAAACCGAAACGAGGCAAATCGAATGTCTGTGCCATAAATTCGTTTGAATGATACACCCAATTCGTATGTACATTACCATTTATCGAAATGGAAGGCATTGAAGATGATATGTGCGTGCCCAGCTCGGCTGTTTGTCATTACCGCAAAGCAAAGCAAACGGAGATGTAAGGGGGTTGGGTTAAACTGCACATGCGGTCCCACAACACCAGCGAGATGCTGGCAGTCAAAAATATTGTTGGCACAAAATATAGCTTATAAGTAGACATAACATGCGAGCACAATACCATATGTTGGTGCGGGCAACGAACGACGATTCCTTTTTTGTGTGCAATTTAAGAAGAAATCTTGTTGATTCGACAATTATTTAAGTGCGCCAGTCACCCTCTGGGGTTGCGTCGTTTAACGCACACCACATTCCCTTGGATTAAGTATGAGCCAACACTCTCTCTGTGTTTGTGTGCACCATTTACACCAGCGGGACATCCACTTGAGTTATATTATAACACAAGGAGTGTATATGCGGGCACTGGAAGCGCTAATAAATGTCAACGCGCATAAATAACACCGTGATCAACATTCCGCATAAAATTGCTGCCCTTTTCACACTGATGCTGAGGGTTATCCATGACGACGCCCGCACACCATCCACAATCCTTGAATCAAATAACCACCCCCAACGTTTTAGTGGTCGGAGGGAAAACGAGGTGGTTGTTTGGCGTTTTTGGCAACACGCATATGAAAATCGTTTCTGTAAAATATACGAGCATCGGGATGCTGCCGATGATAAGGGTTAATAGGGAACCTACGTACTTATGCATGCACACAATTTTATAATAATGTGCCTGTATAACTAACTACGTGTGTGCAGATGCGGATGGTTTATGCCGCATGCAATCCAAATTTAAATCCACATTGTTTTCTCGGGGCTAAAAATTTTCACAACGCGTGGGTGGATTGTCTGTTTTACTCCAATGAATGCGTAAGGATCTGTATAAGGATCTAAGGAAGATATTCCCATACGTTTTTTGTGCTCCTAGTTTTTCTGATATTGTACGTTTGTCTTCTTTCCCCCCCCCCCCCATTTATTTGTTGGCATATTGTGTGGTGGTTGTTTGAATGTGCGTATTTTGGTGCTTTGAGAAAAATGGGGAAGAGCTGGAATGGGGCGAGTTTGTATTTGAAAGCATACTGTAAATCATAACGCCTAGTTGACTTTCGAACCGACCGACAGCACAATCATCAATGAGGAATATGTTTGGACTTTATGTGAGGCCACATTCCTACGTGCTGAGCACGACAATGGAGATGATAGGGGTGGTTTGAAATACAACACACTGGATGCGGAAGAAATATGAAAGGATTTATTATCGCGCGAACTTTTTTTTATGCTCGCCCCATCTCGTTGTTTTGTTGTTGTTGTTGTTGTTTTTGTGGCAAATAAATAATTGTCATTTGATTTATGGGCCCGTTTTTTTGTCTGTTGTAAATTTGGAATTTTTCGTTTTGTTTAAAGTAATATTTTAGGATTGTTCCTATAAGTTATACGATTGTCACAATTCATAACTTCCTGCAGTTACAAATAAATATTTTTTAAATTTTGTAAATGAAATTAGAATATAAATTTTATTTCGGCGTTGATATATTTGGCTTTTGTTCAATTTAATTCGCTTTTATTTCCAATAGGCTTTTATTGGGATTAAGTTGAAATTTTCGATGAATAATAGAACTACTTTTTTATTATTACCATAGAAAAGTAAGTAGTCAAAGCACATAGACCGAAATTGGAAATTATTTATTATATTTAAAAACAGTTAACACCAAATCCGAATGTAGTTTATACGAGCATCGGCTATTATTATCTAGATTTTGGCTTCCTATGTGAGAAATGACGATTCCGGAGATTACGTAGATTGCACAATGTAGTAAAGTGGAAACCTTATGGTCTATTGGCTATCTGGATCCTTATAGGGGATAATGCCTCGTCAAAGCATCCAATCCAGTCCAAGTTTCTTAATGAATATTTGAACTTTAAGTGGGTCCACCAAACACTCTTCTTTAATTGGGATACATGTTCCTCAATCTTGAAGGAGGTGTCCTGGAGTCCCGAAGAATATGCATTTTTTTAATTCTTCAAATATATTACGATAAGGGAATAAGGAGGAGAAAAAGTAAAAAATGTAAGTCCGAACTTTAAATTAATTTTCCTTTTCACAAAATGTTGTTGGAAAAATTGAGATTTGATGCTTTCATTAGATTTCATAAATATCTGTAGACTCCGTTGTTTAAAATACTCATTAAACTTATTACATGTTGATATAAAATCTTTAAAAAAAATACGTAATACAAAAATTTGCAAAATCAATTAATAAATTTTGAGGAAGTTTTAAAAATGGACTTAAATTGCTCTCAGAATAAATATTCTACCAGGATATCATAAATCCATAAAATCTAGAAGGACAACTTCTTCAACTTATTTCTAGCCTGGTAGTTGCATTTAAACCTCACTTCCTCTCATTTTTTTAATAGATAAAAACTAATCTACTTTCGGAAATGTATTTTGTTCGAAGATCAATGAATTTGTTCGAAAATTGATGAGTTGTTTTTAAAAGATCCATACTGGTAGATTGTTTGCTGAATTGCTCAATTTTTACGGGAGGGGACAAATTAATGATTTCGAACCATTTGATATTTCAAACTCTCGATAATTCGTAGTATTTTTAAAGTCCTTCGAGTTTCGAATTAACGAGTGCCGACTGTATGTAAGCAGATGCTCAAATTTCATTGTCCTTTAACTATTAAGATTTAGGACGATTTAACATCAACTTCTTCAAGAAATAATGCAACAACTTTGTTCATCTTGTTGAAAAACACATCAAACAAAACTCACTGATAACCGTATTATACACTTCATTTGTCGAAATACTATTTCTGTACAAAATGTTTTTAACCCAAAACTGACCAAATGTAACTTTATAACTATGTCAGCATCCCTCTGATTTCATGAAACTATTTCACTAAGTAATTACCCAATTCAAGACAAACAAGAATTCAAATCGGTCCAACTCTTGCTGAAATTCCATGAAAAACATTAAACAAACTCATGTAATCAATAAAGCACCACAACCGATGATTAGGCATGAAAGTCCTTGAAGCAACAGAAAGCTCCCACCCAGGCGGCCGAAGTGCCCATCCCATTCGCACTGACCCACATACATAAATCGCTGTGAAACCTTAAACAAACACAAAATACATTACACTTGCACGGTATAGTCATATAAACGCACCACACTCGTACATATATACCAATCAGCACCAATCTAAATCTCAGCTTCAATTAATCACAGCTTCAATTGTAACACCCACCATTCACGTCCTCCCACTACACTGTAACGTGGGGCGCCGCATACAACCGCAATGACGTCTTATCTGCATTTATATTGAAGCGGCATCAATGGGCTGTAACACATATTAAAATGCCATCGAATAACATAATATTGTGCTTTTACACCATTATTTACCAAACACACATTATACAATGCGGTTTTTGTTGGCTGGATAGGCGCATTGTCGATCCAATGGGTTGCATGGTGTGAGGGGATTTTATTTCTCCTCCCCTTGCCGCCCCCCCCCCCCTCGTTTTGGGGTGGTTTAATATAATGGCAACGGTTGCGGTGGTGGTGGTGGTGTCAGCTCTTTTATCTGAGCGTGAAAGAAAAACAGGTGTCAACTTAATGGTGCCGGTGTGGCGCTTCATTCCAGCTCAATTCATGTGTCTATGTGTTTTTGGGATGTGCGGCAAACAAAACAGCTGAACAATATGCTTCACAAGAGTCGTTGTATAACAGTTAAATTGTAATTAATGACACCCTTAATCAAGATATACCCCCTCCCAACTCCGTCACCATTATAAAGCGCGCTTAGTTGTACATGAATTTTAATATTATATATTTATACTTTATGTGTACGATCGTGACTATGTATGTGCGCGCGGTATTGCTCATTTGTTGTCGTGCAACTTTTACCCGCAAGGACGTCTTTATTGGAAATGTAATAAATGAATTTTGAATTAACTGTGGTACGTGCGGCTGATGCCATTGACTGCGCTCGGATGTCCGTGTTAATTTGGGTGTGATGGGGATGTTTTTTTATGAATAGGGAAAAGGGGTGGAATTGAAATGTTTCGATTTATATAGATTAGATTCCTTTATTACGAATCATTTAAGTAAGTAAAATTCTTAATAATTACGACACGTACCTACAATAAACTTTGTTCCTTTAACAGTTAATAGTTACTTAAAAGTTGGCTATTGACTTTAAAATTGAATTATTATCATTATCAATGATTTGGGTAGTAGCGTCTTGACCTGCTGAAGGCACCGTCTCCAATCTTATCGATCCAGTGACTGTCCAATCCGAGGCGACGTTTTTTATGTAAAATATTAGAGAAAATAATAAGAATGCAATTATAGTCAAGGTCAGATGCTTACAGTTCAAATTATTGTGATAACCAATTTTTTTGTATGGGGGCTCAGAAACAAGCCCTACGATTTTCTTCATTTCCACAACAATTATCCGTAGAGGTAGTCTTAACAAAACTGCATTTATCTTATTATTAATCCCGCTGGGTGATCTTTCTGGCTAAAAAGGGGATGGACAAAGACAAACCACACTTTTTCTACCGCACAACAATATTATAAATATTATTTCACATTGTGCTTAATAATCGAAAAAATTTGAGCAACATTTCAAGGTCAAAATCGTAAAATTCAAGGTCGATTTTTTTATATCTCCAAAACGTTTATCTACTATACAAATTTATAAACGAAATAGGCGTATTTTCAAACTAAAAATAAACCGCGAAAAAAAAGCGGTTCGCGAAAAAATTTACTTTTACCAAAACTGATTGCGGGAACCGATTTGAGAGTATTCAATTAATAAATTGTATATAAATCACAGCTCGCTCTTCCTGCGATGTAGGCTTTTTTTTGCTGGGACAGGGTGTTAGCCCATCGCCTAACTAATTTCTTGAAGATCTCTCGGCTATTCCGAGAATATCAATATTCAAGTGGAACAAGCATGATCGCTCGACGAGTAATTTCGATGCTCGTCTTGGGAGTATATTCGTGTAAGTTCGAGTAAAAAATTTAAACGGGGTTACTCGCATGCAAGTTTTGAGTTTTTCATTTTTTCCTCGCTTAAAAAAACATTCATTTTAGTTTGTTTAAATAATTTTAAGAAAAACCATAAAATTAGAGCTTTAAACTGAAGTAATCATCCTTAGAGTTTCCTTAACTTTACGTTGACCCATTTTACATCAATTTTAGAGCAAAAAATGTAAAAATTCTTGAACACAATGAAATCAATAACTTGCACAATTTTTTTTTTGAATTTTGTTTCCAATGCAAGTCTGAACATCAGCATAATCCACCCTGGGTATAGAATAACAGTACAATGGTAACATGTTACATAGGGGTACTAATGAAGCTCGATTGAAATTAACGAAGTGCGCCTCGAGAGCAAATGAGGTGGATGGGAGAATATCGTGCATTAAACATCAATAAAAAGGTATATGCGGGCATGTGAAATGAAAGGGTTTGATGCCATTTGGAAGTACAATTGTGCATTACACTGGGGAAATGTACTTGCATAATATACATAGTTTAAAATCAGGGCAACAAAATATTTGGTTTACGGTTTTATTTGGTCCTAAACAATTTACTTCTATCATTTCAATGGAAATTTTCGCTCAACATTCAATATTTTATTATATCGTTCCGCATTTTTATTTTATTTTTATTAATGCCTTTTACATAATTTATGCTGGTTACACATAGCGTGGCGGGGTGGGGGCAAGTGTTTATGGTACATTTGAGTGTATTTTTATGTTTTATCAGCAGCTTAAAAATTAATTTTAATTGCGAATGTTTTTTCTATAAATTTCATTTTTGATCAGCATTTCTCCCATTTTGTGCTGCACCGGCAAACGGGAAAAAATTGTGCTCGTATTCTCTGTTATATGCGGTGTCTGGTAAATTATTAATGAGGTGACATAAAAATACATTGCCATATATACTGACAATAATGATAATTATGTCGATAGTCGACTTATTTATGTTGTGTAATATTCTGTTTTTAATTAAACATGGAATTTCCGGGGGGGATTTTTTTCCCCCACTCCACCTCCCCCATTTTTACTCGCTTGTTTTGTGTCTTTTGTCGTTGGGGTGCGACGGGTATCATCAGGATTGAATGTGACCTATAAAATGTTTGACTTTAATTATGCATTCAGACAATGCAACGGGTCACGAAATGAGGATTACATATTTCAATAAATATTATGGTTTTACACTTTAAATCGGTTTACAACGTTAGCCGCAATGGGCAATATTTGTAAAATGGCAACAATTTTGACTTTTTGCGGTTGCTATCAAGGGATTATGTTTTTCCATTTTAATTGGGAATATTGTCAAAAGGTTTGTGACATTTTCTATCATGAATTAATTGTGTTAATTTATGTAATGCCCAATGATGGTTTTTACTCTGTTTTATTTAATATTATTCTAAAATTCATTTTGTTAATTGAATTTTGGATGATTTTGTTAGAGCGGATTAGATTTACTAAAATTCAAATGTCGAAATACAAATATATTATTTTTTTAAGAGGATATAGAGAATAATATATTATTTAGTTCCATTTATTTTCAATTTAAGGTAAAAGAATATTGTATCATGTGATTAATAAAATACATAATCCAACTAAAGCTGAATAGAAATTAATATTGGTGTTCTAAATATAATTTCAATGTTACTTCTTTACTGAGCAGTACAAAATTATTGTCCACATCATAATCCTTAAAAGGACTTAGTAGCTAGATACAATGTTTGAAGATTCCACACTTGCATAAATTAATTTAAGTTAAATATTTAAAATTTAATTTTAGAGGAAGAACCAAAAATTCGAGAGATGCGATTTAAAGACAAGGTCTTAAATAATATTTGTTCCCTTGGGTGACTATAATTAACTTTCGAGTAGCAAATTTTTGAATGTTGTTGAAATTCGTGTTTGTTAATTATTGCTTTTATTTCAGATGCTTTAATTTTAGTTTTAATTAAACGTTGTTAAAATATTTCTTTCCAAAATTAAAATGTTAATATTTCCTAATAATTTAAAAACATTGAATTCAATTTTAAAAAAGTGCAAATTTAATTGAACCCTAATTTTGAAATGCAACAAAAAAACAATTTATAATGCAATTTCGTAAACTACACAAATCCTCCTCACAGTTTACACAGTCTCAATTACAAAGAATTGATAAACGAGAATGCATAATAAAATGAAGATAAATCTATATCGAGTTAACATTTTAAGAAGCTTCCATTTTGTGCTTTAATTTTACTCGAAAATAAATGATAAAAGCACACACACACTCTTTGCACACTCGTACATATTATTTTAATCTAGTTAAACATCCTGCCAGGCAGCCAGTGCACTCACACACTATACACTCCTTACGATAAACAGTTCAGTGTGTTCTTTCAAATTGCATGCACATTGCACAAGCTCATAACTCAAGCTAATAACGTATAACATTGTGTGTACCATTCTTCGTGGAAACGCGAGCTCAAGTAAACACTGCACTTTCAATTCATATGATACGCCGATATTTGTGCGGCTTACACATTCCCATCACAATTCACTGATCATCCTCATTTTTTTTTTTTTTTTTTTGCAAAAACGAAACTCAAATTGATGGCTGAAGTCACGATAAAAGAGCTGCACAAAATCTATGCCACATACAGCAACATCAGCATAACAATCATAAAAACATCAATTTCCATGCAGTACTAGTACGACTTACCCGAGTGTGTAGTGCAGCAAAAAGCAAAAAAGGGAACTTGCACAACATAGCAATTTTCATTCAGTCTGATGATCTTGGCGTACTCTTTGCATTTGCCCGTAAATATATCGCTTTCCGTCACCCCTAACTGCGCACCGCCCCCTTCATTTCTTGTCACCTGGTACACATCCTCAACTTACAGTGAACGTTATATCGACATGTATTACACCCCCGTTGTAGGTATTGCACACAAATGTATGGAGCACAGTTTTCTTTGCATTTTCTTCGGGCAAAAGCGATTGCTTTATTTATATATTTATTCTATTTTTTTTTAGCATTTTCCGTGAGAGAAATGATGTACAAATAATGCTTCAAGCGTAATATGGCATTTGCATAGCATGATATGAGATGTTTACGTCGATTTTCTCCATTCTCTGAATACATATATTATGTGCAGGTACAATACACGTATATTTATAGGGAAGCTTCATTTTTATTGTCTTTTGTTTGCTTCGCCAATGTCTAAGCACAAGCGGCAGAAACATCTAAGCTCTATGATGCATAAAAATCAGGTTGTGGAAATTTGGATGGCGGAAAACGTCGTGTGCATTGTTTGGGATGTATAATACGTTATACGGATTGCTAAGCGGGACAAAAAAATCAACAGGGTGTGTTGAAAGCTAGCAAAGGTGGAAGAATTTAATGTCATGATTGTTGGCATTGTAAATTAAGAGTTAAGTGATTAACTCTCATGTTCAGTAAAATTAATTTTTGTCCTGAATGATAAGTAACATTGGTAAATAATTATAATTTAACTGATCGTGGTTTCTTATTTCGACATAAAGATTGGTTCTCTATTTTCAAAAATATTGAAATTAAGAGATTATTTTACAATTATATGGGTGTCACGATATTGGTGGAATTTCACATCAATACGAAACTGTTTTGAAAACAACGAACGTCGTAATAACTGAGATAACGTCATTTATTTTTTTTAATTAATTTGATTTGACAGTTTAAATGACGACACCAACTCACACCAGTCAAAATAATAGATTAGCGTTGTATTTTATCTGAAATCAAAATATTTGACGACGAAAAACGTAAATAATACAAATAGAACGCAATCATTGTATTAAGGATCTAGAAAAGTTTAGTTTTAAGATAACAGGAAGTCAGGCAGATACTCAATTTTTTTTGTATGAAACATAAACCGGCTTGTTAATTTTAATTTGGGTTGAATCTTTACCTAATCTGAATAGTTAAAACCAATTTGCAAAAACGAAACTCAAATTGATGGCTGAAGTCACGATAAAAGAGCTGCACAAAATCTATGCAATGCTACATATAACAATTTCAGTATATTTAAATGAATATTAAGTTCTTTAAAGAACAATTAGTTAATTGTTTGTCTATAATTTTTTATTACGACATCTTTAAACGTAATTAACAATTTATTACTTTGGCATTATAATCCTAACTTAATCTGAATATGAAAACTAATAAGTATCCTTTTATATCAGTCCTTCAGACATTATTCGTAGATTATTAAATGTCCACTTAATTTTTCGTTTATTTATTTAAAGCTTACTGGCTTATTTCCTTTTCTTTTTTATAAAAAATATTAGAATTAAGTAGTCCGCAAATCCATATTACACAATTTTCTTACTTTGTTTGTTTAAAATAAAGGAACCACCCTGCACCCCATATTTCAATAATCAAATGCCTTCACCAAAGCTACTATATTGTGCACAAAATACTCCTTGACGTACTTTTTATCGTTTTAAAATATGCTGCATATATTTTGCTATATTCGCGGGCAAATTGTATTGCATTTGACTTTAAGAAAATCCATCGGTTTACAAATTGACAAATAAAATAACAATTCAAGCATACAAGCATACGCCGAACACAACGTATATGCAATTGACAAGACGTTACAACTGCCAGTCAAGGCTTGCAGCATAATATTGTGTGTGTAGTTATTTTGGAAGCATCAAATACTATCCTTTGCTAGTTGTACAATATGTATGCGCGAGTACTTATATTCGAATTTATGTGTGTACATTGCATGCGGGTGTGTGCTGACGATATTGCGGCAGATGAAAAATGAACCCGCAATTCCTTGCATGAACAATTTCGCCTTGGCTGACATGGTTTGCCTTCAAAAATTTGACTTCAAATGCAAAAGCTCAGGCGACAAGATGCTGAGTATTATTAAGGAAAAGGATCTATAGAAATTCGGATTTTTCCACATGGGTGAATGCGAATGAGAACATTTTGTCGTTAGATGCATTGTTAGAAAACATTTTTTGTTGTACATTTTTTTTTTTTTAAATGAACTTTTCTTCAACTTTCAATAAAAAGTTTGAGTAACAGTTTTATTAGCTTAGGTTTGACAAAATAATAACTCGTTAATTGGTTTTAAATTTTTTTATTAAAATAACGGTTTAATTTGATGGTGGCGATGTTTAAAAAATTATGTGTCGCCAAAAAGTATGCAATTGCAGCAATACAGGTGTTTTAAAAAATGATAATCAAATAACATTGCCTTTTAATATGTTTTCTTATAATTTTGTTCACTTTAAGTAACGTAATTCATTTAAATTCAATTATTCTATGAAATTTAAATGTAATATATTTCAAATAAATTATGTGGAATGAGCTGATTTTTTAAAAAAATAGTTAAATTTCTCAAACGTTAAACAGTTATTAAAATTCTCATTAAATCCCCAATATTTTGGTTTTAAATCAGTACCAAAAATTGAATTCCTGCGCCAACTCCCCCAGTTCACCATTCCTTGAATTCTTGAATTCAAATGATCGAATTACTTCATTCTTGTGTACAGTACACACCCACGAGCAAATTATGCTATGTGTATTTCAATTGTAAGCAAAGAAATTGACTTAAGAAATATAAGCGGCAAAATGTCATATCCTTTTCTATGGCACAGACGTCTTCGACATAAAAATTGATGTCAAATACACTCCGGTGTTGTTATTTGCTTTTTGTTCCCCCCCACCCCCACCACGCCTGTTTCCCGGTGAGAATGTTATTCTACTTTTCCTTCCATATGCACACATGTGTGAGGAAATTGGTGTTTTTTTTTTTTTTTGCTCCCCTTACATTATACTTTATATGTCATGTGTGTTTGTGTAAAGTACTGAGTACACAATATAATACAACATCCAAAAAAAAAAGAAGAAGAATGTATGTATGTGGAATCAAATTTATATGAAACGAATAAGGGATGTTCACTTCCTCATTTTCAGCGCCACACGTTTTTTTTTTCGCATCCGAAATATATACAAGGAATTGACACCACCAATGGGTTTGTATTTACTCGAGATTTTATACGTTTAATACTTTTACCCTTCTCCCCCCCCCCCCCGCCGCCCCAACGACGACACCTTTCTTCTACATCTTTTGCATCACTTGTAATCTCGTACATAAATGAATATATGCAAACTCAATGGCATTGTATCAAGATGATGGGGTGGAGGGTAGGGAAAATATATGTTAAAAGCTTTTCCATTGAAATAAATTTAATTCCTTTTTTAACAAACAAAATTCCCAGCAAAGGAGGACTACTTTTAAGAAATTCTGTGCACAACAAAAAAGATAAGGCGTTTTTTAAATTTCACACAGCAAAATGCGAGTATACCTTCAGGATGAGTTTGTCTTCTCGTACCTGCAAGAAAATGCCTCTAATTTCCGTTCACCCAAATAAAATGCGAACATTTTTGGAATTCCTTCAAGTCAATCACTTTCTCAACACAACAACAGAATTTTAATTCACCCTTTTTTTTTTTTCTAAAATGCTTTCCATCCCCTTTCATGGTCACCGTGCATTCGTTTAATATTCCGCACCCACTTTTTTTTTGGACATCATCGTCACTTCATTATTGTAACATCCTGACTCTCCCACAGCCACACATTTTAACACTATATGTGGGGAGTAAAATCTCAATTCCTTACCCTGACCATGACGTTGCCAAACACTGCGGTCAATAATCTGTAAATAAATGTTCTTTTCTTATTTTCACGGTTGCAATAATAGCTGTTGTTCTGCACACCTCTGCCGAGTGTTTAATGATAGTGAAGATCAAGTATTAAGCGTTTGAAGAGGAATACCGATTATCCCTTATATTTCCAATAACATTACATGTTTTTGTTTATTTTTTTCACCGCATGAATTCCATTCAATTAGAGCGTTCACTTTGCTTCGCATAGTGCGAGCGTTGTAACAAATTAGGATCCACTCATCAGCAACAATTTACCTTAATGATCTCAAATTGTAGCGGTAGATTGCGGGTGGAAAGCAACTGTGGTGTGGGTGGGGTGAGTGTGGAACGGGGAGGAAATTTTCTCCATTCTGGTCTTCTTCAGCTGTGTATATTCTACGTCGTAGCTGATGTTATGATTGAGTTTCCCGGCGGGATATACAATTATTTCCGAATACACGAAAATATTAGTTTTGATGATAATGGAGAGATGTTTTTGTTTACGTGAAGTACTCATTTGTACAACGAAATTGGATGGGGTTGTTGATTTTTTTGTTATATAAACAACTTGTATTAACTGCGCTGGTGTACAATACGATAACACTTGAATGGATTGTTGTGCATTGAGTAAGAGGATTTGTGAAGTTGTGTACGACAAGCTAATACGACCCAATTAGGTTGGATTAATTATTAATTTAAAGTGATTGTGATGCGAATAATATTGAGATTTAAAAAAAAAAAACAGTTAAATTATACAAACATGTTGAAATTCAAAGTTAGGCAAGTGAATTTAAGGTTATAAGTGTTCATAATATGTGCCGATTCGGGTGTTATCCTAACCTAAAGTTTACTCCAGACCTTAGGTCTTACGCTACAGTCCACCAGTTTAGAATTCCAAGGGCTCTTGCGTCTTCGCCTACATATTTCTCCCATCTGAGATCAGATCTCCCTTGTCTTCTTGTTTCTACAAGTCTTCCTGCAAAGAAAGCTTTCGCCGGGTCATCCCATCCATTCCAATAATATACAGACGTCTTCATAAAGTAAATATAGTTGCTTTTAAAGTCAAAAGCTCGAAAGTTACACGAACAAATAAACGCTTAAATACTTAAGGGTCACTTTACTGTTAAAATAATCCATTACTTACTCTGCCACAATAAAAAAACCTTTTACCTACTAAATAAAGTCACATTGTGGACCATAATTCCACAATCATAACCATTTATTGCTTAATTTAAGGAAAAACTAACCAAAAAGGACATAAATTCAAGTCCCTTCAAACATTTTCGCATACTTCTACATTTAGTTAGCACACAAAATTTAACAGGAAACTCCCTTCAATAAAGCATCACCAGCGGCAATCCAGGAATCCCCAAGATTGCTCACAATTTCAGCATTATTTTTCTTCCACCGCACAGATCCGCACTTGTACGGCAGCATCATTCCCATAAGCTTTACGTCTGTTGATCACCCAGCATTAACTTCTTTCTACATTACGCAAGTACTTGAAGTGTTGTGACTTTAAAGCTTTGAGTTCTCTCCTCTATTATTATTGCAAGGTTTTTTGTTTTTTTTTGTTTTGATGCCACCCTTTGTTTTGTCTCCGCATCGTACATATTGTACAACTACCTTCCTACCACCCAAAACGCTATTTTCCGTTGCCTTCTGTGTTGGTTCCTGTGCTCGTTCTTTTTGATTTTGGCAATAAAAAACAATGGTGGAATAGCATTACGCTGTGTGGCAGGCAAAGACAATAGACAACAGTGAGTGGGTATACGAGTATAATATGTATAACGTTTTATAAAAGAAAAAGCTTCCACACAAAAAGTAAAAAAAAATAAAAAATAACAGTGAAAAAAAAAGTGCGCGCGGTGAAGAAAATGAAAAATAAACATAAAATGTTACAACTCAAAAGGGTGGTAACTTTATTAAAATATGTTTTTTTTTTGTGCTTGCATCCTCGCTTCCCTCTCTATTATGCCTTTTGACTGTATCTCGTGTAATGTACTCCTTTTTTGGTGGATGGTTTGAGGGCGGTTGTTGTTGTTTTTGTTATATACGCCTGCTTTTAGTTGTTGTTGAAGTGAATAACAACTTTATTTCGAAACTGTGTGTGTATGAAAAAGAATTGTGCGGGTAATATTTTTTATATGTGATGTAGTAAATAAGTGCGGATGTGCTACAAAAAAAAAAAGGCTGCAGAAATTCGCTGATGATGTCAAAAGAGAGGATGAAAGTTTTGCGCTGTGTATAAAAATAAAAATACTTAAGTTGAATGAGATGAAGACATATAATAAAGAGTCGACACACACAAAAAAGCAACACACAAAATCCACACAATTTTGCGTACACGCGGGTACATTGGGGGGAAAAAAAAACGTCTTTCGTAGTAAGTGCATAAAAGTGAAGGGGATGATGATTCGGGCACACATTTTATTATGTGTTTTATACACATTTTGATGCTATGTTGTGTGTACCATTTATTTTTTCTACACTTACCCGAAATGTGGAAAACTGCACAACAACTACAAAATTCGCAAGGCAAATGCTTACACAACACACATTTACCACCCAAAATAACCGAACAAAATAAATGGGCACGTACATCGCAGCGCCAGAATATGGCAACAGCAAAATCATCCATCTTGTTGCTTGATGGTTTCCCATGGCTTGTAATATTTGACTCCATTTTGGCATTTTAAAATTTGTTGTCCCCAAAAATTGCCATCGCACAGTGAGCGGGGTGAGGACTATTTGTGCGCAACACCCTGCATAAATTGCGAAACTATTTTATCAGCAAGTGGACAGGCATGCGAGCAACAGCAGCAGATGTGCTTTAAAGATTTCAACCCTCCAATTTGCAATAATGTGCGTATACAGTTATAGTTATACAGCAATTCGTGTTGTATTCATGCGGACATTGCTAAAGCTGAACTCTCCGGCAGCTCCGATGTACACTTAAAAGCTCACTTTATCTTAATATTGTGATCGCATTCGTTATAATGCCGCATGCCGAGGGATGGGGACAACCCACCCAACATCTTGTGCTCCATATAAAATAATTGATGAATTAAATGGGTAACAAATAACAGAGACAAATAGAAAATAAGCATCTGCGTTATTGGGGGTTGTAAATATGTGCGATAGTAACTATATGATTAAACAACATATTCCAGCACACATCCACAGTTGCTGGAGCACACAAAAAAAAATGGAAAGGTTAATATCTGATCAAGCCATAAAATCCGTTGCTCCTATTTTCATTTGGCCCCATTGTCTCAATCAGGATTCGCAATCAGTCGATCCTGTATAATACACGCTTTTATGCTTGTGACTATGCTCCCTCGCTATATATATATATAAAATTTGCAATCTCTGCCGTCACTGGCATATCAACCACTGGCGCTAGTTTAGGGACACAAAATGCCACACTTGGTGGCAGTATACAGTTCGATTGGAGATGCAGTACATTGGTTGTACGTATGTGATGCCAAAAAAGTAAATATAGTGATTGTCATTGGATTAACCTTTTCCAACTTTATCGCATTGTGACCGTAGCACACATTTAACATTTTGATACTGTGCAGCATTAAACTGATAAAGGAGAGCAACTCGCTATGGCAGTTTAAAAGGCAAAATGGTGATATCTAAAATGTTTGCTACTCCCAAAATATATTTGGTACGTTTAACCACTTTTTGGGGCATAGGATTGTAACTCAATGTGGGTTGGTGTGTGTGTGTGTGTATTAGAAAATTTTGGGAAGGCTACAAAAATAATGCGTTCACCGATAAATTGAATGAGTTTTTGCTCGATAATTCTTATGGTGGAGAGCCCTCGATTTACTCCACATACTTGTGTGTACCTTCAATCTTCATGAATCCCTATATAGTTATGTGGCAGGCAAATAAATAGAGTATAGGTAGGCCCACAAATGCCCCATCCTTCTCACCCCTTTTGATATTCATGCGAAAATATATTTTGTGAACCGTTTCCTTGGATGGTTTGCAAATAAACATCTGACTGTGTACCCAACTGGTTGTGACAGAAGCATAAGGACTAAAGCCCTTTCTCCAATCCCAATGATTATAATTCTTTCTGTTGGTTATCTGGCATCAAGTGCCTCTGGATAAATTTTGAAAAGGAAGTCATTTAAATTCGGAAATACATTATATGAAGACGGGGGTTTTTTTTCCCACATTTTATTTTTTGCATTGAAGAAAACGTAACACAAAGTATCCATTTTCATGGTAACGTTCCTATATATTTGGTAAAGCAAATTAAAGAAAAACGAAATTCACAAAATTCTGTAAATACTGCAATTTCACTGCATCTTGCAACCGGATATCTATCGGTATTTGTCCAATTATTCTTTTGGCGTGCAAAAACTCACTCCTTATGTATGGTACTTGTATAAAGAATGGCTGAATGCAGTACTACAGCTCTCTCCTGGCCAATAAATTCCTTCACAACACCATTACAAGCAATTTCATGGTACTTCTCTATTAGCGTTGATTTATTAACTCCCATCCACATACCAAAACATTTATGCGATCGGCAACGATCTAAATTGCATCGAACACATAACATCTCTATACGTACATTTTTCCACCACCCGCACCATCCTTACATCTTACACAAGTCTCCCATAATTTTTCCTCCAAGAAGGTGTATGTGCTTGTGTACATGTGCACAAAAGGGTGCGGGGGAAAAAATTGCCAACGCGCTGATATGAAGAACATCCACGCTTCGGACGTTTCAACTATGCGGATTGCGGATGCTATTGTGTACCTACATCTGAACGCTTGGCAATTTTTAAACTAGGAAGCAAAAGGAGTATGCCTTGGTAGTGTTTAAATAAATTTATAAAAATGAAAACCTTGAAAATCACTTCTACATGTGCGGCTCCTTATTTGTGCGAAGTAACAAATATTGTACAACTCGCGACGCGTCATGTAATGTACAACATAACACACACATGACGTCAAATAACAATGTACAACAGGCTGTGAATGAATTGAGAGGGAACGCAGTAACAAAAATGGAAATCTCGATCTGCCCTCAACGAAACACCTTGCCTGATGCTTTTCCTTCCTTTCACATTTATGCCACTTGCCTTGCAAATAGAAACGTTATCCCTGCGCGCCACTCCAAAAGTATATGCAAGCTTTCTTTGCCATTTCAATTCAAGATTTGTGCCTGGCAAAACGAAAAAAAAAGGCAAACAAACATTGTAAGAGTGCCCCCCACACTTATTCGCACTAAATTTCTGAAGGGATTTTTTTCATCCCAGTAATGCTGAATAAAATGTGTGTGTGTGTGTGTGTGTGCATTCACATACAAGTATTACGAGGATTGGAATATTCTCCACTGACTTAACTGGCTATAGAATCCTTTTTATATACATAAAATAATACATTTATAATATAGCATTGCAAAAAAATATATAGAAGAGGAATCATATATGAAGCTGTGAGATGAGATCGCGAAAAAGGATGTGGATTGCAGAAGGACCTACAAACTCGATAGTTAATGGGATATAAATCACTAAATGCTTCTTATTTCCATTTCGATGCTTGATGTATTTTTTCCTTTGCCACCCCTTGCACATTCTTTGTTTTTCCCATCGTTTCCCATGGTTGATCTCTTCGACATTTTAGCTTCCCAATGATTTCGCATTCAAGGGGTTCGCTTCCTTTATGTGCAGATTTTTTCCTTTTCTCACCATTTTTTTCCCCCGCATATCCATTTTATTTGGTTGTTACTCGACATAAATTCATCGAATTGAAATATTTGTAAGCCGCATTTGATTATTTTGGGTTCACTCTCACCTTGTTTCGACCCTATAAAAGAGTTACATTTTAATGATGTTGAATGTGTTGCTTCGCTGTTATTGAAGGGGATGAGCTGTATACAATTGAAGAGTTTTTAATTAAAGTCAAGTGATGCTTTGATCAATTTTAATTGATTTATTTGTGAAATCATAATTTAATTTTTTTTAATCTGAAAACATGTTAGTCTGGGCTTAAATTAAAATTACTATGTACAAGAACATCCTTTTGTTTTAATTTATGTAGTTGTTAATTCGAATAAACAGTTGTCACAAATAATGAAAAAATTGGAAAATATTCCACTCTCAAGAAATTTAAATGTTAATCGCCTAAAAGTATGCAATTGATAATACAATAGGCGGAACCTCTATTTTAAAGCATTGAGAACTTTTTAACCTTCAAATTTACAATGACATGAATAACATAAAAAAACAAAAAACGTCAGGACTTAAATTAAGGGACTTACTTCCAATGACCTACAATACTTTTGCACTCATTAATATATATGCGCATTTCCTTAGCTCATAAACCGCTCGTATAATGTGCACCAAATACATGAAACTGCCATAAATTCGTCTCATAAAAAAGCATGTCACTGCGCGTTGGCCAAAATATACAAAACACATCACCTCCCGAAAAATGGCAGGGCCGTGCACAAAGCGCAACGACGATGACCATCACAATTTTAGAAACAACAATTACATTTTATTCCTCAACATTAATATGCAAACGGAAATGTTACGGTCACTTGGAACTCATAAATTTGGCAAAAACCGAAAACTCGGCGACGTTATAGTGACTGTCTGCAAAACATGATATAGGAACGGCATGTGTGTGGTGTGTGATGACCATGTGTGTGTGTGTGTGTGTATGTGTATGTGTGTTGGCGAGTATGTGAAACATATTCATTTGTGTGTTGAAAATTGGCTGCAGCAGACGGAAACGGACATGTCCAAACTATAATTTTTTGCTTCCTTTTTCCTCTCTTTTATGTAGTCCGAGGATTTTGCGAGAAGCGGAGGTGGAGGCATATTTAAAAAGGCCTACCATCATCCCACCGCCCCAAAATGCGGAATTAGCCAAAAATTTTAAATGTTCTCGCCCGTAATGTACATCAGCGGCCAGCACACACACACACACACAAAACTATAATGTGTAGGAAGGCAGGCAGCGCTGAAACAACATCGACCGCAGGAAGTGCCAGAAAACTTCCTTAATAATTTAACAAAATAAATCATTATGGCGTTGTGAAGGCCCACAGTGTGTATGCAGTTGGGCAGCCAATTTGGCGTGCGTGAGATTAAAAGAAAGCAATTAAGAGAATGCGATGCATTGGATTAATGCGCATAAGTTTGGGGACATTATCCTTTTGTGTAGAATGGAAGGGAGTTGGGAGTGAAAGGAGGAAAACCTGTAATGGAGTAGAAGGTGCTTTGAAATATGCTTTGAAATTGGTTTTGAATTGATATTAGATTTTACATTAATCTGTTAGAATTTGCATCAGAAATTGTTTATAATTGCTTCAAAAGTTTATCTGTTTCAGGTAAATTATCTTATCAAGCGCAGTTGAGGTGTAGAATGATGAGCTTCCTCATGCATATTCAATTGTATTCATATTTCATTAAAATACCACGAATTTGAACTAAGACGGCAATAATAACACTCAAGAATTCTCGGATTTAATATAATTTATAGTTCATTAAAATTGTAACGTATTAGTAAATTGTATTGAAATACAGTTTCTGTTTAAATAAAGCTTAAATCTATTTATTATAATTAGCGCCAAAAGTTATGCTATTGCAGATATGCAGGCGTTGCTTTCTAAATATTTACTTCGTTTATAATTTGAAAGTTTAGAACGAACCAATTTAAATAAAAGAATGTTAACGGTACATGCATAAATTAAAAAAAAAAAGGAATTATGCATATTCAAGTGTGCATTAACATTTTAAGGAACATTTCAAGACCAAAACCTTTAATTAATTTAAATTCATGCTGTAAGCAATTTTTAAAACAAAATTAACAAACACCATTAAACATTCGAAAATGTTATGCAAAATTTCAAACAATTGACTAACCAAATACATGTCAATGATGCTTCAGTTCCACACAGAAGCCACATACTATAGCTGCAGCTGCAGGTGCACTCAGCAGCACACCCACATTGAGTGTTGAATGCAACCTCTTCATATCTCAAAAATAGCATTTTTTTTAACAATACAACAAACGAAAAAAGTGTATGCATCTCGATGCACACAATGAAACAAAACACTAACAGAGTACTAATTAAATGAGTGGCAGCTTTTGTTAAATCTCAAGTGAACTTTGAGCAAAATGTAAAGGAAACGGTTATAAAGTTCTTTCATTGGCGGAAAAATACAAAACTCTGCACGTACACACACACAAACATATATTCCACCAGAAGATGCCTTTGTTGGGGTGGTACATTGTTCATGGCTTTTAACTAAATGCGAAGCGTATGCAAAAAAAAAAATCCAAGTACAAGGATCAATTGTTGTAATGAAAAGCCACAGATTAAAGAAGGCTATTGCATTTTTTTTTTATTAGCAACAAATTTTTTTGCACACAGTTTGAATGTAAGCTCTGAAAGGAACGCCAACCTTTTCAATTCTATTTGGTGGATGTGTGTGTGTAAAACTTTAAAGGACGTTTAGCTGAGAGTCTGCTTTTGAATGTATGGCAAAGTTGCTAACAAAATTGAGTGAAAAGAGAAGTAGAACATGGTAAGCATCATTGCGATGTTTGATGCAACAGCATTTAAGAGGCATTCTACACTTTGATAGTCGGATTAAAATGTAAAAGGACCTATAGGAATGTATACAAAAATACAGCATTTTTTAAATGCACATAGTTTTATTCGGAGAAAATTAATTCATAAAGAAGGAGCACAACATTGGCAATGCCTTGTGAAAAAATTGGTTTTGAAATGTAAATGCACCCTTAAATTCATTACATTGATGAATTATATTTTTTACCTTTGCATTTTTTGCCGGTAATAATTCTTTGTAGAAATTTTTGCATTGACGTCAAGCCCAACCAGAAGTTAAAAGAGCAATTGAAGGAAGATTGTTGCATTTCCCATTACTTTGAATGCCCTTTTGGAGAAGTTTTCCGTTTCCTTCGTATGAATTTGTATGAAATATTAGCTGCAATGGATTTATTGCAGTTTGAATGTGAATTATAAATTCTCCTTGGATTTTTTTTTCAAGATTTGCATGAGATGATGACTTACAGCTAATTTTTATGATGGAATAATCAAAGAGTCTTTAAAATATGAGTGAAAAATTAAGGGTCTTGAGTACAATTTTTTTAACACAATTCAAAGGATTTTATGCAACGATTTTATTAATTTACAAAACAATTTTTAAAATTAAACAAAAATACTGATGCAGTAAAATTTCCCTTTTTTGCAATTGAAGCAAATGTAATTGAAGTCCTTAAACTGAATCACAAAATAGTTAAAACAATTTTAAAAAATCACTTGATCCTTTTTATAATCACAAGTAAATAACACAACTTTATACAAAGCTCACTCTACTAACTAAATTCAATTGAGTAACTTCAAATACTAATCCCCAAAATGTCTGATATAATTTTCCAACAGCAGTAAAATTAAGCCCATGTCGAAGATAAACCTTCCAACTAAAAGGAGAAGCAAATACAAAAAACAAAAAAGCGAAAATGATGCCCACCCTGGAATACAAGTGCCACCGACCGGGAGTGAATAACGAAATCCTTTTAAAAATATCAAAATAATGCCGGACATAAAAATGCCATAAATAAATACGTTATTATTAACCTTTTTAAAATATTGAAAAGCGAGCCCATATTCTGCAGTATAAGCACACACACACACACACACACACACACAACGATCATGGACATGGTAAATTATGCTGGCTGCCGCATGAGCATACGGGGACATGAGGGATGAATAAAAATGTTGTGGTTGCTTTCAGGTTGTGGAGCCACGTTATTTTAGCAAACATTATATCTGTCTATATTATGTTGGCAATGCTGTGGGATGTATAATATAGTTATAGTGGGTGGCACAATATCAAAAAGGAAGCAGCATCATAAACACACACACACACACACACCCATAGACAAATCAAATAAACAAATAAGCTGAAATGTCTGGATCCCATTTTCAATATTAAAAAATCCTGATAAGGAACGAGCCCGTCCGCATGAAGGAGATAAAAATAAAAATAAAAGTATGGAATGAAACAAAAATAAAAAATAAAATGGAAAAAGGAAGAACCGCATCATCAGAAAACCGCTATAGATGTTAAAGCTTTTTACTCATTCCCCCAGCCCAACTCTATACCAATCGCAATTGATTTAGCCACTTTTCACTTAGCAGCATAGCGCGGACGACCAAGCCTTTATTTTATTTTTAAAAGCTTTTTTGCACCCCCACCACCAGCCATCTTTTTATTTTATTAGATTTAAATCAATCAATATAAATGGCTTTCTTAATACATTATACTTCTAACCCCAAAATCAAAGGCAGTTTATCGCTTTATTTACGGCCTTTTTCGGATTTACCACCACACCACACTACACCCCCAACCCCCGCTCGATGTTACGTCGGTCTATACACTTTCATCGATGTTTGTCCCGTCCCTAGATATTTATTTATTTTTAAATCGCTTCCTGTGCCCGACAGCTTATTGTTAAAAACGAGGCGTATATACCGAAAAGGGGAGGGGAAAAAAAAAAATCTTTCACACAAGATACATGCGACCTTTAAATTTATGATTCCCTTTAACTTATTCTGCAGTATACTTTTACGTATTTATGGCATGGTAGATGCGAGTGTACAAAATGTTTTTTCCCATATTTTTTTTTTTTGGGGAGGTGGAAAAGGAAGAGAAGGAGGCGTCAAATGCGATATACAGTTAATCTCTTTCAATGCTGCAAGGTCGTTGTTTGGCTTTTCCCGAAATTTCCGCTTAAATATTTGCTAACATCGTAAAGTTCTTTTTTGCAATATGTGACAAAGCGTTTGGTTTCGCAGATTGTGGGTGAATGATGTTTAAAGAGGGGGTTGGTGGCACTACGATTGGGGGTTGGACGCGTTTTCAGTGTGTAATCTATATTCGTATTCTATTTGATTTCTTTCTTGATTTTAGGTGTGTCCGATATATTTATTGCACTATATTGGCGCGGTTTTATGCAAATTCAACATTGGCGATATTTACACAGTGTCGCGCTGTTACCATGCTTATTTTTATTGATCACTAGCCAACATGTGGTGGGGACTGGGGGCATACGGTCTCGAGGAATTTGCTATTTTATTATTGCTGTAATTTTAATTTAATATGGCAGTTTAAATAATATTTAAATATCTGAAAATGTTGAACTTAAGGAGTGGAAAATTGCGGACCAATAAAACAAAAATATTGAACAAATAAATAATTGCTTGAACTTTTAATTGAGTCTTTTACTTCATTATTATTAAGCTCTGACTTATTCGGGGAATAAATGTATTGAGGTGGTTTAAATTAAAGTGAACTTGAAGATTAAAAATTTTTGTTTAATAATTAATCAGTTTCAAATATATTGTTTCGTTTGTTGTTTCAAAATTTTCACTAATAATTTCCTTTATGACTTTAACCTTTTTCTTTATTTAAATGTTTCATTTAAGTAGTCAATCTTCTTACAAAAAAGGACTTACATTAATTACAACTTAAATTACGTCGTGTTTTAGGTATAGTAGCCAATTCGAGAAGGGAATGAAAAAAAAAACAGTTTTTAACGAGAAAAAAGACTCCAAAAAACACAAAAATTCAAAAGTCAAAACAATAAAATTATAGAACAATAAAAAAAGTTAACGAAACAATAATACGGTATCTTTACCAAAATTCCTTATTTCACCCTGCCATCAAACATTAAAGACGCATTTTAATGGTTTGCCAACAATGCGATAACGCCGTGTTCCAATGGAAAAAACGTTGACCCTTTTTAGAAAGGATGAACAGACACCTTTAAAAAACGACGTTGCTATCGACTTTAATTCCACTCAAAAGAGAATTCATTAAACATTTTTTATAGTACCTTCAAGCGTGCAATTTTGCATTTTACTTTGGTCAATTTCATGAAGTTATATTGAGGAGTGAACTATTCTGTGAATTGAGGTTTTTATTTTGAAATAAACCTAATATCAAGAATAATACGTAATTAATGTTATTTTCGAAAACTTTATTATAATAGCAAATTGAAATTGTGTTAAAAAAAAAAGAAGCAACAATTGCTAAACCCTTAAATTTAATAACCGAAACTCTTGAAATGTTTTCACATTTCTCAAAAAGGTCTCAAATTATGCACTACATCACAATCTTTAAGATAAATGGGCAAATAATTTAGAATTCATTTAATTTTTTATAAATCAAAAAACGTTTTCTCAAACAGAATCCCATATATTTATAAAAACTTTAATGAACTTTATCTTTGAGTTTTAAACAAAATTTCAATTTCAATCGTGTTTAAAGTTGCAAGTGATTTTCCCCGCTATTTGATTGTTTAATTATAAATACTTAAAGTAACTGTGATCCATCCTTTAAAGAAAATAATTAGGATCAATTTCTTTCTTAGTGATCAATTTGAAAACAAAATTTTTTTACAGATTTCAGATATATACTTTCAAATAATTGCAACAAAAGAAATAAGTCTTTCCCTGCATTGTACCTTAATCTTTCGAAGAAAAATGTACGCTTCAGATGTCAATCGGCTCAGCCATATAATATATTTACCTACCATCTTGCTTTAAATTGGAATTGAAGCTATGTTCTTGTAATGATTTTTTCCATCTTTGTTTACTCCATTCCCTTGTCTCTGCCTGCCACCATGTTCTGCAACTCGCCTCACTCATTATTGTCACGATGAAAAGATGAATGAAGGAATTGAATGGGTCAGCGATTAAATTTGTTTGCCCAAGGAAAGATAATCAAAAAAAAAATTGTACGTCGAGAAAACTGAAACGACGACGACATGAATTAACTGATGAAAGGGTGCAAACAATTCGCTTCGAAATTAAATGTTGATTAACTTGATTTTTGTGTCATGAAATCTCATTTCGTATACTTGCAATGGAGGAATATGGGTGCGACAGAAATGCTTAAAATGAAAAGAATTTTTTTTAAAAGCAGGATTTCTCAGAATTTTGCATAGAAACTAATTGCACTTATTTCAATAATTGTTAAGCAGCGGGATTTAAATTAAATGATGAGCATTGCACAAATACAAAGAATCGATTATTTCAAGTGGGTGCCGTAGCTTGTACTCATTAAAAATCCAATAAAGCGTCTAAAAATCAGGATTTTATTTTTGCCTCAACACATCTTACACAATTTTATGTTTTGCCAGTAAATCTCAAATTTTATTCAATTCGTAATATGCACTTTCAATCCGACTCAGTTTTATGTTTTTTTTTTTCAACACAAAACAATTGGGATGTTTCCCAAAAGGCAACTTGAGTACTAAACCAAATGCCCATTTGAGCATTTGAAATTTAAATCTTTATGACTCAAAGCGCCCTGCATACTTGGCTACACACAGCGGAGTGACCCCCTTTTACACAGAATGGCTTCAATAGCCGCTGTGGGACAGGATTGCTTGTCCATTTTATGCAAGCGGTTAAATCTCTGTAACAAATTGCTTAGATTGCTTTGAGCACGCTGCTCATAGCTTTATGCTATCAGAGAAGTTCAGCAAATTCCTTTACACAATGCAACAACTTTCAGATGCACACAAGAAAACTCCCAAATCCACACAGACATACAATAGTTCCACCACTTCCATAAAGCCCCAATAAATCCAACCCCATCTGACCACACCACACCAAGTTGTTTGCTTAATTTCAATATACTACCGTATAACTATAATGCTGCAGAGAAAACCATAGACAAGTTATTCTGCACTCTCTCAGTGTCCATAGTGATGAAAGACTTTTGCAATAACAAAAGACAATTGCGAGATCCACCTTATCGTTAAACAAAGCATAAACTTTATGGAAAGCTGTCAATACGTCATGTACTTTAATGTGTGTACGATCCTCCTCCATCACAGTGTTCCTTTATGCAACAACTAAACATATTGAACAAAATGAAACAACAGCATCTTGGAAAGAACGTCAACGTGGATGCTGCAATATTGCAGGTTATTAAGTTACGACCTGATAATGAACGGTCGACAACGAACGAACTATGTCGTGTCACTTTTGGCCAAATTAAATCGAGCATCTTGATATAAAAGGGGGGGGGGGGGGGAAAGAGATTTATCCAAGATAATTACAAGATGTAGTCATTCTCCTTATGAGAATGTAGTGCAGTAAATGGACTTTCAGAGTTCAATGGCATTTTTCTCATCCCTTTGTTAAACACTACGGATTTTTTCTTGTTCCGATTATACAGTTTGGAACTTGCACAAGCTGGAGACATTTCCCCACATTAAATGATGAAAGGATATGTGCCGGAGAATACACACATATAATATCTATATAAAAGCACTGTGCTTGCTTCTTACCAAGGGATCTGATGAACATATTCGCCTTGGCCCAAAATTCAATCACAAGAAATTTTGTGCAAAAGTTTGGCATCACTGTGGGAAAAGCATTTAAAGGATATGCCAAAAGGAATATAACAGTCGGCAAAGGTGTGAGAAATTGTGTGTGTGTGTGTGTGTGGCAAACATTTTGCAAAATATTGAAAAGTTGCCCGCAAGCAGCCAGCTTGAGTGTTAAGGAAGTTAAAAAAAAAGGAGGACGAACAAGAGTACGCATGAGGACCAATCCGAAATACACAAACAATTGTACATGGTCGTCTGGAATAACACTAAAACTTTCACAACATCATTTTCACATTATTCGGAGATTTTCTTTGCGTGGGAAATAACAGCACAAAAATTGTTTCTGCATGTATAAGGAAACAGGACAAAAAAGCAGCATGCGGATATATAGAAGCGATTAAGTAACTCTGCGTATGGATGAAAGAAGGGACCCCAAAAAAAATATGTGTAAGGGGGGGGGGGGTGAAAGCTGAATGCTATATAAGGGCTTGTTGGAGCTTAACACAAGTGGCGCTTGTTATTCTTAGCTTTAGCCGCAGTTCTTAGCGGTCCACGACCTTTGAGGCCGCTTGCAAGGCATAATATGAAGGCAAATGCCAAACACACATCGCCACAAAAAAGGGTGGCCAGTTGAAAGGCAAAACAAAATAAGGATTAAGGACTAAATCATACATGATGAAAAAGAAGCAACATACAAACACCACGTGCATCAACATAAAACATAATACAATGTACAGGGTGATGTTCTTGTGGGTCGAATTAGTTTTTTGATAAAATATACATA
Source organism: Sylvicola cinctus (assembly GCA_963854165.1). Taxonomy (NCBI): domain Eukaryota; kingdom Metazoa; phylum Arthropoda; class Insecta; order Diptera; family Anisopodidae; genus Sylvicola; species Sylvicola cinctus. The sequence continues at coordinate 10,349,941 of OY974082.1, forward strand.
ATTTTGCATAAATGGCAGTTGTTAATTACATCATTTTGTATATTTAAGTACAGTTAGTCCTCTTTCACAGCGATTTCGTGGGAAACGCAATTTGGGTTCTTGCGTTTTTGTCTTGTGTAAATACTTTTTTTGATGATTATTTAATGAAGTCAAAATTTAAAAGGATTTAGAACCGTTTCGATGCAGCGTTGGAAGTCCAGATGTTTAGTATTTTCTTTTCACTTAGGTTTGGCTGTTACTTTTCGACTTTCAAGACGTTACAAATTAAGTTTTATTTAGTGACAATATTTAATTCAATCGACTGCACCAATTCATTTAATTTTTTAAAACATAAAGAACAATTATGCTTAAATTTACGAGCAATAAATAAAACAAATAGTTTTATAAATACTCTATTTTAATTTTTAAAAGGGCTCTTTGTGTAGCTGAGCTGAAATTTTATTTTTTCAAAACTTAACTTCTTAACCCAATTACCGTTAGATTTAAATGAAATCATAATATTGAAAGTGATTCTTAAGTCAAGTTCTAAACACTTCTGTTTAAAAATATAAATTAAATGTTAATAATTAAAAAATTAAAATTATATGGTAAAACTTAAATATAATGATTTTTACAGATCATCAAAGGACCTCATTAAATTACACATTAATCATTACAATGACCTCACTTTATACGCCCCCATAAACATCACCCTGTACCCAAATTAAGATTGAAGCAATAAAGTGCGCCAGCAGCATCCAACCAAACGCACAGCGTGTTTGCATGAATGCAAAAAGATTGCGGCACAAAAGGACAATAAAGCTGGATGGCGCCTTACCGGGTGGCGGGGTGTGAGAGTTGGTTTTAGATCAAATGATTATTATTAGGGGTCGTGATGTATAAAATGATGGCAACGTGTACCAGCGAACAGCCACACACCATTAAAGCGCATATTAAATGAAAAATGGTCGCTGTTAAAGTGATTCATTTGCTATTTGTCGTAATCATCGGTGGGCCATATAGATTGCCATTCTTCACTTCTTTTTTTACGTTCATTTATATGCACCCCTCAAACCCCATGGGCCATGTTGCCGATGTATGCAACGGGAGAGAGAGCGAGTTGCTTCGATATATATTACGGTGTGTCCCTGTTACTGTGCGAACAAGTATGAAATTGAAAGTATGGGGGCCAAGAGTTAAAAAGTTGTGCTGCAAAGGAAACACGAAGAATTGGAAGTTTTGGGGGTGGTGAAAAAAAAGACATTGAAAAAGTTTTCCCTTTTTTTATGTTGAAGAAACATATTTTGATAATGGATGCGAATGCGTTTAACATTATGTGCGTTCTTCGTCTTGGATCCTTGGTCTTTTTACTTGTTCATCTTCTTGCACAACTTGCTGCTGAGGAGATGAAAACTTTATATTTCCATTTATCCGTACGATACACCCGCATGAAGATTTGGTTGTGAACAAGAGGGAATGTAAAGAACATACTTTCGTTTCCAGTAATTATTTTAACTTAATTTGCATACAATTAAATTTAATAAAATCAACAACAAGAGATATTAAAAAAAAGAAGCTAAAGGGACAAAAACAATATTGTTACTTTTACTCTCGACTTTATCATCGCAGCAGCGTTCTCCTTTTTTGTTTTATTTTTTCGTGCGATTCTTGTACAATTTTTTATATCCAAAAGTTGGTTTTTCACATTTTGTGTGTGCTCAAATTAATACGTTTTTTATGGGTATTTTCTTCAGGTTGAGTGCAACTTTATAGACGAAAAACGATTTTCGTACGGGGAAAGAAGAAGCACCAAACATTGGTTGATACACATTAAAAAGTTTACCCATAGCATTTGGGATTGGTGAAGCAGAGGCGCATATGCCGCACCTTTTGGAAAATCTTACAGAAAGATTGTTGGTGTGTACAAGTTTTCAGTCAAATGATGATGGTTTTGTTATGGTAATTTTCAGTGTCATTGAATTCGTTATTTTTGATTATAGAAGTCATTCACTGGGTCCTGCTTCTTTAAAGCGTTTACATGTTAGGATTAGATGTCAGGGTATTGGGACTGGGATCTGGTGACTCAAGCAGATCTGATTGATGTGAATGCTTGTGGATTTTGGTTTTTGTGTTTCATTCCTTGGAGTGTTGCCGTGATTGGAGGAACGCAAATTCATTTCTTTTCACACCAGGGTCCAGAATTTTGATGTTTATTTAGTTTGTAAAGTTGTTTTTTTTTATTATTTCTTCTATGAAAAGAAAAGGGATTTAATAAAAGCAATACTTTGCTTGTCGGTCTACTTTTAAGAAAATACTGATTATTGAACGATAGGTAACTTTATTGAAATCATCCTCCATCTTGCAGCATCTGTCAAGCCGACACGCTATTGATTTTTAGTAATAACTGAAGATGTTATTTTCTTAGCCGACTTATGGGAGTCGATTAATCTAAATTTTAACTCTAACTTTATAACTTAACTTTTTTAGGCAATGGGTTTAAAATGGCTTTAATTCAAATCCATTATAACTATGTTACGATAACAAAATTTGTAATTTAAACATAATTTTCAACTAATTTTCCCACCCAAAAAATAAAGGTACACTACTACTTGACTTTAATTTTAATTCCATTGCATTAAACTCCACCCCACATAACAATTAAGTCGGTACAAATTTCAGACCAAACACTGCAGCCCTGCATTGTTTCGCGCGCACAAAGTTTGAAGCATTGCAATTAAATTGGACAATGATAATAGCCCAAACAAATTTGAAACACCTAATCGCATTAATGGCAAAATGCATCTCTTGTTTTCTGCAATTAAATTGGTGGAAGAAGATAAAATGCAAACTGTGTTAGCTTAACACGATGATTTAATGAATTAAATAGTTTTACGAAAAATTATCCACTTTATCACGCTAATAGATGTCATTTGTCGCCCGCACTTGTTGCATATTATGATACTAGCAACCATTAATATGGCTTCAATGTGATGCATACAGTTGGGAAGCTGCAGTTAATTGTAATTTAAATGTTGAATTTTGTAAAAAAATAAAATTTTAAACGCTTTTTTGTTGGCGTCCGTTTATAAAATAGCAATATAAGAGTAGAAAGTTGCACCAGTTTGTTGAAGGAGAATAACACACACAACTTTGTTTATAGTTAAGGTAAATAATTTTTGGATCACACTCCGTAAAATTTTGTTTACTCACTCACATCGAGATAAATCCTTTTTTATTTTGCTTCACTTTTGGGAACACTTTTAAGAATTATGCCCTTAAACCTTAAGCTAGTTTCTAAGCCTGCTTACTTAAATTTCGGTTAATATCTTGGTTGCAAAATACCATCCAAATTTAGATTGATAAATAATTTTTATAACAGATAAAATAAATAATAATTATAATTAAATAAGTTCTCAGTACGACTTCGTCAATATTCTCTTGAAGCATAATTTATAATTCAAAATTAATTCCTAGAAGTATTGACTGGCGGAATTAATGATTAAAAAACATTTATAGACGTTTTCTTTTATTAAAATTCAAAATTAAATTCACCCAACATAATTCATAAATATTGCAAATTGATACCTCAAAATATTATCCACAAACCTCACTTCATATATGACAACAATACTGAATCGTCAGGGAGTAAACCTTTTGCCACATCTTTCCACTCGTTCATTCCAATTTTCATAAAATTTGTTTAAAAAAAAAAAACATCAATTTTATATTAAAATCCAATGACATGGCATTGATGCAGAGGAAGCTTCAAACTTAACCCATCATTCAATAATTTCATTTTGTTTTTTTTTCCTCCTTATTTTTACCAAACATCTTGAGCCGCTCTGATAAATCGCTGTGATTGTATGTGTGTGGGTTGAACTCCTCCTTGAAACAAAATAATTGCGTCGTTATGAAATTTCCTTATTCAATAAAATTATTTTGATAACAAGAAATTTATGAAACAATCTTAACTCGATTTGTTTTGTTACAACCGTCTCAACTTTACATTGTTATAACTTGAAGCAGAACAAATTAATGCGTGCAATGAGATTTTCATTAAATTTGTATTAAAGTTGAAAATGATATTAACGGTGAATTCCGTTCAAACTTTAAGAGATGAATTGTTAAGGGTATTATCAAAACTCAAAAGGATTGATTGGGAAGACAAGGGCTTTTTTATTGTGTGTATTTCTATCATGAAGCTGAACTTGAACTAATAAGGACCAATTATGACTTTTTATACGTAAAACAATTCTTATCTTTTCGATTTGATTCCATTTTATTTTATTTTCATTATAAAAAATTCGCCCGGATGACGTCAAACTGTCAAAATAGTGTGTATTAATTATACTATATTACTGCAGAGTTTGGATCTACTTGGAAAATGTGATGCAGTTAGAAGATTTGCTTTTCAATACCAATAAAATAAATTAATTAATCGAAAAAAACATCAAATATCTCTTTAAATTTAAGGGACCCAATGATTTAAAGTTTATTTAAAGTACTTTAAGTTTATTTTTAACAATTCATCGTAATTAAAGTGTCCTTAAAATTCCTTAAATTTCAGAATAAAATTTGGTTTCACCCAAAAAAAAACCATCTCCACAGTATAACTTCAAATATAGCTCAAAAAATCCCAACAGCATGATGTTAAAAAAGGGTTTATCATCAAATCCTCTGTTCTAATTAAAAGAAATTAGATGAAAATGTAACACACCTCCGGTAACCATATACGAGTGTATACTAAGTGCACGAGATTACTCAAGCTTCCACCTAATTTGGCACAATGAATCAAAATAATTTGAATTTCTTTAAATTCACACACACCCGAATATCCACCCCCACATCATACGAGTCTGGGTACATGCAGACACGTCTTGAAATTTGCTCAAGTCCCGTACATTTATAATCTCAACAGCTCAACTCGTTTGTGCACCGCATCAACTCGACACATACATGCCACACATGCAGTGTACGTACATGAATGTCTGGTTGATTGTGTGTGTGGGAAATGGCTCCACTGGGTGCAGTTCCTTTTCATACATTCTCTCACTCGCAGTGACTATTAAGCTTAATTGCTGTGCTTCTTCCCCGCAGAAGGCAATTTGATTCGACTAAGTGATGGAAATAATCCTTTTGTAATCTTGTTTCCGGGCTATTCATTTTCGCCCTCACCCAACGACCATATTATATACTACACAGTCATCATCTTTCTTCGGTTAGCTGTTTTATGCAGATGAGAAAGCATTGCTTTGTGAAATGAAGGGGGATGAAATGTCGCCTTCACTTATTGTGTAGAAGACATCACATATATGTGGGGGGTGTGTGAAAAAATGTTTTAAATATCGCTAAAAATGAAGATTAAATCGCTCATGTGACAGTACTTAATATAATTGACAGTACTTTGAATACATCGCATGCGTACTTAAATACAAACATACATTGGGAACGAAAGTTATTGTAAATTTTTTGTAATCCCAGCCTTATGAGGATTAATTCGTCTCTGAAGCCTTTTTATTGGAATGTATGTAAAGTAAGTGAAATGGTGCACTGAGAGAAATCGAGCCCATTGACATTAATATTTTTAAATATCATTATAAAGTGGAAATATCAAGGTGGAAGATTTATTACAATAAGACAAATAAAGTCCAAAGTTCCCGGGCCGCGGAGGTTTGAAAAAATACGAAACTAAAACTTAATTTTCTTTAATGAATTATTATATTAATAAATTTAACACAATTAAAAAGCTCAATTAAAAAAATAAGAAATTAATAAAAGCGAAATAAAAATAGTAAAATTATTTCAACAAAACACCAATATTGGCCTACTCTGAAAATTATTTATTTACATTTTTTTTAATATGGAAATAATCTCTATTTTAATTGGTTCAATATACAAATACATAAATTTATACGGAAATTAAAATGAAAATAACCACTTGAATATATGTTAAGTGGGTTAATAAAAATTGAAGTGGAAACTTCAATATAAAAATATAAATATTAATTTGGATAGTTTGCGCAGCTTTTCACAGTCAAATTGGCGAGGTAAATCAATATATTATTTTCATAATAACTTGAAATCGCTACGTGTAGCCACATTGAATTATCAACTTAAAAGTGAATTTTAAGTGGAACCACTGTCTCAGTGTATTAATGCCAACATTTTAATTGCAGAACGATTTTAATTTAATCACAATGATGCGGGACTCCACATGCGGTAATCTGGTGGATGCAATTAAACCCGACTACACGCAGTTCCATCAATATACTTAATGCAAAAAGGGATTTACCTTAAGACTTCTTGCAATTTAAATTTGTTTATGAATGTGTCTCTCTCTCTCTGCGTCTGCACACTATTGAAAACTGTGGCAACTTACAAAATAAATTGCATTTCATTATAAGAGATTTGAATGAATTTCCGAAAACTGAGAAACTAAGACGATTTGTTGCTGCAACAGTTAATCGAAGCAAGTAAAATTTCTGCTATATATATGAAATGTAATTGTTTAAGTATACTGAAACTTTGTCTTTGTTCAAAATAAACAATACATCGACCATTCCCATCAACATCCCGCCCCAAAGTTAGTTAACAAATCCACCCGCATCTAAACATCCCTTCTAGCACCAACTTTGCATACACATATACACATCCAGCACCTTTATCCATACATACAGCAATAGTTACCTACGAATTCATAAAACAAAGATATGTGTAACGTGTGCACCAAACATAGAAGCTTAAAGCGCCTCACATGGTAACCGTGCACAGGAACTAAATTACACTAGAGGTATTCCCATTGCATTGCTTATTATCCTCCTACGGAATGGCGCATACAAATTCACACACGAACATCCTCCACACATGCCGACATGGCAGGATATATTTCCACCATTCACTTCCCAACAGCAACGCGTCTCCGGGTGAAATTTATTTTGTGTATATTATGCCCACGTCTACTTCGTTGAACAGGTGTACTGACTGTACTTTGTATAAAAGGATATTTGCTGCTCACACATAGTAGATATAGTTGCGGAATAATCCCCGTCTCACCCTCACTCCTTCCGCATGCTAAAAACAATGCAAGACAATAAATATTGTTCCTTGAAGCGCCTTTGTGTGTATTTAGATCTGCCTTTGTAGGTGGTTTCCTTTTCTGTGTAATCTCTCTGACTCGCATAGCGCGTCAACAAACCCATTTCATTCGCCCGCACCACTTCCCCCTGCCCCAAAAAAAAAACCTGCCAAGTTTAGCGCCCCACACATCAGGTGTATGTTGTAGATTGGGTAAATCCTATATAAATGTGCGCGGCGTGCATGCTCTATCTGTGTGTGATGTTAATGTTATAAAGAATTGGAACTCATCACATACAACATACCTAATGTGTTATATTATGTAGTGACCGTAAGGAGGTGGTGGCCGTGTCTGGATATAAACACGAAACAAGCTCGGGATGAATTTATGTAAGGAAATTATAGGGCGGGACGATTTAAAAACAAACAAATTGATAAATTATCGTCACGCAATGCGATTTCTCTTGTGATTCGCGCGTTCAACCAAATTTCCTTAAATCAATTTTGCCGGGGTTGGGTGAGGAGACGCAAAGTATGGTGTGCCTGTGTAACGTGGTGTTTGAGTGAGAAATGCGCGCGTGCTGAAGAATTCGTATTGCGATGGGATGAACTCTCTACTTTGTACCTATACTTTGATTTATGAACGTTATAAATTTGATTGTGTTTTCAATTTGTTTTTAAAGAATGAACTTGAAGAGGAGCGTGCATGTACACAAACAGAATTGGAAAAAATCACCTCATCTCTCATTCTGTTGATGGTTTGTCACCGATGAATACACAGAGAAGTTGAAAGGGAGAGAAGTGCACCGCCCGATTGGGTGGGTGGACCGTGGAATGGTGCAGGGGCGGTGGCAGCAAGCAAAAGCATCAGCAGCATTGTACAGGATTTGCCTGGAAAGGATAATATACCATAGGAAATTTTCTTTTATGTCTATGGATTTGCAAGTAAAAGGTTTAGATTGTCTTCTACTTTTATGGCAAACAATTACTCATGCAATGAAGGGCACAATATCCTCAATCATATTGCATCATTATTGTTTTTAAATACTTTATAAATTTTTTTTTTTTTACGCTTAACGTAACATTTCGGTCTTAAGCCATTTCAATTTAAATACAGAAATTCGACACATATTCAAATTGATTAATTCTCTTTTGAACAATTTATCATTTAACCAATAAATAATGCTTATTCTGCAAAAAGATTAGATTACATTAAGGTACCTAATCATTTTTGGTTCACTTAGCATAATTTATCTAATCCTCAAACCATTCCCCCTGGGGCTTTAAGTTTAACCTCGGATTGGCATTAATGGGTAAACAATTAGACTTTAATACTTTTGTGGTCTTTTATTAAAGGAGTTTAATGCATCTAACTTTAATTGAATACAGTTTATCTTTGTATTTAAAAACCGCCTACATCTATGCAATTGCAGACTTATTGGCCTTTTTTTTCTCTTCTTAAATTGTTGACGTGTAAATCAATTTTAATTATTTTTTATATACCATTTGTTGTTCTTTCAATTTTTTAACCATCATGTTTTCTGAATTAGTATTAAAAATATATAACAAATTTTTTTTAAAATCATAAAATCATATTACATGATTGCTCGAAATTCCACCAATTGATAAACTGTGTAGACATCACTTTCAAACCCATTGATTGCAATTCGTTCATAATTAAAATCACTCAAATTCCATATACAGTTGGGCCCCCTAAATTCGCATTCACTATTTAGATTCCAGCAGTTGGTTCTTGCTCACACACTACAACTGCGTCCGGTGGGATAAACAAAAAAGAAAAAAAACTATAACGCTCACCGAAAACGCCCAGCTTAATACTATAACTAGCACGACTAACCTTAATAGCCCTAACAACAATTGAATCATTTGTAAAAAAAAAAAAAAACTAACGAATTGCCACTCGAGGCATGGTCGATAAAAATACCGAAAACAAATTTCAATTCAAATACCGGCTGGCTGGGCGCGCATATATACACTTAGAGGATGATGGTCGTGGCAAAAAACGCAGCAGGAGGAGCAGCAGTAGCATAGTGTTTGTTTTGTGCATGTACAATTCGCCCTTTTCGCGCGTCTAAATTCCAAATTGTTGCCATAAACACAAAAATTGGCGAAAAGCATTTTGGGGGGGTTGGGGAAGCGGATGGTAGGGGACAACCAACCCAATGAATAATAAATAATCGAACCATATACCAAGTGGAGCATTGACGCAGAATAATAAAAAGAAAAAAAAAACAAACAAACAAGAAGTGAAAATGTCGGTGAAAAATATTGGGATCGGAAAATGGGAGAAGTTGGGTTTTGGGAAGAAGCGAGAAATCCGGCTCACACACGGAAACACCGAAAAACGTTCAGTGGAGGCTTTGGAGAACATATTATACGCGGCGACACAAAACAAAAAACACCATCCACCCCACTCACACTCCTGGCCGAATATTTGTGGAGGTGTGCGACGAGGTGAGGTGGGTGCGGGCACGCGGATGACACACGAAACAAGAAATCAGATCGAAATTGGAAAATTTATTGCATTGTTAAATAATGGTATAATATTTTTTGATCGAGGGCGGTTTTTTATATTCATTGAACAGCGTCGGGTTCCACCCATACTTGCTGCCCTGGCCACACCAAACACGATCTCCCACTTCGTGCCAAAAATACTATATGCGAGTATTTTATAACGTCCGGATAGTAAAAATATTGCTTAGCTGGGAATATGTAGTGGCGGGTATGTGCAGGGCAGAGGGGTGGAATGAATGCAAACGATTCCGGCCAATACGAGGAGGCCCCGCGCTGCAGGAGGCCACACAACTGGGCATGGGGTAATGCAAATTAAAGTTATGTGACAGTCCGATATGCTATTAAACTAATAAATAAATTTTGCACAAAAATCATATGCAATTTACGTACGTACAATATAATATGGACGCGATTTGATTTGACGTGGACAAATTTTAAATGAATTAAAATAGTAATCAATTAATTGTGATTTATTCAATGCAACAATACATCAATTGGATTAAATTTGTGTGTGTTTCCGCGAGCATAAATACAAATACAGCGGAATTGAATGAATAACGTGAATGGGTTTTAAAAAAAAATGTTTTCATCAGAATCGAATTATCGTTGTAGCTTCAAATGGGTCCCTGCGTCTGCCGTTTAGGCATTGCACTGGTCGACTCGAATATGCATTTGCCTGCAATTTCAAAATCAATCAAATTAATTTTTACTAGTTTGATTGCATTTTTTTAATGGAATTACAATTTTAATTTCATGCTTTTTGATTCTTCATTGAGGGTAGAGATGTTTTTAAATATTTCAGGGTAACTACTACCATACATTTATTTAAATTTATGAATTTATTATATTATTATGGCGAAATGGTTAAAACAATTTTCAAATTAGCTGTTATATATAGAATATTTTAATTTGTTTCATTAATTAATTTATTTACACTTTTAAGAACTTTTTTTTTCTTAATCCCTTGTTGCACATTGGTATTCTTAAAAAACTACTTCGCGAGGTGTCAATTTATATAGCAATAATATAGAATATCATAGTACCCTAAAACTAAGAGTTTATGAATTTTTTTCGTTATAAAAATATGACCTTGAGTTTTGAAATTTTGACCTTGAAATTTTCAGAAAGTTTTCTTATCAAACGAATAATATCAAACAAAATTTTTTTTTTCAAATAAGGTTTCTGAAATATAAAAAGAATGACCTTGAATTTAAAAGTTTTCACCTAAAAATGTTCAGTAAACTTTTTTAATTAATCAAGAGCAACTATAAGGTGAAAAATAATTTCAAAAATATTCATTATATTTTTACATCGGAAAGCTTAGAACGATTTGTTTTAGTGTTTTAACTTTTATTACATTTTACCTTTTTATAACATTCATAAATTTTCTGATCATTTAAAGGTCAACTTAATTTTAAGGTTTCAATGTCAAATAATAAATAATAAACAATAATATGTATTGAATTAAGAGTCATTAAAATTTCTTCGAACGAAACAAGAAGAAGAGTTATGAATTATGATAAATTTGTATCGTCCTTCCAAAAATTAAAAGACTTTATATCCTTTTATAAGTATATTTAAATCAAGAATTAAAAAGTAATTAATAACTTTGCGACCATCCATTTTTTGATTTCTACGTCTTCTAAAAATATTCAAAAAACACTTTTACTGTCCGTCATGATGCCTTTAATTTATTTCCTTAAAACGATTGGAAATCAGTTAATTGGATCCAATTAAATTTTCACTTTAATACAAATTTATGTAAAGTCAATTTAAACTCATCAAAGTAAGTTTTTGTAATCATGAAAATATTTGTAGCAGGACAATATTTATTTAACATTATTTATGCAAACAAAAAAAAGTAAATTGTGTATTTTAAAATGAACGTGAAGTCAAATAAATATTATATCAACAATAACAAAATATTTTAATATTGTTAGTTGCAATTTGTATAAACTGAAAAGACTATAAACCCTTTTCATTAGACATTAAATAAATAATTAATATAAAGTATACTGATATAAAATTGTAATTAATTATAACCAAATATTGCAGTAAAAAAAAAAATTCAATTAAAAAAATTACAACAACAAAAAAAATCGATTAATTGATTACCACCCACAAACAATCTGCTGGTAATTGCCGGGATGTGCTGACCATAATATTATCCATAAAATAAAATCAACAGCCATAAATAACAATTAATTACAATGTTCATTAAAGAGAGTTTTCAATATGTCTGCGGCAATTGCACATGCCAGTAAATCTTTCAAAAGCCATTACCAATCAACACACTGCATACCTAGCAGTCTAGCCCACATATTATAATTCCCATACCAGTTACCCTTCATCTCCCTCCCCCCGTTTAAATGGAACCGTTATATTCGAAAGTTTTATTAACACACGGAGTCACGGAATCGAGTAGCCGGCTTGAATAATTGAAGTCATTCGTTTTGATTGATTGACGGTTGTTCTTTCAAAACGATCTGCAATTAAATGATTCAAATACGGATGGCATGTCCTTACGCTCTCATGGGAGAAGAGATGCCGGTGTGGCGAGGCGTGGCTCCACTTTAAACGAGTTTTTTTTTATGAAAAATATTATTTTTGTATTTTGTGTTTGTTTATAAACAACGTCGCACATATTTTTAGAATGAGAATACAAATAAAAATTAATAATTATGTAAATTGAACTTAACATAAGTTAATCATTTGGGAGTCGAAACTATTTTTAGTAGATAATTTGTTGTGTAATTAGTCTTTGATTAAATAGGGCAGAATTTGATTTATTGAATATTTTGAAATTGACGTTAGTTTTAATAGGTCGTGAAATTTGTCATTGAATTTGTTAATTACAATGTTATCCTTTTTCCACATCAGATACATAAATTCAGAAATTTTGGTTTAAGAGTTCAGTCAAAACAATTAATAAAATTACTGCCCGTGATAGTACGTATTTACACAAAGGGATTACAGCCACTTGCAGATGGGATTTCATGTGTCAAGGCGTTCCTTTCGAAAATACGTGAAGCAGATTTAAAGATGGATCTGAAAGAGAGAGTGAATACGAAAAATATTCTTAAATATCAAAGGACGTAGTACACAGCGTAGTTATTATATGTGGTGGAAATCCAAGCAAGATCACTATCCCAACTGACAATCACTCAATGTATTACTCTCTGAAATATAAAACTTTAACATAAAATAAACAAATTTTTTAACTCATTTTTTTTAATAAAAATATTTCATTTTCTATAATAAAAATATATAAATCAAGTGCAAGCAACGGTCTTGTTTTATATCATTTATAATTAGAACAGTTTAAAAAAAAAAAAAAAATGAAGAAGTACGATACTGTCACTTTGTGAATGGAAGTTCATCTGGCAGCATCTTCATTGCGAAGTTATAAGGAGCAAGATCTACACTATAAATAATATAACAAAACCGTTGCCAGCTCTTGGACTATTAAAACTGCCATGCTCAAATAAGGAGAAAAATAAATTTATAGCACTTGATTTATACTTTAAGTAAGAGTAATTCCGTGCTATTGAGATCACATTTAAATTATTTCAATTAACTATTGATTTATAATTTAAACAGGGACATTTCTCTAGTCGACAAGAGGCTCCGCTCTTTTTAAGGAATAAATGCAGGACGTTGCAACTTGCAACACTGGTTGGCAATATAAACTAAGAAAATTTTATTAAGCTAAAAGTTAAAACCGTACATAGTTAACATACGTATAGCAAGCCGTTAAAACTTAGAAACTGACTAAATTATTAAAATCATTAAACATTTTAAAACGCTGGCCGCAAGCGGCGTAGAGTAATAAATATACCGAATGAGTAAACGGAAAAGCTTATTTTGTTGTTGTATTGCATGCAAAATAAAAAAAAAAATTAAATGAGATCTCAATAGAATGCGACTTGGCCTATAGAAATTAAAAATTAATAATTAAACAGTTGTAGAGAAGAGCATAGCAAAAAATGAATCCAAAAAATGAATTTTACTTTTGCCGCTCTTGAACCAATTTCTTGTACGCCGCGCGCTCCTAAAATAAATAAAATGAAATAAATTTTCGTTTTTAATTCCCAATTAACAAAAAAACTTACCGTTAGGGACAAAGAATTAATATAAACCTTTAGGTCAGCAATATATTTAGCTTTCATTTCTTCAATGGTGTCTTTATACTCGTCAACAGTTGTTTGGTCCAAGCGTGCAAAGTTCTTCTTTATTTTATTGGCACTTCCAGTATAAACAAATTGCCTATAATATTCCAACTCAGTACTGGAAAATGAAGTTTACAATTAAAAACGGAACATAAATAATACAAATATATTCTTACCCCGGTGGCATTTTCGGCTCTTGTAATTTACTGCCTTTGGTTTTTTTAATGGGACTTGGTAATTCGTCTTTTAGACTTTGCAATCGAGTTCGGCCTTTAATTGGTGATTGTTGACTACTAGAACTGTCCTCTTTGTTCTCAGCCAAATAGGTACTTATAGCACTTTTTACCATAACGCTGGAAGCTTCATCACTCTCGCTGCCGGAGTTTTGATAACTGTTTTGACTTGTTTCAATAACACTCGCCTTTTTAGTCTTAGTTCCGTTCAAGCTTTTGTTGAGCGACATCCGCGAACGCTTTTTTGTTTTGCTACTGCTATCATCGGTAGGCTCATCCTCAGTGGAAGACAATAACGAATTTTTCCTCTTTTTCGTAATTATATCTTTGACAATTTTGTTTGGCTTTGGGTTCATCTCCCATTCATTGTCTTCACTCTTTTTCGGGCTTGCCCATTTGTGGTCAATTTCATCAGCCAACTCTTCATCTTGGCTGGACTGTGGTTCCACCTTAATTTCAGTTGATTTTGGCAATTTTTTAGCCGGTTCAGTATGGCGGACAAGCTTTTTGTTTTCAGCTGCTTTCTTTTTTCCGGGAGTCAATAATTTAAGATAGTCCTGGAACTTTTCTTCATATGTTATCCATTCCTGTTTTTTTATAAAAAAAGTACTATTTTAAAAGGGAATATACAATCAATTTAATAATATAAATTACGGCATCAACTATGTCAATATATTTTTGTTTTGACCCCGCAGACATCGTCTTCCACTTCTTCAACCAAATGCCACGCATATCAGAGAACGACAAATTTTCAGTTGGTTCCTTGGCGTATTTTTCAAATTTGGCGTCTAAAAACACAGTGTACGCATCTCTTGGTTTTGTTGGCGCCTTGTGACTTCGCGCAAGTATAGCTCGATCCTCTTTTATTAAATTGGTTAAACTGTTGTGTTTTAAATATTTTTTAATCCATACCAGACGTTCTTCATCAGAAAGTAATTGGTAACGGAAAACGCACATCTCCTCCGAAACTAAAAAATGATCAAATAAATATATTAAAAATATTTTACACAAACGACGATTTCAACTTACGATAAGGATCCTCTTGCCTCAAATGACCACTGAACATTAGCAGCACTGGAGAACTCGTTACTTTGTTTACTTTTGTTTTTTTCCTTTGTAATAGAAAAAGGCAAATAAAATTAAAAAATTCAATACATATAGAATATTAACTTACTTATAATCAGTTAACGCATCTTTATAGTTTTTTTGTCCGGCTTCGAACTTCTCTTCGTACACGCGCTTTTCTTTTGGCGACAATTTTCCAAAAAGTTCGGCACACTTTTTCAAACAATTGGACGCGCCGTACTTTTCTTTAACAGTTTGATAGTTTTCCGAAACATAAAGATTGTAAGCACTGGCCGGACGAGAGGGTTTTAAGTTGCTTATGTCACTGGCATCCACCATCAATTCTTCTAGCGTTCTAAATTTCCTCACTTTTCTCAGGAGTTCCTTAGTCATTGCATGACATTCATCAGCAGAATATTTTCCAAATGCAACTGCATTGAAATCCATTGATTTTATACACACATCGTACCGCTGTTGTCTACCCTTTTCAGGAATACATGCTACAAGTCTTTTGATAAGGGTACTTTTGTCTTCGATGGGCCAATAATTTGTACATGCGGGCAAATCAGCTTGCACTTCATCAACGGCTTCATCTTCATCATCGTCACTATCCTTATTCTGATTTAGAATATCTAACAAAATAAATTTAACAAATTGTCAAAAATTGTATAAACAGGGATTAAAAATATAAAAAAAATCAAATGTACCTGGAATGCGCTCTTGGTGCAGTGACATTGAACGTTGACGCATTTTGCCCAAAGATGATTTGCTGTTTTAATAAAAATGAGTAAACGTCAATCAAATTCGGAAATAAAAATAAAAATAAATTTATCTTTCTTAATACACATCAAATTTGGAGAACAAAATGTTAAAACATTATGTTGAACCATCTCATATATATATTAAGGTGGGCTAGGATTGAAGCCTTATGCTTCAGTAGCACCCCGACCTATAAGGTCTTTTGTGCCATCACGACTTTAGTTATTTCAAAGGCCCCTTAATTTCGCGTGTGAAGTTGAGGATGTCTGTGCCGGACTCGTCAACTTTCTAGAGGACATGAACTGCCGTTTCGGAGTTTTCTTGGGATAACCTACATTCATGCATTTGCGAGATCTTAATTTTCTATATGTGGTAATTATGATGACAATGACCAGGGAGCAGTCCCACCAGCAATCGGATGCCTTAATGGCAGCTTGACTATATGATAGGATGAATTTTTTTGGATCTTTTAAGAGAGCATGGTTTTTGCGTAGATCTCTTAATGGCACACAGTTCAGTTTGGTGGGCTTCTCATCAAACGATGTCCCTCTCATAGTTTGTTGGTAAATATCTTTTGGATCAAAGGAAAGTCCCGCCAAAGTAAAAGTGAGGTTATAAACAATCCGGATATAAAAACAAATTCATTGCTTTATATACGTAGCTTTTTAAATCAAAAAGACACTTGAAAACACTTTTAAATCCTTTCTATCAACAAAAAGACACTTATTTCCCTATACTTTTGTTGCTGTTTAATGTTTTAGAAAAACTCTAAAAACTGTAAAAGAAAGACGTGAAACTTTAAATATTTTTTGGTTAAGCTTACCGGTTCATTACTGATTTTTATTAAATACACAACACTCAAATATGCTTTTATTTTTAATTCTTTTTGTACAATAGTTTAATTTAAAATAGATGTTTTTAATCGTTAACTATTCATGCACGATAATCAGAGCGCGTTGTCAATTATAATAAATTTAATCACTCGACAATCTGACAAAAAGTCAAAAGATATGGAAAAAAATTAAACGCAACACGCTGGTTCAAAACATAAATCACACAATTGGACAGCGTTCCCAGATTGTTTTGCTCAAAAAGTATGAGTTTAATTAAAAACAAAAAAAACAATATTTTTTTGATATTAAATGAAAGGCATTTAAGAAAAACATTTTACTTTTTAGTTAGTAACAACTAAGTCCTGCCACTTTAGCCATCAAACCATCCTAACTGTTTTGTAGTTTGATATAGTGGGAATACGAAGAAGAA
This sequence comes from Sylvicola cinctus, assembly GCA_963854165.1. NCBI lineage: Eukaryota > Metazoa > Arthropoda > Insecta > Diptera > Anisopodidae > Sylvicola > Sylvicola cinctus. Next base: position 10,367,018 of record OY974082.1, read on the forward strand.
ATTCATACAATTTAAATTGCTCATAGAAAGTAACATTTAAATTATTATTTATATTGTGGAAATTCATCTATTAAATTGATATGCGTTCTTGAGCAGCAAAAACAATTCAAGATTATAAAAATAATTTTTAAAAAGTCATTAAAAGTACTGAGTAAGTCCAAAGATGTGCTCTATGCGCCATCTTTGAGAACAATATTGGAGCTGTTGTACCAACCTTCAAACTTAATATCAACAATAATAAAGCAATTTTTTCTATATTCCTTCTTCAAGTTTAATTGGTTATGTTTTGTTCGATAAAATCCAAAATAACTTGATTAGTAATTGCACAATCTTGATAAACTAAAAAATTTAGTATAAATTACAAAAGTTGAAAATTGTGAAATTACTATATTGAACTACTTTTATACGTTGCCAGAATACAACACATTTTATAATTAATTAATCAATGATTGTAAACTTTAATACAGACAGTACAGTCACTGATTGCAACGATGTCTGCTGAATTACAAGAATAATAGACAACATCCGAATCCAAGCGTCTGGGTAAGAAGAAAAGAATTGTAGCGACGATACAAACGTCGTCAGTGGGAGGATAGGAAGCCGATAGATGAAAGGCGTGTGAAAAAAAAATGACGCTGAAGATCGCATTAAACGAAAAAAGTTTTGCATCCTTATGAGCTACTCTGGTTTTGATTACTTTGGAATGCAAAGGTATTAAACTAGTCATTATTAAGAAGATTTTATTTCTTTACACAATTAATATTATTCTTTCAAGAAATCTTGAAATGAAATGAATTGAGGAGGACCTTTTGTCAGCAATGTTGAAGCGTAAATGAATTAACGATGAGATAAATCAGAAGGCGCAATTAATGCAGTTTCAACGAACTGCTCGAACTGATAAGGAAGTCTTATGCAAGATAATATATTTCCCTTAAACTAAACGTAATAGGTTTTTAATTAATTTCATATCAATTGTTGATATTACAATATCATTTTGGATTATGTTTCAGCTGAAGCTTTGGATTACAATAACTGAAATAGTGAGCAGCCTGAATGCATTCGTGGTTTGTGTTTAAAGCGTGTCACCAAATGTTTCAACTCGAAGGAGTACATTGTCGTTCGCTCTTCACACGGAAGAAGTCCCAATTATGGATTATCGCGTACCAGCTGATAAACTAGATACAGTTAATGAAGTCCTTGAAGGAACTAAAAGCTTTTAAGCACATTTTTCTTAACTTTCTGAGAAGATCATATTATAATTATCGTGTTTAGACTTTCATAATCAAGATTAAGTATAAAAATGAGATCACAACTGTAAAAGTATTTGGTTGAATCATATAATAAACGTCTTAAAAATATTTATAAAATTATACATATTTGTATTTACCATAACCTTTTTGTAAATTAAACAATTTTATGCAATTTATTGTTTTTCACTTTGTTTTTCAATACACTTTGTTTTCCGTGACGTCGCGATTTCTCCTCGAGTCCTTGTTTAGTTTTAGCTTGGTTCTCTCTTATAGTTTAGACATCAAAGAAATATCATCATCAAAGACGAAATCCGTTTGGTTCTAAATTCTTTTTTACCTTCCAATTAAATGTGATGTGTCACTAACCTTTAATCACCTTGGAGTGACAACATCATTTTACTGCATGTGAAAACAATTGAGTGCAAATTTGTGGCAATCGCCTTTGTTTGTGCCTCATTTTCGGAATAATTACACAAAGTATGCAAATTGACAATTCCTTGTGTTGATTTGTAATTGTTTATCACACCTTTTAGAGGAAGGTTAATGAATACATCACAATTAAATATTGATAATGCGTTAACTGTTGTTTGTGAGTTGGTTGACAATTCATTTCACGTACGATTTGCATTGTCCTTTCAAGGGCAATTGATTGGTTTTCATTATTAAAATTTTTTTAAATCCCATTTTTGCATTATTTTATATTATTTTAATTCGGAGAAATAGTTAAATAAGTAATTGTTCATTTAAAAATGGATCACTGAGGCTTGGTGAATCGTTGGTTTTCAGAAAAAATGTCACTTCAAAATAAAATTGGTTTTTCTAAGTGAATTTTAAATTGTGTATACAAAGAAGTCCTGAAAAAAAATTTTGGAAGTGCCTAAATTTAATATTTAAATTAAAACTCTTACCGTTTATTGAATTATTTCATGAAATGTCTAATTTTATTTAACTCAACAGGTGTTAAATTAAAAAGACAAACAAAACATGTTGAAACCACAAAAAATTTCACAATATGACCACAATTGAATCAACCCCAAGTAATTATCGACAAATCATTTGAATTATAATATAAATCATGAATTTTATTGCAATACAAAAACATGTCGACTTAAGATTTAAAACCACAAATAACAACCGTCATCAGTGGCATGAATTGCGCGGTATTAAAAGGTGACAATAACTTATATATTTGTTCAATTTGACGCGTTCTTCCAAACCAAATATTAAATAACGTTTTTATTAAGTTTGTTCAATTTAGTTTTGATGATTAGTTTACAATGGCGACATGTTGTAACACATAATAAGCCTATGTCCAGCCTTTGTCATTGAATCATCTCAATTTGCTTTGCATCCACAACATTTGAATACCATATTTTAGATTTTAAACGTATGCACAGCGCAAATATTGACTCATTGGCTTCAGGAACATGCTGCAGAAGAACAGCAGGGCACTAAACAAGATGACAATTGCGTTGAAGAATAAAATGAAGATGACTGCGGCGAATATTGTGAGGTACATCACTGAGTTGTTATCATATTAAGCTGAAGATTAATTGGTTGTGTTTGGCTGAAAATGATAAGAAAGTAAATGTATTATTAAATTGTGAATTGAAATGCCGCTCAATTTGTGACTTAAAATATTGCAATATTTGCTCAAGGTCTGAGAGACTTCCCAAATTAAATTTAAATACATTTAATTATGTCATTTTAACAATGACCACTAAGTCTACTAACTATATTTACTGCAATCCAAGCACATCAAATTAAATAATAGTTTAATACAAAAGACAGCCTCTGTAACCTCGCCAAATAGCTTTGGTTGCTGTTTTGTGTAATCATGGCATGAAACGGAAGCCGCCCAATTTGGTCAGCTGGTGGATCTGTTTTGGATATCACGACATACACAGCCAGCGTGACAAGTGTGGACACAATAAACACTGTCTGTCGTGCACCCACAGGCCACAATATTATCTATTATGAAAAGTAAAAAGACAACGCGGCGCGGCATCGCGAACAATCATTGTCTGCGTAATGAGACACAATTGCGGTCATAAAAGACGTCTTTTGTTTGTTTCATCAATAGTTAGTTACATGAATTAGCAATTCGAAATGAAAATTAATGGAGCCTTGAGTCATGACTTTTGGGTAAACTAATTAAATTCAGTGGTTAAAGAGGGCGAACTGTAATCATTGTGTCACATAAAATGCAATTGATCGGCGGGGTTCATAAATAAAACCGTGTCAATCCTTTTTTTTTGTATTTTTATTGAGATAAATTGGCAAGGACATGTTGTGGGCTATAAATTGTAATTAAATAGTTCTGATTTATGAGTTATTAATTATTATATTTAATTTAACTTCTTTACCAATGTGTAACTGAATAAATAATTGATTTAATCTAAATAGCTATTTCATAAAGATAAGAGTTTTACAAATTAATGCAATTATGAGAACCAAAATAACTTCGACTGGGAGGGTAGTGTTCGAAAGGGTCCCAAGATATTGGCAACATTTATTGGAAATCATTGTAGCCTTGCTTCCCCGTACATTGTAATTGTTACAGGAAAATTTAAGTTTTATAATCGTGTCTCAAATAAAATTAAAAATTGTTACATAATGATGCAGAAACTCATCAAAAGTTTATTGTTTCGATTTTATATCCGTACATACGTTTTACACTTTAAAAGTGATATTTTTTTAAATTCAAGAACAGCCAATTTTCACAAAAATTTGAATTTTCCTATATACAAAACTGGCATAAGTTTTTGGATCATCCTTGAATACTCATGATATGCAGAATAAAATTCTAAGTAACTTTTCCATACACATACTCGAAAAAACTATTAGGAATTGTGGGTGTTTTTTAACCTCAAAACTAAAGAAAACGTAATAACTGCAACTTAAGCTTTAATACATTTAAAAAATTTAAACTCTCTTTTTTACGACAATGGGAGGCGATGGAAATGGTTTAAAGTAGAAGCTCAAAGAGTAGAAGTGTCAAAAATGTCACTCAATTCCATAGGACTTCAAGCCACCGATTGATAGCTCGATAAATTCAAAAAAACATCACGGAATTCGAATATTTGACAGTATCCGATGAAAAAGTTTCCCGTAATATGATGATTTTAAAAGGAAATCATTGTTGGAATTTAAATTTTACCGGAACCAATCTTTAACTAACCGAACAAGGAAATCGTGATTCTGCGGCGAATCAGGCGACAAGCTGTTTTTAGATGATTATTGTGATGTAATTCTAGTAAATAAAACAATTTAATTATAATTCTATTGTTAAACTAATCCTAAATTAAACTTAGACTTGTGGATTGAGCTGTTTTTTTTTAAATTAGTTCAATTGGGTTCCTTCCGATTGCTTTCCGTAATTGCAGTCATCAACAAGATGAACAACTTTGCTCAACATTGCAAGATCATGTTCCTTTTTTTAATGTTAAAACAGTTTGGGGTTGAAAATAAACTCCGAAATTACTTAATTTTCGGTTACGGATCGTTTTTTTTTGGATAACCTCTTGTACAAAGTAATATGTCGCTTTCCCTGCAACGTAGTTTTTTTATATTTATTCTATGGTTACAAAATTAGCATTTTATTTAGGTTTTGTGAAGTTTGTAACTTAATTAACGTTAAAACAATGATTAATCCATAACATTTTAGGTGTCCATCCCTACCATCCATGAATTGTATTTTTAATTACAATTATTTCGTTACAATCGCATTATTTAAAAGGCGTCTTTTTTCATCTTAAATGTAATCTCAGCTGTTTGAAAGAAAACACAAAAAGATACACGGAAGAATTCAAGAATTCAAGGTTAAAGTTTGTATTATTGATCAATAAATTAAATGCAAATTAATTCAATAATTTTTCGGCTTTCATGAATATGAGATTCACCGCGCAGCTGGTTGCTGATAACTATAAGTGATAAGCTTAACTTAAATAGCCGCACAATATTTTTTTTGGTAAATTAAGTAAACAAACGATTTTTAATCAATGACGCTTTGGGTGTAAGTTTAATTATACTTAATCTTATTAAGATTGCAGGCACTTGGTTTGCATTGCAAAATAATGTCTAAACAAACATTGAATGACGACGTTGTCGGTCTCGTTTCTTTAAAACAATGCTACGAAAATATTGTTGTTTCTTGTTAAATATTTAAATTTGTTTCACTGGAGTTTTTTTTGCTCGTAATATGTACTTTAAAGTGCACTTTTAATTGTTTATGTTTTAAATGTTTTAAACCGTTCTCGTACACTCAATTTAATTACCGTCGTTCTTAACCATTTAATTTTATTTGTCACTCATTAAAAACACTTTAAATCGTCGTTTTTCGTTAATGAAATTTTATTTTCATAAAAACAATCGCATTTCACTGAAGGCGCCCACCCATTATCAACGATTGGGACCAAACTAATCGCGGTTCGCTTCGCTTGCATTATTATCTCTTTGACAATAAAAGTTGCGCTTGACTGTCGGCACAATTTTACTAATTATTTAGTTGGGAGTAAGTAAGACACCGGACACTGTTTCATGTTTGTGCCTCACACACTCTGCTGTCCAAAAAACACTGCTCGTATGCTGACACAGCGACATTGCGCAAACTGTGAGCAAAGCAATTTTTGGTGCCAAACAAACGCTGCGATCGCAAGCGGTTTAATGTTTGTGTATCACAATTCACAGCCCGCGTTGTGTCTAGAGATGAATAGACCTCAGACTGTCTTGACTTGCTAGACATGTTTTTGATTGTTTGTGTTGTTCATTTTTTTCTATAGCAGATTAATGACGAGAGCGAACGTGCGGCAAAAAATCAATCATCAAAACAAAATAATAATAATGTTGGGAAGGTCACTTCCAAAAATTCTAAGTGCGAATGTAATTTTTGGTAATAACTTCAATTTAGCGTGGTTTTGTTCTTAAATTACGTGCCAGCAACAAAATATTATTGTTAATTCAAACTCAAGATTTGTAGTGATCTCGGAATAATTAATTTTAAGTACTTAGGTGATAATTAAGTTTTTAGTTCTTGAGTATTCAATTTTGAAACTTTAAAAACTTACAATTACGAGTATTAATTTTCCAACAAATTCATTTTTGTTTTAATTGGAATTCGTAAACAATGTTTATTTTAATTAGAGTTACAAACATTTTATTAAAATTACAAAGATCAAAATAGAGAGGTCACAAATGTAAAATGTAAGGGTTTTTTACTTTTATGATAAAATTTTAAACAATAAAAATACGGACAGCAGGCAAAAAACAGACGCTTTTTGCCATCTTGGTTTCATATAAAATTTTGAGCAAAGGTTGTCGCCCGATGTTTTTGGCTGTAATTTTTTTTATGAATTAAACCCGTTGGTTCTGTTTTTTGGATTATATGTACTTGATGTCATAATTTTATAACATTAATTCGAGAAAATGATATCATACAAGTAGCCGGCGTCAGAATTGACAACTACTTTTTATAGAATTTTCCATTACTCTTGATAAATTCTCGCATGCTTCACGAATATTCTGTTTGAAGTTTTAAAAAGTCTGAGGCTTGTTCTTCAAAAAATCCAACAAAAAGAAGTTTGGATCTGTTAAATCAAGCGATCTTGCCTACAATGTAAGTCTACAAAACGGGACAAAATAACGCCTTCAGAATTTTGATTGCACCCACAAAGATGGAAGCATCACCGTCGAATTATTTCGAAAATATCGAGGAAATTTTTTTTCTTGATCACGCGTATTTTGTATCTGAACGCCACCCTGTGCATAAATTTATTTGTTACAGGATTCCCCATAAAATAGGCTATATTTCTGTAGGCCTTTTTGGAATTTGTCATTAAAATATTTAATAAAATGTTGCATCTTACATTGTTTAGTCGTCTTCATTTAGAAAAAATGAAATTGTTTAAATTCTTCCGAATTTTAAAAACAGATTTTTAAAATTAGTTTTGGGAAATTCCCTTTCACTAAAAAAGGTTTATGAAATTGTCATCAATGATCTACAATACATCTAATTAATAAAGGAGCTATTCCAAATCAAAATTCCTTCAAATTTCCTTCGAAATAGAATTTATATGACGGTCAATTTGAATTTTAAATAATTTGTAATTTTTATAATATAATGATTATAATAATATATTAATTGAAGTTAATTGCAACCGAATTTCCAAAAAGTCAAAAATGAATTAAAAAAGCAGTGATTTGCTTGATAATTTAATTGTTGACATCATTTCCAATTATAATTACTGCTTCTATAACTTTAAAGCAACCTTAAATCATAAATTATGTGAATCAAGTCATTATTTAATTGACGTGAACTTAAATACAACCAGAAAAATTAATCAGCAAATAATGTGTCAATGTTATACAAGTAATTATACAATAACAATTAAAACACTATTAGCCATACAATTAGGTTGAATCTGAAAACGCTTATAGTTTGTTAATATTAATTTCATTATCACAAAAATTAATTCCCTAACTTGGCACTAAAATAATATTGTAGAAAACAAATTAGTAAAAATACAAAATAGAAAAAGGTTTAATGAATGTCCAATTTTTATTACTCCAATAAAATAAATCCGGGAAAACCCAACGCGTAAACCACTTTTTGAATGAGCATTATTGATCTGCCCAAATAATGTCACTTGCTGTGTCCATTTTATTACACCCCATATAGTTTAGTTTGGAAATTGCTCCCACAATATTGCTTTGTTCTTGACCTCAATAATTATGCACACAGTGTGTGTAATTTACATGAAACAATGTGCGCCTGAAAATATTTCAAAAAAAAGTTCCAGAAACTTTCGCACCACGCATGTAAAACACATTCATTGCCAAAATCAAATATTTAAAAATATGTACACGGTCGTTAAACTTAAACTAATATTTTTTTACGTTTGTCGTACGTTAGGTGGTGTTTATTGCCTCATTGTCACACCTTATATCATAGTCAAATAAGTTTTACTTTCATGGTGTGGACTGTGGTTTATGGACGATGGCTGGATATGAAGAAATGCATATTTGTGATTAACTAGGCACAGATTTTTGTTTTTTTGTATTTGATTTAAATACACAAAAGCCTATACAACAATTATTTTGTACTCACAATAATAATAAAGTATATATTTATGTTATAGGAAATAACAATATTTTTTATTCATTAAAAAAAGGAGATGTTTTTGCAATTCTTTAATCGAAAAATAAAAATAAAATGCAATGAACGATAAAATTAAAGATGCATTTATTCACATTCAAGGAACTTTGATTAAGTATTAAGTTTAATTGCATGGAAAATCATCAACCGAAAAATCATTATTCTTTTCATCTGGTTCTACAATTTGCACTTGGAATTAAAAATAATAAAACATTTTCAAAATGCAGTATACTTTCATAGACGACTTTAAAGTACTGCAATAAATTCAATATTTTTCATAATAAAATAGAGAATAAAAAATAATATTTTATTTAAAAATTAGGTGCATTCTATTCACATCTCATTTAGTTTATTTGAATAGAACGATATTTGGTTTACATTTTAAACAGAGATACTTTGTGTAATCGACAAGAGGTGTCGCTCTTTTTAAGAAATGAATTCAGAAGGCTGCATCGCTTGTAATCAAAGTACATTTCATATGGAAAAAATCATAAATAGTCGTTAAATGCCGTTACAAGGCAAAGTAAAATTCCCGTTTCATTCGCAGCAAATAATGGATCGTTACTTGACTAAATTATGAATTATTTTTCAGCGCCACTTGCGGCCAGTATATAGAAACAGGATGAGTAAACCTTGTGAAAAAGCAAGGTTTATTTTGTTGTTGTATTGCATATACAATTTTTAATTAAACTTAATGAGATTGTGAATAGAATACACCTAATATTTAGATTTACTAAATATTGCTACTAAGGCAAAACCGTGCGAATTTTTGAATTATCAATAAAGAATGAAAGATAAACTTGCGGTTATAATTTGTTGTGCAGTGCTGTAATTTTCAATTCAATTAATAATTTATCTCATTAATCTTAATTCAACTGTCGATATATTTCCAATAAATATTCGTCGTTAAAATTGGAGTATTTTTGAATAAACTTAATTTTTATATTGTCCTTATTTTGCAGATTTTTTTTTAATTTCATTTTTATTCAAAATTTTCAATGATTAAGAATATATAATCACTCATAACTCATAGGTTAATAGCAAATTAAAAAAATTGAATACCTATAATTTTTAAACATACATCTTAATTCTGAAAATACTGATAAATTTGATTGTTTCTTCAACCATTTAACTGTTGCATCTTCATTACCTTCATCAAATTTTTTACATTTATCCGAATTCCAGAAAATTTAATTAATTACAAAAATCGAATGTTCAGTGATTTAAATTTCCTTTGCTGGAAAATTTTAAAATAAAATGAATGAGTTTGTTTTCAAATCAATGAACAAGCGATTTGTTAAAAAGTAAATTGGTGAAATTAATTCTAAAAGATCAATTATTAAATTTTATCATAAGATTCAATCAGGAGAACATTAACCTTAGGGCCGATTCTGATATCTGTTTGGCTTGCTTTTACAAGTTCAAGTTTAAAACCCCTTTTATTTTGCCTTACAAAACTAAATAAACGTTTTTTACCATTTTAGTTTGGGGCAACTAAAGAAGTCTAACGGACATTTCATCCTTATCTAAATTTTTCCCAATTCTTAAATTAATGCTAATGGAGTTGTTGTTGGCTTCATTTGAGGCCTTAAATAGTTATTGCTTTATTTTAACGACGAATTGATGAGTTCACGATTAATACGAATTATGAGAATTAAAAACATTTTTTCTGTGTTACAAAAAATGGCTTCTAACTGTTATAATATGTAACTGTTGCGTTAAACGAGGTATGTATTTCTGTTATAGGCGATAACTTAAAAGAAACGCCAGACGGCATAAAATTATAGTGCCTAATATTTGGCGTTTTAACATTTAATTTCAAATTATGTTATTTTTGTTTTAAAATTTTTTAGAATTGTAACTTAAAAAACAAAACCTATAATATGAAAACAACAACTTTCCTTTATAATGTAAAATAGAAAGGTAATTCGTAACATTTTAAATTCTAATCTGTGTAATTGAATGCTAAACCCTTTCGGAGCTATAACTTATAATAATAATGAAAAATTCAATTGATAAACTCACACTTAGTGGGCATTCTGTGAGCTGAATTATAATGACGTGCATTTACACAAATTTAGAACCTAAATTAGCAAAAATACAAAAGTTATTCATTCTATTATTATGAAATATTGAGGACAAATTCTAAGACTTAGACGATAATTGGAGAAAATCCTGAATAAAATTTAAGCACATCGAATTCGTAAAATGCAAAAAAATTAAATCCGTACCATATTTTCAATTCTTTTATTGTCCGATTATGTTATATAATAACTGAAGACGTATTGAAAAACCACAGAGGTCCTTCAATAATAATTTGACATAAATTAAATTACGGTCAGCATCATAAAATTTGATGAAATAATGGAGACAAAGGGATCCTCTTATTTCTTAATCACTAATCCTTCAACGTACGAGGACTCACAAATGTGGGTAATTGCGGGAAAATCCCAAAAGGGAAAGTGTTCTGCATATGCTTGAAATCAGGTCAAATTAGGTCAGAATTCATGAACAGGATCTGTTTTAGCATGCTTTTATGACAGAGTTGATACGCACACGTCGCAGGTAATTTAAAATGGTTTGTGCGCGTGCGAAAAACGATCAAGGATAAATGCTCCTGCATGAAAGGGGTGTTACCTTATTTTCTATTGGTCAGGTTGCTTTGAAATATGTCAAAGTATTTAGATTGAGTCTTTGGACTTTATTGAATTTCTATAAGGACGAAGGTAACGTGCTGAAGTCTTTTTGAGTCGGAAATCAGAAAACCTTTCAACCTTCTCCAGATAGGATCAAACGCTCTACATAACATTAAATTCAAAGTGCAAAGTATTTACAATATTAAAATAACTTTTAAAATACCTCAACATCTTTTAAATTATAAAGTGAAACATTTTCATTACAAAATTTTTCAAAAAATTAAAAGTGATTACATTCGTTTAACGTTAAGTTCTTAAACAATCTTAGTTTCAAAAATATTTATTTTCGTGTGTTTAACTAATTTAAATAATCAAAAATGAGTTCCATGGAAAACAAAGATAAAATGAACGCCGACCTCGAAGATGAGGAGGCACCCGAATTCGTGTGCGAGACTGGTGCATACTTCTGGGACGATTATTACTTGTACACCCTTATGGGATTGGACAACCGTTGGCGTGTAATGGACCCTAAAGTTCATTTTGACGATGACGACGAAGAGGTCGCCCAAATTAATCAGCAGCAAATTGAGCGGGATCAAGCGATGCCAGCCGTTGGGCCCCCGGATCAACAACCACCGAACGTCCAAGTTGGAAATGATGTCGGTGATTTACAAGCGTTAGTCGACGCTATGGACGAACACCAAATTGACGAGGGAAATGCCACAGCAGCTGATAGTGGCAATGAGATGTCGGCCAATCTTTCATTGGATACAACACTTTCGTTGACCGAATCGGTGAGAGAGATGCTCGACCATCCGATTACCATGAGCAATGATTCTTTGTTGGATAGTGACGATAGTGACGTGCACCATGTGGTTCAGGAAGAGCAAATCATTAACGCGCAAATGGAGGCTCTGTTGGAGCGTCCGATGCCACAGTACAATTTGTGGGGAGACGCAATACTTCCTAATCAGGAGGCTGACAATGCTGTTGGCTGCTGGTGGCGCTACCCAGCGCTGCCTGTGAATCGTGAGGCAGAAGTTCGGGAGCAGCGTCGTGCACAAAATCCGAATCCGTACTACGATTTGGGTTTTGGTGGTGTTCCCATTAATAACGACTACTTTGACGGTTATGAGCAGTTCGAGAATATGAACCTGGGAAATTCTACTTCTGATGAGGAGTGATCACACCCACTTTATTATCTGATTTGAACTTTTATATGACATGAAATTGGCTTTTGTATCTTGGATTAATTCGATTGGCTTCCTCTTATGTATTACATTTATAAACAATTTCCTTACTAAATTGTATTCAATTGAATACCAATAAAAATTACAGTGAACCCTAAATTACGTTTTCTTTATTTTATCAATTTTTTTTTCAAATAACACTTATCTTTTTTAGCAACTCAAACAAATGATTTTAGGTTCTAGATCCGTGGAATTATCCACTCACGACTTAAGTCACTTAATTAGGAAGTTACTGAGGCTGATAGAGTGAATCGGAATAATTACGAGTCCTATTATATTTTCCAGGCTGCTTTAAATTTCAAATTTAAAGTCAACTTCACGACGTGAAATTTATCTAAAAATGTAAATCCATCATTCAGAAATTTAAAAGATTAAAACTATTTAATATTAAATTAAATGTCCAAAATTCGCCATAAATTTTTGTTTTGTTCCTTAAATCATTCGGAAATCAATCTTTTTGTGCAGGTTCTGATTGGTTGGTTCATATCAAATTTTCTTATTAACTATAGCATTAAGTGAAAGTTGTAAAAACAAAAATTTGACATCCAGTTGATCGACAAGAATATCTAGTTGGAAATAGTTTTTGTAAGAATGAAACGGAAATCAATAACTTCTGCAAATTGCACTTTTATAGAAAAAGATAATAAACGTAATACCTTATTCATTATTGGATTAGTGCATATTTCTTGCCGTATTTTCATAGTAAAATTTTGGGAAATTTTAGAATAATGTAAAATGCTTTCCTCTTAACATAATAATGCTTTTAATATTTTAGTAAATAGATAACCAATTAATTTTAATGAAAAACAATTTCATGCCTTTGCATGAAGCCATTCGGCAGTTCTTGTGCATCTTTACATCGTATGTGGACGTTTTTTTATATTCCGTTGGGACTTATTGACTATTGCCATCCACAACAAAATTTCATCTAGAAACTTTTTTTTTTGAATGAAAATATTTTTTGGATCAACAAAACTTCTTGAATTTTAATAATAATGTTTTCCGTGCCATTTATTTCCATCAATATGCCAATTCGTCCACGACTCATTTCACACTACTTTTTTGCAAAGAACACTTGTTGGACAAGAATTTTCTGCGATTGCTCCTTTTTCTCGACGGCTTTTTCTTCATCTTTCGCGATCGTTTCTTAATGCATTGATCTACGAGCACTTTTGCTTAGTTTGATAATCGTTATGAAATTTTTATTTCTCAATTTTCAGAACGATTTTATCACATGATCTGCACACTTTGGTTTTAAATTTAAAATTCCAGATGAGCCTCTCAAACATTTATATTTCCCAGAACTTTTTTCTTGTTTTTTTTAAATTTTGAATGACGATATAATGCTGTAGATTATAATGTGGAGAATAAAGAAAATAATTTTATATATGCATCTTCAATAAGTAAATAGTAGAGTTTTTTTTTTTTAAATTCAGCAATACATATTTATGTATTGTACTTATATTTAACTTAATGATTTACGAATTTTTCTAACTGAAAAAAATAATATTATTTTGGGGTTTTAAAAATCAAAATATGGAAAATTCCCTTTTGCTAAAAATGTGTATGCCGAAGCATAAGGAACAATTTGAATTTATAACTTGAACGTGACCGTCAATAAAAAACAAAGATTCCATATTATCCGATACATTTTAGAATGTGGTCATTCATTTAAATCACAACATATTCAAAAAGTCCTGTGAACGGATGTCAAAACAGTTTCGAGACAGAAAAAATAACGATGACATTGATTTAAAATAAATGTAAATTAGAATTAGCATCACAAAATTGTGACTCACAAAACCAAATTTTTGTTTTATATAGAGCAAGCATAATAATAGTATTTAATCTATGGTCCAAGTACCTACAGTAGCCTACTGTCAGTAGGTACTAGGTAATAATATTCATAAATTATATGCAAAACTGTCGTAAATATTGTAATACTTTAACTGCAGTTGCAGACATAGAACGGCGCCGAACAGATTAAAAATATGTATTGCTATATTTCACAAATTGTTAGTTAGGTAAAATAATAAAATTGAAAGCGGTTTCATCCATAGCACAAGCGTGCAATAAATGAGCCGGGCACGTGCACAATGTCAATGCAAATTGCACACGGACAGTGCAATTATTACTGCATGCAAAGTGTTGAGTAAGTGTTGAGTGAGTTGAGACAGCATCCAACTTTGACATTGACACACAGTTTTGCTTACGAAGAATAAGCAACTCCCTCATGATTATTTCTGAAAAATGTATCACCTTTTTAACATCAAAATGGGTTTCTTGATTTTAGCGCGCAAATTTGCAAAATTTTATCTAAATCGACATAGCTTTAGTCACTATAAAAGTAAAGGAAGAAAACTTTAAAATTCAAATGGAAAAGAATTACAAAAAACGTTTAATTTAAAAAAAATTAATTTAATTTACTAATTTTTAATTACACATTAATTCTATTAGGTTTTAAATCTAATATTTTATTTATCAAATAATAAAAAAAAAACAGAATAATAATAAACAACTATGTTCTCATTTAAACGTTTTAAGAAATATTGACTTTTAATTTGGTCAGTTGATTGCTAGACCTCGCAATATTTTCCATTATTTTCGTCCTGACATTTAAAAAATCTGTGTGTTTCAAAGTCGCATGTGGTTTTCATATTAAAAATTAAGTCATCTTTCTTAATTCTAAATTATGACTTTGAAATTCTTTACAAAATTCATGAAAATCAATTTCAAGTCTATCCATTTATTTTTTTTGGATTTTTTTTTATCAAATCCTTTATTTTTAAATTCTATTCCAAGATTTTAGTATTTGCTTCCTCAATGATATTCTGCATATATTTAACTTTACCTTTACAGTTGGAAAGACCGCGACTTAATTTCTTAGGATTAACAAACAAAACAAAGCTTTATTTGAGCTTTAAT
The DNA here is from genome assembly GCA_963854165.1 of Sylvicola cinctus. NCBI lineage: Eukaryota > Metazoa > Arthropoda > Insecta > Diptera > Anisopodidae > Sylvicola > Sylvicola cinctus. The sequence continues at coordinate 10,382,232 of OY974082.1, forward strand.
TAAATTGTTACAATATTTATCAAGGCTGCAATAGATGTAAAACAATCTGAGAAAATGTCTGCGCAGTGTGGAAAGCGACATTGATTTATGCGAAAAAATTATGTAAATTTCAACAATGAATGAAGCTGAGGGCTGAAGTTGGTTGAAGGTTTAAAGATGATAATGAATTAAGCATAATTAGGAATTGTTTTAATATGCTTTTTAATTTTACTATGATTTTAGGCGCAGAAAAAAAGATGATAATTCCTAGTCTCTCTAGTTTCATTATATTAAATTTGATTTGAATTATTGTTCCACAAGATAAATCTGAAACATGGGAAGACTGCAATTAATTAAGCTCATTTAATGCCTTGTTCTCAAATCAACTATTTTAACCAGACGTATAAATATTTCAAACATAAAACTAATTCCGCTTGATTAATTCTTTTTAAACTGCAAAAAAAGCAAACAATTTTTGTAATTGTGACACAAAAAGAGGACTATGTATTATACTTTCAATTTTCAAATAAACTTCCTTAAATCAAATGTGAAAATCAACAACATCGAGCATGAATCTATGGAATCGAAACGTTATTACATTCACATGAGTATAAATAATTTCAGAGTCAAAATTCCATGACCTCTCCAACAAGGCGTAAAGAAGTGCATAAGTTACTTAACAGTCGGCAATAAAATAAACGAAATGACTTACCACATTTCTTCTATGCAGCAGCAGCCAGCAGCATAACTCATGCGGTCTTCATTTAGCTCATGTAGCAAAATTTTAAGCTTCGTGAGGAAGATAAATGTTTGTTTTAACAAAAGAAAAATTGGGACACCACAGTTGTCGAAAACAACAGGGAAATGGCGAATTGACGCTAAATTGTTGGCTATACAAAGTTATTGCGTTAAACGTGCCGACGAAATGAAACATTATAATCCATATTTTATAAATATTTAATGATTAGGTAATAGAAGACAACAAAAGGTAAATGTTTCAAACATATTTGCACATTACACGATCCCAATGATTGCATGATTGTTTTATTGAAATCGCGCAGATAGCCGCAGTCATTTGTATTTTAAAATGAATTAACCATTGACAGACGCACGTCTTAACGATACATCTATCGAAATATTGTAATCATTGATGGAAAATCTTTTTCCACTTGCATTACATTGATGTTGTTCATTTTATTTATTTTCCTTTGAGCTTAAATTAAATGATCATCTTGTTGTTTTCTTTCATAGTGCATATGAGGTAATGTACGTGTAATCTGTGCGCTCGTATCGTATTGCAGCATAAACGGTAAAGAGATCTCTTCAATAACTTTTAGCTTTGTCTTGCAACTTGAAGTAACATATGTATGTGCGATTGTGGCAAACATAAACGTGGAAAAAAATCACTTCAAAACAAGCCTAATATGCAATCGCCGCACCATTTGTTGCTCTATTCACCGTTTTATTAGCATTTTTTCGCTGAATAACTTTTAATTGGCTTGCCAGCAAAAAAAAACTTATCTTTAGCGTGCTCCCGTAATATAAGCAATGATCAGTGCCTATTCGGGTGCAAAGTCGCACTTAAATTTTTCCATTATAGACAGATAAATCTCCCGCGCATGCTTCAACATCAATTTCTTATAAAGCAGGGATGAAGATGCTGTTCAACTGTGTCTCTGACCACACACACACACACAGGTGAAGCGCGACCAAATCTTTAAAGCGTAACGGCCACGGGCTCGACTCAATGAATTTCCCAATTTTCCTGAGTGCGCCGAGCAGGACCGACTGATATATTACCATGAGATCTGCGAGTTGTGGGTACGATTTGACTTGCATGTTTAGCTATGTGATCTTTTGTTTATTGTTTATGTGTGAAACACATGTTGTGAGAAGACAAAGGGGAGTGTGGTTTTTTAAGCGATTGCATGAGGACGCGCATATTGTGAGAGCGCGAACACACTGGATGGCAAAGACAAGGCTGTGCGCAATGGCTTTTGGTTTGGGATTGTATAAAAAGCCAAATGTTCGTTGGATTAGGCATCATTCAGTATTCATTCATTGGTTAAGTGAAACATTATTTGTGCAATATGAAGGTAATTCAGTGAAATAATTACAAAAAAAATATTATTGACGGAATTTGGACAAATGTACTGGGATAAAAGGATCTATGTGGATTAATAAAAGTGGTTTTTAAATTTAATTTTGCGTATTAAAATTGAGCAAAAGATATTTGTTGTGAATTTTAATATGTGTTCTTAATAAAAAATTAACAGTTTTACTGAAATTAAAGCTGAAAATATTTTAAAAAGATGAGAACAGTTTAAAAATGTTGAAAAAAAAATGTTTGTGTTAAATAATTTTGTATTATTAATTAAAACAAAATTGAGAGCTCTATTATTCTTGTAAAAGAACTTTAATTAAAACAACGAAATATTTAAATCTGCAGAAAAAAGAATTCAAAACCTAAATTCACTATAATAGTTTGAGACAAAAACAATTTAAAAATTAAAATAATAATTTTATTAATTTAAATAAAATTTAATTTAAAAACAAAATCTTAATTTTCCTTAGTTCTTTATCATCGCCGCCCTGTGCATTGCCATCGTCAATGGTGCTGCAATTGAAAAATCTGAAGCTTCAGCCAAATCCGACACACCCGTCGAAGCCACAGCTGACGCCAAAAAGGACAAACGTGGCCTTTTCGATCTTGGTTACGGTTACGGTGGTTACGGTGGTGAGCACATTGCCCCCTCATACGACTTCGCCCCATCATACTCCCTAGGTGAACACACACACTCCACCACCATTGTTGAGAAACCATACGCCGTGAAGGTTCCAGTCGCAGTGCCCGTGGAGAAACACATTCCCGTCTACGTTGAGAAGAAGGTGCCCATTTACATTGAGAAACACGTCCCCGTCCATGTTGATCGTCCAGTTCCATACCCAGTAAAGGTGCCAGTTGTACAGAAGGTGCATGTCCCAGTTGTCCACAAGGTCGCCGTTGAAGTGCCAAAACCATACCCAGTGTACTATGAGAACCCCAGCCCATTGTATGTCAGCTCAGGCATCTCTGACTATGGTTACGGACACGGTTATGGACATGGTTATGGACACTCTCTTGGAAGCTCATATGGACACTCGCTGTCGCATTCATATTCCCATTTCCATTAAATTATTTCAACGATAAGATTGTTGTTAAAGTCTCCTAAGTTATAGTTGATGTTTCAATGTTTAATAAAAATACGTAATAATATTTATAATTGTTGTGCAATCTGTTAATGCACGCATGATCTTTTGTACATTTTTATTATCCGAGTATTATGATTTCAACATTATTTACCCACATACATCTGCAGTGATGTTGCAGCATACAACAAGAAAAATAAAATGGAAAATGAGATTAAATGAAAAATATTTATTTTATTGTTTTATTGAAGCAAGTGAATTTAAATTTCGCAATGATGTAAATAGGCATTTTGAGAAGAAAAAACACTGTTGCTGATAGCCATAAATCAAGTCAATTGAATGGACAGGAAGGATGTTGTGAAATCGCGTTTTCCATGCTCTTGAGAAATTGAGTTGCTGCAGAATTATCACAATTCTGTATCTTATAAAACCATTAAAACATTGCCATTATTTTAATTATTGTGTCAAATTCTACGCTGCATTATTCATAAAGTAAACTAATTACTTAAGCCTGTGTATTCATTGTTTTCTAATTAATTATCTTAACGACATTCATGTTGAATGTATTGTTATAGTGCTATTCATGTAACGTCAGTTCAGTTATTAATTGTAATTGACACAGCACGAGCGTGATTTTGCAGATCACTTCTTTTTCGTTTCATGCCATTTACAATTCAATTTGGAGCTGACCACAAATTGAGTTATGTTTTTATTATAGAAAGTGCTTCAATTAAGATTAATGATTATAGCTGATTGAATTTGAAATATTGAGCAGAAATTTAAAATTAATGTATGAAAGACTTAAGCGACGAACTTTTTAATAATTATCATTATTAATGTTATTCAGGTTTTTGTTAATACAAGTCAGTTATAATGGTCTGATCATCTGAATTTTAGATGATTTTAAAAGTCTTTGCTCTGCATACTAACAAAGGTGGCCAATTAAGTAACGAATTTTTTTTAGAAAAATGATAAAAGATGGATTAAATCGTATTTTGAAATATGTTTTTTGAGAATAATTTTAATAGTTTTGGATTGCAATTGTATTTTGGAATATTTTTGTGACACGTGGAACCCAAGAATTTTGTTTATTTTTAATGTTTAAAAAATCGTTTGTTAAACTAAATTTAAGAATGAATTTTTCGAACCATTGGTACAAAGACTGCGGTTTCGTTCAAGGAGAATAACAATTTCTAGACAATTAATCTCTGTTATGACGATATTAGGTAATTTATAAAGCTTTACACAAGTCTGTATTATATAAACAGGTATAGTTACTATCGTCATTTATTATTTTCAGAAAGCCCTTCACTAATATTTAAACAACGCAAAAAATATATTAACCTTTCTAAAAAATAAATAACCAATCAAAACGAGAAAGCATTGTGCAATTTTCATTAATAATAAATTAAACTGCATAATACGAATAAAACAAATAAATTGGTTTAGTTCAATAAAAAGCAAATCAGATAAAAATAATTTGTTTAATTATGTAAAGTACAATGTAAGGACAAACATAACAAAAAATACTGTAACATCTAAAACAACACTCCCACCAATTAACAGTGGAATTAAGTCTCAATTTGGCATTCTCTACTTCATGAAGCAGCTGCAGCGTCTTTGGTATCCATTATGTTATTAGTAATGATATCCACTGCTTCCGGAATGCTGCTCATGACTGTATGAATCTCCACCACTGTAGGCACCCTCCTGGCCATAACCGCCATCACCACCACCACCACCACCACCACTCTCATGATCACCAACATTTTGATAGCTATCATGACTTTCAGCCTCACTAACACCTCCATGTCCACCACCCTCACCGCCAGAGTGACCAAATCCTTCTCCAGCACCACCAGAGTGACCGAATCCTTCTCCAGCACCGCCAGAATGACCGAATCCTTGTCCACCACCTCCATAACCACCCTGATCCCCACCACCGGAATGTCCAACATCATGATGAACTGGAACCTCTTGCTTAATATACTTGGTCACATAAACAGGGTATGGCTTTGGCACTGGGTACGGTTGTGGCACTTTAACTGGATATGGATGTGGCACTTTGATGGCCACCGTCTTCACCACTCTGATCACTTTTGGTGGCAAATTATGTTTGCCGACAAATGTGCCCAAATCGACGAAATCATGACCACCATGATTGTAGCCACCTTGTTCGAAAATGGATGACTCAATGCCAGCGGATGATTGATGGATGCTGCCGACAGCAATGACGGCGAGAATTGTCTGAAAATAATTAAGTGTTTGTTTTAATATTGTGAAAAAGTGGTTGAAGACTTTAAAATTAACTTACAAAATGCAACATTATTGTTTAACACACTGCAACAACTTCAAACTCTAACTGCGGACTGGAGGACAAGACTCCAAAAGGTGAACTGATGATGAAATACTCGAGACACCGGTATTTTATAGATCACACTGCATTGAGGTGAAATGTGTGTTTTTCCTTTCCACAACAACACCCCCCAAAGAATTGTATTTTTTTGCATTTCTCCAAGATTGCATACACTAACAACTTAAAGATTAAACAAAAGTAGGTACAAGAAACATAATTGTAAACCCACAAAAAAAAAAAGTAAAAACCGTCCAAAAATCCCAGATGTAATTCGAATCATCCATTCACTTTAAAACCCGTCAAGAAAGCTCCACAACATTACTCAATTACATTTTTGTGCCGCAATATAATTCTGCTGCTTTATGCGAATATTGTTAACTACTATAACTACTTTGTGCAGCATAATATAGTTTTGTTGTATAAGGCGCGATCAAAAGAGACTGCGCTGCTGAATTAAAACGGTGGGCATAAAGACAAAAACGTCCACACACAACAACACAATATGAATGCATTAATGAACACTGTTCCGGTGCTGTCGCTACAACATTTCCTGCTGCAAAATAAACTGATGTTTTTCAATAACCACCGCATTTGATATATTTTAATAAGACGCGCGACGATCTGTGGCGTAGCATTTTTTTGCACTAAGCCATCGTGCGGTTAAACGTTGTTAATGGTCGTCGTGGTGGTGGTGGTGGTGGTGGGTTGCCTTTCAATATTGTGGCGCATTCAATCACACATAGGCCAACAACCGGAGTACTTTCAATTTCGGTAATACTGCACGGAAATGCCCACAACAACATTTATTTATATTACGCAATTATGCTTGTGAACATTTACAAAAGTAAATAAAATACTTTCATGAGAGTCTTCGCATCCACACCGCCGTGTGCTATCGGCTTTCATTTACTTTCTTTGTGGTTCACGTGTTTGTGACTGGATCGCAATTACCGCACAGAGGTGAGTGTAACCGCAGTGAAAGGTAAATTTGAATTCAGTGGCGGTCAAGGCCAATCGTGTAATGTGTGCTTTGTGCATGAGTGTGTATAATTGACTTACAAAGCTTTTGAATGGAATTGTTAATAAAAAGTGAAGTGTTGTTATGTCATGTACAATGTTTTGTGTTCAAATAATTTTTTTATTAATTAACAATTCTACTGGAGCAATAGATATTTTAAACAATTAAATAAGTAAGCAAAATTATCGTACGTTTCAACGCCTTCAGACTCCTGAGAAGCGGTTTATAAGAACGGTTGTTATATTTGTTTTTAAACATTCGTTATTACATCCCAATTCTAGGATTCCATCATCTTTTAAACAAATTATGTTTTCTACCAAAACGAAAGACTTAAGCGACGAACTTTTAGTAATTTTTTTTATTTTTTTGTACAATAGTGAAAGTTGTATTTTGTCCTGATCCATGGAGTAGGTCCAATAATATAATTTTTCCACAGTTTATTCATTTATAAACCTAAGAAATTTGACGCGGATGTTAAAAATTTCTTTCCGCAAGGAACATTTGAATTTAAAAAAATTAATTTTGGAGCAAAAATGGAAAAAATTATCATAAAAATAACAAAAAAATTTATTTATTTTGTTTATGCAAACATAATGCTGAGCGACCTAAAGTTCAATGGTTTTTGAAACACGTTATATGTTCTCCTAAAACTAAAGACTTAGGCGACGAACTTTTCGTAATTTTTTTAAATTTTATTTTTTCAGCATAATAAAAACAAATGAAGAACAATTAATTTTATTTATCCAAACATAATTCAACAGCATCGATTTATCATAAAATAAATACGAGTCCATTTAAGCCAAGTAGAAAAATGTACTTTGAAAGCCGCCACTTTCAAAGAAACTACTTTCTGCAGACACCAGATTAAATGCTTGCATGTTGGCAATTGGCATGTCACCAGACTAACAGCGCGCGACTTTATGAGCCCCATGCCGTTACATCTGCTTAGAGTTACATAAACAAACATACTAATTTTAATGTACAAAAGGCCAATGCAATTGCATAACAGAGTATATTAAATTACACAGCATGTCTGCAAAATCGTTAAATTAAATGAAGATTCCGCGAAAAATTACAAAAACCTGGGATGGTAAGTATTTAAATGTTAATGCACCTTTTCGCGTTTTGAGTAATTTGCTAAAACTCATTTATATTTTAAAATGTTAATGAAAATTCAGTGTGAAAATGTGTAACAGTTGCCGAACGCAAGTTTTCATAATTTTAGCACGTCTTTCTTCATCTTTATAGACACAGCCGCACATGTTTTACAATAGCGCAAGGAGGCGATGTAAGTCAAGTGGATATGCTCATCGAGTCATAAGCATAAGCTTATTGCTTATTTTGGACTGCAGCTTCTTTTCAACAATCCCACAAAATAGCAAGTTAAGTTATTTTGTAATTGTTGTTTGTTTAATTTATGCGCATTAAATGTTGAGTGAGTATTGTGTGTTACTTTTGTCGCTGTACGAAAGCATCTTCAATGAGCTAAAAATGTGCATTTGGTAATTTGGTTTGTTGTGTAAGTTGACTTATTGAATGATGCATTTTTTGAGGTTTTTTTTTAAATTTTTAAACAATTTTTGATTGAGTTTACTTTTAGGAATGTTTAATTTACAGAATTAGTTTCGTTTTGAAGGGAAAAACTGTAATAGTGAGGACAGAAAGTGAAAACTAATAAATAAAACAGCTTTTGAAGATTTTTCAGAGAGTTTTTTTTTTTGATTACTACCAAAAAAAAAGTAATAAAATACGTATTTTTCAATTTAAAGGGATTAAGAGCTTCGCTTAAAAAGACTTCTCTAAATTTCTGAAAGGTCATGAAATTGTTTTTGTGTACAATTACTTATTACCTAAGTCGTTTTACGTTTAATCAATTTATATCACTGATTGTTAATGTACCTATTATGTGGCTTTCCCTACCATGTAGTTTTTTCCCTAAAAAGTCTTAATCCAAAAAAAAAAACAACACTTTCATTTTTCATAAAAACCAATGACAATGAAACAAATTACCCTACAATGTACAATATTATTGTTTCACGCATAAATACAGAACATGATTGGAGCAGGGAAAACAATCATTACTGTGCTCACTGACTTGAAAAGAATAATACAATTTAACTAATTTCCGAAATACGCACTCCACGCCACAAGTGTGAGACGCCATGCAAGTAGCTATATTGCGACTGCATAACGTTACACTGAAGATCACGGAATTAAAGATCTTATCAATGTAACAAATATACTCGTAAATATACAAATACAACGCATAATGCAAGGTCTCAAGAGTCTCACCAACGCAACATAATTAAGGTCACAACAATTCCCGACGAGCGATGTTATTAAAAGGGCACAATGACTTGAAACGACTTCTTAATTTGCTTGGTTATTGTAATAATTAGGAATGTGTTAACATCTTAATTCTGCCACATTAACAGCATAATATTATTTATAATTAATGCTTAGAATGCAAAAATGTATTTAATTTGCTCAAGTATGCATAATTCTTAAGATTCGTTGCAGTCATCAATTAATTATTTAAATGAGAAAGATAAATTGCATTGCCGCGACAATTAATTAAATTGATTGTTTATTATTATTCCATTTTATATATTTCTGTTATGTGCAGATGTTTGGGTTTAATTTTAACATAATAATCATTAATTTACTTTTGTAAAAGATTTTATTTTTAGTAAAAATTCACCTTTAGAAAAAAGACAATTTAAAAACGCACAAAACTGCCATTAAAAAATTGCTTCAGAGGTTTAAAGTGATCTTCCCCGCCTCATTGTTTTTGGTGAACTCATTTAATTATTGAATTTCTTAAATCGCTATTTCAAAAATTTCGCACATCAAAAATGCAGTGACGTGCAATATCAAATTACGTTTTTATTTTTATTTTATGCAAATTGCATCAATTACTAATGAGGGTTTTAATAATGATTTTTCTTCTTTATGAGGTCAAGACGAACTGAATTCAAAAGAAACACGTGTCTGTACATTTTAAATAAATTCAGTGTAACTTGTGTGCAATTAAATACTCACCATGTAAAATCTGCTTTAACGTTCAATGTTTCAATGAGTTATTATCCATAAAATCACTCATACGTCAATTAGCTATTTTAAATATTTCTTTTAAAAAAATGTGAAGTTCACTTGAAGGATTGCACGTAATTGTTAGGACTTAGGAATTAATAGTGAATAGTAATTGATATAAACTTAAAGTAAGCATTAATCCAAATCCACATCCAAGAAGGGGATTATAACACTGGTGTCGTTAACGTCTTTACCTATCTTGGAGTCAATTTTCAGAACGGAAAACAATATCATGGACGAAATACAGAAACAGGCGGGTAATGGATCCTATTTTAGCCAATTAAAGTTCTTCACCTCCAAAGTTTTAGGCACAACTTTAGTTTTAGCTACTTCTAACTACGCATCCTTGATCATTCCAGATTTCTACGAGATGTAGAACTGGATAGACAGATCTTCCCTTTATTGCCGCTCTTAAAAGGAAAATTCTGCAAAGGATTTTCAACAGATAAAGCAGCGGGTAGACTTGTGGAAACCAGGAGAGAAGATAGACCACGTCTCAGTTGGGTGGAATGTGTAGATCATGACGTAAGAGCACTTGGGATAAAAAACTAGTTGACCCGTATGGTTTTGTAGCGCATCACATGATGATGATTGATCGGAATACATCGATGGTTAAATTTAATAAAATTCAAGGTCAGATATTTGGTACCTTAGGAACCAACCTAGTTTTAAGGAATCCTTAACATTGTAGGATAATACCACGTAACAATGTAAAACATACGTTTGACCTGTAGTCGTAATTTGTTGTTGACCTTGAAATATTAACAAATATTTTTTACACTTATACCTTTAAATAAAATGCTTAAATTTAATTTTTAAAGTCTTCGAGGTAGAGTTTAAGTTGGACATATCGGTTTAGACAAATTATCGTACCTAAATTCAAACTCTGTAACTTTTTTTGTACTCTATTTGTTCTCTACTCTTTTTAATTTATATACGATCCCGGCGTATATAGTTTTTTGCATTACGAAATTTTTTTGAAAATTCAAGGTCAAAGTTTTTATACCAAAAACGTTAAATATTTTAGAAAATTTTCAGCCAGATTATAATTGCTGAACATTACAATGTTAAAGCGTGATACTTGATCGTGCTCTGCGTGCGTGCTACTCGTTCGTGCTACTCTTGCAAGTGAGTACATAAATTGCCGTCGTGATATTGCAATTATTTTTCGCATAATCGCATGACGCAAAGCAGACAAGAAGGTGTTTGTCCTGCTACTCGTTATGAAAGGAACTTTATACGTGTCCTTTTATTATTATTATTATTATTATTAATTTCATTTCTTTTTTAAAGAAAAACACCTCAAAATAATTATAATATGTATAAAATTGTACGCACCCTGCGATGTAGTTTTTTTGGTTTGTTTTGTATATAAAAGTTAACTTTTCATTCAAAATATTAAACCAATTTTTAAATTTACGATTCATTTTCTCGCGAAGTTATTTCCCTCCCTGCCATGTGATTTGAAACCACAAATACAAGACGTCATAGGCGGGTAAGAAACATAATTTTCTTCAACATTACTTTGTCTTATAATAAATGCAATGAAAGTAACAACAACAAATGAAAATGTGTTTTTTCGAAAACAATTCATTAAACGTCTTTTTAAAAAGAGTAACATCATTGAATTACTCCAATTAACACACATCAGCAACCAATTCAGTTTGTGTCACCAAAAAATGTACCAACCAAAGTTCGTCGCTTTTTGAGGCAACATCGCTGATTGTTCTTTTCCACGTAGGCGTGCAATGTTTTCGTACCCCGTATTGTGACACTTAACCAAAAATATAAATAAACCCAATCTTTAAGAAGCATTATCCAGACAGCCATTTATCCATTCGTCAACTAAAATTTGAAGAAGACAGCCGAATAATAACACATCTAAAGGATTATGACGTTAATTTTTGTAAGTTTCTTAATTTAAAGTTAAAACAAGGTTCATAACATTTAATTTAATTTAATTCTCACAGCTACTGCTTTGTGGTGTCATCTATACTGACGCTGGCTTCCTCTCGAACTTGATAAATCCGGATAAAAAAACAGAAAAGAAGCCTCAGCACCATCCCGTTGCTCCAACAAATGCTTTTACAAACTTCCAGCAATATCAGAAATTCTATGACAACAGCCTGCAGCAGAGTAATTTTGCAATTCCAATTCCATATCCTCAACCATTTCCAGTGACCATTACACGACCATTGCCATATCCAATTCCTCACCCCGTTCCAGTGCAAGTGCCTAAACCAATAGCAGTGTCAGTGCCTCAACCATATCCAGTTGCAATTGACAAACCCTATCCTGTGCCAGTGGATCGACCCGTTCCAGTGCCGTATCCTGCGCAAGGTCTTTACGGCGGACTTTATGGTGGTGGTGGGTATGGTGCTGCTGGATATGGTGCTGGTGGATACGGAGGAGGTGCAGGGCATGGTGGTGGAGGCTATGGATTTGGTGGTAGTGGTGGATATGGTGGTGGAGGATTCAGTAGTGGATTAGGAGGCGGTTATGGAGCAGTATATGGTGGCGTTGGACACGACGGAGGTGGCGGAGCAGGATTTGGCTCCACTGGTTATGGAGGTGCAGCTGCATCTGATGCAGGAGGATATGGAGGAGTTTTAAATGCTGGAGCATTTGGGAGTAGTTATTCTCAAGGAAATGGTGGAATTGGATCAAGTAGCTTTGGTGGATTAGGAGCATACGGACAGGATCCATCGTTATTTAATTCTGGTAACGCAGGATTCAATGCCGGTGGACTATATGGAAGTGGGGCATTTAATGGAAATACACAGCAATATGGAAACCCTAGTGGCGGTGGCAATGGTGGGTACTCTGGATACGGTGGTAGTGATTCGTCGGCATATGGAAATGACAACAGTGGCAATTATGGTCACAAATCAATTCCTCAAAAATTGCATTACGTTCATCAGCAGTTGGATCATTTTAAATCAAATGCGATACAAAAGGTGCATAATCATTTTGGGGCGTTAAAGGGATATGGCCAACATAATGGTGGGCACTCATGTTCCGCACAGCAATATTGTTAAAAAAAATTTAATGCACCACTTTGTTTTATTTACACTTTTTATCAAATAAATATTTTTACTATTACATACTTTGCCGCCTTTTTTTTGTTAACTGTTCGAAACTACAGATATTCAGCACTTTTATAACAGTTTCATAATTATACTCACCACGCCATGTTGAATATACCTTTAATTTGACATTTGACAGCTGTCAAAAGACGACGGCTCGAAATCACTTTGCTGCACTTATCTTGCAACAAAAAAGAAGAAAAAAAAGATAAAAAGTTTTAAATTTTCGATTTTCATACTGAACTAATTGAGTCACTGTAAAATCCCCTCTCTTGGGCGGGACTGCTAAATTCGTGTACACAAAAGGCGCACCCAAATCAAACGCACATCCAACACAATGGCCAAAAACACATCCAGTTCGGCGTTCCGAAAAATCGATGTAGATCAATACAACGAGGACAATTTCAAAGAAGACGAAGTCGACCTGGGAGGTCCCATCGGACCGGATGAAAATGAAATCACCGGCCTGCTGAATCAGGGTAAAAATATCGACGCCCTTAAAGCTGTACTGCAGAGTGCTCCACTCGGCAGCAAGAATCAGCAAGTGAAAGTAAGTTCAAGTGCATTATGATGACGTCGGTGTGCGTGCACATTAATTTGGAATGCACTTTATTGCACCTGCATATGCATACTGACAATGCGACGTTTGTTTTTATTTTAGGACAATGCCCTCAATTTGACGCTACGCGTACTCCTCTCTATCAAATCCACGCAAATGGATCAGGCGGTGGATTTATTAAGCGAAAACGATTTGCTGGACGTTTTGATGAAGTACATTTATCGCGGCTTTGAGATTCCGTCCGAAGGCTCCAGCGGGCATCTACTACAGTGGCACGAGAAGATTTATGCAAAAGCCGGTGTTGGTTGTATAGTGCGAGTGCTGTCCGACACGAATCGCGCCTAATCCGTGAATAATTGTGTGTGGTGTGTGGCCAGTGAAGTTCTTTTTTCCATTCCTGTCCGTAAAAAAAAAAAAAACAACAAAACCACAAAAACAAACCGATTTGAACGTTTTTAATTGCTGCAATTTTTAATCTATTCTTTATCGCATTCGTAATTTTATATCTATTTTATTTTATTAATTGTTTACAGTTAATTTGTAGGTAAAAGAGAAATAAATTATTTCATTTTTATGAACTTTTCCTAAGTATTAAATAATTAATTAATTAAAAACTGTGTAGAGATTCTTTGCGAATCGCTTTTCTTTATTTAAAACAAATAATATATATTATTAATATTATTATTATTGTAATGGACATGGACATTCACCATAGTTTTTATTACTAATTGTGAAATGACTAATTAATAGAGAAATTCAGTGCATTTTTAAATAATGGATATGATAAATATCAATTTTCTGTGTAGAATGTTGATTTATTTATTAACAATAATCGTAATTAATTAATAAAAATCAAAAGATTCCCGAAGTTGAAGTGAAAAGTGTGTTTTAACATTTTATTAATTTTTAATTGTTTCAAAAATTCGATTCGGCTCTTCTTAATATTTAATATTTTATTCCACGATTGGAATCAATAAAAAAAAAAACTCTTCGGTCTTCGTTTAGATTAATGAAAGGAAATTGGAACTTGCTCCATTTTGAGTTAGGATTTATATCCTTTATCGAATCCAAGAGTTTTTGCGGAATTGATGAAAATTACATCAAAGATGAAATTATAGGAACACTAAAAGAACAGTCGAAAACATGGACCAAACTACCAGGTTTTAAATAGTCAGAAGAAGTGGCCCGGCAGAATCAATAAAGAGCTTGAACAGCAACAAGCTTTAAAATATCAACTGGATACTGTAGACTGAGAGCACATCTCAAGGAAGAAAGCCTAGTGGGAAGCAGTCAATGTGGATTTTTAAACAAATTACTCCAGTCCACATACTTAAAGAATGTGGAGCATTAATCCATAACAGACACTTCTCGTCATAAAATTTGAGAAGAAAATGGAAATGCATCAACTTATTGGTGGAAGGGGTCACACCATCGTTTTGACCGCAATTTCGTTTAAATGTAACAACGTTTGACCAATAAAATAGGAATGCCCTTCATGAATCATGAGTAATCGGACCCAATAAAAAAATCGCCTAACTTAACAGCATCTGAAATTAAATTTAAAAATCAACAAACAATTATTGGGTATTTTAAGTACATACTTAACATGACATATTTATTTAAAGGGCGCAATTGTACGAAATGAAAAAATGTTTAAAAGGCTTTTCCTTTTAAAATCTAAAACACATTCATTATACGTTAAATATTTTACCAAGTATTGTTATCATTTAGGCAACAGCATTATCTCAAAACATTTATGCAAACAGAGTTACAGTTGTGTACACAAATAGTTTCATCAATTTTTATTTATGACATTCTATTATCTGTATATACTTTAAGATTATATGCGTTTTGATACCACGATAACAGCACATAACTGTATGATTGTAAACATTTTACTGTATGGCAATATTGAAGAATTCGTTAACATGCATGCCATTTTAAATGAAGTTTAATTCATCGAGGGTTTAAAACGTTTTAATTAGACGTCGACTGAGATCCTCCAAGGAATAGGCGACGATTCCCATTCAAGACGAACCAACATTATTTAACACAAAGGCCTAGTTGATTCTGTTTGTTTGATTTTTTCGAATGGAAATAAAACATTTTTATTTTAATTCTTTTGTTATTTGCACCATATATTATTTAAATTGATGTCATTAAAGTTTAAATTTTTTTGGAATAATAATCATGGGTAAGTGCAATATTTAATTACGACTAATTAAGGTACATACTTTAAATACTAAGTTACTACAAAAGGAAGGAAATTAAAGTAAATATAATATGTAGCATTGTGTAAAGGAATTATTTATCTTTGTAAATTAATGCAATCTTTTTTTTCATTGACAAAAGAGTGATTTACTTTAAATGAAACAAATTATTAACTTTAATTGAAATGAAATTAGTTAAAACCATTTTATTATAAATTTTGATTCAACTTTTCAGCGAGTAATTCAGTTGATGAATTCATAAATAAATTAACGAACCATAACAACGAGCACCTACTTAACTGTATAGTTAATTCTTAGTACATAACACAAGTAATTAGAGAAAAATGTATTTCGTATTTTCACTTAAGTGAAAAAACAACGTGAAAGTAATTGGCGTAACAAATTGAATACTTAATAAGTTCCAGAACAGCAATTTAGACCTAATCAAAAATCGTCTGACTTAATTGTTCAATAAGTAAAGTCGTTTTCTATTTTTTAAATAAAAATAATTAATTTTTTTCAATTAAAAATGAGTTGTCAATTATTAAAATTAATTTAACGACAAAATAATTATTTTCCACAGGATTATTATTTAATGATAAACCTTTTGCCAATTTTAAATTTCAATTCAATAAATGCTCAAATTTGAATTTTTATTGAAGGCCTAGTTAGTCTATAATTTTTTTTTAATTTAAGCAAATTCGAAATTGCCTTACTTTTTAAACAACTATTGTTTGTTATTCATTAAAATGTTAAAAATTAGCTTGTCATTTTATTGGACAATTAGTTAAATAAAGTTTCGTAATAATTGTTGATGACTTAATTAATTATTTTCAATAAAGTAAGGTATTTTAACCAAATTGTTTTTAGTGTTAACACAATTGTACAAGCTGAACCATCGACCTAGTTTAACAATCATTCTGAATTTTCATTTAATTAAGTCAAATTCAAGCCAAAAAATAAAAGTTAAATTAATTCTGTAACCAATAAATTATTTGTACAAAAAGAAATAAACAAATCCCAACACTTTTCTTCATTTTTATATTATTACATGTTTTAAATAATTTTCATTTCACATTTTAGTTAATAATAATTATGTTTAATGTAATTCACATTTGACTGTGTTTTCTTCTCTCTAAATTAATTACAATGACGATCAATCATATTTCTACTTCATCTTATTTGTTTGTTTGTTTGTTTGTTTATAATAATTATAATTAAATCTATTTATTTATGTATATAGAACCAACAATTGCATAATTAAATGCATCAATTATAACATTTTAAAAAGAACCACAAAGTACTTAATGCAGTGTAAAAAAGGAAACATATTTTATATTTATGTAAAAAAAATGAAATCTCTAAAATGTATAAATGACTTAACTGAATTAATAATTAAAATTTGTTCATCATCACTAAAAAGCATGCAGTTCAATGAAATTAGTCATTGGCTTTTTTGTCAAAAATTTAAATTAAAAGCAGTTTTAAAAAAATTTAAATAAATTATTTTTTAATTTGGAAAAAGTAATTTGATTTAAAAATGATTTCATATTTTAAAAAAAATCTCTTTCTTAAATCATACTTCTGACTTAACCAATGACTCATATTTCAGAGAAAAAACACAAACATCTACAAAACGAGCATTTATAAAATTAATTAAATGATAGGTTTTTTAGTGCGAAATTCAACAAATTGGTGGAATAACAATAAAATTAACATCATACTTGTCTTTTCTTCATTGTCATTTACGTTCACACCTACTAAGTAGCATAATTACTTTTCATAATAATTACAAAAAGCGTAAATAAAATCGCTTCCGACTTAAACAATTCTCTTATTTAACGACTAATTGGACAAATAAATTTCAATCGAGGAATTTTAATGACTATAAATTAAATATAAAAAAAATGAAGAGAAAATGCGCATAATCAAAATGATAAACAACAACAACGATGAGAAGAAATTTGGTGAAAGCACAGGCAATGAAATTTGTATTGTACATTAATATTTCATTAAAAGAGAACAAAACAGTGCAGATCCCTAAGTTGGTTTTAATGATTAATCAATAAGCTTCCATTCTATTTAAGTGTTTACCACATGTGCGTCTCGCGAATCTCGCTAATGATGTGATTGGCGCGTGTCAATGCCTGAAAAAAATTGTTTTGATTAAAAATTAACGTTTTTAAATAATTATATTTAAACAAAAGGATTTTAAAATGTTTAAAAATTACCTTAAGCATATCAGCAGCCTCGCGCCTTCGAATTGAAATGTGATCAGACTCATTGAGGAAGTCCTCCGCCCGATCAGATTTATACAAATGCGTTACCAATTCCGATTGCAAATTATCTTTAACAAAATTCACAAGGAAATGCATAATTGCCTTTGGTACAGCGTCTTGAATAGATTTTCGTACAATGTAGAAATACGACTTGATGAGACGCTCTGCAATTAAGTAAGAAAAAAATTAATAAAATAAAAAAACTTAAAAATAAAAACAATCCAACTCACCAATAACATCACAATCCTTTTGCTCCTTATCAGTAAGGCGTCTTGAAGTGTGATTATTAGGAACATCAGGCAACAAATTCACCGGCTTCAATGGACTCATCATCATATTACTGCTGTGCACCGGTGTGTGTACCTGAGAGCTATCCGCACTGTCCGCCATCCTGGACTGAGATGGTGGTGGCAAAATATTGCTCAACCAACTTGTCGCCGCACTCACGTGATCATTATGATTGTTCTGGGCATGTTGTTGCTCATTCTCCTGCTGCTGCTGCTGTTGACTCTTTTGTTGCTGATGATGATGCACGGCTGGCGATTGATTGCGCATCCGTTGTTGCTGATGATCACCACGTTGTTGTTCGCGTGGATCGCGTGTCCACTGATCAGGCATGTGATCAGTTTTTAACAGACTTGGCACCAGTGCTGCATCCTTATGAAAATCAGGATGTTTTGTATTGATGTACGCCAACTCAATGGCAACCAAATTCTCGACCATAACATTGGTTGTGGGTAGGCGTCGTCGCAACAACTGTGTCACAACATCGATAATTTTCTCATGCAATTTTGGGAATCGCAGCATCTCCTGTTGCACCTCATTGCCGCAGTGCTGAATGATGCGTTGCATCTCCTCGTGAATGAGTTCAACACAACGCAAGGAGGGATCTTCAAGGCGACGAATTTGTCGCTTCACCAACAACTCAAATGACACTTCAGGCACAAAGAGTGCTGGGCGTGGACCGGTTGCATTGCGTATGGCTGTGAGAATATCCATTTTGGTGAGGCCAGTCAATGGGTGGATTGAGTCGAGTGTGCGGCCAAATGTTTCATGGAATATGTAACAAATTCGAGCACCACCACACAGTTCAGTTGTCTCAATGTTGCGTGACGTGCCCTCAATCGTTGAGCAATAGGATGACGCAAATTTGGTAATAATTTGCAATAGAGTTTGACTCTTATCAGTGACATCCTCGCCGTATGAATGTAACAGCGACTGAAATTGAGACGCCATCACATTGACACGTGTCTTCAAATCAGGCAAACAATCTCTAATATGATGCATCAGCAATCGATTCAGTGTTTTTGCCAAATATGGTGTGCCATTTCGAGTCGCCAGTGTTGGATATTTACGCTGCAAGTAGGCTGATTCATCTTTTAGCTGATCCTCAATCGTTTTGCGATCCATAATGTCTTGCTGTGACCGATTCATCACTCCAATAATGCCTAGTTTCACTGGAATAACACGTCCACACAATATGTCAATGGCATCAGTACCAGCGTCCATTAAGTCAAGCTTTGTGACCACAGCCAAGGTGCGACGACCATCTGGATCAACATCTTTGGCATATTTCAACGCCTCACTTGTTGCCAAATCAGTGTTGGCCGCTGTCACCGCCAATATTATTGAGTTGGGATTCTCAATGTAGGTCATGATGAGTTCACGAATCTGTGTCTCAATGTCTTCGGGTTGATCGCCCACAGGCACCTTTGTGAGGCCGGGCAAATCGACAAGCGTCAAATTGACAACGCGTGTTGAGAAAATTTTCAAGTTAATCGGCTCTGGGCAGATGCCTTTGTTGCTGCCCGCCATGCGATCAGTCTCATTCTCGATTTCAGCGCGAATCTCATTGAAGTCTGTGTAGATTTTGTTGCGTGTGTGCAAAAATTTTCCCCACTCCTCCAAATTGACAGTTCCTGTGTTAACAAAAGAACATTTTAGTATGCTTTAAATGATTAGAAATTTGCTAAATAATTACCTGACTCCGGTGAGCGATTCTCTTTGTCATCTTTTGGGCAGTACAACAGCTGCAATACTAAGGGACGCCGTGTCACAATGCCAGTTCCTCGTGGCAGGAATGAACGACCAACAAGACTTTCAATTACTGAACTTTTACCGGAGCTCTAAAATTCATATTTTTGGATTTCAATTTTTTTTTTGTATTTGTCAAATCAAGCAAAATAAGGAGTTATTTTTGGGTGCAGTCACATGACGCACATACATGGAATTTAGCGCGAAATGCAAATGCTAATTATAAAGAAGGGATTACCGGGCGAGGCAAATTAATTCAAGTTCATGTAAAAATCAATCGAATTCAACAAAAAATAGAAAGAACAAGCTCAGACGACCGGCGTTAGGAGTTGAAGACTGAAGAGTTATGTAATTTTGACTTTTCAATATATTAAGTGTACGTGCAAAAAACGCATTTGTCTGTCCGCCCGATAAATCAATTATCGCAAATCTTTGTCATCGTATAAAATACACGACAAACAAAAGTCACACAGCAGCACAACAAAATAAAACTGCCATTTCTTTGTCTGTTTAAAAAGCACTCAATCGGATGTGGTTTTTCATAATACGATTTGACTTACTTGACTGCCAAGCACAACAATTTGTGGCAATTGAATGGAGTCCGAGCCCACAGTGTTGAACACATCTTGCAATTTATTTACGACGGGAATCAACGCCTCCATAATTCTCTTTGCTTAATGTGGCTACCGATTTCCGTGAAATGGCTCAAATTCAATTGAAATCTCACTGCACGCTTTTCGTGTGTTTTATTAATTAAACAGTTAATACTTTTGATATAACAACGCTTTTCTTTTTTTTAATTGCAGTAACAAACTGCTCCAGTGATTTTCTTTAACTAAAGAACTTTGACTTCTTGAATTTTTTTTTCTTTTTCGCAATATCAGTTTGAAGTTTCAGCGGGTAATATTTTTAACAGCGGCGCGCATAGCACAAAATTCAACGATATCGGCGCGATTTCATTGAACGATGCGAGTGCGTGCTGAATTCAATTTGGTGTCACAATTTAGTGCTGTGGGTTTTTTGTTGTTTTTATATTGAGGCTGCAATGAATGCTGTCAGTAAGTTACCGCGCTTTTTAAAAAAAAAAAAAAAAATATGGAGAATGATTTTTGTTCTACAATTTATTAAAGTTTTGAGAGCGAGGAGGGAATTTATTACGACCTTGTACAAAATACATCGTAAGGAGACCGATTTGTGAATTTATTCGAAACTAATGGTATAGAGAATAATAATTGTAGAACTCGGGTGCGAAAGGTTAATTTAAAATGGAAGGTGTAACATATCTCCAAATCAATTTTATGGCAGCACAATTAGTTCATTAAATATTACCTACGGCCTACCGACACAAATAAATAATAATACACTCAACCACGAAGATTTGTTAAAATGTGCGTTTGCCGACCTCTGTCCGTTATCGGTATACTGGTGCATTCGGAAATTTGTGCGTACAAAAAAGTACACTCAGAATTATCTTACACGTGCAATAATATGGATGCATATTCAATTGCTTGTATTGCTGTAAATTATCATTAATTAAAAATGTATTTTTGATTTTGAGAATTTAATTGAGCAGCAATTTTTTTACTTATTTAAAAGCTACAATTATGATTTTTCTTCCAAAAAAAAATACGATTTTTAAAATACAAAATTAAATTTTCAGATTTTGACCTTGAAATATTCAGCAAAGTTTTTTCTTTCTTTTTTGGAAGCTACAACAATATGAAAGAAAAACTTGCCAGAATATTTAAGGTTTCTGAGATATTAATATTGTGACATTACATTTTCAGATTTTGACCTTGAAATGTTTGGATTTTTTTTGTATAAAAAAGACTACAGTTATGTGAAAGAATTGTTTTCATGTTGCTTAAGGTTTCTAAGATATAAAATGACAGCACATCGCACTTACATCCCTTGAAATCATCTAGAAGGATCATTTGTAGGAATATACGGTAAATGCAGTTTTGTTTAGAATACCTTTTCGTATAAACGGTTTGAAAATTATCGAAATCCTTAGCGCCGCTTTTGAGCATCCATAATTTTTTAACTTGGTCTTGAGAGATGTGACCTTGAAAGTAAAAATAGTAAAATAAACTAAAATTATTTTATAAAAAACGTCAAAATTTTAAGCGAATCCATTCAGTAGTTTTTCAGTAATCTTTGGGAAATTCGATGACCAGACGCACATACACACATTTTTTTCTAAATCTGCCGTTTCCGTTGCGCTGTCGTTGCATGATCATCAATCCTTGCAAAGAAAATTATACACACAATATTCATTCTAAATATAAAATAGATTGTAATTTGTAACCTACCCCACTTCGAAGTCAATTACTCTTATAACATTTTTATTCACCCTGAACAATGAAGAATTTTCTCTGGCATTTAAAGGAGAATCACACACATTCACCCGAAACACACTCTTAAAAATTATCGAGCAATTGTAGTATTTTATAACTGTTTGAAAATAAATAATATGTATACTTTATTTGAAACCTACCCCATGCCAATTACCACCCCTGATACTTTATGTACTTTAGGTTGAAAGTATTGTTCATTTTTCTGGGCTGGCAATAAAGGGGATGCACTGTTAAAAGTTATCTTACTCATTTTTGGTGTGAATTTGTACCAAAATGAATAACTACCCCTTGTATGTGGCATGTGCGTACGCAGCGCTGCTGCTGTTCATACTTAAAAAACCCTGCCCTATACTATTACAAGGTAAATCATTCCCCTTTTGATGTTCTTGCTGTACTTTAGAATGACAGTTCAGTGAATGAAGGGGTGCACTGTTAAAAATTATCGATGTGATTTATAGTAAAGAGAATGCGCAACAGACGGAGCACGAAATTGGAACGAAACTTTATAAAATAATTCTTAACAGTGTTTTCTAAAATTCACCCCCCTTTATATTAGTAATTGTATCAATGTATTGTAAGTGAATTGTGTGTCTCCTTTAATGTTTATCCTAATTTTTATAATTAATAGCCAAATATCTGTAGAAAATATGTTACTGAATCTATTTCAAAGAAATAGAAGAAATTAAAATTTATTCCTGACTTTTCACAACTTTTTACAGATAATGTAAATTTTCCTCCAGATTCTTGTTCTCTCATGCACTCTAAAATTTGGCCATCTCACACAGCACCACCACCACCACCACCACAACAGGCTACAGCCACCCTGCTCCCAACATAACATCCAACCAACCATCCCACCATGTAGTGACAAAATGGTCATAAATCGTAGTGGCATGTGCGACCTTTGCATAGCAAAATTGTAAACTCAGCACGCGCGCAGTTCTTGAAGGGATTCATCGTTTGGCCTGTCACATCCGGCCGCATGACCACAAATTCAAATTATTTTCCATCTCAACATGTCATAATAAATACTTCAAACGAACCAATAACATTTTTCCATCCCAAGTTAAAAAGTTTACACAAACACTGCAGGGTTGTTGATTTCGAAATAAAATACAACACAAAAATCATTGCGACTGTATCAATAAATTCAGATGGATGAAAAGGGAATAAAAAATAGGATTCCGATAAAGATAAATGAAAATGTGATAAGGTCAGAGCCGTGCATACTGTCAATTCGCACTTGATTGAATTCCATTTCGCCAAAACAGAAGCACAATGTACCATATACGATGAATCCATCATTAATTATACCTCAGCATCCGTTGAATCCTTTTACTCATTGACCGAACATATTACAGCGAGCACGAAAAACTTTTTCACATGCCAAACATTACTGTGCAGAGACATGCGCGACTCCCTCACATTCAGCGAGAAATCAATCTTGAGAAATCGACAGCGACTTGTCTTTCAATTGAAGCTCACAATGGTCTTTTGTCTGCACAGTGATGGCGTCTGATGTTTCCAGCAATTGGCTGTGTGGCGCGTTGGTTCTTCCTTCCGGCGTTTATTATGCAAAATGAGTTCATTTTTTCTCATTCCGGACCACATATAATATACAATACAAAATGCGGTCGTTATTCTTCTTTTTTTTTTGCCTCCTCCAACCCCCCACCAATTCGGTACATTATGAAGATGAACAGTGCTAAGTGGCCGCTCAATCAGTACAGAGCTGAATGATTGATGATTGATTGAGGAAGCGCTGCGCTGGCATGGCGTTGCGATGTCTGCCTGCCCTTGCTGCGGCCAATTGAAATATATATTCAGCACATCTTTTATGGCTTGTGACGATTGATTTATCAGCGTTATGTGAGGACAAATGATTTTGACTGTGCGGTTTGAATTGAATGTGTGAGGGAGGTGGGGGGGGGTGCGAAGACACTGCACATCCTTTTTACACGTCTTGGACGTTTGGTGCGCGCTGTGTTGTACGGAGCTAATTATCGATTAATGTGCGGTGCAATAAATTGGGTGGGTGGGATGGTGGTGTTTTTGGGGGTTGTTGTGTAAAGATGCTGAGTAAGATTGATTCGTCTAGACAACAGGTGCGACAAAAAACAATTTGGTATAGTGGCTTTTTGTTGGGGGCTCATTTTATAACGAAAAATTTATTGTTTGAATTAATTTTCTTCAATTCTTGCTTAGTTTGGGTTGTCTAACTTTTTATGTAGCACTTTTCTTTGTCATTTGATTAATTCTTGGACGACACATTGAAAGTTTTAATTTGTTCATTATTTAGTGGGGCCATTGTTAAATAAAAATTTAGCTGTTTTAAATTTGTTGTTGAAAATTATTACGAGTGACTTAAAAACATTTAAGTTTATTGAATTTTGTCAGAATATCTCAAAGACGATTCAAGAAAAAATTTCAATTGAGCAAAAACTCAAATAAAAAATCTTATTTTCATAATGCTTTTAAGCCCTTGCATGTGAACATCTGTTGTTGAGTAAAAACGAAATTATTCTTAATACACAAACGCACATTCAGTAATTAGTAATTATCCATTATGTATTTGCAAACTTTCCCAAGCACATCCCGATATCTAATCGTAAATCATTGCCTCAGCCACATTACCAAAATGTGTCGTTATATGTTTTGTAAAACGCACCAACCCCACCCATATTATGAATTTACATTCACATCTTATTATAAAAGTTTTATGCAAAAGGTGTGCGTGTGTGTGTCACCAGGGAAATCACAACGATAATCTAATTAGAATTCTATCAATTTGGCTTAGAAAGTTAAGCGATTATAAAATTGATTCTGTGCAAAACACGTCCCTTTATCTATTCCTGTACGACGTACATGCACACATTCATGGTTTATTTGCGAATACAATAGAATGCTCGCGTCGTATGTGCCCCACCACTACACACACTTAGGAAATCTATTTTTTCTACTCCATAATCGCATTAAACTCAGTTTAATGACTTTGTTGGGACGTGACAATTGCCACAAAATGAAAGACAAACACACGTACACCTTTATACGTACAACGCAGTGGTGGTTCCAATTATTATTTTTATTTTAGACGCTTTCGCCTCCTTTTTATTCTATTGTATTTGCCTTTATGTGGTGCGGTGAACTGATCTGCAGTGTGGCTGCATTGTCATGGTGTTACTTTTTTAAATATTGATCTCACAAAAATTATAATGTGCTCATTAATTTAATTTATTTATTTTCAGAAATGTTGGTCTAAATGTGGTACCCACCGGATTTTCAATGGTGTTGATGTTTGATTCCACATCCAGTGCATATTTATGATTGTTTCGATTTCGCGGCATTTTCTCGTCTTCCTTTCGAAATATCTTCTTAATTCCGACTTGCGACACTTTTTTAAAAAGATTTAAAAAAAGATTTATTAGCACTTTGTCTTTTCTATATTCCTTCGGAGTAATATCGTGGAGGGAAGATGCAAATTCGAAATCGAAAAAAAAAACGGAATAATTGATGACTTATATTTCATTATTTTGTAAAAATATCCTTGGGGATGATTTAATAAGGTATAAAGTGCGATATAACGTTACCTTCTTTCTCAGAAACGTTGCGCAATATAAAAGAAATTCTTTCACATGAATGTGGTCGTTTATTACACAATTATGCAAATTTGCAGAATATTTCAAGGTCAAAATATAAAAATTCAAGGTCATTCTATTTACAACTCAGAAAAATTAAACTAAAAAAAAAATCTCATTTAGTTTAATTTAAAATATTATATGCAATGCAACAACAAAATAAACCTTGCAATTTCATAAGGTTAACTCATCCTGTTTGTTTTACATTTACTGTGGCCCTATTCTTTTCCTTTGAAATAGGGAATAAGGAAATTCCTGTATTTTCTAGTAGCTAGGTATTATTTTTTCTTAAACTGTATTCCGGTTGATGGGGAATTTTTTTCATTAGAAACTAATAATTCCTAATTCCAGCAGTTTTGCTGTCATTATTTTCTCCACAATTTTAACGAGTTCAATAAATTCATCTGTTTAAATTTAAAGCAATTATTGCAGAAATTGGGAAAAATTTCGAATGGGAATTATAACAGTGTTTTTCTTAATTCCTAATTCCAAGGGAACAGCCAGAATAGGGCCACTGGCCACAAGTGGCGCTAAAAAATAAAACATAATTTAGTCTACAACCCTGGTACGATTGAAACGGGAATTTAACTTTATCTTTTAACAGAATTTGATTAATGATTTTTATTATATGAAATGTTCCTTGTTTATGTTTCCCACAAGCGATGCGGTCTTCTGAATTAATTTCTTAAAATCGCTCTTTTTAAGAAATTAATTCCTCTTGTCGATTACAGAAAGTATCTTTGTTTAAAATGTCAGCCAAATATCGTTCTATTCAAATAAACTTAAAAAGATGTGAACTGAATACACCTAATATTTCAAAATGAGAAAAAAAAACTCGCATTATTAGACATATACGCTTTCAAAAAATTGGCAAATTGTTTTTATTAATATTTATTAAGGGGTACATTATATGTATTAATTTAAAAAAGAAGGAGGCTCCATTATTTTAAGGTCATTCAGAGCCTGGATTTGGAAAAAACATTTTTAGGTAAACTTTGAATTATTTTTAGGTTTAGGGCTTTATACTTGACGTCATTGATATAATATGTAAGTGTCGTGCCAAAAACAAAATAAAAATATTTTTAATTTATGTTTAAAATGTTTTTATAGCATCTTCGGTCTGTGAAGTAAGTAAGTAAGTTGTCTTCATTGACTGTAATTTCAATGAAATCATCACTCAAGTATATTCTCACATTGGGACCAATCCAGTAAAATCCGTCCACCATTTCAACTAAATTGGGAAGTTTAATCGCCAATTCAGGTAACGCCGCGTTCGTGTAGAACTGTGCATCACGATAGATTACCCAAGGACCAATCTGGAATTTCACAAATGTAGTTATTATTTATTAATTGGTGTTATTAATTATTTTCTTTTAAATCACATTTCTTAACGCATCAATTACCTTATTTGGATGAGTATTATTTGACTTAATTGCAAACGCCCAAACCCAATCGTCGGCAATATTTTTCAAATTTGCATCATTGTATTCCGTAATGCCATGGAGTCTATCCTTTAATCTATCCCCTGACAGAACTGTTAACAGTTTGTCCGGCACAATTGTTGTCTTCATTGACCAATGCGCAAAATTGACAGATTCAATCGGTACAATGTAGCATGTTAAACTTTTTCTTAAACCATCAATGTCTATATCTATGGCATCACTCGAGAACGCAGCAATATCATCGAATCCTCTGTCATACATCATTTCAAACATTGAGATTGTTGCAGTTGGTGTTTGTATGGTGGCAGATACCACAAGATCTGTTTTTTGAACAGGATAATTGAGATGAATTTGAAATTCACCGGGTTTCAAAACACCATTCCTCTTTGCCACATATGTCGCATCGTATGTTTTCAATAACCAAAATCCAAATGTTTCTAAGGTGTCCATTGCTGTTGCTGGCAAATTTTTGTAAGTTACGTGGATTTTGATGTCGCGTGTTTTTTGCACAGCTTTCAAACAATTATTTTCAGTCATCCAGATGGATCTTTTTTTACTACTGCACTCGTAGTATTGTGAAACTCTTTTTTCCCTCGTTACCAATGTCCTTGTAATATTCATAGTTAACTGAACATTTCCAGAATCAACTGGACCCGTATAAATAATATGATACCATTGTGGAGAATTTTTGGAATCACGAGAAGCCGTTAAACTATGATCGTTCTTTAATTGGGCATTAAAATCCTGAAAAGAGAATCCGCCTACAAGCCGGTCGTCTGACATTACATTGAGATTGACTGACCATTTTATAGAGTCGTTCTTATGTTTTGTTTCAAAAGACGGATTGTCACCATCAAGTAATTCCATGTAATCCATTTGTATATGGAAATGGATTGAGCACGTTGATGTTGATAAAATGCTGAACATTATATTGCGCAAAAAGTTGACAACATTTTCAGGACTTAATGTTTGAAATTGCCCATTATTTGTACACCAGCGCTCTATTGCCGTGGCGACAACATGACCTTCATATCCTTGGCAGCGTTTTATGCCAAAAACAAATTCAACGCCCAAACCTTGAATTTTGTATCGGAAAAATTCAACGTCTTTGAAACCAACGTTCATGTCAACAGCCTCAACATACTTCAAACAAGTAGGACATGTGTCTGATAAAATATTGGTTGGACTGCCTGTGTAAAAATAAACTCCCTTTTCCACATGCATGCGAATGCCGGAGACAGTGTCTTTCACACTTCCTCCCGTTTGTGGAATTATTTTAAGATCGTTTTTAGAAGAGCTTCCGCGTAGTACCACGTTATCGTCCAAAGATATCAATCTCTTAACACCATGTAGAGAGTCGATCAGTGGATTGTAAACTTTGAGGCCATAACTGGCTTGAATTATTTCTTGAAAATGGAATGAGAAGATGTCGTCATTAATGGAAAATTTTAATGCTAATGATAACATCATTGGAATCCTCGTATAAACAGTCGAAAGATAACCAAGGTCGTTTATATAGGAGTGCTGTCCCGAAATTGCTAACACAGGCATTACGGTATCGCCAAAAATGCTTTGTAAAGTCGATAAATTGGCGTTATTTGAGACGAACACAGTTCTATCAAAGATTTTAACCACCAAATGCCTATTCGGACATTCAACAATTCTATGATAAATATTGCGATGAGGATATCGACTGCTACTATAACATCTAACATGAATCGACAAGAGGCGAACTGACTTGTAATTGAATCGATTGTAAACCTCTAGTAGGAGCTCAGATGGCTCATTACTAATTGGGTCAGCAACAATGTAAAAATTGTATGCAGTGAAAAATCCAAACGACTCTTCATGGAAGTTACTGTATTTCACAACTGACCTTGAATCTGCGAAGCGATTTTCAAAAGAATACCAATTCACATAATCCCAAATGTCATTGTCACATGAACGGACGTTGTATCCTTGTTGCAGCATGGTGTAAAAGAAATTGTACAACTGAGGATCCTGCTCATTCTTCATAACATTGAACAATCGATAGATTTGAGCTTTATCCGAAGTCACCTCTACCAAGACTTTAAGTGCAGCAATGCGTAGATAAGTATTTTCCGTGATGTCTTCCAAAATGGACCACACTGCTCCAAGGCCACGATCTTCGGTGAAAATATTCTCACCCACGTAAATTGCGTGCTCCCTCAATTGCCAGTCGTAGGGTGTGTCAAGGACATTCTCTCCCCTAATGATTGGCACAAGGTATTCGGTGATGTTGCCTATTTTGAAGTTTGCCAAAGCGTACAACGCCACCAATTGATCCTCAATAGATTTGGCTGTTTTAAGGTTCAAATAAAACTTTGATTGTGTCAGAAATACGTCATCTTTATCGTCTCCTGCGTGATAATTGCTCATAACAGTGGGATACGCAAGTTGGGCAGCCAATTTAATGCTTTGTGGCACTTCTGGATTTCTTAAAATGCTTTCGTAAAAACGAGAGGAATCTCTGGAATAAGACGTGTCGAGATGTAGTGGAAATATGGTTAGTAGAAGGAAAGAGAATTTAATATCCTGCAGGGATTTCGGATTTTTAGTGATGTAATCATCTAAGAACTTCATCGCATCATTTGTGCCAGTTGTTGGAAGTATGTTGAAGAATAGACTTTTCATTTTGTCCTGTTCCTGGCTGTCATACAACGAGATCTGTTTCAGAATTAACTCAAAAGATTTGCTATCAATAGTATGAAAGCGATCAATTATGTCGTTTAATATTTGGTCTTTATGATACTTCTTGTCATTACTTGTGATGTCCTCGTCCTTTTAAAATTAAATGTGTATTAGTGTTCATTATTTGAATTATTATAAATTCGGACTCACCTTTATGTATTGTGTCAGGTCAAATAGCCTCTTAACGATTTTAGATGTTTGTCTCTC
This sequence comes from Sylvicola cinctus, assembly GCA_963854165.1. Lineage (NCBI taxonomy): Eukaryota > Metazoa > Arthropoda > Insecta > Diptera > Anisopodidae > Sylvicola > Sylvicola cinctus. Next base: position 10,412,388 of record OY974082.1, read on the forward strand.
TTCGGAATCATCATTCATAAACTTATTTTTAACCTTTAAAACGTCTGACAATATATTAACGCTGTCAAATGTTAAACTGTTTTCAATTCCAAACGAAATAGGTTCTACAAAATGGCTGCTGGTTCTCATTTCAATAAATTTGATATGTTGCTTAGTCGTCTCGTAATGTGTTTCACCAAATTTTTCAAATAACGGCATCACAGTGTTGGATGTTGACACAATGTCCGTAATCAACAACTGACCATTCTCCATCTTCGTTATGTTATAATCGCGTTCAGTTTGTCCAATAAAATTCGCATCGGTCAGTAGGCTACATTCATTGTTGGGCACATTGTGCCAAGTGCGGGACGTTGCACTATCGCATTTCAAGTGATTAAACATTTTTCTAATCACAAACTTTTCAGATTCACCGTGCGCTGAGTACTTCGTGTCGCAATCACCATGGGTCGTCGCCTCGGTTACCGTTGTCTCATAGATCGAGGCATCTTTATTGCTGAAGATAGTAGTAAAGTCGATTTGGAATAGAGCAACAATGTTTCGGAGCCAATGTTTTTGCTGAGCTTGCAACGCTTCAGCTGTTTTAAAATGTGATATTTCACCATTGTTTTGGCGAAGACACATTGGTGCAAGGAATTTGGCGGAATCCACATAGTCGACGAAGTTTAAACGATCCGAAGATTCGTTATAATCCAACTCACCGTTGTATGCGTAAACTTTGGGATTTTGGAAGAAAAGTAATACTCCCTCCTGTTTAAAACCATCACCACAATCATAGTTGGATCTCACATGGAGGTCACCACTGAAAATGAACTGGGATGCAAATGAACTGGGATTCTCTACTCCAACACTCAGCTCTGATTGGTAGCTATAAACTGCATCCTCGTTGTTGACTGAGTAGAGGCTGTATCCGTTGATGCACGCTACCAATCCTGATGTGAGCAGGAAGAGAACTACACAAATATAAAGGAAGTTATTGACTTTAAATTAAATAATTATATAGTTTGAACTTGTATTACATTGAACGACAAATTTCATCACTTTTTTAGTAAGACTTTTGGAATTGCAACCGTTCACTTCAACTGTAAAATTATGTTTGAAAGCCTTATGCGAACCACCGTTATATAATATTCTTAATTAACTTTTTTAACGTCAATTAATATCAGCTCGTTTATGACCGCATAGGTTAGGGGTGAAGATTGCAGATTACCGTGAGTAAATAAATAAACAATTTTTATTATTATTATTAGAATTTATTGCGGCCCAATATGGTTGGAATTTTGATTCTTACATTAGCTAACATTTTTTGAAACACGTTTTGAAATATTCTGGGTCCAAAGAAGTGACATAGAAAAATCAAAAAATGAAGGTTTCTCAGAAACTGCTGGTCGGGTTTGCATGAAAATTTGACGTTATGAATAAAATAATTTATGACTAATTTAATTTTTTTTTATTAAATGGTCTCATCTCTCAAGGTCAAGCTAATTCTAATTCGTTTTTAGCTTAAAAAAGGTTAATGGAGCCTCAAAAATGGTTCTGACGACTTTGATCATTTACAAAACCTTTAATAATCAGTGGCGGATTTACCAATAGGCTAAGTAGGCTGAAGCCTAGGGCGGCAGATTTTAGGGGCGGCAAATTTGGGGCAAAATTTTGCAAGTTGTACTTCTACAAAAAATTTTACACCAATAAATATTTTTTTTTTTTGAATATGGTCTCACTATTTTACAACTTTTTGATATAAAATATTACCTCGTATTTCCAATTTTCCGCCTTTTTAACATATACAAAAATGTTTGAATGTGGTTGCATTGATAAGATGAGTGCGGTGAGTTTAGGCCATTTCATAATGATATGCCATATGTTTCGTAGTGTAAACTGTAACTGGTCATCTGTCATTAAATCCGCACGACATAAGATATTGCCATTAATTAAGGCACGTACAGACGGGATAGTAGACTAGCGTAAAGTTCAGCTCTCTACTGTGCGATAGTAAAATTGAACGTATACCCGCAGTTGTGAAAGACTCTGCCCAGCCCCTAAACTTTAAAGCTCATACATTTTTTTTTTATAGTTTTTCCTTTCCCACTAAGGGTGAAAAAATGTCCTGTCTCTATACTTAATAAATCTATGATAAATTTGAGCAATTTTACGCCTGCATGCATACAAAAGCACGTATTTCACCGTCGAAACGCGTGTTCTTTAAAAATATTTTGTTTTTGATCACATTACCATACGTTTTGAGAAATATTTATACGTTCATTTCATTGTTCATTTATTTTATTTCGTTTATTTTATACGAATGGAAGTGGTAAATAAATTTTTCCTTGGCTCCAAATAAAATAAATTTAATTGGAATAGCTGTTCTAAGTAAGTACAATTGTATAAATCTATCACTGCATTTTTTTTTTTTTTAACAAAAGCAGGTACAAGGAAAATAATTATATTTTAGTCTTTGCCCATCGACCAGTGAGATTGATTTTTTTGGAATTCATATAAGGAAGCTGGACCAAAACTACAATATGTGGCGGAATTGCAGACGTTTTACACCGACATGTAGATGAATAATTGTTAAAAAATGCATTGATTTGATGAGATTTATAACACTCCATAAAAATTACATAAACTACCAAACGCAAATAAATTTTATAATGTTGCAGCAAATGCCTATGTACTTGAAGATGTATTGTTTTTTTTGTTTTTGTGGTTTGTTTTTTTATTTCAGTAAACAAAATCAAAATAGAATATGGAATAGGGTGAAGCGAGCGAAACATTTAAAATTAGAAAGCGACGGATATATGTTTCCTTTTAAGCTTATTCACTTGAAGCTTTATGACGCCGAGTAAAGGGAACATGCTCTACGCCGAAAGATACGTAGCTTTCGGCTTTGAGCTCTGCGTTGGTTCGGCGTCGTATTCACTTCATTGTATGGCAATGATCTAGAATCTGAATAAGTTCAAGAATGTCTGCACTTTAAACGCCACTTTTTATCAGAAAATATGTTATTTAAGCCAGTTTCTGGATCATTAAACAATTTATGTTTGTTCATGCGAAAACAAAATTTGCAAAATATATGTCCAAACTTGGATATAGCCGTTCGAATGGCTCTATGTACACCAGCGACAAATTGATCGGGTGAAAGAAGTTTTTCTTGTTTGAAAAGGGTGAAAAACTATTTAAGGTCGACGTTAAGCCAAGAAAAGCTTAATGCCTTAGCTCTTTTATGCATAGAGTCACAATTGATGAATTCGATTTCATATGATGAAATAATTGACTTTGCGAGAATAAAGTCACGCAAAAAGGCATCGTAAAATTTGAATGAATGGTTTTCAAGTTTTATTTATTTTTGAACTGTAAACAACCGAAATAAATATAATATATTAATAACATTTACCGAATTCATATTATTTTGTTAATAGTATTAAGCATTCCTTACCCCACCTTATTAGTAGTACATGATTAAGCTTTTATTGTCTCACAAATGTACAAAATTCAAGGCCAAAATATTCAAGGTCACTCTATTTATATATCAGAAAAATAAAATTAAATTTTTTTTACATTATTGTAGCTTTGAAAATGAGAAAAAACTATTCAGAACATTTTAAGGTCAAAATGCGAAAATTATTCACACCTCGCTCTCCCTGCGATGTAATTTTTAAAATATTTGATAGACGCTTTTAAAAAAAGCGGGAACTTCCTTCATCTTCAGTAATTTCAAAGAAATCATCGCTCAAGTATATTTTTATATTGCGATCAATCCAGTAAAATCCATCCACCATTTCAACTAAATCGGGAAGTTTAATCGCCAATTCAGGTAACGCCGCGTTCGAGAAGAACTGTGCATCATGATAGATTACCCAAGGAACCATCTGAAATTTCACAAATGTAGTGAGAAATTATTTTCTTTTAAATCAATTACCTTATTTGGATGAGTATTATTTGGCTTAGTTGCAAACGCCCATACATAATTGTGGGCAATATTTTTCAGATCTTCGTCATTGTACTCCGTAATTTGTTGATAGTTTTCGTTGAACTCATCCAAAATTGTATCCCCTGACAGAATTGTAAACACTTTGTCAGGCACAATCGTTGTGTTCATAGGAATTTTAACAGCTTCACTCGGTACAATGTGGCAAGATTTTCTGCTTCTTCGATATTGAGTGTCTTCATGTGCGGAACCACGTGTTAATGAAGCAATATCATCGAATCCTCTGTCATATATCATTTCAAACATTGAGATAGTTGCCGTTGGTGTTTGTATGGTGGCAGATACCACAAGATCTGTTTTTTGAACAGGATAATTGAGATGAATTTGAAATTCACCGGGTTTCAAAACACCATTCCTCTTTGCCACATATGTCGCATCGTATGTTTTCAATAGCCAGAATCCAAATGTTTCTAAGGTGTCCATTGCTGTTGCTGGCAAATTTTTGTGAGTTACGTGGATTTTGATGTCGCGTGTTTTTTGCACAGCTTTCAAGCAATTATTTTTGATTGTGTCAGAAATATGTCATCTTTATCGTCTCCTGCGTGATAATTGCTCATAACAGTGGGATACGCAAGTTGGGCAGCCAATTTAATGCTTTGTGGCACTTCTGGATTTCTTAAAATGCTTTCGTAAAAACGAGAGGAATCTCTGGAATAAGACGTGTCAAGATGTAGTGGAAATATGGTTAGTAGAAGGAAAGAGAATTTAATATCCTGCAGGAATTTCGGATTTTTATTCATGTAATCATCTAAGAACTTCATCGCATCATTTGTGCCAGTTGTTGGAAGTATGTTGAAGAATAGACTTTTCATTTTGTCCTGTTCCTTGCTGTCATACAACGAGATCTGTTTCAGAATTAACTCAAAAGATTTGCTATCAATAGTATGAAAGCGATCAATTATGTCGTTTAATATTTGGTCTTTATGGTCCTCGTCCTTTTAAAATTAAATGTGCATTAGTGTTAATTATTTGAATTATTATGAATTCGGACTTACCTTTATGTATTGTGTTAGGTCAAATAGCCTCTTAACGATTTTAGATATTTGTCTTTCTTCGGAATCATCTTTCATAAACTTATTTTTAACCTTTAAAACGTCTGACAATATATTAACGCTGTCAAATGTTAAACTGTTTTCAATTCCAAACGAAATAGGTTCTACAAAATGGCTGCTGGTTCTCATTTCAATAAATTTGATATGTTGCTTAGTCGTCTCGTAATGTGTTTCACCAAATTTTTCAAATAACGGCATCACAGTGTTGGATGTTGACACAATGTCCGTAATCAACAACTGACCATTCTCCATCTTCGTTATGTTATAATCGCGTTCAGTTTGTCCAATAAAATTCGCATCGGTCAGTAGCCTACATTCATTGTTGGGCACATTGTGCCAAGTGCTGGACGTTGCACTATCGCATTTCAAGTGATTAAACATTTTTCTAATCACAAACTTTTCAGATTCACCGTGCGCTGAGTACTTCGTGTCGCAATCACCATGGGTCGTCGCCTCGGTTACCGTTGTCTCATAGATCGAGGTATCTTTATTGCTGAAGATAGTAGTAAAGTCGATTTGGAATAGAGCAACAATGTTTCGGAGCCAATTTTTTTGCTGAGCTTGCAACGCTTCAGCTGTTTTAAAATGTGATATTTCACCATTGTTTTGGCGAAGACACATTGGTGCAAGGAATTTGGCGGAATCCACATAGTCGACGAAGTTTAAACGATCCGAAGATTCGTTATAATCCAACTCACCGTTGTATGCGTAAACTTTGGGATTTTGGAAGAAAAGTAATACTCCCTCCTGTTTAAAACCATCACCACAATCATAGTTGGATCTCACATGGAGGTCACCACTGAAAATGAACTGGGATTCTCTACTCCAACACTCAGCTCTGATTGGTAGCTATAAACTGCATCCTCGTTGATGACTGAGTAAAGGCTGTATCCGTTGATGCACGCTACCAATCCTAATGTGAGCAGGAAGAGAACTACACAAATATGAAGGATTATTGACTTTAAATTAAATAATTATATAGTTTGAACTTGTATTACATTGAACGACAAATTTCATCACTTTTTTAGTAAGACTTTTTGGAATTGCAACCGTTCACTTCAACTGTAAAATTATGTTTGAAAGCCTAATGCGAACCACCGTTATATAATATTCTTAATTAACTTTTTTAACGTCAAATAATATCAGCTTATTTATGACCGTAAAGGTTATGGGTGCGACTGATAAAAAAAAATGAATTTATTACGATTCAGTGTGGTTTTAATTTAGATTCTTACATTAGCTAAATTTTCCTAAAAAAAAATTAAAAACTAACTCCAGAAACATCTAATTTTGACATCCTCTGAGTCCTAAAAAGTGGTCGAGAAATAAATGTGTGGACATTTGAAAATTGAATGTCCAGAAAATTTCTGGGAAACTATACTGGGACGAGCATATGAGTTAATGTTCATCTAACAATCTAACAAGCGCTCAGTGTTTGGTAAATAATACATGCTTGTAGCCGGCTTTCGGGTTAAATGAGATTCAGAAACATCCATGAAAGCCAACAATATTTCCACTTTTTAGTGCGAGAGCAATTCTTACTAAGTGCCAAATTACGCCCAAAATAAAGGCAGAGTGTGGTTCGGAATACACGCACAATCCATATTTGTTCAAAAATCAGCATGGAGCTGGCCTATTGGCGCCACCAAAAAATCAACGAATAACTTCTTCAATGCATCGAAAAATCTTTTTGTAAGATAAACTATTATAATTATGGGGAAAAGTAATTCATGTGCTCCCCCAAATCATACATTTCATTATTTAAAACCTTAAACTAATTTAATTTCTTTTTACACCACTTTCTTAACACAATCTCCAACCAAATATGACTCCTTTGTATGAACCTGATAAAAGTAATCACTTAAATACAATAAAATTGTGTCATTTGGCGCCTGCCAGTATATTCCATCGGGCATGTTTGTAGTCACCATTGGAAGTTGTAAGGAAGTTGTGTTCAAACCAGAATAAACTTCTTTGGAATAAAATTTTTGCCCATAGTACAATATCCAGTGACCCATCTACAAAACGAAACGAATATAAAATTAATCCATTGATAGAATAAATGATGTCAATTGTTCAATACCTTCATTTCAAGATTAGTCTCATTACCCTTAACAAGTATTGCCCATTCCCAGTGCAATGGAATCTCATTTAAATCATCATCGTTGAAGATGTCTTTTTGACTAGAATTATTGCTCAAGAAACTGGGCTCCCCAGCCAGCACAGTGAATGCTTTTGGTTGAATGGCTTTGCTTGACTTACTCGACAATGGAACTTCAAAAGACTCTTCCGGAACAATAAAGCAATTTCTCATTTCATTAATCGAAGCATCAGAAAAAATATCCACAACATCCATGCCAAATAAATTATAATTAAACAACTTGTTGGGTATAACACACATCCCATTGAAAGTTTCAACAAAAGCGGAAACAGTTGCAGCGTCTTCATTCACGTGCAGCAAAACTTGAATTTGAATTTCATTCGACTTCACCTTACGACTTTGCTGACTTATGTAGAGGCCGTCATGCGTTTTCATCATCCAAAATCCAAGGGATTCCAGCACATTAATTGTAACTTGTGATACATTTGTGTGTGTCACATTGATTGTGTACATTCGCGGTGAGTGTTTTGCCGTCAAACATTTCCATGGTAACAGCAGGAGTGATCGTTTGTTGTTACTGCATTCGTGGTAACGTAAATCGTCATTTTGCAATGCAAACTTTTCACCCTTTATGTTAATCACAACTTCTGTGCCATTCTCTACTTTGAGATGAGATGGTGACGAAGTGCGGAATTTCAAAAGACCGGTGCTGGAGGTCAACGTTTTGTCATAGCGAATATTAAGCTCATAAGTGCGACTCATTTCATTAGATTCCTTGCGAATGACTTTAAAGTCAAATTGCAATGGATTGGCATTCTTATGTCGTGCCCCATTCAGTGACCAAACAATTGTTTTGTTATCATACTCAATTATGTAATTCAATACCACATCCATTTCATAATTGGGATCCTCGCCAATTACTCCTCTAATCTTTTTGGATGTGTACTCAAGTGGATTGAGATAAAAATGCACTGAACAACTTGATGATGACAAAGGAGTGTACATAATCTCTCTCAAAAATGTTAAAGCATTATTTAAACTAATTTTGCTGTATTGTCCGTTGTTCAGGAACCAATCCCCAAAACGTTGAGCCAAATAATTGTGATGGTCTTCGCGACACTGTTTTACTGCGAACACAACTTTGTAGCCCAAATCAAAGGATTCGTGCCTCAAAAATTCGACATCTTTAATGGTTTCATTTTGATTGAAATCCCTTTCAAATTTCTTGCACAAGTTACATGTCGCCTCCAAAATACCAGTTGTGTTTATGGGGTGAAAAAATACACCCCTGTCCATGGTTAAGCGAATACCAGCTACATCTTGCATTTCCGAGTGTGGCACAAATGAGAATTGACCATCCTCTTTGGTTATATTAAATGCCAAATTTGAATCCCATGAAATGAAACGCTTGACACCGTGCAGGGAGTCAATTATGGGATTGAAAACCTTAATTCCATAACTGGCCTGTACGATTTGTTTGAAATGAAGTGTAAACGGCGTTGGTGATATGGAAAAGTCTAGTGACATATAAATGGGAATTCTGGTAAAAACTGTGAATAGAAAACCCAAATCGTTTGTGTGGGTGTACTGCCCCGATAATGCTAATAATATGTTTAGCATTCTAAGAAGATACCTCAAGTCTTCGGACAGCATATTTGATTCACTCTTGCCCCTGCTACTTCTGACAAAAATAGTCTTGTCAAAAATTTTAACCACAACATCAAGCCGCGACACATTTGCATTTAACAAACTCTTTAGGGACTCAAAATGAAACGAACTGTTTGACGGTCCCTCATCTTCCAATTCATTGATTCGAATATACACTGACCACAATCGCACTGATGTCATTGCAATTTGGTGGTACTCCTCGATGATGTACTCCTTACCATCATTACTAATTGCGTCAGCAATTTGATGATAAAACACGGTGCTTGAGTAACCAATTTTACTCTCCTGATATTTATTGTACACAGCGTAGCTTCCAGCATCTGGATGTAAATTTTTGAAGTCCTGCCATTTGAGATGATCCCAAATAGTTGGTTCACACGTTGTGACCGGTGTTTGTTGCAATAGCGTGTACCAATAATTGTAGACATGCGGATTGCATTCCTCTCGCATTAATTCGTGTAAACGCAAGACTTCAGCTTGCTCCGAAATGATGGAAACCAATACCTTCAACGCAGCAATTCGCAGCTCCATGCGTTCTGCGGTGTCTTCCAAAACAATCCACAAAATGGCGTTGTCCGGCTTTAAAAAGCGCTCCCCAATGTAAATGGCGTGCTGTCGCAGTCGCCAGTCAAACGGCGTGTCCAACACATTTTCACCCCTGATTATGGGCACCAAAAGTGTGTGAATGCCCCAAAATTTAAAGTTGCTTAAAGCATAAAGCGCTGTCAGTTGTTCCTGGAATGTTGTGGCACTTTTTAAATCATTGTTGAGTGGATGTAAAGTTGGTCCAACACTTTTGTAGATATTATCTTCATGGTAATTATTCATGACTGTCGCGTAACCCAATTGGGCAGCCATTTGAGTGTGTGGGGACATTGGTTTGGATGCAATTAGTTTGCGGTAAAATGCAGTTGAGTTCCGTTGATAGGACAAATCCAAATGCAGTGGCATTGTGGTGAGAAGATAAAAATGATAGGAATCCGGGAGTTCGGCGTCTTCCATTATGAATGTTTCAAAAAATTCCATGGCTTCATTTGTGCCAATTGTTGGTAGGATGGATAAGAATATTTCGCGAATGTCATATCGTTCGTCTTTTGGAAAATATTCAATGTGTGAGTAGAGCATCTCAAATGAAATACTGTTTAAGATTTGCATTCGATCAATGATGTCATTAAGGATTTGATTATTGTGGAATGTTTTGTTGTTACTTCGAATGTCTTCTTTCTGAAATACAAAAGTTTAATTTCTATTGTCATCAATTGAAATTGACACTATTTTCTTCGACTTACCTTAAGATACCGATTAAATTGCTGAAGCAATTGAGCAATCTTTTCGATGTGCTCCACAGTGACTTCCACTTCATGCGCCTCCAAACTCTTCCTCATTACATTTGACAAAATGTTGACATTGTCAAATACTATTTTGTGCCAATAACCAAATTTAATGTGATTTGAGTACTTGGAAATGCTCATCATCTTAATGAACTGCACATTTTGTCTAGTAATCTCGTAATATGTGTCACCATAGTTGTTGAATAGCGGCATCACTGTACTTGACTTTGATGAGATGTTCCGAATTAAATAATCGCCAGTGTCCATTTGTGTCGCGTGGTACAATCTCTCAATTTGCCCAATGAAATTGGACGCCGACAGGGGGGAACAACGCGGTTGCGGCACATTGTACCAGCGAATGTATGGCGTATCCTCACAATTTAGTTGATTGAACGTTTTCTGAATTGTTATGTTATCGCCACTGCGTTGTGTGTTGTATTTTACAGCGCAATCTCCATACGTTGTTCGCTCCGTTTCGCTGCTGGAAAAATCTGATGGTTTCTTGAATTGCACTTGAAATAGCGAGGCGATGCTTCTCATCCAGTTTCCTTGCAACGGCTCCAACAGGGATTCAGTATCAAACTGATGGATAATGCCAGTGTGTCTGTCGTATTTAACACAGATGGGAATTCGTAGTTTTTCAAAGTTGTTGTACTCAATAAAATTCTCATCCATTGATGACATGCTCTGTTGAATGTCTCCAGTGAATGCATACACTTTGGGATTTTCCATAAACATTAACACACCACGTTCGGATTCGCCACAGTCATAATTCGGTCGAACATGGAGTTCTCCAGTGAATGCGAATTGTGATGTTAATTTGTTTGGATTCTTTACACCGACATTTAGTTCCGATCGGAAGCTGTAAACAGCTTCCTTATTTCTCTCAGAGTATAACTTGTTTCCGTAACAACTCACTATCACTATTAAAAGTGGCACTGTATAGGAAGCAAAACAAGACATTTATTTATTTATTTTTGAAAAATCTTGATCTTAAATTTGTATTACAAATTATTGCAAAAGTGTGCATTGGGTCGCGGAATATTACACTAAACTGTAGCACTTAAATATTTCAACTGACGAGACGACTTTGTCTACGGATTTCAGATCTCTGCTGGCAAGTGCGACTAAATCGTGAGAGACAGACAGATTAAGTGATGAAAAATGACTTGTGTTGGCCGCGGTTGGCATCTTAATATTTATTTACACACAGCTGAGTAGTTTAATGAAATCAAATTATTACCGGACAACAGTTGTTATCGAATTGTTTAGGTCAGGGGTTTAATGGGAGTGAATTTCGTGTTTATTTTAAGCATTTGTTTTGAAATCTTGAGGTTTTTTGTGCATTCTTTTTGAAATTCTTCATTCAACTGAATTAATTTTGTGAGGTCATAAAAAATGATTTAATGAAACCAAACGTTCATATTTGCTATACATTGTGATTTTTGTTGTCGTCCAGTGGTTTTAGATGAACATTTTGTAAGATTATAAGATGGTTATAGAAGGTTCCCCTCATCTTCCTTTAAACATTTAATAATCAGAAGATGTTTCATTATTTATTTAAAAAAAATCCATCGTCGGATGAGTCACAAGTCACAACAAATACTCAGTTATCAGCAACAATTTGTTAATTATAAGCCGGTCTAGCGGTCAATCTTAATAATTATTGTCGCAGTTGACCAAAAACTAACCTAACCCAACAATGGTGGGTTTGCTAACTTGCCACACCAGTTAAACTTGAACCATGTTTAAGGGAGCTTATCATTACATTACATCTGCATTCAGCAATTATTATAGTAATTGAAGTGTATGATAAAGTCAAGTACAGTCTATAGATTGTCCCTATTCAAATTGTTATTGTGGTTCACTGAAGTTCATCTGAAGGTACCCTCACACTAATGTTTAGCATTTAATGATGCATCATTGCTTACCCATTTGGAATTTGCTTTGGCTATGTGATGTAAGCAATTAATTAAAATACTTATGTTTGAGTTTTCAATTGTCTCATAACTTTATAATGACAATTTTCCGAGTTCAATGCAATAAATATTAATGTAACAGAGATACCACCTACAATGTATCTTGCATTCTCTCCATTTTATTTAAATTGTAATGGACATTTATTGTCTAAAAATTTGTAAAGCAATAAAATGCAAATTTGTTTCCAGAATGATATCATTTACTTTTCTGCTTACTTTCAATAAACGCAAATAGAATTGAATGTTGTATTTTATAGACACTTTTGAATCCATTACAATTGATTTTGCAGTATTTGTTTTCCCAACTGCTGTGACTGTGGTTAGCCTCAATAGAGGTAATAAATGTTTCAAAGCAACAAGGATTTTTATTTATAGCAAAGTTCAATTGTAAAGGGTCATCCAATTTGAGGCAATTATTTTTTTAATAGAGTTATTTTGACAGTTATTATGTGTCAATTGTATTGTCTACATGACGTTTATGCTCAATATACATGGTTTCATTCAAGTTTTTTATAATACCAAAGGAATTGCTAAAAAATTAATTTTTAGTGTCAAAAATTCAAGATAACGATGTAGCTGACTTATGGTTTTAATAGGATGACGCTACATGCGCTACAGTTAACGAAACAATCGCTATATTGAGAAAACGTTCAGTAAAAGCATCAATTCAAGTAGAGGTACTGTTTCTTGGCCACTCAAATCTTGCGATTTCACACAATTGTACTTCCTGTGGGAATTTTAAGTGAAATTTCTTGTTTATCTCTGATAAACTCGAAACGGTTGAAGCTATCAAAACGAAGATAACCTCAGCTATTCGCGGGATATGGGCCGATATGTTTGATAGTCGTGAGCAACAAATAAAGCAAATTATTGTTAAAAAATAAAATAAACCAAATTAAACAATTTTAATAAAGATTTTCCTCAATACATTAATTTTCATGTGTTTTATTTTTTTAAACATCAGGATGCTCTTATTGGATCACCCTACATTATTCATTTATTAGACAAAAATCACAAAATGCGCTATGCTTGTGCAATTGCCGATCCTGTTTTCTCTCGATAGCTGGATTTCCACTTACCTACTCCTTTCCTCTTAAGCAATGGCTCGTTATCTCCTCCCTCTTCAAGCGTTAAATCTAACGCGTTAAATGACACAACTCCTATAAGAAGTTTCACTTAAAAAAAAAACGAAGCCTAAATCTAATCTGGGATTAAAAAAAACATTTCAAGGTCGAAAATGAATTTTAAAATAAAAAGTGGCCAATAAAGTCACCTTAAAGTCATTTCAACTATCAAATTAGTTTCATGATAATTCATAAAACAAATTTAAATTATGCTGTAGCTTTATTTAAATCATTTAATGCGCCTTAAACCAACAACACCTACACAATATTCCTATAAGTCAAACAATTTGCCAAATGAAACTGGGATTTTTCATTAAATTGCGTAATTAATCACAATAATAATAACTCACACACAAAATCATTAATATCAGCGGAAAGGGAGGGGTAACAAAGTGTAACCTCCAAACTCGATACGATACGATTTTGCAATTTTTTTTCGAGGTTATCATTAACCCTCTTTCAAAAAGTCGTCAAAATCCCCCAAGAAATAAATGAAACCGCACGCATTATAACTACATGCAGCTCAGTCATTATCCACAATACATCTGGTTAATCTCATGGCATATCATATGCGGCGACAAAGATATTTGTCATCTATTAATTATATTTACTCAAACACACAACCAAACATACGCAGTACGCACACATGCAAGTCAGACACACACGGCAAATGTTTGCCATGCCACGGTAATGTATGCTAACGAATTAATGCTATTATGATATCTGGGGAGACTAAGATTAGGTGCAAATTCAGACATTCATGTTACCAGGCATAATATCGAAGGGTGCGACAAGGCGTCGGGTGGTGGGCGGCGGCTGACACAACCTAGACGGGCTGTACCCCGCATATTGTGTGTGTGCTTGCTTGAATTGGGTATGTGTACACCTTGTATGTTGTCTCAACGCATAGCGTCGAGCATGTCCTAATTGTGATTGAAATGGTTGTTGATTGAAATTGTTTGCATGCAATTTGCTGGAGAATGCAAATGTAATTTATTGATATGAAAATTGTGCATACTCGTGCATTTGGGCTCAAACTGCACTTAACACAAAAGAATTTATCACAATTTCAATAAATTAATGTTCATGTTAAGTGCAGGATTATTGTGCAATGCAATGATTAAAATACGCAGGATGGCAGGGAGATTTTGTTGACTTAATTAATTAAGTTGTTAAATTGTGAGATGAACAACACAAAGCCAAACATAGACCAGGAAACATAAGGATGAACTGAAATGTTTAACCACTGTCCTCGAGATGATGGTTGGAGATGGTTTTCAATTGAAAATTCAAAGTCCTTATTCCTGCTAGAGTCACAAGATCTAGAAGAGGTTCCGAATTCCATCGAAGCGGGCAACTATTTTTGATGGACGAATCCAAGTGTGATGCTGGAGATAGTGCAGGTATTTCCGGACAACACGTCACACGACCAATATCTCGATGAGGACTTACCCATAAATATTTCAACCTCAACTGTGCGCCATAAAAGTCTGTGCAAGGACTCTAACACTAAAAGGGAAAATAAATAAATTTCAACATCCTATTCGACAGCCAAGCAGAATTTCTTTTGAGGTTTTTGGGAAGCATTGGATAAAATCTAAAGGGCTTATAAGCTGCTTAAATGCGCTTCAAAAGCTCGCAACTTAAAATATGGTCGTAATAAGCTGGGTTCCAGGACATAAAGGTATAAAAAGAAATTAAAAGTGGAAGATCTTGCCAGAAGTGGCGCTTCGACTTCCTCATTGGACCCAAACAATTTACACGGGCCTCTAATGGTTCTACACAATGAATCTGATCAATAATTGATAAAGCAGAGTGTGCGTCACTCACTGGGCTAACATTAATTGGATTAGGCTACCTAAACTTTTCGTTAATAAGACGAAGGAAATTTCTAATGATGGGGAAGAATGACAAAAGATTATTAAAAGTATTACTTTCGGGACACTGTCATCTCAATTATCACTTATTGAAAATGAAGATTTCACAAGTACAATAATGCAGATTCTGCAATAATATCTTCGGAATGGCAGCTTGTTAGCTTTATCCAAACTCCGCAGCACTCTGACAGAAGCACCTGGAAAATACCACGCTTTCACCCTGATGTGCAGGACACTCCTTCTGTAGGATTCAACTGTTCTGGTTGTAGTCAAACTGGAAATGTTTCTAAAACACAACAACAATAATTCTAAAAAGAAATAATGAAGTATCAATTATGAAAAAAAATGTTTAGGCCTTAAAAAAAACCTTGAAATGCTCGGCAAAGCTTTTTTCATAAAAATTATGATCAGCAAAAAAATAAAAATTTACCAAATCAAAATTTAATGAACTGCAATTCATATTTCCTTCCCAAAAACAATCCATATTAACTGCGAGCTTCGACAATAAATTGGGCGCCGAAAGGGATGCATTCGCTGACTCTCTCATGACAGGCACTCAATCGATTGGCTCTTAATTAAGTCGAACTGTGTACACTGCACATCAGACATGGGTTGCAGCACAATTATTGGTAATTGAAGACAATCTTATTCAATGACATGTGTGCTGCATTATATGTTGCAAACGCCAACACAAATACGAGTGCAATAAATGCACACACACAAATTGTTACACAGTTACATATAAGCTGTAAAGGACGCCGCTGTAGCTTGGAAGGCGAGGGTGGATGCATGCCGGGGTAATTGCGCACCAAATGTAGTGCAGTTTTGTGCAAAGTATCTACATTCAGAGGTGTTGTTTCAAAGTTTTCATTAAATTTTGCGTTAAAATCCGAGCACGGTTCAACACTTTGTCATCCACTTTGTCTATCCCCTTTTTCGTTTCACTTTAGTCCTGCAAACTATGTCGATACACACTCGCACTCACACACTCGTACATGAATTCATGTTGTATTTGTGTGTGTGTGTGTGTGTGTTTTGGTTATTCAAACCGACATGGATGTAGGTGCGGCGTATATCCGCTTCCATTTCCCACAACTTACATCCTCATGCTTGAGCGGTAACTTTCGGCTAAATGTGTGCCACGCAGAGAAACTTTCTGACTCCATTTCATATCGTGTTTTTGTGTTGCTCTATTATGCATACATATAACTGTGCACCAAGAGAATGTGAGGATGGTTTTTAGGGATCATTTAACTGAATTCGCACGCGCTTCCTCTAATATTCTTCCAATGTATTCGAAAATATATTACACTGTTTTGGGTTTTCTTCGTGCGGAAAAACTAAATATTATACAATAAAGGTGGAACAAGTTTATTTTCTGCATAACTACAGAACGAACCAGCCATTTTGAGTTTTACTTTAACCGTTTTAACTTTAAAATTGTTGTATTGTTTAAATTTATTTGTTTTAAGGGAGCGAATAAACATTCTACTTGTTATAGTGCCGGTATGATTTATGAACGAAACAAACTGTAAATGTATTTTGTAGAAGTTTCTAGTTATATAAAATTAACCTTAAATGACCTTTTGAAAGTTGCGGTTATTAGGATTGAATTTTAAAATTGTCAACCTTTATTTGGAAAATGTCTTTAATAACAAAAGCCTTTACTGATTTTTAAATTCACGCAAATGAAGATTTCTTGGACGATGGAGGTATACCTCCCTCGGAGACCTAAGACCCTTGGAGTACATGATTGACGCTCGTTGGCGAGGAATAAGTTCAGTTGAAGGATCTTGTTGGAGGAGATGAAGACCCACAGAAGTTTGCAACGCCAGTAAAAAAGAACCTTTCTGAAGATTTCAATTAGAACGAACACACAAGACATCAGATGAGACAGTTGCTCCTGCAAAATGTCTTCTGTCACTTTACCGAAAAATACCCATTATCGATTAAAATGGGGGAAGTAACCCAAGAAACAGTCTTTCAATGTGAAATCTTAGGAATTTTCTCTATACACTTTCTACTCTCTTTATGTCACGAAAGGACTGGGCCACTAGACCCTAAGCCGCATACTCAAGTTGTGACCTAACATTAGAGTGTATTAAAAGCCGAAGGTTCATAAAAATCCTTAATTGATTGCCTTTTGACAAAGTCAAAAAACTTATCATTTTTTATTCTGTATTTTTTAGAACTTTGTCAATATAATAGATCAGCGGAAAAGGGACACCGGGATAAAGCATTGTGACTATTAAATACAGTCTCCCAGTAGCAGTGCAGGAAAGTGGCGGGCCTGCGACTTCCTAGTGCGGGACTAAAGTCAGTGCATTACCGCCATTTTTTTCATTCCCGTGAACACTAGGTTGATCTATCATCTTTTTAGATCCATACAATAGTGTTTAGGAACTGTGTCGGGATCGTTATAAGCTTTATTACTGATCCTTAACGTCGGCCCACTCTTGTTGCGTCTTTTACTATTGACCAGAAACCGCAGCTTTTAAGTAGTGCGATGGTTCTGGCTTTTTTGCCCGGCAGCTTCAGGATGTGTCTCTCCTGAAAATGTAATGATCTTCCAAGAAAAATAATGCACTATGCCATTCAGTTTTATAAATATGACATTAAAACTAAAAAAAATTGCATCGGAAAACGTTTCCTTTTTTGATATCATTTACAAAAATACGCTTAAATTTAAAACGCTTACATAAAGCTCGGAATGTACTTAATTGTTTATTGAATTTTTATTATTGTACAACACTTATTTTATAAAAGCGAAAATAGAACATAAAAAATGCCTGACACAAAATATTAAAACGCTTTCCCATTTCAAATTCCCCATGTTGATTTAGCAAAAGCTCCACACTGCAATGCTCTGTTCATCACCTGCATTTTAACGCAGTGTATTTTATTCCCTTCAATAACCCTAAAATTAAAATATAAATCCTCAAAAATTGCAATAGCCGCTCCGTGTGCAATTGTGAACAGCACCACTGCAGCAGCGAGAAATGGAGAAAATTTAAAGTCACTAAAATTGAAATAATGTTGAAGCACAGAATTGTGCCAGCTGAAAAGTCTATACGGGCGGTTTATGGTGTTCGGTAAAGGCTTAAAGCCATATTTTGGAGGATTTAAATTGTCACAGTGGGTTGTGTGAAAGAAATGCATATTTATGGAGTTTAATATGCATGTGCGTTAAGCATTTTTTGGGGCTCCGACGCGGCGGGTGGAATGGGCCAATGTGAAACAAACACAATAATAGTAAATTAGTTGGGCCACATTTTGGGGGGCGTTTTTCTGTTTGTTCTAAAGGATGGTAATGTATACGTGAGTATAGCAGTATTTGCAGAAGCCTGGATGTATGTTGTAGGTGTAGTTAAATGCATTTTAGTGCAGCATATATAAATTGCATTCACATTGAGCAAGTTTTTGCTTGGCGTTATGGTGGTTATGGCAATTTCGCGTGATTTAAATGTGGAGTTGATTAAACCATTTATTTTATTAGAATAAATATTACGTTTTTGATTTATGCGATGCAGGTGCAACAGCTGGAATATTATTGTTTTCGTGCTATTATTTTGATTTGTGATTTAAGTGCATTTTTCTTCGGCAATAAAATTTAAGGCGACAAATTCAATAGAAAGCAATGAAATTCCCACGTTTCTGCTTAAAGTAAGCTTGTAATGCCAGCATTAAAATAATTTTGCAGTGTTATAAAGGAGGACAGTGGAAACTATAAACTTTTCTAAGATTAATCCAAGATTTTCGCAGTCCAAAAAAAAATTCTAAGATTAAATGAAGCTTGACTGTAATCAATATTAACAGTTTAAAATCTGCACTATACTTGTTTTCCTAAATCATCCTAAGGATCCTAAGGATTTAAAATCTATAAATATAGAAACAATGAATAGTTTAAACGTTTAGACGTGGGGATTTGATTGCTTTCTATCGAATTTGTCGCCTTATATTTAATTGCCGAAGATTTTAAAACAAACTAACACAAAAGTTTGGTCCTGGCAGAGTGGTTATGAATCACTTTCACGAATTTGGTATTCCCAGCGTTGTGTCTGGGCCTACGCATTTCTCCCATCTGAGACGATTAAGAGAGGCAGCTTAAGCCAGTTCTTCGTCATTTATAATGACTAATTGCCCAGCCCATCGGAGTCTATAGAGCTTTAAGTTTTTACAACATCGATGTTGCTTTACTGCTCATATAGCTCATTGCTGTGAAGTCTTCGATACGGGCCTTCTTCACATTTAGGTCTGTAAATCCTGCGCTTGATTTTCTTTTCAAATGCTGCAATATAATGAAAAGTTAAACCAATTCAGTGTCCAGATCTCGGAGAAATTTTGAGAACTGGAAGGATCATAGTCCTGTACTGCAGTCTGCAGTAGTAGCTTCGAGTTTGTACTTAAAAATGTAAAGAAAGAGTTTTAGCATAATACTTGACATAACATTTTCATATTTTAAATTATTATTATTCACATTTCATTTTAAAATTTATTTAAATTCATTAATTGTCATGACGTAGACGATCCCTTTATAGTGAAATATATCCTCCAATTGACATTTGTTCATGTTCTACCACCATTAGGCTCCAAGCATTTCAAAACTCTGCACGTCTCAGAAAAACAAAATCAGTACACAAATTGTTTACGTAAAAGTTAACAAGTTTCAATTTATTTAATTCACCCAATCGAGGTCATCTCAATTGCACCGAAAATTCAATTTCTTATTGCATGCAACAGAAAGCTCGCTTACTTCCACCGATTAAAACTTGTAAAAGCAATACAAAACCAGTCACGCGATATGAAAAATATATCGAATGACATAAACTTTTATTCCCCATTTTTTCGTTTTTTTTTTTTTTTTGCAAATATCCGCCAACAACCAACATCAATTTATGCATTCATTGAAAGTGCAGTGCATTTTTGTCCCACCCCCCACCCTGCGTTTGTACATTCGCTTCAAAACTTAACTGTATATTTGCAGAAATAGAAATGTCGATAGAAAAAAAAGTGGCTCAAAAGTCAAAACTGCGGATAAACTTCAGCTATTTATAGTTGTTGAAATATTTTGAATGAGTTATTTGGCGGGCATTTAAAAAGTACTTTCCACCCTACATACACCGACGTGCATATTCTCGTTTATGTGAGTATGCACTTGTTCAGCAACTTTATACCGTTCCAAATAAATTACACAATATATAAGAAAGTTAGCGGTTTTTGTGCTTGGTAAATGCAGAAAGGGTAATCGACATTCTCGACGTGCATACAATAAAATGAAGGTACATTCTGTTGATGCACTGGGGTGGTGGGGGTTGCCGCTCAAATAGACTGACAACTATAAAACATTGACTAAACGAGTCGCGCGCCAAACCAATGTAAGACGATGTATAAGGGAGCTACTCGTACTTTGCAGGCGAAATTCCATTTTGATGAGTGTCTCCTCGTAAATATGTTGTTGAAATTATGACACCAGCCGAATTTTCAGACATCCCTGCGAACAATACACATTGTGTACCTTTAAAATGCTATTCCTAGTAAACATTTTATTGCGCTATCGTTGCGAACGTACTGGCATACACAATATAAAGCGTACAGCGAGTGAGCATTTTGCTAAAATGTAAACACGTGATGGATGGGAATTGTATTGTCTTTAATCCTATAGTCTGAGCTGATTAACATTTCATGGGGATGCTTTTAGTGAGTGGTTTGGCGCACTTTCCTCTATTTTTGCGTAATGAAATATTCAGTAGGTTCGCTGTGTACTAGTGCAACCCTTTCTTGTTTTAGAGTTTTCGATGTGCATGTGATGCTCCGGTGGAAGTTGGTACATCGTGCATTTTTAATGATTTTTATCAGATTTTAGTTTCTAAATAGATGGTTTATTTGGAACACACAATAATTAAAGGGCACTATTTTATATTCATCACATATACGAGTACTTGAATTAACAATTTTTGGGAGTGGTTGTAACAATTGGAATTTGGAATGAATGCACGTAAATGTGTTTGATTTATTATTTAAACATCTGGAAAGGAATTCTGAAAATTAATTATATTATACATTAGATTCAAGACCTAAAATATAACGAGAGGGAGCAACGCAAAAAAATTGTGTAGTTCTGCAGTTTACACTACTCCAAGTTTAAAGATTTTAAAAGTCTTTAAAACAAAAATTTCAACGAGAGAAGTAATTTACACTAACTGTTTCAAGACGGAATGCAGTGTAGGATCTGGGGTCTATTCCGAAACATTTAATTTAATAACGAAATAGCAGCTTCCAGAAGGAACAATCGTCATTCAGGTGGAAGTTCTTGTAATATGGAAGTCGTGTCAGATTGTGATGGAAAACAATTCTTCAATTCATAGAATGGCTGTGGTGAAAGATAAAAAAGGAGCTATTTTGGCCCTTAACTTCCATTTTATTTCACCGAAACTAGTCAAGAAAAGCGCAGAATCGAGCATTTGTATTTATTGGCAATAACATAAACATCCCAGTATTGTGGGTTTCAAGGCTACTCTAGCCAGGGTCAGACACATCACACTCGGTAGCCACTTCCTGGAAAACCTCAACGATCTGTCAATGTTTTCAATGATCCTGACACAGTACCTAAATTATTGCTACTGGTTGTATATACAAAATTTAATCGACAAGCCTAGTCACGGGAATAAGTTGTAATAGAACGGTAATAAAGCGCTAATTAAAGTCCCGCACTGAGTCGCGGGCCTCGCCACTTTAGCCAACCAACTGTAGAATTTGTCACATAAAGTTCTTTTAAATCATTTTATTAATATTGTAAAAATTAAAACATTGTATTTTGTAAATATTTGAAACATTTTATATACAAAGGGAATATTTGGTAACATTAATTGCTATTGATTTATTCGATGTATGCATGTCGTGTAATTTAATCTATATCACATTGAATAAGCTAAACCCCATTTGATTAAAAAGTAATCGTTCTCCCAAATAAAATACGATCTTGTCAAAAATAAGATAAAAAAGTATTTTCGTAAAATATTCTCAAAAATTGTTGACCATTTAACATTTTTATAAAATACTTAAATTGTATTTAAACGTGTATTTTGCAATATTGCATTTGATTAATTGCATTAATAGTTATTATTACAACCCGGGTTTAATTTAAGTATGTCTAAAATATTTCCTGTATAACATTTAGTAAATAATTATGATCATTTAGGTCATAAAGACGGTTTTGTTACAATTTGTATGGTCTTTGGTTTCACTTAAATTAATTATTTACAACTAATTAATGTATTATTAATTTAAAATTGAAGCGCGCTTGAAAACTGCGTCCTTAAATTAATCCCTGACAAAATAATTTAAAATTACTGAGTTTCCATGCGGCGCTTAAGTGTAAAATATGACAAAACTTTGAACAAGAATAATTGTGTGACAATTCCAATCATGTCGAGGGTGAAGTTATGTGGGTCCATTCCAAGCTCCTTCAGAAGGACTTTGGAGCTTCTGCAACAAATAAAATGAGGAAAATAATTTAGAATTATTGTAGTTAGTGAAAGTTAAATTAAGTATTAACAAATTGAAGAAGCTTAATAATTTATATTCCTTAAAATTTATCTATTCAACTTACTTGTAATGGCAGTAAAGTACTCCTTCGGGGCAAATGATATCATTTCGGCTTGGTTCATGAATTGCCAACACCAAACCCTCAAAACTGTATCGATGACACGAAATGTACGAGAGGTACAACAATGTTTTTGGCATGTGACTGAACAATGCTAAAAATCCACAAAACACCAATTTGAAGCATGTTAAAATTGCACCAATGAATGTTCCATTCTGGGAAAAAAAACAAATTTTGTTAAAATAGCAAAAATTTAAACTAAGACAAATTAAATTTACCACTGGATTCAAAAGGGTTCCCAAAAATATGCCAAACCCATCAGCAACGATTGTAGTCAGCACTAAGATGGATACGAATTTAATAAAGCGCTCTGCTTCCAGTGGTTGGGATGTCATCAAGAAAATGATTGTCGCAAAAATTGTTGAAAATACAACCTAAAACAATTTAAATTTATGAAATGTCTCTTTTGAGTTGATAGAAATACTTACATGAACCGGTATTGACGTTATTAAAGTTGCCAAATAGTAAGTCCTCAATTTATACCAGTTGTTAAAAGTTTCCTTCTTCAAAATGGCAATCTCCATAGGAACTATTTAAAATGATTAAAGCAATTATTATTAATACTGAAAGCCTTTAAGTAATATTTCAAAATACATTTAAGAACTCCAGGCATCATGGTGGTGTACCACAAATAAACAACGCCAATGAGGAAGACTCCCAAATTTGAAATACTTTTCGTGGCATCCTTTCCCGAATTGCCATACAAAAGACCAATCAATATGGCACAAAGAATATGCAAAACAAGTTTCAGATGTGTTACAGTCTGGGCAAATAAAAACAATTAAATTGAAGTCTTTAGAAAATTGGAAAATGTAAATTTACCCAATCTCTGAACAATTGAATGTTACACCGTTCAATTAGAACTAGCAACTTCTTGAATTCTGATGGCACCTGATGGAGTTCTCGGCTGTGTTGAATGTAGTGATCTGTATCGAATTCCAATTGTTCGATGTCACGTTCGCCAGTTGTGCTGACGTAGATGCCTGAGAGCCGCCATCGATCACCCTTTGCCACTTTGGAAAGTGATGGTACGTGGTCGCCGTATTCTCCGTTGGCTACTTCCAGCACTATGGATAATGAAATTGGACGTTTTTTAAAATTAAATTCTTTGCCTAAACTTAAATGTTTTTTTCTATAATTCTTTTTTTTAATTTAAATAAATTTTTTTTCAACCAAACTTTTTTTTTTTTAAGTTAATAAATGTGTTCAAATACTTTTATTTATGCAATAATTTAAAATCAATCTCATTACTTTAAATAAACAAGCTATGCGCAATAAAGTGCTTTACAAAAATTGGGTCAATAATCACATTAAAATCCGCATAGCTTCCAATTTCACTTTATTCAAACTCTCACAATGATAGTTTAACACAAAACGCTCGATAACTCATCGCAAACACTCACTGTAATCAGCTGAATTATGATACTGTGGACAATTCAAGCCCACTGAGCTCAAATACCCAACAGTGTTATCGGCTGATCCCTGATAAATGCAATAACCCGATGATACCACATAAATGTGATCAAACATCTCATAAATGATAGCAGAGGGCTGATGAATTGTGCAAACAATAGTGCGACCATCACGGGCCAAACGCTGCAACATCCGCACGCAGAGGGATGACGAGGAGCTGTCCAGGCCGCTGTAAATTAATTGTATTTATTTGTGTTGGTTTTCCGTGTTTTTAAGTTATTATATAAATCAAAAGCCACATACGTTGTTGGTTCATCCAAAAACAGCACCGGTGAATTGTCCAACAACTCCAATGCAATGGAGAGTCGCTTCTTTTGTCCACCTGATAGGTCCGAACATTTTGTATTCTTCGATAGCTCCAAGTTCAACGTTTGCAAAATTGAGTCAATCTGGTGGGTTTGAAATTCAGTCAGTTTGTTTCATTTATGCGCATATTTAACGAGAATGTGCACTTTTATTGGGTTTGTGGTTGCGATTAAATATTTAAAACATTTATACCTGTTCTTGTCGAACGGTTCTTGTTATTTTGTCCACTTTAAGGCGAGAGGCCAAGAACATTGTTTCCTGCACCGAGAACAGGGTGAACAAGTTGTCGTCTTGCAAGATGTAACTGCACACTTTTCGGGTTTTGCTTTTGGAACCCACATTGATTGTGCCTTTGACACCTTTTTGGCTGTAACATTTAATTGAGGAAGTGGTTTTTGTGATTAAATTAAATTGTTTCGCATTTATATTTTGATGGATAAAATAAAAATGAAATTTTTTGAATAAATTTAATGACCCGATATTAAAATATGGGAAAACAGGACAAATAAGGAAGAGTTATTTTAAAATAATATTCCACCACAAAAAGGCTTGATCAAAAATCCCTAATTCCCCATAAATTTTGATAATTTCATACTTTGGGGTGTAATGCAGAATGCAGATATTCAGCTCATAATTACGTTGAAAACAAAATTGCACATATTTAGTCCTATAAACTACGTCCTAAGTACTAGGACACATTAACCCAATATTCACAATATCAATTTCAATAATCAACCTAAATAGCTTCAAAATAAATTTGAAACCGCAACACAAAAAAGAAACGGGAGAAACACAAAAAAAAAATCAGCATCCCAAACATTCAACCGCACAGATTCCATTAACCTCATTCTCGTTATCATCCGTTTTTATTTGTGCACAAAATTACTAAAATTACTAGAACAGGGCGCACTAATTAAAACGAAAGAATCAACCTAAAATAAATTAAAATTTTCAATTTGGGTCAATGTACATAATGTGATCCGCCCAACCGTTGCGTTGGTGCACAAAATTATAATACGAGTCGCTGAACTTTCCGCATGTCCACTATCAGTCCTAATTCACATTAATTCCGCACATGGGTCACGTTTTTGGTTTATTTATGACGTATCATATATTGAGTCTAGACGAAATACACGAGTGCAAATTTATTTTGTGAATTACTGATTAGATTTGAGTTGTTTTGAATATTATAACTTAAAACAAAATTAACTCAAAAAATTGATAAGGATGGTTTATATATTTTGTTTTTTGCCTAACAACTTACGTGAATCCTGTCAAAATATTAAGCAGAGATGATTTGCCGGCACCTGATGGTCCCATAATGGCCGTCAATTCGCCGGATTTAAATTTTCCAGAGCATCCTTTCAGCACATCCTTTTTACCTAAAATAGAAAAATATGTCAGTTAAAATGGGTCAAAACTGTTATATTTTAATATACTTTCATATTTTCTTAAATTTGGCCCTGAATTATTTTTTGTTTTATAATTTGAATATAAAGAAACATAAAGAAATTTTGATACAAGTTTATCAAGCAGTTTCAGATTAAATTTAGCCGGTTTATAAATTATTCTCTTTCACTTGTTACAATGGCTGATTAAATATTCAAATTCTTTATTTTAATACTGTTCTTTTATTAACGTGTCTAAATTCCGGAAATTAGCATACAGACTTTTATTCATTGAGAAAATGCCAAGTCATGATGATGATTTTGCACTTTTGTAGTTTATTTAAGAATTGTTAAAACCAGAACTATCAATATTTTTCTAATTTCACAGATATATGCAATATTGGGATTTCTTTATTAGCATAAATACTTTATAATTTATTCTGCACATGTTGTTTATTGTACAAATAAATTATTTCTTGAAATAACCCTTAAATGTGTCAGAAATTAAACACTTTACGACCTTGAAACAACAGACATGCGGTTTCATTGACCACTCGAATGTTATTGCAAATAAAGTAACTTTGATGTATTCAAAACATTGATTCCAAAATATTGCTTTCTTGTATCTATATTCGTTTAAAATTCACTTTACTGTTTATTATCTTTCTCGCTTCAATGTTTATATTTAAAACAAAAATATAATTTAAGGTAAGGCACAACGATTTCCGACTTTAAACTTTATAGGTGTAGGTTAAATTGTTGTAGAAATATAAAAATAAGTAAACAAATAAATAATTTAAGTCTAAACATTATTTTGTAACATCACAAATGTGTTTTCAAGAAAAAATTTAAAGTAACCTAAAATTTTTTTAACCATAAATGCCTAATTCAATTAAAGTTTTTTTAACAATTAAGCACAATGTTTATGTTAAATTCAATTTAAAGTAACATTTCAATTAACTAATTAAGCAGTTTTAGTTTAAATAAATAACACATCTGGTCTTAACAAAAAAAAAAGCCTAAACCCATTAACCTTAATAAAATTGTCTTGCTTTAACCTAAACTGTTAAACATAAACACACATATTTAAGCATAATAAAAATGCTTGTTGTTGTAAAAAAGTATCACAAATCACAATAAAGTAGAAATAAATGTGCGTTGACATTCTCTTTAAATTAAAATTGAAATATTGAAGCAAAAAAATTGTCCATCATTTTCCCTAATTCGTGGAAAGAAACACAAATATATAAATTCTCCAAAATAACCGCATTGGGAGAAATCACCATAATTATTCACATAATACTAGTACGAAACCTGCACATAACAAAATAAGATTATGACGTGGATCAACGTTTGGGATCAACTCTTAAAAAGTCTTACAAAATGGACACTACAAAAAATTACAGTTAATGTTAATAAAATATCAGCACATACCACCTTTAATGACTATGGACTACGTCAACAAAATATGCTTTGGGTAAGGTCGTTTCGAGACTGAAGCTATGACGGAATTTCAATATCAGTTAAAGCTCTTTACCTAGGTGAAGAGTTTTAATTGATCGTGACGCACGTGTCAGACTGACATGGTAAATTACATTACTTTCATCTACTGTGGAGGCCTATTTCTACTGCTTATATTATGTTTGAGCAATTAATTTAACGATCGGTGTGTCTATTTGTGTTAACCCTGAACATTGCAATGCAGTCGAGTTCTCACCTACATTATTAACAACATATGATGTGTGTATTAAAACCGGTATCAGACATTCAATTACTAAACTAATTCCATTTTTAATTACTTGAACCTTGTTAGAGATTTAAAGTAAACACAACGCACGTTATTTTTTTTAAATTGCACAAAACTGCATCCTTGACTTCTTATATTTTGTGGTTAGTTGTTGTTTTTTTATGAAACAATTATAAAATAAAATTGTCATTCGTCTCCTTTCATGGTCAAATTATGCAATTTGCTGATTTTTATTTAAATTCAAATGCATTTATGACTTTTTATTTTTTATTTATAAGTTTCCATCAAATTTGTTGCAATTTAATTTAATTTATTAAAACGAGAATTTTAATTTTCTGTTTTTAAATTTATTTCAATCATTTGGAAAAGAATTTCATAAATAATTTCATTGCAATTTTGTTAAACCGCTTTTAAAATTCAGAATTCAGTATTTAAAATTTTTTTTTTTATTATTATTCAAATTTAAATCCGTCCTTTTAAATTTTATTTACATTCAAAGCGTAACTTTTTTTTTTGCAAAATCCTAAAAATAGGAGCAATGCTTTTTTTTCCTTCAATATCCTTGCCGCACCAATGTGAAATGTAACAACTGTAATTATTTATTTCCCCAAAACGAACCACAATTTAATCTGCCGGAAATAATTTCATATACTGCCGCAATAAACGGAAGCATTGCAGCCGCATGCAATGGAATTGTAATTGTATACTTATGTCAGGCACACATGTAATTTGTGTACACGCCAAAATAAACCATCAGTATTGTTTTTTCTTTTGTATAAAATAAAATCTTGACATTGAAATGATAATAGGCGGTATGAACTGTGTTGTTTAACTGACACGGGTGCTTAATTATTTATTATAAAATGATGGAAATTTACTTAAGTAAGCCAGGACGTGATTCATCCCTAAATTAAATAAGTGAACTTTGTTAAATAGTTAGGGGAAATTTTTATTTTGTTCTAAAAGGATTTAAATAATTTTGAAATAATAAAATTAAGTCATTGATTTTTGCAAAAAATAAAATTTAAAGTTGTTAGATTTCAACTCCTTTTTTATTAATTCTATTTTGGAAACGCGCAACAAAAATAAGTTTAAAAATAAATTGAGACCAAAGTCAAGAAGCTAAAAGCCGTAACTACATTATGTAAACAATGAAAATTGTTAAAACATTGCATGTTCATGTTAAGCTGATTTAATTATACGATTACCCACAAATCAATTGGTGTTTTGCGAAGAATTTATTCTAAAGCTTAAACCGCATTTGACGCACTTAGCCGAATTGTTTATTTTAGAGAACAGACCGATCATTTCACTTAAGACTTGCCGTACCGTTTAAATAAATGGAAATCGGGTGGATAATCGTTTGTTAGCATTTGTTCTTATGCAAATATAATCGTTAGAGGATTTTTTGTTTAAAGAGTTATTAAACAAAAAAGATTGTGGAAGTAACATTACGTTGCTATAAATCGAATGTGTTATGTCATGTGTGTATAGAGCTTTCTTATGAAACTTCTCACAAACAATTTGCGTGTTTTCCTTCTTGTTTTTTTTTATCAGCGAGATTTTAAATTTGACACGTGTGTAAAGAGAATCTACTCAAAAAAAATTTTGGACTTTTACTTATCAATTTAACCCTTTTAACCTCAACATTTGAATTTTCTTTGTAAAGTCACATTATTATAGTTTTTATTACTCATTGAAATGTAAAACATTTACATAATATTACAATTAAATATGACTTAATGATTATAAGCCTAAAAACTAATTAGCACTCGAAATTCAAGTATGTTTTACATAACTTGCAATTATTTAAATGGGAATTTCTAAAATTAACAAATCAATTGACGCACAATATTTACTGCACTTGAATTCTGTGTACCAGCGCAAAAAATATCAAACAAAATATCACCGCAATGGAGCAATCAAAATTACCTCACAAAACCAAATAAAAATACCAAAAATACTCCCATCACCAACCTTAACCTTAACCGACTGCAGAAAATGTAACTTCAATGAAACGATGTACTTTAATTTATCGAAATGAGTAATAGTTATTGCATAAAATGATTTTCCCTATAGTTACCCGCATAATTGAGTACTTAGTTGATTGCTTTGCCGTTTCTTTTTGGCTGTCGCCATTTTTTCTTCGCGGTATTTTTTCATGTCAATGACTTTACATTTAAGTGTTTGCAGAAATGTGAGCATGTGTAATTTCACCAATTAGTCAATGCCGCAATATTGAATGAATTATATGATATATTTGTTTAACGGTTTATGGAGTAAATATTTACGCGAAGTGCTAATGTTTGCTTAATATTCAAAAGTCATATTTAATCATAATATTTCAAACAGAATTTTTAATTTTTAACGTAATTAAATATATTATGTACGTCAGAGTAAAACATTTTATAACTATTATAGACATGCTAAGATACAATTTCTATATTTTAAAATGATAAGACATTAAAAAGGATGTTTACAATTATTTTGACATCTAAAATAAAATAAAATATTACAAGAAAGGCAAAACTACTTAAAGTTTTAAAGACATCTCAATCGAGAACTGTTTATTAATGTTTGTGGTTTAAGACATCAGTTAATTTTAAAATATATAATCATGTTTGAACTTGAAATATGTTTTGCCTTTGAAGTTTCTCTTCAATTTAAATTCATAATTGAGTAATAAAAATTAGCACAAAATTGCTTTTGAAATCAGATGCTGCAGGGAATTTATGTACAACTGTAACTAGCCGCCGTTAAGTAATTAAATAAAGAAATTAATATTCCTTTGATAATGTATGGATTTCGTGTAAAACAAACGAGTTAATAAAAACAGATGATTGGCCTTTAATTATTACATTTTGTACCTTGAATTGTTCAGAAAAGTTTTAGTCTTGCTAAACCTCCAATAAAGCAAATCTTTTTCGAAAAATTTCTAGCGTTTATTAAATATGGAATATGTGACCTTGAATTTTTTTGACTTTGACCTTTAAATTTTTTTAAAATAGTTTCTTTTATTGTGACTTGCGAGTAGTAATAATCTAACAAACCGTTTTTGAGAATATGGTTAATTTTAATAATTGAAAATTTTTATGTTAAGGTTATAAAATCCAGACGAATTTATTTTTACTGTAATTGTCATCGTTTTTCAGCACCTTTCCAAGCGAAACAGTTATTTTATAATAAAGGACACCTTGAATTACCTGACCTTACGCTAATTTTTCGGCAAAAAAATCATACAAATCGATCAAGTATAGTTTTTTTAGTTATCAAAAAAACAGCACAAAACAAAGTTCTAAAAGAAACTTATATACTCAGGGCATGTCAAAACGTGCATCAGTAGCTTTTTTCCCAAAAATATTGAGAATGCAAGAAAATATAACAACCTTCGGTTAAACAATACAAAATAAAGATTTTGAACAAATAGTTGCCAAACAGCCTTATCATTATATTTTATAATTAAACATCATGAAACTAATCCCAATCCGATAACACACCAGAATCGAAGCGACCTTAAAATATTACTATACATTATGAAGATCAATATTAAACGCGTTAATTTTCTGAAGGTCACGGACTAATCACTTTGAAATTTTAATCAAATTTTAAAGCTTTTAATAAGCAAATTAAAATCGAACACATATTAAGTGAGTGTTATGAAAGACTGACCAATTCTCAATATTCAATGTTGTCAAGGACATGGTCACTGGTCACCAAATTGTCGTATCCACAGTCTCAATATTTACTTTAGTCGGAACTTATCCGGCGGCACAATATCATTGACATAACAGCTTATAATTTAAATAGCTTTCAGCTGGGGTTTCAAATTTAATGAGCATAATGTGACACCAATTGCAGTGTTTATTATTTGAATATCATTGTTTTCAATGCATTCGTCATCTTAATAACGTTTTGTTTACATGAAGCTATACTCAAAAATGAGGTCTTTATCATTTATTCATTATTATGTGTTTTAATATTTTATTTTATTAACAATTGTATGCAATTTATCCGTAATTGCAGGTAAATGTTTTAACGCTTTTAATGCACTCATGTTTTAAATAAATAATGACGCACAATGGATAATTACTTTGTGTTTTACTTACTTTATTACGGTACTCACAAGTTTACAATTATTCAAAGGAAGATAAGGAAAGCCACTTAAAACAAAGTATTCCTCAATGGAAAAAAAAATGTAATTTGTAAAAAAATCTAGGTTATGTATATTGTTATGAATTTTACATTTAACAGTTTTATTGCAAATTGTTGACATTAAAGGAGTGAAAAATTGCCATTGACTTATTTAGCAAAATTGTTGATCGCGTAAAGACAATAATAATAAAGTACTATTATTTTCAAAAGAAAATTAAGGATTTCTGACAGTATTAGAAAATGCATTAAATGCCCTTGAAATGTCAGATTTTTGACCTTGCTACAAATTCAAAGTGACAGAAAAAAAATAACAATTTAAAAAAAAAGTATTAATTTGCTTAAACATTCTTGAATACTAATGCACTTTGTGCAACGTGTTTCCCTTTTTTAACGATAATTAACATAATTGCAGTTGAGCGATTAATAAAAACAATTATAAAGCAGCACAAATTGCATTGCTTAACTCGTACACCAAGTTGCATTTGCATTTTAAACACTTAAGTGGACATTCAATTCATTGATGCAGAAGACTCGTGGTTTATAAATGTTCGCGGATTACACAATTTAACATTAAGACATATATCACTCACATTGTGCCCCCTCCGCATGGGCTCAACGCAAATTGAATTAGTGAAACAGTCAAAAACATATGATAAATATTAAAATTGTGTTCATCATTGACCTTCCTGCCTTTATTTCGTAATTTCATTTTTGAATACGCAGGTTTGATATTCATTTTTATGGTAAAATTTAAAACAACGCGTTTGCATTAGCTTTTCACATAATTTTTCTCAAGCGCGATTACAATCCACATTCATGCATCACGGTATGTTGTGGAAGGCATACAACAACTCTAATCTTCAAGCATGCTTGAAGACGTGCTCTTGACCGCTTAATAAATGTCGCAATTGCAACGGATACTTATGCAAATAAACCTAGTGTTATGGATTCTCGTTTTAAGGGGGATTTGGATGGTTTTTAAGTTTTGCCATGGACGCTTATTACATTTAAAAAAAAGAAATATTACTAATTATCTGTCATTGAAAAACAAATGAAAGTGTTCCAAGAAAATGATGCTGTATTTTATTGTTAAAATCATAAGATTCGTCATCTGCGGCATCAACAATGGCTTTGCGTTTATTATGTTGACAGAAGTTTTGTTTATATGGACACTCACAATTATCACGACCTTTTGTCGTGTTTATTTTTAATACATTATTCTTACAAAATAATTCGCCGTAATTCAGCCTTGGAGTGACAAGAACATGACAAGAACCAGAAACAGAAGCTGAGAATATTATTTTCTGTAGTAAATTCTGTTTCTGTTTTCGTTGCACGTGCAGAAACAGAAAGCGCGAAAAACGGAGAACGTTTGAGTTGTTTCTGTTTTATAGTCAAACGGTCATTTTCTGTCGGTAGATTCCGTTGCAGCAAAATTTTAAATTCTGTTGTTGATTCTGTTTCTGTTGCATGTGTACTGAAATTTATTTCTTTTTATGATTTTTGTCAGGCTAAGGACTGAAGCTATAAAGTGACAGAAGCAGAACGAAAAATATTATTTTCTGTAGTAAACTCTGTTTCTGTTTTCGTGCAGCATAAAATATCATTATTTTTTGCACAAAAAATCATAAGTAGAGCTCTAGTTAAAATGTTTTTATTCTTAAAAAGTAAAATGAGATATTTTAAGTCTCTTAACTTAACGATGATAACAGGGTCAGACTCATCTAATAATAGCTGTAAAATAATTGAAACGGTAAACTAAGTAAATACTCTAACACGACTAGACATTTCAAGACTTAAAAATTCAAAAAAAAACTTTGAATTTAATTTTTCTTGCATCAGAAAATTGTATTTTTTCGACATTCCTAACTATACTTAACAAACCTATTCACTAGCTTCATTTGCAATTCATTTCAATTAACCATACAATTAACAAGTGAGCAACAATTAACAATTAAAATAGGTGAACTTTACCTTTAGGCTTAGACACCGAAACTGTGTAGACGATGTCCTTGAATGTTATGTCAATCGGTGGGAATTGATTCGCCAACATTTTTCCTTTTAATGGGTTTTTAATTCCACCCAATGACAATCCAGTTAATATGCAAAACTTTTCCGTCTATCCAATATGTGAGATTGCCGCTAAAACAGATACGCTGAAAAAGTCAATTAAAATGTTGATAAATATGTTATTAAAACGCAAAATATGTTTAATTTTGTAAATCGTAAATGACTGTAATTAGGGCCATGCATGCTTATTTAAATTTGCCATGGATCACTGCGTATTGTAACATCCGGAAAATGTAAGCTATTCGTAACAATCGTTCCCAATATTTTTGATATTTGCGATTTAAATGTATATAAATTAAATATTTACTTTGGCTTTGTAAACAAACAATTAACCTGATAACAATTAATGGATTGAACTATGACATTTTTGTTCGTAATTAGGATCGTTAGTGTCATCAATAATTAATAATTATTAAATTTGTTAATTTGTTTTAAATGCTGTAATATGTACTTTTAACCCAGAATTTCAGTAAGGTTATTATAATTAGGATAATTAATTTACAAGAATTTTTTTGACTAATTTATAAAAACGAAAGCACGTACTAATGAATAATGTAAATGTTTTTGAATGCAAAATTCTCCTTTTGTTATTTTTAGATTTGTGAAAAA
Source organism: Sylvicola cinctus (assembly GCA_963854165.1). Classification (NCBI taxonomy): domain Eukaryota; kingdom Metazoa; phylum Arthropoda; class Insecta; order Diptera; family Anisopodidae; genus Sylvicola; species Sylvicola cinctus. The sequence goes on from OY974082.1 coordinate 10,446,913, forward strand.
CTTACGATATTTTAGGCATTTTTTCAAATTTTTAATATCAACATTAATTTCTTAAAAGCTTTATGATTAACAAAGCTTCTTAATGCAATTAAGTAAACATATTTTATTTTAATTAATATTAAAACTTAAAAAATATCTAAGAAAACAGTTCCAGAAACAAAAAATGACAAATTCATTGCAAACTTTACAATCAAAATTTAAACAATGTCCCAGAAAGTCAACAAAAATTGTTTGCCTGCAATTTTTATTTGCATTGATAAAAGAATTGACATTGACTCAAAAAAAAATTGGTTTTCTTACAAGTTCATTTTACTTTTTCCATTAAAATTGAGTCATAACTCAATTAATCATTCAACTGTTATCATGAAACATATTAAATGCCCATAAAATGGAAATTAATTGGGTCACACCTTAATCAAGCACTGAATTGACCCATTTTCAATTGCGCACCCCAAAATGTTAATTTCACACATTTCACAAGATGATTCATTTCGTCAGACCCACAAAACATTTGCAAAACCCATCGCGCACCCCTTCAAATTAAAATGCAAATATTTTGCACAATCCAGAGACTGTAGAGAGGCACGTCAACATATTATTAAAGTCCAACGAAAACACAAAATGCGCGATACAAAATGAAAGACACAACATGGAATATTGGCATTGACCTCAGCAAAGAAACTCTCACGCCACGCGATGATGTGTTTGTAGTGTTTTATGTGCGTTACTTGAGTGTGTGAGTTGCATTCGCATTTTGCTACTGTTAACTTTATACTGCCGGTTATTTCAACTTTCGCGGGGTGTCTCACGCAAAAGACAGTAAAGAGTTGCGCCGCACGCAGCAGCCAGCTGGAGTGTGTTTTCTTTCATTTTTATTATTAAGCTCTTGAGATGCTTTAGGAAATGGGGTCAATTTTGATAACGAACATTTAAACGTGACGAAATTGATTTCATTTGATTTATTTAGTGTGTGGTGCCCCTCGTGGGGCATAACAATTGACTTTGTTAAACGCGGTGAATATAACTCGCTCAATAGGCTGTCCCAACTGAAAGTATTTACGTGCTATGCTTTAAGACGTACGTGGTCAATGACATCGTTGCGCAATTTAAATTGTCTGATAAAAGATGCGCGCGTTATGTGTGATGAAAATTGTTACGGTTAATTTCGTATTATTATGTTCTCGTAAATGATAAAACCCGTGCAATGTTTGTTGTAAGTGTTTTTTTCCCCTGCTTTATTTGACAACATCAAAATTATTGTAGAGTTGGTTTATTAAATTGTTTAGTTAAGTTTTCCAACGCAATGTTCTGACTAGGGAGTGTTTACATTGATAAATGAAATTGTTATCTCTCTATTTTACAGTAATAATCGTAAAACATGGAGTCTTAAAATAATGTGGTGAATGCAATTGTTTAGATAAAGTGAATCACTTTTTATTTAAACGTCTTGTTTACATAATAATAAATATTCATTCACATTTACGTAGATAAATACTTATTGAAGTACAGTAATCCCCGCGTTATAATGGCAGTTCAATTTACGGTGAAATATTGACAATAAATTGATTTAATTAATTTAATTTAATTTATTATTTTGTTTTCACATTGAATAAAATAACTAAAAAATATTTAATATCCATAACCGTGTGTTGAATTATATTCATATTCTTACATTCCAAATTCTTTAATTAATTATGTTCTTTAAGACCACACTTTTCTTTATATTATTTGTTTTAATAATATGCATTCTGACCCTCTAGGATTTATAATTATTTAAGTTAGATTAAGAAGCTACTTGAGAAAAAAAAAACGGGTTTTTTGATACGCTAATTGTGTGAATCTTATAATTTTATGTCTTAGATTGTAAATATCATTTTTAGTTTAATAAATAAAATAGTTTTCGGTTATAATAAATTTAATTTTTAAATAATTTTTTTTCTTCACGGATATCAATTTAAGAAAAATATGTTTTAAACACAGAGTACATTTTTAAGTCGTCTGTAAAACCAGGGAGCACTGTACTTATGTAATTGAATTACTATTAAACGTAATTTTACTACGTTAAATTACAATTTTATTCAAATACCACTTGAATATTTATTTTATAAGTTATAGTTATTAAGCTAATTATTTGCATTTAATTTTTTCTCTAATTAAGATAAGAATAATACTACGGATTTATTGCAGCAAACGCCACTATTTAGTAGTTTTTCATTATTCTATTATATAATAGCATTTTTTTTTGCAATAAAATACGCTAGAAATTTTTATTAAAAACTTAAATTTTAAATTTTACGAAAGTTTTTGACAAATTTTCAAATCGTCTCAAAATATCATTTTTCCTTGCATGCAAAGATTGAATCCAAAAAAAAAACTATGCTGCTTCAAGATGATGCGTATTGGGACTTGATCTCTTGTGAAATGACTTAAGTATAAATTAAAATTGATTATAATCTTTGAAATGAATTTATGAAATGACTTTCACTGCAGAAATGAAAATCGTTTCACTCATAGATTAAAATATTGTTATTATTGTTGAAAACGTTAAAATTTCATTGGATTTTGACCCAAATAAATAGAAATGATACTGATAAGTTTTGTTACAATTAGAAAGGAAATTGATAAGTAATTTTTTTAAATTTTACACTGAATATTGGAGCACGATAACGCTTGGATTATGATTGTGCAATAATGACATCCAAAGATGAAATTAAATTGTTTTAGCCTCAATATGTGTTCTAGATTTTAATTATTCTTTAAATAAAAGTGTAGATACTCTACTAGACTAAATATGGTAAGGCTTGACGACAGAAAGGCAATGTGTTAATTTTAATTCATCAATTTGATATTACAAAATTGAATAAATAAGAAATGCTTTTCAAACTCATTTTACATTGTTTAAAATTCACAAAAGAACATTCTTAATATTTATGTTGACACTCTTCACTTAATTTACTGTTAAGTACTTAGCACTTCATAAATGTTTTCTCTTGGAATTGCATGCTGATGTTTGATAATTGAAAAAAGCACAACACATGCTGCGATGGTGTTTAATAAAAATTAACATGCAATTCGAAGAAAATCTTTTAAATTATTAATTAAAATGCATAATATGTCAACAATTTAACAATTGAAATGTTGTAAGAACATGAAGAAGTTTTTAACAGTTAATAGAGAGGTCGAAATTTAATTCGAATATTCGATCGGGAACATCGATAGTAGCAAAAACTCGAATTGCGGGACTGAAAAATCATGCTTACGTCGGCCATTTTAAATAATTTGGGGCGAAATGAATGTATTGTGGGAAAATGGGACTTGTGCAAAAACAAATATCGAAATCCAATTTTAGATTGCGGATAAACTAATACAGAATAAACTGTTATCTGCACCTAATCCCTTAAACAATAGTTAGATTAATCGCACTTCATTTAACAAAATAGAATGCTTTTAGCAGACAGCTATGACGCAACTGACTTATCAATGCATCCGCCACAATATTCAATTACAGCTTATTTGCATGAGTCGAAAGATTGAATAATTATAACAAAAAGTGTATAAAAAAAATGCAGCAACAAAATAAATTTCTATGGACTTTAGTGAAATGAAGATAACAAAAATAAATGCAAATCCATCATTGTGTATGAATTGTGATTGATCACTTGATAACGAATGTAATTAAACCTATTTTTATAAAATAATTAAGTGAGTAAATTATATTCAAAGTGCACTGCACTGATGGACATGTTTATTTTGTTCATATTTTGACAGAAACTCACATGAATTTATAGAAATAAGCAAAGAAGGTGCTTATAAAAGGGTCATAGATTAGTTAAACATTTAATTGCATTTTGTTGAGAATTATTATGAATTAAGTTAGACTTGTTGTCATTTTTAACATAAATTTATTTCAATTAATGATTACATGTGATATGATTCAAGTTTAACTTTGTCTTCTCAAATGCGGAATATTCTAACTTTATCAAATGTAAATATAAATATTATTTTCCAATCTTTTTAATTCGGCATAATTAGTGTTATTAAATCGACAGACAGATAACAGTAACTGTTATATTAATTTGTTATTAAATGTTTTTAATTTGTTTACTTAATTGTAAAATAAGTTTAAATTTTGTCAAAGATTACAAAGATTACATAAGTCAAATGTCTTGTTTTTAAATTTGTACTTTTTGAAACATGACCAACTGATTTTCCCTTTTGCCACAAAAAACCCGTTGCTAACCTTGAAAACTGACAATTACTTAATACATATAAACATAATAAACAATATCATCTGTAACTGAACTACGCATGCATGTAAAATGCCTCTCCAGCCGTACCTCACCATGTGTAACTGCAGTAACCACAGAATACTGTAACGTAATCTGCATTCATGTTTATTAACCGTAAAATACCAACACGAGCATTCGTCGTACATGCACAAAACTACACTATATTATAAAGCAATCTCATAAATGAGTCAAATGCAAGTTGCAAGTTGCAACTGCATTTTGTAACAATCACGCAGCATCTGCAGCAATCTAAATGATTATTTTTTACAACAAAAAAACAGTAACATTAGTGCGGGTAAACTTGCAAGACTATCAGACACAGTTCAAAGTAAGCAACCAAAAATAAATGTTAAACATTTATAAAGCGGCGTGAACAATTGTTGCAACCAATGCATTTAACAAGACGTCGACCACATGACGTATTTGCACTTTTTAGGTCAAATGCAATGAGTCGATTTATTTGAAAAGGTGTTTTTCACAAATTAATTCAAATGCATTAGCGTTTGTTTTTTTTTGTGCTTTAAGTTCAAGGAGGTTTAATGATGATTTTAATTTATTAATAAATTCAGAAAAACCTGTTTCGGTGTCAAATGTTTTTACTTTTTAGTTGTGTAAACATAAAATATGTGTGCAGCTTTTTTCTTTTTGGTCACGAGTGCAATGCATTTGAAGTGCATTTAAGGAATATATGCGTATTGTGCATAATCAAATATACGAGTTATAGAATATATGACATTGAGCTTAGAAAGATAAATTGTTGCGCTTTATTAAGTGAGAATTTTTCACTGCAATTTTCAATAAAATAATCATTTTAATTTTTTAAATAGCAATGAAGTTATCTACTTCAATGAAAATATAAGAATTTTTTGACTTAACATTTTCTAATTTAAAATCTAATTACAATTCTCGCATGTTCAACAAACTGGACTTAAATCACTTAGTAATTAGTATATGAATTCTTGCATTACCGAGCTTCCGGAAAAAATGAGAAACACCAAGTTTTTATTCGCAGAAACCGCTTTTATTTATATTTAAAGATGTTAAAATTTAACATTAATTGCGTTTATAGTATTTATTAGCAAAAAAGTCCTTAATTTGGATTTTATAACCCCAATATGAAAACAATTAAATATTATTTAAAATGGGTATTAATAATAACTCCAAAATCTTTATTTTTTTGATTATTCAGTGTTCTTTATTATCGCTAATTTCAATTAAACGAAATAAATTTCAAGGATATAATTTTTTAGTGTTAAACGTTTGTCAGATAAGGAATCTCTAAAATGGTGACAATTTTTCAACAACAAAAAATTACGGTAAATATTTTGGTAATTTGCTTAAATTAAAGTAAATAAAACCTTGCGTGGCTTTCCCTGCCGCTTATTTTTGTAATTCATTTTTTTTATTTTAAACGAAAATAAATCAATTAGTTCTAACGTTCTGATGATTTCACGACAATTATAATCACCTATTTAACTATGAAACTATAACTTCAGTCTGCTTTTTTAAGTACCTTTTGACAATTTCATTATTATTATTAATTTTTTAACTAATAAATAGTTTTTTGACACGTTTACTTTACAACCACAATGTTAATTTTTATATTTTTCTCAACTGCGTCTTATTACAAAACACAAAACAGCACAACTAATCACTTTAAAATAATACTATCGAGTATCTCAGCTCTCACACGAAACGTGTTTTCTATAATATTGATCGCAATTCATGTGATAGAATCGTTTAGAATGCTACCTGTTGGTAGTTAATAATTCAAATGCACATTTGGTGGCATTGGTCATAATTCCCACGCATCAAACACACAAAAGAATCAAATGACACGTATCATGGGGGGATGGAAACAAAGCGATTGCACCATATCAGATTCGGAAAATGCCACCCCTGTTGCATTCTTCAGTAGGTCATAGAATGTTGTGTTTTTTTTTGTACGACTATTATTCACGATCGCTATCCCGTTTCTTTCATTATTTTACATAAATTTATGATTTAAGAATAAAAAGTATTTTGCTGATGTAAACTGAAAATGACGTGACAACAATAAAATAAAAACACTCAAATTAACGGAAAAATATGGAGAACGATAAGTTTCAGTTAATAATTAATATTAATAATGTAATTACTTTTTTTTATTCAAGTGCAGTTTAATTCTCGGATTCCTTATGTATTTTCTTTTTAATATTTCAGCCACTAATTTAATTTGTATTTATTTTTGATTTATTTGTTTCATATCCATTGCAAACAAATGTAATGTAAAACGCACACACGTTTTAAGTGAACTAATTTTTTTACACTTAATTTTGTTGGCTTTTACTGTAATTCACAAAAGGCAGAATAATTTCGGTGTTCGAGCGAGTATGCAAATAACTTTATAAAACAAATTAACCTTTTTCAACTTGCACTCGAATATATGAACACAATGAATTAAGCTTGTGTGAATTAAATTTAATCCGCGCGACGAACCAGCAAATTTAACCCATCAGCTTCAAGTTATCCACAAGCACTGATTCAGCCAAGAAAATCATTCTGCGCTTATCAACTTTACTTTGTCGTCGCAAGGCGATCGCTTTTCGCTTGGCGTTCGCGGTTTGCGCGCTTTCATGTCGCCCCGGTTATTGTGTTGCAGTTAACAACTAGTATGTATGGGGCATAGACTTTAGCGTGTGCGATGAAATTTGCGTGTTTAGAGTAAATAGCGCAAGCGACTATGCGATTTGTGTAAACGGCTTAATTTGTGACTGCTGCAAGTTGGAACACACAACGTCGTTTGACCAGTTTGAAAGTTCTCTGCGTGACACAGTATTTTGATTTATTTTGTTGTTTAGGTATTCGAGTATAGAATCACAGACAGTATCAATCAATGAGCTGTACAACAATGAACATGATTACTACGATAAAGAATAATAGGTCGCGCGTAATGAAAGAGATGCGTGATTTTTTATTAAGTCTTATCCTTAAGTCCTTTAAGTGGATTAATTTAATTCATTCATGATTTGCTCGACTCCCAACCTTTAATCCTTCTTTACAGATAATATTTTTCATGGTTACAATAAATTCGTCAAAATAATATAATATAAAATAAAATAAGATGCTTAGCCTTTATCCAGGTTTTCAATGACCTTGAAATATTCAAAAAAGTTTTTTGTTTCTCTTAAATAATTTTTTTTTTTTCAAAAATTTTCACCATTTTTGAGATATGAAATAGGTGACTTTAAATTTTTGAATTTTGACTCACATTTTTTTGGCAGACGTACAACAGTTTTTTATTGACTTAGGAGGTCACTGCAACATTAATTTCTTTCCCAAAAAAATCGGGAATTAATGAAACTTGGTTCGAATATAATTAAAAAATTAAATTAAATTTGTGAAGTTCATTTAATTGCAATTAAATAAATTTTTAGTGAAATTAAAAAACATCTGACGCATAGAGTCATGTAATAATAATTAGGCAATAAACTTTTAAACAAAAAAAACATAAACAAACATATCTTTTAAGTTTATGTATTTAATCACAACATGATAATTTTTGTAACTGACCTTAAAATAGTCATTTGCAACATTTTACGTGTAAGATGTTAAAATTATAATTTGTTCATTTCTTTAAGCTTATATTTTCCGCAACAAATTTAAATTATGTTGAATAAATCTGTTTTAAGTATATTCATCTTTGAGTGTATGATTAATTATTGCAGTCGACACAATCCACTGATTTAAAACAAGATAATCACTCAAACAGTTGAAAATAAAACGCAATCTGCAAAACCCTTAGGAAACACATAAAAATCCATGCTAGGTATTTATTAAACTTGTTTTAAAGCCATAAAACCCTAAAGTTTAAAGTTTGCATAATTGTTGTTATTTTCATTTTGTTTCAAAACATCTTTTAAACCAGCTTTAAGATGTTAATTAAATAAAAATAAACGAGTATTTCGTTACAAGAATTGTTAAAATTTACATTCAATCAAATAATTCTTTAAATTATTTTTTATTTGACCAAAAATTTGCGCAGTAAAAACGTTTTCATTGCTGAGTTTTATATTTTTTAACTTTTATGGAAATACAAAGCGATAACAACGTTTTAATTCACCCAAAAGTTCTCCTCAACTTCATTAAAATAACAAATATATTCCGAGACTCACTTTATAACGAAGCATTGAATTCTTCAGCAGCTGGCAACAGTTGGTTAATTCCGTTTAATTGGTGGGGCATTAAATTTCGTAAATAAACGAACATTCTGCATATTATGCAATTAAACGCAGCACTATTTAATGAAAATTCTTTTATACGGTTAGTGAATGTTAACTCTATTCGTTTTAGTATAAATTAATTAATTCTGAGGTAGTGTTTATTTATAACCGTAATTAGCTTAAAATGTTTCTGTGCGTAATGAAATTGATGAATTTAAATACAGAATTCTTTAATAAAAATGATTTAAAAGTTATTTAGTTTAATTAAACTTCGTTATTTTAATTTTATTTTAAAATTTCATGACTTCATTTTTTTTTTGGGCTATGAAATTAAATAAATTTACATTGTTACTTTAATAAATAAATATGTACAAGTAATGCATTGATGAACTTGAAATGAAAGTATCTAACTTATAATTACTTACTTCTATAAATATTCATGGTTAAACTCATTAAATATAAATTATAGCTATTAAATTTTATTGTTTGTTAAAAGAATTATCATCGAAACAACAATTATGAGATCAATTGACACTGATAATCACTGTACAAAATCATCAAAAACTATTTAATCAATTTTAACAAGTCACAAATTTTAATGGAATCATTATTACTCGTAAGTGCGTCATGTCATCGTCTGTTCACTGGCTAATCACTTGAACCGGAGGTGTTTATGAACTTAAAATCATTTTCAATTGTTTGAAGTTGTGCGTTTGAATGCTAAATCATCAAATGGAAATTTTATGCAATAGATTTGGCTTAAACATTTTCTTAAAGAAATATTCACATTCTTTAAAATGAAGAAATTGACGAGCTTATAAAAATCTTGGCATCTTTAAGAATTTTATGTCAAACATTAATTACTATTTCATTTATTATTTATTTCTTAATTTAGGAACCCATTTTGCTTGCCCAACTTAAATAATATTTTCTAAATAAAGCCAAAAACAAATCCATTAATCTTTTCCAAAACAAAATAAATAGTTTGAATATTTTAGACGTCCATAACTCCGTTACATTCGTGGATTTTATAACGTCCACATAAATTTCATAACCGCCTTTATTTCAATGACCAAAGTCATTGATCAATATTCATGATCCAACATATCATTCGCATGGAAAGACAATTTGTCAAGTTCTTCCACCATAAATCTGTTAATGGTCACAGCAACCGGTCAAACCAACGACTGTAATATTTATGCAAAGCAATAAGTCATTAAATCTCTAAAATATTTTACCGAATCCCCAAAATGCCGCAAAGATTGAGTTAGTGGTGACTGAAAGATTACAACCGTTTGCCGGTGGTTTTCGTAAACATTTTCGTTCCCCTGTGATGTGGCCAAAAGACGCCTCCGGCTGTAATACTTCCACTGAACCCAACTGGTTTTCAAGGCAATCGTTGCCATCTGAGTGAGACGTGTGTGTAAGTTTTGTTACTGCGGTAATTAATATTTAACTTGGAAAATATGCAGATTGTTTCAGTCAACATAGTAATTGGTGATGGGAAAATTTTCCAAAGTATTGGGCTTCAGTATTTTATGGTGACCTTACCCTTGTCAAGTTTGTGCGGCTTCACGAAGAGTGGGTGAAATTGTTGACAACTTAAATGGTCAGCTGATGGTGTTGCTGTAAGTTCTGTCTTACAACTTGCACGAAACATTTGTTGCTAATTATTTTTATCCTTTAGTTTGTGTTGACCTCTGCAATTATTTGTGATTGTGGGAATTGATCTTAATTTAGTTAAAGGTGTGGTGAAATGAATTGCTAATTAGGAAAATTGCAGGTTAATACATTTAATTGCCGTCTTTCTGCTAAGCTTTAATTTGCGAGATGGTGTTTAAGGATAAATTTTAAATGTGTGTTGAGAAAAATGTAAAAAGTATTTTCGCAATAAGAACCTTATATTTTGGCTTTGAAATGTTCAGCAAACTTCTTCTAAAGGTCTACAATAATTTACATTAAAATTTTCTAAAATTATTTATGTTTCGGAGACATAAACAGTATGAGCTTAAATCTTTAATTTAAACCTTGAAGTGTTTGACAACATTTTTTTCGTTTTACAAAAAAAAAAAATTTTAAATTTTAAATATTTCAGACATTTCCTTAAATAATTTTCAAGAACGTGACTGAACAAACAAACGGCCGCACGAACATCCTTACGAACGAATTTAATAAACATAAAACACACACTTCAATGTGGCCCTAGCTCCAAATTAAAAAAGTATAATAAAAGGAAAAACCTGAGTGAAATTACAATTTAAAAAACAAACAAATGTAGTTGCAAAAACTGCTCGTGAAATCGATTAAAATATGTTGTTTCCATAAAATTTATGTGAAATAATAAATAATGCCTTATTACAATTCACATTATCGTAATTCTAATTGAATCACACATGCAATCACTCAGAAAAATTCATTTGGCCGACATGTAATTATACACCTGACTTAACATCAACAATTTGAAGGCAGAATAGTCTGATGCTATAATAGCAAAATAGAAGCTGGCAATTTTATAAGGTGAACAATCACGTAAAACCAACGCATCATCTTTAGTAGTTGGACGGTTAATGCAATTCCTTTGAACTTTGCACAACGTAATATGAGTTATGACAATAGTGATAGATGTTATTTTAGAAATTAACTCGCACATAAGTCAAACCTCATAACACCATCTTTGAATCGTGCTGTTTATTTCATGGCAAACTTACTCGTTGTATTATTATTTCGTAAGATTTGAAACTTGATTCCCTTGGTTAATCTGTAATTAGACATTAAAAATACAGAATTTTCTTCAATTACCTGATATTATACGTGCAAATGTATGCTAGAGACATGAGGCCATTACTTTACTCAGCCGTATGTCATCAGACTGTTGCAATTATTTAACACGGCTATGAAATTGATTTGAATATTATTTTTCAATTTTAATAATATTTGCAAGATTTTCTGTGGTTATTGCCGTATGTTTTTCCAAGGAAATTATAAAATCATGATTTTCTTTTAATATCCTGCATTAGTATGATCAAAGAGCGAATGACACATAAATCTGGCGAAAGTGTTTACGATTATTTATCTTAATAAGTAAAATTGTTCGTTGCCTGTAACACATTCTCAAAGACACTTTATTAAAGACCGCTACAACAATTGAAACCAAAGTTGGACAATAGGTTAGTTTAGTCTGCATGAAGATTCCTATCAAGTTTAATCGCGACAGGTAATACTCATGTTTTAATATTCAAAAATAAAAATAAGTTTCCAAAAAAATTTGAACCAGCTAAACTACATTTTTTGACATTTTGTTTTCTAAAAGTGTTTTTAGAATGTCTATTTTCCCAATTTTTATGTATTGCAATTAATGTAAAAATTGAAAACGTTTTCAAAATACTACTGGAATGTTGAAAAATACGTGTGTATAATTTCGTGGCGATCCCATTGTCAGTTTTAGCGTGATTGATTACTAAACATATTTACATACACGGTTTTTTAGAAATTTTTATATTAGATTCCGCGATATGTGAGCCTTCGTCGGAGTTGTAGGTTGCAGAGATTTTTGAAATTGTAGGTTGTGAAGATTTTTGTTCCATCTTCGAGAGAATTTCAGCCTATAGGGATTGTGAGTTGAATTTTTTTCTATATCCAATTGTTGTCAAAAATGCGATAGTTTTAATATTTCTCTAATTTATGTATTGGAAAAAATTTCCGATCCATATTCTCTAAATTATTTAAACAAATCTTTACCTTTTTATTTAAAATTTGTTTTACAATGTACCAGCATAAATTCATACTATCTAACTACCTAACTAAAATTATCTGATCACTGTTCAATTCCTTGGAGGGATGAAAAATTAACTCGCATCAGGTTTTTAATAAAAAATAAATAAGTCTGCTTTTAATAAAAAGTAATTTAAACTCTTGGACGCCTTTCAGTACCACTAAGTATTTTATCTATATTAATAAAATTACAATAAAGTTAAGTACTTAACTTGTCGTTGCTTTTTAAGATTGTATAACATTCAAATGATGTTATGGTTATTAAAAGGTGTGAAATATATTATATAATATGGAAACAACCATATAAATATTCATAATTGACAATACTCGTAAATAAGTGATTGAACATTTGCAGTGAACATTTAAAATCTTAATTAAATACTCATAATATGTAAATATTCTTTAGAAGTTTATTATTTTAATAACAATTATTTGATGTAACAATTTAATCGATTTATTGCTATAATAATAATAATAATAAATATTGACATTAAGCTTCCCATATGGAATAATTGAATAAGTTAAAAAACGTTCTTTAAATACTTTTTAGTTTATTTTTTTGCAGGTAAATTTGAATTTACTTCACAACCTCGCCTCGCCGTTTTCTCTCGTCTTTATATATTTACGTTACAGCGGATGATTATTAAACAAATGTCATTTCCATTCTGGTCGAGTGCACAACCTACAAAGTAACCATAATAATTAAAATCGTTAAACATAAGAATCCCAGACGTTCTATCATATCAGATCATGCGATCGAATGCAATAATGTATTTTAAAAAAATATTCTAATGCATACAATAGCAATGCAGTTAATTAGTAAATAATTATTGCTGATTAAATGGAGACATCACAATTATTAATTATTCCATCATAAAACCGCCAGTGTAACCTATGAAAATGTACATAAATCAAAGCAAAGTTCGCTAACTACATATTCAGCATGACGTGGCCGTTGCATCAGCATACTGTCTACGTAATTTATGCTAAGTTTAATGGTTTTGTTAACATCAGATATTAAAGTGCTACATTTTTTACGATATCATTACAAAGTTGCGAAAGAATCTTAAACATAACAGAAGTTCTAATTAAGCATTTAAATTAATTCAAATGCCAATATAATTGCTGGAGGGACTTGTGTTGCAATAAAAAATTATTAATTTCAATCAGTGTGTGATTACCATTCACGGTTTATTGATATTACTTACAGCTTCCTAATAAACTGCCTCGTAAAATTTTATTAACTACTTACGAGTTGTGATTTACTAGCGATCCCACCATTGGGTAATTATGACACACTATAGAACTCTATTAAATCACTGTTTTTTGTAAGGTAGAATTTTGTTTACGCATTCCAAAAATTTGGGCCACATACACAAGATATTTTAGGTATTTAATTCATTAATTTTTAGTAAAGAAATGATTTGTTTGTAAAACCAAATTAAAAAATTAAATTTTTAAATACAATTTCTGATTATGAAAATTATTATTTCAAACCTCTTGAAATTGTTTTGTTTTTCTTTTAAATTTTAATTATAATATTTTAAAGTAACGCGTCTCTTCTTTCTCAGACGACCATTGTAATTAATGACATTAACCGCACTAAAAAAACAAACTGCGATGTAGGCAGGGAGAGCGAGTTGCGATTTTTTATAAAAGACCTTGTACAACGTAGGAAATTTTATCAGAACGAAATCAAACGCTTTGTGGATTATAATCAATAAGTCTACGGTTTCTGAGATAAAATTGTAAGTCTAATTCGATCCTGCGTCCTTTAAAATCAAATTAATCGATCTAAAAATAAAATTAACTTAATAGTTTAGAAAAACTTTTTGAATAAACATTTAAAAAATGATTTAAATCGCCATTTTAGGAACACATTTAATTTTTTTAGTGACAATAGTTTTCTGACATAGATACATTAAATTAAATACAGCAAATTCGTCCAGTAGTTTTCGAGATATTAAACTGAGAAACAGACGTTCATATACACACAAATTCTTAAGTTTTTTTCAAAAATCTTTTCGAATGCAAAAATCAATTACTCAAGAATGATGAATCGTAATAAATTAAACATCGCCCACAATAATCGCATAAAAACTTTTTCCATCTCACTAATAGCTTATACAGCTACTTATAATAACAAGCCACTTTAATTCATATTTTTAACTGGCTTGTCTAGACACTTAACAGCAACCACCATTAATAAAAAGCCCAACAAATATTCATCAATAATTCATAAATTCTTATAAGCATATGCTTTAAACGCTCATAACTCATATATTGTAGAACCCTATCCTATAGTGTTAAAGACTATGGAAGATGTTGCCCCATCTCGTTACAAGATGCAATAAAATTTAAAGAGGCATCACATTCCTTTCACGCAATAACGCGACTCGTGCAGGTGATACAAAATGAGGAATGCAAATTATCCACTTAATTACCATTTACAAAAATAACTCTCCTTTCTGTTTCATTTAAGTGCAATTTAAGAAAAATCTCTGCAATTATTGTTGAAGTAATGTGCAACGACGAATCGAGAAGCGCATCATGGTTCCGGAAAAGTTCAACAAAGGACAACTGAAACACATATTGGTGACAGGTAAGCCTTGAAATAATTCGATTGCGTTGCATTTTTGCAGTGTTGGATTAATTTGTGCAATGTTTATGTCACTGAATTTTGAGGGGAATATGGAGATTGCTCCAATATTGCTCACTTAAAGGAAAATAAATAACTCGGATGTATTGTGTCATTTTACGAGCATTTCCTACATTTATTGTTTTTATTTTTATTTCGTTTTTTTATTTTGTTTTGAGTATTTACATTTAATTTAATAAAAATAATTGGTTTTTATGGGTGCAGAAGGTATTTCATTGTTTATGAAGGAAAGTACATGTTTCAGGAAAGAAAACAATTGAAATGATCTTTTATTAATAGTCTTAATGATTATCCAGTTTTAAAATACAAAAAAATACAGTTTTTGGGGGAGACAACCTAAAAAATAATCTCTAATTTTTCAATAGAAATAAGTAATAGAAATAATTTAAGAAAGGTAACAATAAATAACTATAGACAAGCACACAGGATCCATTTAAAAATGACTTAATAAGTTGTATTATATTTCGATGATTAAAATAATTTAAAAAATGTTATTTTGATTAAATTCGAATGCAGTGTGAGCTTGCGTTTAAGGCTTTTCAAGAATATAAAAATTTCGTTGCGATTTCAAGGATTTTTTGATATTTTTATTTATTTCACATTGACTTGCATAAAAATTAAATTATCTAATTGGCTCTATGATGCTACAATTATTATAAGTACAGGGTGAATTTCTAGTGGCGTCGATAAACGCTTTATCCTCGCGTAAGTTATCATTACTAGACCTAATATACTGAATTTGCACTTTGTATTTAAGAGATAAGGTCAGTTCACAGTGCACTTAACACGTGTAGACTTATTTCGTCATTTCGTCTCATAACTCTCAAGAAGCTTTCGAAAAAATAGGTTACTAGCTGCAAAATAGGTTTCTATGTTTTATTTTATTTTACCTATCTTTTGTAATGGTGACATGCATTGTCTTTTAATTAAAATATTAACGAATTGTGATCATCCTAGAACTCCAGCTTAAATTTGATCATTTCAGTGCAATAATTTTGTGAGTTAATCTTCAAAAATTTAAAGCAATTAGGTTTAAAAAAAATTTAAGATCAGTTTTAAGATTAGGAATTGATCTACAGTTTAAAATTATTCTTTCAATTAAAACATGTCGGTCACGTTTAGGAAAAGAACTATTATAGGGATATTTACTAATTTTAAAGGTCTTTTAAGGTCATAAATCGAATGTAATTTGCAGATCAGACTTCGAACACTTTATAGATTAATACTCTGATCAGCAGAAACCTTTTAAAACATGTTCTTTATCCAAGAATATGAACTTAAGCCGAAAATTAAACTGGCTTGGCCTTGGGGAAGATCAGTAAGTGAATGGAATTGCGGTGATACGGAGACAAAACATACTTTGAATGGCACTTAAAATACACCCTGTATTAAGTTAACATGTCAGTGATTGTCTTTTATCGTGTTCTATGATACCCATATGAGCAATGATACTCAAAAAACATTTACTTACTTATATACGGCAATTACAGAAAGTGATCATAATTGGCGTTCTTGCAAATAATTGGTATACTTAATTACGTCTTGAATAATTAAATTGTTCGTCGCAATATATTCTGAATTTCACACTTATTAAGATTTTTTTATGCATCACCGATTTTAATTAGTCTGCAACACGTTGATTTCATTTAAATGCTCATAAGGTGAATGCATTTTCTAGCAGTTGCATTTGAAAATATTTAAAAGTTAATTTGTTGTGTTATTAATCATTATAATTATTAAAGAAAATGTACAATAACAATTTAAAATATTTAATACAAAATGAAATACATTAAGAATTACTTTTATGACGCAAACATTTCGCTATAAGTTATG
Organism: Sylvicola cinctus; assembly: GCA_963854165.1. Lineage (NCBI taxonomy): Eukaryota > Metazoa > Arthropoda > Insecta > Diptera > Anisopodidae > Sylvicola > Sylvicola cinctus. Next base: position 10,463,667 of record OY974082.1, read on the forward strand.
TGTTGCATCTTACGAGTATTCAAAACATTTACTGAATTACTTATCTTGAAAATGCAAATAAAATGCAATTTAATGTGCTTGGATCTTTGTCGTATTTTGGTTTGCGCAAAATGTATTCTTTTGCGTCTTTCGCGAAGTCATAATAAGGTAAAACAGTTGAATGGACTATAGTAAATACGCCAGAGAACGCCTAATTTTGAAAAGACACATCGATTCGTAAGTCATAGCAAAAGGAACGCAGCTGAACGTGGAAGTTGGAACGGTATCAAGAAACCAGAAATTCAAGAATATTAAAATTGCCTTTTGTAGTTTGATGTGTGGATATTTATTTGCCTGAAAGTCCAAAGTGCGCTAACAATGCGCAAAAATAAAATGAAATAAATGGATTCCCAAACATTTTGGATTAACCATAAATAAATCCAATAAACAAATATTTATTATTATTGAAATTCATTCTTGAAAATGTACGATAGGTAATTTAGTTTGTGTTTTTAATGGACTATCGTGCGAAATACAATTTAAATTTAGTTGTAACTGAAATATAATATTTTAATTGCAGTTAATAAAAACAATTAAAAATATTGTATTTTTTATTATCTATGAAAAATCGTGTAAACACGCAATTTTATGGTCAAATAATTCTTCAAAACGGTTGCAATAAATTTAAACATTTTCTACTTACTAATGTTCCTGGAAACTTTATTTTATTGCATGTGGGAAAAAATGTGTTATGCAAATTTCAATGAACTTAAGTGACGAACGTCATCTTGATTCTTGTTATTGTTTTGACTTTGTTGTTGACGATATTCATTTTCTATTGTTGTCATTTAATCGCCAAAATTATGGAAATGTTTGTGTGATAAATATTCTATTACCGCGAAATTTTCATTACCATTGTGTTCTCATACCAATTTAGTACCTTAATTTTTTTATGTTTCCAGATCTTTATCAAATTCTTTTTTACAAACAACAAGTTTTATATAGTTAATTGTTCATTTTAAATGTTTTAAAAAATCTCAAGATTATGGTGATTTAATTTAATTGGATGCCTTAGCGATCTCTTATTAATTTTTTTTTAGGTTTTTAAGCGTATAATAGAATTCCTAGAAGTTTTGCCAATCTTAGAAGCATCACAATTAATTAAAAAAGTATAAAATCTATTGAACTTAAAATTTTTTTTACAACGCAAACCATGAATCCTATAGTCTATTAATCAGACTCAGATGACTCAAATCTACGTCGTTAAAAATGTGTGCCACTGCTTTAATAAACGTTGTTTTCGACTTAAGAGGCCTCTCTCTGTTTTTAATGTTTTGCTGTTTATGCTAAATACATAAACGAATTTAGCGAATACATCCTATAGTTGTAATTCTCCAAATACATATTTGTAAATTAAATGAAATGTCCTTGTTACTAAGGATTTTAAGATCTAAGATTTTAGCCTTTGTGACTAAATGACATTCAATTTTTTGGGGACATGTGACGTGTTCACATTGAAGCTTTAGTTTTAATTTTACTGAAACCATATTTTGACAAAGAATTCTGGCAGCTAGTGCAATTATTGTCAGTTTCTTTGGTTTCGAAATAAATTCAAAAGCACATTTTTTATGTACAAATCCAAAAGTTCTGTAATTTAAAATACCCTTTTCGAAGTATCATGCTTCTAAAACATAATGCCAAAAATTTGGATTGAGAAGGAGCGAATCTTATCTGAAATGATAAATGTAATTCCAGTATGTACGTACATTTTCAGTTTTCACCTCCTCACACAATTACTAAGAGGAAAGGATTTATTTTCTTTAATTCAGAAACAATTTAATATGCAAAAAAAAATCTATTGAATATAATTGACCTTTAACAGTATTTTTATTTTGATTTTGAAATATTTGGCAAGGACTTTATCGTGTACTTTTTTGTTTAAAACATTCTTTTTTTTCTTGTCAAAGTTCATAACGAACAAAATTACTTCAATCCTTTTTGTAAGTAATCTTTGTATTTATCCCAAAGGTCTTCTTCTTCATAGCTTCAAAAATTGTTTGGAAAGTAAAATTTTTTTTGACCGGACGATAGCAATAGTTTGCAATATTGCGACACACTATCGCAAAGATTACACCTCTACAATACTAAATCTACCAAATTAGGGTCTTAACGATATCCTGTTGTACTTTGTCTAAATTAATTTTAAAGACTAAAAACAAATAATCTATTAAAGATAAAAAATTAAATCCTTGTGTAAATCACCAGACTATATGCGTAGCTTATTGGCCACCTCATACAAGCAACATCGATCTTCAACTCCAAATTTAACTCGTATGATATTTATTGCAATATAAGTTACAAGATTACACGTAAAAGCATAAGATTAATAACTAGTTTTGTAATTTGTTTAACCATGCATAAATATTTTGGAATTTTGATTATATAACAATAATAATAATTGCCACAACGTAGAAAGTTCAAAGGTTGACAGAAAACAATGCAGCAATGCAGTAATGTGAAATTTAATAAAAATATAAAACACCGCCTAGTCAAAAACAATAAGTTCAGCCTCCTGAATCTTATTGGCAGGCTCACCTGACGACACCTGTTGTGGTGAGGTCGGTGGTGGTTGCATTTGCTGTTGGGGCTGCGGTGGCGATTGATTCATCTGTTGTGGTGAATTTGGCATTGCAACAGGAGGCGCCGGCTGCGGCATCATTTGTTGGGGTTGCTGCGAAGGAGGTTGTGGCATTTGCTGTTGAGATGGCATTTGATTAGGAGGCGGCATTTGCTGGGGATTAGGTGGCAATTGCTGATTCGGAGGCATCTGCTGATTGGGTGGCATATGCTGTTGATTGGGAGGCATCTGTTGTGGATTCTGAGACATTTGCGGGTTAGGGGGCATCTGCTGTTGATTGGGAGGCATCTGCTGTTGATTGGGAGGCATCTGTTGTTGGTTAGGTGGCATCTGCTGTTGATTGGGAGGCATCTGCTGTTGATTCGGCGGTATCTGCTGATTCGTACCCATTTGATTTGGCTGCATTTGCTGAATTTGGGGTTGATTCATTGGCGGCATCTGCTGTCCCTGCATCATTTGCGGATTTTGCATCATCATTTGACCTGGTTGCCCATTTATACTGGGCGCACCAACGTGATTGGGCTGCTGTCCCATCATATGTGGCGGTGGCTGCTGTTGTTGCTGGAGTGGTGCACCCATTTGTCCCATGTTATACTGATTAGGAATGCCTTGCAAATTTGATTGGTTTGGATTTTGCATCTGATTGGGAAACATTCCGGGTTGCATTCCCTGTGGAGGTTGACCATATCGTTGTGGTTGACCCGGACCACCTGGAAGTCCACCCATTTGCGGTTGATTGTAATTGTAACCGGCAAAGGCGCCACCAGTAGCACCAATTTGATGATGAATTGGAGATCCTTGTTGTCCCATGTACGGATATTGGTTGCCAGTCATTGCGTACATTGCTTTTTGTTGCTCTTGACGCATTTGCATTTCACGCTCTTGCTCTTGAATTCGTTGCAACGCCAACTGACGTTGGTACTGCAAGTACTCCTGCTTCTTCTTGCGCATAATTTCCAGTTTGTGTGCCATTTGCATTTGCCGTTGACGTTCCTGCTCCTCGGCAATACGACGTAATTTTTCCAGATGCTCCTGACGCAATACGTCCAAGGCGGCACGGGAATCTTTTACTTGTGCCAGCTTATCTTGAAGTTGTTCGTACCACATGCGTTTGTCATCCATTTCCTTGATGTATGTCAAGAGGCGATAGTGAAGGGAGGTTAAATTCATGAAGAGCGTTTGCACTGAACTGTCATTAGCGATGCTGCGACCTCGACTAGAATCGGATTTCATGCGGTTGACAAAGATTTCCACTTGACTCTTCATGTTTGTAGTGAATTCATGAATTTCGGCATCACCAGGACCCGATTTCAATGTTGGAGTTGATGCAATGATCGACGGCATTGGACTTGGTGCTGATGGACTAGCTGGGGATTCAGTTGTTTTTCGTTGCTCCCAGTAGCTGCGGTTCAAATATTTGGCCAATTCGGGATCGGCTGGGGGCTCATCGACTGGACTTGGACTGTGCAAAGCAGTCGTGTTCACTGGTTCCGGACTTGGTGATTTTGGATAAGAGGACCGGAATGTTGTAGTCTGTATTTTTTTTAAATAAAGTTAGTATGTTTTTAAATTGCAAATAAAGAAAAATACTACCTTCTTCACTTCTGCTTCAGATTGACTTAAAGCCAAAGCCAACTGCAACTCTTCTTCCTCTTTTAACTCCTGGTCGGTTTTTCTTGGCGGATTCTGAGACTGTTGTGCCAACGAACTAGTCAAATACTCTGCCGGCAAATCCGACTCACCACTAGTGGAGCGACTCTTTGATGCTGCCGAGTTGGGACGTTGTAATGAGGTGTAACATCCCTCACACACACGCACCTCCTTCTCAATGCCAAACTTGGGCAAAGTGCAACTCTTGTTGGAGCATTGGGCGCAAAATATTTGGCCACAATGGCGACAGTGATGCTTACGCTCAATAAACGAGAACGCCACACGACAGCGATGACACACTTTTCCGTCAGCCCAATCGGGTGCCGAGTCTGAAGTGAACATTGCGTCAGCTTCTTTGAGCTCGGGAAATTGGAAGCCTTTGGCCTTTAGAATTGTCATGGTATCCTGTAAAATAAAAAACAGTTGGATTAAGTTTAATACTTAATATTCGTAGCAAGGTTAAAATATAATATTTTTAACATTTATTGTCTTAGTCATATCATTCATACTTAAAATATGCATGTTTAATTAGATAAGTCATGAGACAATACAACACAATCACAAGGTTAATACTTATTATTAATACGAGAAACTTAAATGTGATCACCTCATCAGACGAAGACATTTTTCACAATATAAACACTTTCTGCAACACTTTCAACAAAACCAAGCACTTTTAATTTAAAGTTTTCTCAAAAATAAATAAAATTCATAAATTTTTCTCAACAAAAACGCAACGAACAATAGCACAAACACGACAACGTCAGCGAGTTATTCCGATATAATAATTAAATTAGCAACAAAAGAGTGACGTGTGCTAATTTGTTTGAATCGCAGTGACAGCCTATAGCGCATGCTTCTTATCTGTCTAGACCCTATACAGTCTACACTCTACACTCTATCTACACTCTCATTTGCAAAGACGGTTGTGCTTGCTGCATGCATTCAAATAAAAACAAAACGTGACTCACCTTAACGGCTTGATACTTCTCAGTTGTGCGAAACGCAAATGCCCAAGCCTGGATTAACTCAAGCAGTTTGGCTTTAACATTTTCGTGAGTTGTCTGCTCCACCAAAGACGTAAACATTTCGCAGCTCTCCTTTGTTGCAATTTCCTCGTGAATTGATGAGCCTAGAAAAAAAATTTTTGTTGTTAATAATCAGTAAGTACCAAGAGGTCAATACAATGGTATATATTAATCTTTTGACTTACCACAATTCTTTACAACACTTTCCAGCACTAGGAGGGCATACAAAGCAGTATGCGGATTAGGAGACTGCATCTTCTTCTTGATGGACATAACTGCCTGCTTTGCACTGCAATTTAAGTGGTATTTGAGTTAAATGTTAATGGGGAGTGTAAGTCTTCAGGGAATTGTGATTTCATTATAAAATACTCACGTCACATCATTTTGTCGAATGGAGTCACATATCAGCAAAATTGATGGCCAGTCCGGTTCCAGCCTTAAATGGCTTGTGGCGTTTTCTATGTAAGTATTAAAGCATAATTAATAATTAAATCACTGGTAATCTGCAAGTAAGCCTATGATTTTTTGTTAACAAAATTGATGAGTCAGAAAAGTGAAAACACAATCAGTTTTTTTTACATAGTTGCTTTTTTGGATCAATTTTCTTTTTGATTTTCATAACCTTTACCTAGATTTTTATCGAAGAACGAATAACGAAACATTTTCTATAATAATTATTGAAATTTTGCAGCTGGGATTTATTGTTTTGTATTAAATTTTTGCAATTTTTTTGGAGATTTATCCAAATTTCTTTGTCGTCTTTGAAATTTTCACAGAATTTTGTTTTTCTTGTTTTTTATGACAATTTTGACAACTGAGAGACTATTTATGTTTTATGTATATTCGATAACATGGTGAATCTGAATGACGTCATTATGAAATTTTCTTGCTATTGTGGTGCTGTCCGTGGCAAAAGAAAGAACCTTTTCGCTTAAATTTTCCCCGTTTGAATAATGGCGCGTCTTTTTAAAAAATGTTTTGGTTTTAAATAAATTTTGACGCAAATAAAGTTTTCCAGTGAAACAATTATTTTATTTTTTTGTACGAGTTTTTTTTTAAATTATTAACGTTATAACTTATTCTTTCAATCATTTTCCAAAGGACGAAATTTGATGAATACTGAGGTCAATTAAAGTTGTTTCTTAGCGAATATGCGTTTCAGCCATTAGGCCACTAGAGCATGGACTATGGCTCCATCCTATTATAATTGTTGATGATTTTCCAACACCGCCCTATATTGAACACTATTGGGCATTTACGAAACGATTTTAATATTAGAGGATATGTTCAAAGATGTTTTGGACGATACACTACACCCAACATTAAATAAGGGTGGGTGCGATTGTCGCTGATGAAGTATGCCTAGATGATTCTTAATGACGAAACCATTAAATTGGAAATGGGTTTCATCGCTCTTTATAAAATGTATTCATAATTTTATGATTTTCTTCTGCTTTTCGTCGGAAATAAATTAAATGATAATCCTGAAATCTCATGATTTGAAAAATTGAGTTCAACGATTTAGGCGGCTTGTTGCATTTTTAAGTCCAACGTCTTCCTTTACGAAGTTCTGGAATAAAATTAAATACGTAAAATGCAAAATAAAGAAAATTATAAAATTAATTTGATAATAACTGCTTTATTCAATACAATTTAGTCAGTTTAATTTGACAATTTTTCCGATAGCAAAGAATTTAAAAAGTGACAAAAAATGTTTTTTCAAAACAATGATTAATTTTAAAAATATTGATGACCTAAATAAATGCCAATTGTTGTATGAACAATCCATGAACACGTAAATTCCATGAACTTATTTTGTCTTAAATATTTCTTCTGCTTTTAGCAAAAAAAAAACATCATTCCATTAAAATAATAAAACCTATTAAAAAACTGGATCGATAAATTTAATGTGGTAAAAAACTCACTATAAAAAAATGCCTATTTGTTCGCGCCACCCCATCCAAGGAAACCCTTAACCAATCCGGAAATGCCACCAGCCTTTTTGGCGCCTCCCTGTTGCTCAATTTTATCCTCCAGGGAAGGGAATTGAATGAAATTAAGTGCTAAATCAAAGAACAAAGGTTTGCAAGGAATTGGTTGCATTTCAGGTGTCAGTTTGTAGACATTTGGATTCTTTGAATTCAACATTGGATCCTCTTTGTACTCTGCCAGACGATCAAACAAAGCTTTTGATGATTTCTGAGACTTCCCGAACAACACACTATCCGCCTGAGTATCCTCTTCCAACACACTGTACGCATGCGCCATGTACTTGCATCCTTCAATAGTGCGAACGAGGGCAGTCAATTCAGCTTCCAAATTAAATTGCAGTGGATTTGATTTGGATGCAGAACTGGCGTAATCTGTTGCACGCACATACATGGCAACAGCTTCCTTCCATCGCTTAAGGGCGACTAAAGTGAGGGCAATGTAATAGCAGCGGAATGCCTTGAAACAAGTGGCTAAGACTTCCAATTCAGCTTGATAGGCAGCATCCTCTTCGAGGCCGTTAATTTGTTGCAATTCAGAAACATTTTGCAAAATGATTTCATAAAGGCGTGTCAAATCTTGTGGACGCACACGCTTGCCCTCAATGGGTGCCTGCTTTAATGTTTTATTGGGATTGTCGAAATTCTCCCTTGCCTGCTCCACCAAGTACAAATTGCGTTCAACAGTGCGGATCAAACGAATGTACGACAAATACGATAACAAATATTGAATGCCAGAAACTGGGGCACCTGTTTCACTTGTACGCAACTTCGGATCTTGCTTAATTTCATCCTTTACTGCCAAAATGGCGTCCTTGCAATCCATCAGCATATTTTCAATGATTTCAATCTTTTGCACAACATTGTCCGCCTTCTTGATGCCCTTGTCAATATCCTGACTGCTGATCAAGAACAAACGCACCCTCGCTGGACGCACAGTAAACTTGCGACCACGCCAATCAGCTGTTTGCATGCTGTCACTGCTCTTGGACTGCGTCTGCTGGATAAGAGAATCCATATTGCTGAGCACTCCCTGCGCACGCAGCTCCATAAGATCATCAATCGATGAGTCCTCACCAATGTTGTACGAGCAGTATCGCAAACTAGGCGATAGCTCATCAACACGAGCCTTGTAAATGCTTTGCTCATCATCTGGCAGTGCAGTTATTAAATTCTCATAAACAACTTGAGCTTTCTTCAAATTCTCAGCTGCCTTCTTCCACAATCCAAGTTCAAAATGCAAAGTTCCATGCATCCAGGCAACATATGCTTCAGCTTCCAACTTAGAGCGCACATCACATGCAGGGCTCTAAAAATAAATCAATAAAAAGATTTTAAAGGAATTTCAATCAAAAAACAAAAAACAAACATACATTGCACAACTCCTGCAATTTCAGCGCATAAAAGCAGGCCTTCTTCATGCGACTGACCAAATGAAACTTCTTCCTTGGCTCCGTATTGGATTCTTGACGCAATTGCATTGCATACGACCAGGCGCGCTCAGTCATCATCAATGGCACATGAATGTAGCGCTCATCCGCATTGGGCCCAGTCAAATGTTCTACAGTGACGTCCTTCTTCTTGAAATGACGTTTCTCACCTTGTTGCAATTTCAGCACTTTGCGCAAACGGGCTATACGGCGACTGCAGTAGCTGCGGTAACGTTGGTAGTCACCGTGGCGTAATCCATGTTGTTGCTGTGCATCACGGATTAGGCGAAGTACTGGAAGGTTTAAGTTGGTATCATAAATGTAATGTTGTTCAATTAAATTGATTGAAATGATTTAGGTGGAGCCCATTAGAGGTTATGGTTTAATTGAGAATGACTTTTGGAAGGATCAGTTTTTCTGAATTAAACTATTTTTAATTAAGATCACATGGCAATTTGTACCTTCAACGGTGAACACTTTGGGTGCAATTATTTTCTTTTTCTTGTCATTTTCACCGGATTTTTGAACAGCTTCACCTTCGACCATGTTGGCACTTTCCTTTTTTTTAAATTGTAATTATTTTGCTTTTGCAGTGAAACGTCACCAGTATTTTGACAATTTCATTTGACATTTGATGCAACTGTCAGGGATGTATTCAGTCGCGACTTAATTGGAATGTCAAATATCAACTCATTGGATTTGCATTTTCTATGAAACTTTTCATTCTATTTTTAAATTTTGAGTTTTACCGTTACGTTGTACTTTTTGAGTTGGCAAATTCCTCTACGAAATTTAACGAAAAGATGATCTTCATTAAAATATTCTCATTATTCTTGTACGAAGTCTACGGAATTTTTAATTTTAAATGCATTTCATATTAGTACGTAATTTTTATGGAAATTCTTTTTCAAAACTAAATACATTCTTTATTGGGGACATACTAACCGAAATGAAGACATTAGAATTTAGTTTTTAAAATTAAATTGAAGCAGTGAAATTTCCCAAAACCATTTTTTAATTCCAAAAAAAGGGACGAAAATATTAATCTAAACATTTATTTCCATAAATATACATCAATATAATAAATATCATAATTGAAACATAAAAGTTTTGAGTAAACGCATGTCATGGCATAAAATAGACATCAAAGGACAATAATTGAGGAATTCAATTCCCGCACATCCTTCACAATAAACATTATTTGAAACCAAATTCACTCACGTGGCACATTTAATACACTTAATTGTTTATTTTGTAAATATAAATTCGATAAAATGCAAACATTTAAACCACTCAGTAGTTACTGCATAAAATTGATCTGAGGTGCCGATCTCGGTTCCCGCCGCCCATTAATTGGGAACCCATGCATAAACGTTTGGCGATACATTCTGGTACAAGATTCACACTCCATAACAACAGTTTGTTGCTTAAAATCATCAATATGAATGAATTCATTGCTGGATCCGTCATTATTCTGCAAATTAATCATGCAATGACAATCATTGTTGGCATTTAGAAGCTGATCGCTTTCAGCACGGAAGTTTTCTTTTGCCCTCTTTCGCAGCGCGATCGACTGCAGTGATAATCGATGTTGGGATTGACTGTTTTTGAGACTTGCATTACTGATTAGGTCTGGCGTAACGTCGAATTCATGAAGAGATGGTGGTGGTGCAGCTGGGAATGATGAACGTTCTGGTTCATCGTCGTCACAAAGCATCCAGTACGTTCTCATTTCACCTTTTCCCTTAATGTAAAAGTTGTATTTTAGTAAAAGGAAATTTTTAAATAAAATTAAAATAAAATACTTTAACCATAGTCATTCCCCTTTCAGCAAACTGAAATCCTCCAAAATTAGCAAGTAAACTGTACGTTGTTTCGGAAACATGAATTTTCAACGCTTCCCCAGTGCTCTCCATCCTGGAGGCAGTATTCACAGTGTCACCAAATAAGCAATAACGCGGCATTTTAACACCCACCACTCCAGCAACACATTGTCCTGAATGAATGCCAATTCGAATGCGAAGCAATTCACCTGGTCGGTGTTTTATCTCCAGCTTTGATACACTTTTTAGTATATGAATTGCCATTCGTGCAATTTCCTTGGCATGTCGGTCCTCATTTCGGATTGGCAACCCCGACACCACCATGTAAGCATCACCAATTGTTTCCACCTAGAATTTATTTTAATTTTAAAAATATTGAATTGATTTCAATGAGGCGACTCTTAATCACTTTGTAGACATCATAGTTGGAAATGATGGAGTCACAACAGGTGTACAGTTCGTTGAGCATATCGACGACTTCAAAAGGTGTGCTGCAAGCACAAACTTCGGTGAATCCAACTAAATCGCTGAAGAATATTGTGACACAATCAAAGCATTCAGCTTCAACGGGTTCGCCCCGTTTCAAGGATTCTGCTACACTTCTAATTGTTTAAATTAATTTAATAAATTCCTTTTTATTCGGAATTAAAATAGGAAAGTACCTTGGAAGCATTCGCAATAACAAAGCTTCTGTCTTTTTCTTCTCTTCGTAGAGTAAATGAGTACGATCCTGGACAAGTCCTTCTAAATTATAGGCATATTTCTCCATTATTGTGAGCATGTTGTCAAATATGTTTGGCTTTCTGTATTTTAAGAAATTAATAAGCTTTACTTTATTGCTGGACCTTTTAATAAAAAGGAGACTTACAATCCTGCTTGCATTTCCTTTAATTTCATCCGAACCAAGCGAATGTCAGGTCTTAAATCCGGATCCTCTTGCCAACACATTTCAAGGGTTTGTCTTACATATCTTGGAATGTCCAAGTGGTTGATTTGGGGTCTGAAATAGCATCCCAAACGTCTAGGATTGCGGACCCGTTTAAGTATTTCTGTGAACACAAATCAAAAAGATGTTATTCATGTTTTTAAATTAAAAGTAATTTCAGGACAATAATTCTTAATCCATTGAAATTTAGAATTATTTTACCTTCAGTTTTCAGCTTGGTATTTCCCCATGGTCCAGATCTTCCAATAATCTCATACAACAATATTCCCAATGAATAAATGTCACTCTTTTGTGTCCCTCTAGCTGGGGGATGAGGATGCCGTAGAAGCTCTGGTGCCCGCCACAATCCACGTCTAAGTGATTGTTTGTATCTGAAACATTGCTTTTAGTTTCAACAAAATGCCTTACAATATAAAAAGCTTCTCCAAACCTATCTGGTTCCTCTTCACCAGCCTTAAATTCATGCAGACCAAAATCCGTTAGCTGACACACCCAACGGGAATCAACTAAACAATTGCTTGATTTTAAATTGCCATGCGAAATAATCTCGCTGTCATGCAAATAAATCATTCCCTTAAGGATGTCACTGACTAGGGATGAGACAAACATGTGATCCAGAAAGAGATCCTCGTTGGCAAGGACATCTTCCAGACTGCCTCGGGCGCAGTATGTTGTCAAAATGGCGACTTGTGCGTGATCTATTGATGCCCCTATGAAGGTGATGATGTTTTCGTGGCGAAGCTGGAGATGGAAATAGTTTTTTAAATTAAAGACAGGTAAAATAAATATACAAATTACAAAATAATTCATTTGATTTAAGGACCCTGCATGTGCGTTATAAAAGCATTTTTAAATAAATAGAAAATGGCAGAAGATCCTTAACGGAATGAAGTAAAATAAAAAGTAAATAAAGAGGTAAAAAAATAAAATAAAATGTTATTTAAAAACCGTCACAAACCTCCCTCATCTGCTTTAACTCTTTTCGGATTTCCCTTGTAATATCTACCGTCTTTTTGTTGATTTGCTTCACAGCAACAATGTTGCCTCGATAAATACCTTGAGGTAACACAACAATGAATTTCAATAAGTACAATGTTGCAAATAAACTCGAGCTCCCCATTGATGGAAAAAGTGCATAATAGAAAAATCCTTACCAATGTTGGTGTATGCGCGCTTGGTGGTGTCACCACCTGTAATTAAACTGGGACGACACGTTTGCACCAGACTCTTATTGCGCGTGCAGACATCACCCGAATCCGTACAAATGAGCGTGACATCTTTCATGTCAACGCGCCACAGGAGACTGGCTAGAGTTTGCTCATAGCGATAGTGTCTGTTGGGGGAAGAATGGCAGGTTGCAGGCATCAAGCATTTATGATCAATTTCAAATTGAAAATCTAACACCAAAACTTAATTCACTACACGGGCACATATATTGGCAAAATGAAGAAACAAAATTTTGGAGGGTTCTTACAAATATTTTATACATTTTAAAATTATAATACAAATTATTCATTTTTTTAATTTAAAATATATTTACTTAAAGGACATTTATGCTTATTAGAAAATTGTAATAAAATTGGAATTTTGAAGCTCTTTTTTTTGGCATCTTGTTTATTTGTTTTTCATTGCTTAAAAAATATTTTAAAGTAAAAAAATCCTTAGGAATTAAAATGTTCATTAAATAGTTGAAAATAAATAAAAGCAACATCTATAGAATAATACGCCGTTAAACACTAATGACTCAGTAAATTGGCAATTATACAAACATTCCAACAATATGCTTAAACCATAAAAATAACAAAACAACTTTGTGTTGTCCTTAATCTAAATTAGCTGAATTATAAGGAATGTGGAGTCGGGTGAATTGGGAGAAATTGAAATAGTACGAGTACTTTATGGCAAATGCAGCGATCACTAGCAGCACGAACGCGATAAACGACAGGATCAAGTAGACCCGCCAGCTGGGCTCATGTCGAGGACATTTTTGGCCAAAAAATCCACAAAGTGGTTCGTCCTTGGGTAGTGCCCCCTTCACTAGTCCTTTTTTCCACAATGCCTCACGTTGTGGATTCACATAGTTAAATACCTTTAAAAATTTTAGTAAAAAAATAAATATTAAAAAAATCAAAATTATTAAGAAATTAATTAAATTCTGAGTCTACTTTAAATAAAATTTGTATAAAAAGTGTAATAATTCTGTTTATCAAACCGGCACTGAGTGAGACGCATTGTAGACAAAGTTGCCAATTATCTCCAATCTACTTGCATTTGGTCCTTGCAAATTATTCCAGTTGCCAAGAAGGGCCAACACTGTGTAATTTCCCTCAGCGTTGCCTTGGGCGTCAATGCGAACCTTAACATTTAAAATGTAATTAATAAAGTCTTACAATAAAATTTAAAAAACATATTTTACATAAATAATTTATCTTAAACATAATAATTTAAAAGACTCTAAAACAGTGTTTTTCCGAGTAGTAAAGCCACTTACGTCATATCCCACAACAGAATGGTAAGTCGACTTAAAAATCTTCCTCATCAGTGTGGTACCATTGAGGATGTTACCCTTTTCACGAAGTACTTCCGTTGCTGCCCTTGCATACAACATAACAGCATCATATAAGTAAGCACCTTCCACAGGTACCTTAAAGGAAAAATACGAGGTGAGAAGTATTGTGAATGTTGGACGATTCGCTTAATTTTAAAAATAAATTTATAAATTAACACTTGATTGCTAAAAACATCGTCTAAAGATAAGAAATTATTTTTACCACCAACATTTATGCAATTGACAGCATTTAGGCGTTTAAAATTAAAAATTTTATAAATTTATTTAATTCATGTGAAACTTTTTACCAATTTTCAGTTGATTTGAATTTGAAATTAATTTTTTTAGCATAGTTTGTAAACTTACACTCAAATTTGCTACAAGTATTTTATGATACGGCACAGCAAACGGTGATCGAAATGAGTAATTTTTAATTTGTTCAGCAATGTGTCTGGAAATAAAAAAAATTATAAAAAACATTAAAAATTCAATTTGGTACACCCGAATAGCTGCTTTAAAACACATAACTCACTCATAATTAGGATTCATTTCCGGTCTAGTCATTGCCACCTTCAACAGGAAACGAAATGCACTCAAATCCACCGGACGCTGATTCGACATCGTATACTTATCCAAATAATCTCGATGAAAGTAGTTGGACATATCTTTTGGATTGTACTCAATATCATCCACTGAGATCACCATGTAGTCACCGGTGTCGAGCAATTTGTGCTCCTGCAGACAGATGAGAAAGTCGAACAGTGCCACGTGCTCGCCAACGAATACGTAAACTTTTGCATAACAATTAGTTAGGGTTAGTACTCTTGATTCATCAATTATTCATTGCACAGTTATGTGAATATTAAATTGTATAATGTACGTACTTCTTGTCTTTTGATACGTTCTATCCACTATTTGTGACATATTCTGTTTGTGGTGGTGTGGAAAATAGTCGGTGGGATAGAAATGGAATCCAGTTACCGTCACGTTTTCATTGTAGGCTTGGGTCTGTAAATTTTAAAATGTTTTGCCATAAAGTAGTCTAGTTATTAAAATGCTATTTTAAAAATTTAACTCAATTAGTATAACTTTAGGCGAATTTTAATTGAAAATTTTTAATTTGTTTTAATTGAAAATGGTTAATGGACTTTGGGAAGGGGAAGCGTTGTTGCAAATATTTGACTTAAATTTTAATAACTGTTAAATCCTTTTAATCCAACAAAATGACTTAATCGTTACAATTAATATTTTATTAGAGGAACGTGTTTGATCATAATTTAAAAACACTTCAATTGAAACAATAATTTTTCTCTCCTTCACGCTGTGCATCCTCCTCAAATAAATCACCCTTACAACAAAATTTATAATCCACAATAATTGTTTACTGATATGACCTTGAACTCTTTAATTAAAGCTCAACGGGGTTGGTTTGTTCAATTAATTTAACAACAAACAAACACATGCTGATTTATTTTGCACTTGAATTTTATGGACGCTTTTTGTATTGATCAACTCAACACACAACGATAATATAACGTTAAATACAGAAATAGCATTTCTTCCATTAATTAATTAAGGACTCTTGATTGGTTTAATCTCTCCCCTTAAAAGCATTTCCAACAAATGGATCTCTGCTCAAATTGAAAACAAACAAACATAACCCCTTTTCTGTAATGAAGCTTGTGTTCCGCGGCACACACACACACGGGATTTGTTTATAGGCAGACATGCGACTTCATTTTATTGTTTACGAGACGTATATAAGCGATTTAACGGATCACTTGATGTACCTTTATTGTGTCGGATACAATCACCCACTTTGGACTGCTGCTTGTAACAATGGCAAATTTGCGCCACTTAAATGAGTGGAGGAGAGAGATGACACTCTTGGTAACCTGCAGTAAAATGTCATTGTAATATTTATTGATTGAAATATTGACAATAAAATGTTTAATTACCGTTGATGATGGTGGATTTGTTCGAGCGAACGTTGGGAAGGCTTGTTTGTTGGAGACGTCTGGATCAACACATTTCTGTAATTAAATTCAGTGGTTTTGATTTAAGGGTTGTAAAAAGTCTCACAATTTTTTAAATATGATTGTTTATCCCTTTCAATATTTTAACGAAAGCTAGTTAAGTTGTAAATAAGTTAGGGAGGTTTAATTTTTAATTGCTTTGTAATGAACTGAACTTTAAGCTAATTTTTCATTTTGAATTGGTTTTAATTAAATATTTTAAAAGTGAAACTTACAAATGAAATCATTGGACGATTCCACGCACTGGCTACCTTTGCCTCTGTCGTGCAATACTCATCAGGACCAATAAAAGCTGCCACATTTCTCTCCATCAATAATTTTGTCATGAATCTGCAAAATAAACACCCAGACAACAATGAATTCTAAAACCACAACCCCAAAACGCTTCGGCTATAAAAATTGTGCGAAAATCAGGACATTTCGATCCCAACTCCTTAACACAAAAAAAAAGAATAGAATACTTACGTCATTGGTTGAGAACGCAACGTTTTCAAATTATACTTATCAGCCGTGTTCATCACCTCCAACTCCAAACGATATCCCGGCAAAAGATCTGTGCTATTATTTACCGTCTCCACGGCCAATGAGATTGCCCCCAAATAGACCTGTCCGACGAAAGATGCCGCAATTTCTTAATTAAATTAAACTCAAATATTGACACAGACTGTGCAGACGGCGACTTACTTTGGTTCGCTGATAGTTGGACATAAAGCCGAGCACAATAGACTTGTCCGACGCGTTCCACGGTCGACCCCATGCACACGATTCAATGCAACTGCAACACGTTATGCAGCACATCGTCATTACCACGAATCGCAGTGCCATATTGACCATTTTGTGATGTTGTTTAAATAAATAAGACGCCCGTTAATTGCTACATGAAATTTGATGAATTCTTAAAGAGTTTGTGAAATTCCTCCTTGCGATAGATATTTTTAGATTATTGTGTTGTGCCACATTCAGACATGTCCATTTAAGGTTAATTTAAGAGAAGAACTTGTCCAGACTCAGCAGTATAATCAAACTGCGAGTAAACAAAACCGACGACCTCCAAAGAATTTGCTGAATTCGTCTGAAATTCAAACAAAATTGATAAATAAACCACTTTGAATATTAAAGCAATCAAATGTCCTTATAGCGTCTTATACACAGGGACAACAAACACATCAAATCGTATTAAATTTCGGTCGTCAAGTTTTGCGGATAATAAAGTAAAGCAAATGTCTCTGTTGACTTTGTTGAATGATAGCCACTTCACTGTTTACTGCGGAGTGTGAGAGGTAGTCTCAACGAGAAAGGTGAAGATATTAATTAAAATCTGTTTATATTAATCGTAAAATGGTTTTGTGTTCACATCTTGAGTCTATCCTTAACTAATTTGTGCATGTTCAATGAAACAATTATTGATAAACGTGTTGCTTGAAAGAACAAATTAATCGATGATTTCACGTTAGCAATTGACGATTTTCTAAGTGTTCACGTTGTCCATTAACAAAGTGGTGAAAAGAAAAGGAAAATGATAAATAAACAAAACGGATACAAGTGTGGTGTTACTTGTAAGGTAATATGTCTCATTCCGGGGTATGAATGACTCTTTAAGGATAATGTAATTGGACGATTCTCACGCTCAATTTCTTTTATTAAATATAATGGTTTTCATGGTGAAAGAAAGAAAATTGTTTGTTTTGTAAAATTTAACTCAAATGACTTCAAGACAATTAATTGCTTTTAATATAATAATTGGTATTAAAGAAACGTAATGCTAATTGATTTAATTCCAATTAAAGTCGCGAATCCTTAAACTTGAACGATAAAGTATAGATTTTAAGTCTAATGGGGGAGGCACAGACTTTTTTTTTAAATATAATTCCACTTAATTTGTGTTTTAAATTAATTTATTTCATGCGATAAGCTAATTGATGTGGGAAAAGTCCGATAAAGATCAACGTCGGATACTTGCCTTTAAAATTCATGAACATTGTATCGAAGAAACATTTTGTGATTCTGAGGAAATAATTGGTTTAAAACATTAGACCCAACCGTTGGGATTTCTTTTTCAATTTATTGTTGTTTTTGATTATAAAAATACTGGTTAGACATAAAATCAAATTTAAATCTCTGTCTACTGTAAAATTGTCTGTCCTTATTTTTAAATTAATTTTAATTCATACTGCGTTCTTAAATCTTAATATTAAATATCTTTTTACACTTTAAAAGCTTCATTTAATCAAATACAGCTTAAAGACACAAAAACTTAAAGGAGTTTCAATGATAGAAGTTAAAGTTGCGAAAAGGATGTGCAAAGGCGACTTAAGATATGCTGAACTTCACTTAAACGTAAAACATAAACGTAAAAGGCTAATTTAATTGTGAATTAGTTTTAATTTCTATTAAAGCTACAAAATTTCAAAGAAATGGTGCGGATATTAAAGCAGCGAGCTTAATATTTTAAAAACAAATACACTTTCTGTTATTGTAAAAATACCGTCTCATAATCAGATTATATTTCAAAATCAATTGATCAAAAACGGACGCCCAAATGCCTTTTCCTATTCTAGTAAGTTCCTTTTTATTTAAGCCACATTTCAATTCTATATCGAGTATTTTCAACTGTTGCTTAGTAAATATTATTGCCGGAAATCCATTTGATATGCAAACGTAAACATATTGAAATTTGTGAGTCTTCACCAACCTTCCACATACGTGATACGAGTAAGCCCTACGTACATTTTTGTTATTGACACATACTCGCATTGTACAATAAAATTGGCGCATTCATAAAAAATCACGCAATAACAGTCAATAAATATTTGGTTATTTCTTATCAAATAAACACCCGCAGATGAATAGTAATGTAACGTGTTGCTGTACGGTAAAAGGGTAATAAAACGCGATTGTAAGTAAACAATGTGCAAGTGTTCAGCAATTGAATTCGTGGAATTAATATTATATATGAGAAATTGCGTGTCAGGGAAAGTCGCGTATAATCAGGCAGGGTCCGGATTCTGAAGAATTAACATTTGCTTACTCATATCCTTTAAATGCTATAATAATTTAAATATATTAAAATGAGTTTGAGTTTGTGTTTTTCCACGTACTACTCGGCGAAATATCATACAATTTACAAGAGTTTTGAACCAACTTAGAACAGGATCATGAAAAACGGAAATAGCCATATGAGTGAACGTGATAAGAGCAACTATTCTATCAAAACTCGATTTTCGACATTATTAATTTAATAAATTTTAGGCGTAACGAAGTCTGTATGAGCAGCAAGTTTAATAATAAATTAGAGTCATTCATAAACTCTCTTCAAGTGCACTATTTTACTTGCATTTAAAACTATTTAAAATTTAATTGGACCAACTAGTAAATGAAAAAGTTATTCAAGTTATTTTAGTAAAGTTTTATCATAATACATTTACTACGACATAATGAATAGAGATGTATTTGTTAATTTTTGTACAATATTGCCCTTAAAAAATAATTGTTAAAAAATTTCATATAATGTAAATTTAGTTAAATTCAAAAAAAAAAAATGTTTGTTTTAAATTACAATATGAATTCGATTTTAATTACATACTTCATGTAACTAATAATTTTAAGCACTTTAAAATCCGGACCCTGCTAAATGTTTTGAATTTCAATTTAAAACGAATTGAAAAATCAGGCCAAACTGCGTTAACAGTAAACTAATACAGCATTTTACAAAAAAAAAATTTTACCTTGAATAATTATTTATTAATTAAATGACCTTTAAATAAAATAAGTAATTTAAATATTAAAAGTTAATTTTACGACCTCAAAATATTTTAAAATCAATGCTTTTAATTTGTAATATTCATTATAAATTTATTAAATAAAGTGTTCTTGTTTTATTTAGGATTTAGCTAATTGATTAGGCTATAGCTATTAAGTTAGATCCTTTAATTATTATTTTTTTAGAGCAAGACATAAAAAAATCAAAATTGTGTAAGTGGTTTTCATGTGAGCATTTTGAAATAAAGTAATAACACTTTTTTTTGGCAAATTGAACTTCATTTAAAATTCTAAGATAATTTGGAAATTCCTTTTTCCAAATTCTAAAAGACGAATTTTTCTACTTGCTCTCTTTCATGACTCACGAAATAATCAAAATATTTAAATCCATTAAATTTACTAATTATTATTACAGAAGATTTCATTTGAAACATACAACTAATGTAATGGAGTGACTGTAACCAGTTACTGTAGCGCTACGAGAAAAATCACAACATTAAGCAACATGTTCTTCAAAGATCATTGTCTCTCCGGAGATTCGGCTAATTTCGTTAAATGTAATTATTTTTGAAGGGGATACATCCAATTCCCAAATTCATTTAATTTCACGAAAGTCAGACAGAAACGATAAAATTTAACTCTTATCGTAGCACAAAGAAATCTTTAAAAATCCAACAACAACATTTAAAATGGACCATAAAATAAAATTCAACATTTTCATAATGATTCAACCACCAAAATGAATAAACGATTATTTATTGCCAACCTAAATGAGAAGTCACACTTTAACAAGCCATGATTGCGGGAAAAATCCTCTACAACAAATGCGTAATATTTATAGGCTTTTAAGTGATGTTAAAAAAAATATTTACACAAGACATTGCCACCCACTGCAAAGATTTGCTGCATAAAAAAAAAAATCAAAATTCTAAAGAAATGCTCCCCCAACTCCCAATGCGATTTATCTGTTGACTATATGAACTCTCGCTTTCTCACATTCTATGGCAGTTAAACGGCGCGGCGCTTTTCTTAACAAAACAAAAAATAAATTGGGTATAGGACATCTGAATGGGGGATCATGGCACCAAATCACGTGTTGCAAATGGACTGGAATAATAAACGAATGGCAACACCAAAATCATTGTTTCGGTGGTGTGAGCTTAAAGTCGTTTGGTGCAGTTTTCTTGAAATGAGTTAATTTGCAACATTTGGTGATTTGTCTGAAAACCACATCACGTTTTATGAAATGCAATTCTTAAGTAAATCTTTCAGTGAAGACTTAACTGTGCATCCACATGGTAATTGGCAATTTATTCGATTTCTTCAGAATTTCGGGGAGTTACGGAACAGTTATTAAATTTGGGTGTTTTTTATGTACATTATTAGAAGGAGTTTTTTGTTGTTGAGGATTTCATTCCAAATAAACACTAAATTTGACGGTGACTTGAATTATGGATTCAAACCAATTACAAGAAATTAATGGCCGCATAAATTTTTGAGAAAGGATGTCGATGTTTAACTCAAATTAATCCGCATGACCCTAATGAATGAAGTTCCTATTTACGGTTCCGATAATTAAGGCAAGGGCATTATTCATTTTAATTACATCGCCACGCATTCATTTTTCTGTTGATCAAATAAATTGACAAAATTTATGATTTTATCTAAACGCATTACGCGTCGTGAAATTTATTGGCTACTTGTTGATTATTCCACTTCTATGTAATAATTATTGTTATTAATATTTGTAACTGTTATTGCAATGATAACATCAAATTCGCCGCACAAACAAACTGTGACGGTGTTTCTCAAAATCGCGTGCTTTGTTATTTGACGCTATTTCCACGAATATAAATTCAAAGCCTCATTCATGCTACGCGTCACAACTCACAACATGTGTTTGTTGACTCCTTTTGGGTGCGTCATGTGTGTTTTCTTTTCGATTTTTGCAATTCACTATTTTTTATTGATGTCTTCTCACTTGATTGGCTTTAGTTTTTGGGTTTGTCTAGACCTTGCAAACACTCAAATGCATTGAACTTGTTGTGATAAATGTGTCAGAGCTCATAACTCATGATTCTAGTTTATAAAGTTTATAACTTTTCAATATGAAGCTGTTAACCATAATCTGAACATGACATCTTTTTGTGTTGGAAAATCCCGTATGTTTTTGTTTATGAAATACTTGTACATCTATTTTAAATTATAATTTGAAAGTAATTTTTGGAGAGATAAAAAAGGCTTTATCAGCACAATTACTTGCAATATAGCTTTACAGCGACGTCACTTTGTCGAAATTTGTTGTGGAATTTGTATTCAAGAAAGCTTATTGCGGTTTATTATCCATAACGACGTCATTTAATTGCGACAATCATTCAAAGTCATATCTCAATAATGCTAATTATCAATATAATACATTCTTCTTTCAAATTAAATAATATTAACGTTTGTTAATTAATTAAACGTGATGTAATTTGATATTATAAAATTTTTAAGTCAAACGTTAACTGTCAAATTTCACGTTTATTTATTTTACAATTATTGTTTTTAATCGTTCACAAAATATTTTGAGTCAACAAAAAAATAGTAAATTAAGAGCTTTGATGAAATAAATTAAACCAAACTATCTTAAAACATTTTTTTTTGGCTTCATGTTAAGAATAACTAATGATCTATAAATACTGAGTCAATATAGACTTAAGTGCACATTTCACCGACACCACTAAGCACCTACTTCTAAATAATTTTTTTTTGAACCATTAACAACACTCACTGGTTACTTCATTAACAGATAAAATATTACAATCAATTGGTGCCACGTCATTGGGTTAAATTCAGCTAAATGCTCTTGGGAAAACTTAATCCAAATTGCGCGTCCAAAAGTATCGACATGGCAACCACACGAACAACTGACTGAACGGAACATGCCAGACAAAACTGAGTCAAAAAATGGGTGTATTTTTTCACCTTTTTGCAATGTGGTTGAATAGTATTGAGAAGTCATGAGTTTTGCAATCGTGTCTCAAATTTGAAAATAATGTTTCATAATGATGGAGAAACTCGGTCTGACTGTTTTTTAGTTTTTGGAGCATGTTTGTTCGTAACGACATAATATGATAATTTTTTTATAAACAACCAATTAGACTCAAAACAGTTCATTTTAGAGACTTATGATTAGGGATGTAAAGCATTTCAAGGTCATACTGCTAACTTTCTCCGATTAAATTTTTTCACGAATATTTTACTTAATAATTGTGTACGTTTAACGAGTTTTCTGAAAACTCCAAGACTTTTTCTCAAGGTCACATTTTTTTTTTTTCTTTAAAGATCTCGTTAATATTGTTTTAATATTATTTGAATTGTGTTTTGAAAATGCGTCTATCTTAGAAAACCTCGACTACAAAGTAATATGCCGCTTTCCCTGCAATGCTGTGGTTTTATTTTGCCGCCGTTTTGTACATTATTTTGTGCTTGTATATATTTGGGGTATTCCCGTATCGTAAGTTAAGACTTTACACGATTATTTACAATGTATGTACAATGTACATACTTTAAATTTGATAACAATTTATTGTGCGTGTACGTAAATCGACAAACAGACGATTGTGTAAAAATTTGAGCACAAACTCCCGTTTAGAATGTTTTGTTATTATATTTTATCTAGCTAATTATTATGCTATCAATAAACAGCAATTACAATTGAACACGTAATTTACACAATTCATAAAATGACCAAGAGATAAAACTTGTTTATTTTTACTGTACGTTAATGTTTATAACATTAATCCAACTTAATCACATTATATTTTATAATTTAA
This sequence comes from Sylvicola cinctus, assembly GCA_963854165.1. NCBI lineage: Eukaryota > Metazoa > Arthropoda > Insecta > Diptera > Anisopodidae > Sylvicola > Sylvicola cinctus. Next base: position 10,487,310 of record OY974082.1, read on the forward strand.
AAACGTTATTCCATCGCTTATACTGTTATCCATTGTGATTTAAACTACACAATGTACAACCTGTTGCATAACATCCGAGAGTGAAATGCCGTTTATAATAATTATATCAGCTGGTTTAAATTTGTGTATTTAATTCCCGAAATGTGTTTAAAAATAACGAATCAAAAGAATAATTGGAAAAATTAGAAAATTAAATAAATAGTTTAATTTAAAAGTAAAATATAAATGAACTTAAATAATTCACTACATTATTTTTAAAATCCTTCTTCGCGGAAGCATATTGCAAAGACTTTAATCCCACTTCTTCTAAAAAAAAATATTTGTGCTATGTCCGTCTAAAGCAGTAAGCGGTTGCCTTCATCTGGGGATTTTTTTTTTAAATTCAACATTATTCAATATTAATATATATCCGTGTGTGTAAGCTTGTCAAGCACGTTCCAATCTAAACTTTTATCTTTTATAAAACCACCGTTGTATGGTCTTTATTGAAAAGGAGAAAGAGTTTAAATTTTGAACCAATAATTTTCCATTTTTGATCATTTAATCCCTAACTTTTGTGCCACATGGAATTAAAGTAGTTTTTATTTAACAGAATAAGCCATTTACTGAATACAATTGACTTTCATCAATATTATGGAATTTAAATATGTGACGATGGTTCCACGTAACTAAAATGTAAAATAGCGTGTCGGGTGTCGCTGGCCAGGAGTGAGGAGTCACATGCTCTTATACATATTATACGAAGCGTTAAATTATTTATGAATCAACGAGTGCGCCATGGAAAAAATCGTTGAACGAATTAGAAAAACTAATTTGCGTGTTAATTTATTTTTAGTGCATTTGTTTGAAAATTTAAATACAAAATATTGTTGTCAACAAGGATAATTTTTCGTGCTGATAATTCTAATAAACATGTTTTTCTGTAAAAGGAAGTTGTGATCAATTTAAAATACAGTAAATTTAAAAAGCGGCAATAAGAAAACGGTGCTTTTAACCAATGTTTTCTTTTTAATTATTATTCGGAATTGGCTTGTCTCGCACTACAAAATTTAGGTGTGCGAATCACAAATTAATTAATGGTTAAAATCATAAGAGCTGGTTTTGAGATATTTTCTATTGAATAAAAAAAATCACGAAAAATAGTTTAAATGTTTTGACCTTAAATGTTAAAGGTTACACTTTAAAAACTAAGACATTTCATATTTATTTTAAATATCATAAAAGTTATCATAAAGTTTCGGGAAAATAAATGAGTTATTGCCGAGAGCTCGTTAAAAACAGATGGACCACACCGCACATGCCACACATCACAGATCATAATTCTGCTGTAGATAATGTCTTTGGGACCCGCAGGGATATCTAACTGATTTATAAATTCTCAGAATTCGACGCAAAACTTGGAAATACTTGGGTGCAGGCCTGAAAGTTGTTGTCAGTGAAATTTAAATTCAACTGATTGCAAATTTTCTAGTAGTCACGTACACAATTGAACATTATTTGAATAATGCGATGATAACAAAACAATTTAATGTCACACAGATAAAATTATGCTCTTACTTTAATCTTTATGCAAATTCTAAAAGTTTCATTGAATGAATATGTCGTTACGCATGCTGACGATTAAGTACTCAATGGGCAATAAAATAAACATCATGTCATTTCATATTTCACATACTCATATGCAATCATTAATTTCTTTTACAAGTTTTCTGCATCATTAAATTCATATCTGGCTTTAAGCCAAAAATTTATTTAATTCTTATTCGGTAATTGTTTCAGTAATTAATTATGATAATTTTTGGGTTCATGCAATTAAAAGCTTACGGGAATTTCATAATTTCAAAATTCGAGTTGTAAGCCTTTCGTTTGTAGAGCTTTTAATTTTAAGCCTAAAGGATTTTAAGATAAAATAAACTTTAAGCATGCAAAATCATTTTGCAATTAATTATTAAATAAGAAAAACAAATATTTGTCATATTTTGACGCATAACCACAATTCCCACGCTCAACCTATAAATATTTTTATCCAATTTAATTGAAAATAGCTCATTTAAAAAAAAATGGTACATCAGATAACGATTTTTTAATCACTTTATATTTTTATAGAAAGTAATCATAGTAGAAAACGTGTAAAATGGCGATAAATGCTATAGCGAAAGGATAAAAATTATACGAGGTCTTTTGTTTGCATTCACGCCTTTAACATTTAATAAACTCGACACAAATGAGCGCACCCACAACTCACATGCGGCCAGCATTTACGGAATGTGTGAAGCTCAACGGTTTAAAAGGACTGACTGAACGTTGAATATGCATTTAATGTGCTATTAAGTATTGGAAGGTGATGCGTGCTTTTAATTATTCACATTACTTTATTTTTTGTGTCTCTTTGATTGAAATTTTAATTTAAATTTTTAATTGTATTTTTTTAAAGTCTAATTTTATTTGCATTTTTTAAATAATTATGTAAATAAAGCTGACAATTATATTGAAAACAGAAAAAAGGCCAATTGCAAAATAACATTCCAATAAATTTATTTAATTAATCCTAGAGTCAATTCAAAATCATAAAAATTAAGTAATTTTGCTGAAATTTGGAAAAGGACGATTTTTTCTATTCAATTTAAATTAAAAACTATTATAAAGAGAATTTTTAAAAAAGCTTTCTTTATAATATTTTTTTTTTGTATTTTACTGGATGAAATATACGATTAACACTTGCTAGTAATAAAAAAAGTTTTAAAATAATTATTTAATTTAAAAATGTAGCTACTCTCTTTCATCTTCAACTTAAATGAATTATATGTGAATAAATGCTTCTGTTAATTTAATTATTGTAATAGCATGAGTTCAAAAATAGTTAAACGCTACTTTCTTTAAAAATAAGAAAATGGTTGTAACAAACCTACAGAATTTAAGTTACTACTGGCTAACGTTGTGCTTTAACTTGACGCAATTATTGTATGAAAGACTGAATGAGCTTTTTTTTAAGTTTACACTGATAACTCAAATTAATGGTATTTTGTCGAATGAAAAATAAAACAATGTGAAGAATCAAATTCAACTGGAATTTTCATTGATATTAAATTGTAGAGGAATTTAAGCTACTTCTTTATAATTGCAAGATAAAAACTAGACTTAAAGAATGAGTTTGCATAAAATGAAAGAAAACAATTAGTAATTAGAATAATCACCAGATAATCATATTTGTGAACAATAAAAAAATTATGATAATTATGTTTCACTTATTAATTATTGTTGCATTTACAGTTAATATTAAAGGTTTAAAATGTTTCTCAAGATAACAATAATTATCGGTTTAGGAAACTTTTCAATAACGATTCAGTGAAATATACATTTTAGATTAATTTTGAAATGATGGGGTTTGTCATTTGTGATTTCATAAAGGGACGGAAAATGAGTAACACCAAGCTAATAAATTATTTATGAAAAATAAAGTAATACGTAATTTGCACAACCCCAACACGATAAAACTCAAATTAAAGGCGATAAATTTAAAGAAAAAAACTCACAATCACATTGTATATTTTAAAAATTAATTAATAATAACTTGTATAAAAATTTCTGACTGTTCACACTGAACAATTAATTAAAGTAAACGCTTGTTAGCATTTTTATTATCGTACCCACAATAATCATCATTTATTACTCATTACACTTTATCAACATTTTATATCAAAACACATTTGATAAAAATACACTTTCCTGGTGAATTAAATGAAATTAATTCTATTTTCATATCGTACTAACTGCGAGTATGTAACTGTTTTACTTAAAAAAATACATGCACTGAAACTCACATGACTTTTGCTATCCCGTTGACCTCAGGGGCTTTTTATTTGTTTACGGCACATGTGGCCAATTCCAAACCTTTTTCAATAATTACTTGGCCTTTATTATTACAATTAATTATTAAATGTAAACGACACAACGCGGCCACCAAAGTAACTTAATAAATGTGTGATAACTATTTTGAAGAAAATTATTTTATTTTTTTTGTGCTAAAAATATTCAAAAACTTTTTGATTCTAATTTTTTAAATACTCAAAACTATTTGATTCAATTTTTAAAAATGTTGATAACATTCACAGCATTTACAGAAATTCTTTTTTTCCACAATAAACACTTGTTACACTTTTTTAAATTCCACTAAACGGCGATTCCGGTTTTTTTTTCGAGACACGTCAAGCTCAAACGGCAGTCAACACAGAACTAAATTGAATGTGCTTTGCTCATCGAATTGTTGAATTCCAGACGTATTGATATGAAAAAATATTGACGCGACGCACGCGAGTATACTTGAGTGCGTGCGTCGCACGCTCTTTACCCGATGAATTTCTGTACTTATACAGAAAAGCTTCATTCTCGCCGCCACCGGCCACACATGTTTGTGGAACGACGCGTAAAAATTGTTGCTTTTGTGGTGACGCCAATTCACGAGTCCGTTCTGCAATTTTTATCTCTCTGGCAACGCAACGTCCCGCGTTGTCCGCATATAAATTTACTTGGGAGCGTAGCACTTTCAATTCACAGTTAAATTTCACCCAAAAAAAAAGCAACAAACATGCTTAAATTTGCAGATTTTCAGAGAAGTTTTTGTTTGCGCTTTTACGACACGTGAAGTCAATATGGATAGAGTAAATTGTAAAGTTGCGTCCGAAATATTACATATCATTAAATGGAGGAGTGAAAGAGCGTCGAGACGGATGAATTGAATATAAATTATGTGATAAAATATCGAGATTTGTCAACTTTATTTGTGAATTTTTCGTCCCTTTTTGTGTCAATGTTTTTCGGGGTATTTTCTGCTTGGGGAATGATTTGGTATGCGCCTCATTAATCTCGATAGTATTGTAAAATTGTGTAAAATGATATTATATGGGAATTGAGGATTATAAGAGTATCATTGTTACAATAGTTACAAGAATATTTTGAATTTTTTTACCACATCAAACGGTAATGTTACTAGACAATCGTTTAAATTAAGGATAACAACTATAAAGGGGCATCTTCCAGGGAAATTCGCTTGATAATAATTTCAAAATTCGCTAATAAACAAATTTTTATTTTAAAGCCACTCTTCCCCATTCTGAACTGCAACGCAAAATAGTTTGAGTAAACTCTACTGACATTTTAAATTTTAATTAATAACAGCAGACTTTATAGTAGTTGCTGTAACAGTTTAATTAACGAACTAATATTAAAACAAAACATGCTTACAAATGCATTTAATTAAACATCTCTATAAAGGACATTTATAAAGCTTAAATGATAGTCCTTTATTTATATTGCAGCGTTATAAATTAGAGTACTTATTCAAAGATTTTCGGTGTACTGATTTACTTGAATGATTGTCAATTTAATTATTCAGAATAAACGTTAAGTATAAATGACAAAAGGGGTTACATCATTAATTTATATTACTTAAGGCTTAACTTTTTTAAAAAGAAAAGAGATACCATAAGCTTGACAAAACGTTTGAATGATTTTTGATGCTTGAATTTTTTTTCCTTATTCGATTAGAATAAATATAAATTAGTACTTAAGTATTCCATAAATCAAACTTTAAACATTAATTAAATCCTTTTTGTATTTCAGCATATTTTTAAAGGCCTAAATTTCATTTAATCATATGAAGAGCAAGATATGAGACTTTATAGTATTGCATCTTAAGGATTTTCGCTTAAAGATCTTTTAAACTGCACCAATTGTAGACCAAATAAATTGTTCCTAATGTTCTAAGGAGGCAGCCTGCGGTCTGCGTTCAGTAGTTTGGTATTAAAATAAATATCAATTAAAGCAATGTCGTGGTTTCTCTGTTACACAATCAAATGAATATTCGACAATAACTAATTGAATATGAACGAATGTGCGTCATTGCGAAAGGACCAAACTGTTTCTTAATTGAATTTAATTATTTCATGGCAAGTGGATAACACATCCATAAAATGTTTGCGTTAATGTCATAATTTATTGGAAAATGATAAATGTCACCCACGTAATATTATTTAATGTTTATGCAAAAAATAATGTTAATTATAATCATAAAAATAGGGATTCCATTAAGGGCTCGTGAATTTTAAAATTTAATAAAAATAAGTTATATTGTGGAAAATGACATCATTGAAATGCCCTCCTAGGCTTCGCTGGATGGTTCTTATCCCCCAGAGTATCCGATGGTCCAATTATGTTTGACTCCGCGCATAAATCAGACTGAATTTTAAAGATGGAAGTAGTTATGTTGACTTTAAGGGCACGAGTAGTTTGTGGCTTCTTGGCGTAGACCTGCGACTTAAGGAAACCCTACAAGGCAAACTCTAACAGGATCAAATCACATATTTTTGCGTTAGATAAAATTTCTCAGATAATAATGTCCCTAAATTGCCCTGATGAGCTCCTAAATAACATATCCTAAACACATCTTAGACGAGGTCTCGGTTGTCTAATTGTTTTTACAAATCTACTTGTAAAGACAGCTTTTGCTGGGTCATCATCTTTCATACTGGCTAAATGACCAGCCGATCAGAGTCACAACTCAATGTATGGCTTTCACAAAGTCGATGTAATGATATCGCTCAAAAAGCTCGTTGTTGTTATGACTTCGATACTGTCCTTCTTCATATTTTGGGGAGTAAATTAACTCAGCAGGATTTTCCTTGGGAACGTTCTGTCCTATTCAATGTCTACGTCTCAGCTCTTAGTCCTGTACAGTAGTAGTTTATATTAAGAACCATAAAGGACAGTTATTTTTAATCGGGGTTTTAGGGATTTGCGTAGAGTATTTACATCACTCAGTTTAAAAATGATTTTTTAGCCATTCGATTCATCTTTCGAAAGCCAATTGCTCACGCTGAAGGGTAAAATAGTAAGGTTAATGGTACGTAAGTACGCTTCTGGATTTTGGTAATAATGTCTCTTAAGCTACTGACTTAATACAAATTTTAAAACGCATTAATACAAAATATAAAGCCAAATATGTAATTGTTTTTATTTTTAATACAGCTCCCAGTATGTACCTCAATATTTGTCATATTTTGAGTACATAAGTAAACTAATTGATTAATTAAATGCCAGTCATTAACATAACTTTAGTGTTACACAAAAATGAGAATGTTATACAAATTTCATCAACAAATGATCAATTACAAAAAGTAATTAATAAAGTGGTATAATTATACTCGTAAAAAAATAATCAAACTAATTATGAAATCAATTTAAAACCACTTTTTGAGCACACTCTGATTAACCACCCCAAGGTACTCCTTGTACTCCTCGGAGCGTCCAGTAAGCGCAATGAATTGCTCAGCAACCTCCACAGCAACACGCACCTGCGCCTCTGACGTACTGGCACCTACGCAATGATAACAAAAATATGGGGGCATGTAAAATGAATGTCAACAACACTCATTGAAGATGTTTAATTTTAAAACGCAACAACTAAGCATATAAGACGTACCCAAATGAGGTGTCGCCACGACTTTCGGATGATTAATGAGCTGCTTTGTAATTGGCGACTTGGGTGGCTCCTCGAGGTACACATCGAATGCCGCACCACCGCATTGTCCTGTCTCCAAGGCCACCAAAATGGCCTCCTCGTCAATAATGCCACCCCGCGCCACGTTGACAATTTTCACACCTTTTTTGCACTGGGACAGTGTGTCAGTTGAAATAAGATCTAAATAAAAGAAATTTCATTTAGTTTTTTTTTTTAATTCACAAAATTGCATTATTTTTAAAATGGTAAATTGAAGTTTTACTTTTTGTTTGAGGAATCAATGGCGTGTGGACTGTAATGTAATCAGCTTGAGGCCAAATTTCTTTAAGTTCCAGCTTTGTGATTCCAGCTGCTTTAGCCTCCTCCTCCGACACAATTGGATCAAATCCAATAACTTTCATGCCAAATGTGGCTAATCGTTTGCCAACCTCACGACCAATGCGTCCAAGCCCAATCACCGCTAATGTCTTGCCATACAACTCCGAACCGGAATACAGCTTACGATCCCATCGACCATCCTTCATACTTTGGGCAGCCGCCGCAACGTGTCGCGCCAGTGATCCAATCAAAAAGCATGTCAACTCGCAAGCGGAAATTGAGTTGCCGCCTGGAGTGCTGTTTGTGCATTAATGCCATGAGAATTAGAAATGCACTTAATCTCCTATTATGTAATTGATTTAATAAATTGAACAAATGTTTACTTTAAGACAATAATTTCATTGGTTGTAGCCGCTGCAATGTCAATGTTATCAACACCAGCGCCCGCTCGGCCCACCGCCTTAAGCTTGCCACATCCTGCTGCAAGCACGTCCGCTGTGATTTTGGTGTCTGAACGCACAATAAATGCGTCGAATTTCTGCAAATTCAATATTTACATTTTCATTATCTCTGATTGATTGTAACAAAACGAACAATCGCTTAATGAAGATAATATGTCACAATGTATTCATAATTTTGGTAGATGCTATAAAAATAAATATAGGAAAATCCACACAAATACCGCTTTCAATTACTTATAGTGGAATCACTTAAATTATGCCACAATTGTCATTTTTTGATTTCCAGCTAGGCGTGCATATTATATTTTCAGGGACACGTGTGTCTTTTATTTCGGAAGCCATACAAAATTTTCCGATAAATCCTAAGTTACATTCATTTCTGATTTCAATAAAAGACATGTGCAAAAAATATTTTGTCGACTGTTTCGGTATTTGGGGGAGGGTGTGATGGGAGAAATTCTGATCATATCGGTGAGCATGAATTTGATTTTTTTTTTTGTGCATGAGGGGCCGCGTTGTGATTGTCGATTGAGCCGCACTGTTTACATTCACGCATATTATTTTCGGAACATGTGTTGACTCTTTAACTCAAATATAGCAGTCGTAGGTGTGCCCAGTGTCCAAGATGTTCTATAAAGTTTTTATTGAATTAAATAATTCGAAATATTCAAATTTTATGGAATGCTATCAACGACTTTTTATTTGCTGTGAGTTTTATTAATTAACAATGGGTCATATTATTATTTATATAAATAAACGTTAGATGCTGCCTACTCTCAGAGGTGTTAAATATTATTTCTTGAAATGAAAGCAATGAATAAAAGATTCCGAATAAAATTAAACTATTTAGAAAAATCGAGATCTTACTTCTTGTACTTTGGTCGTTAATCTATTGCGATTATAAAGTCATGCTTTGTTCATATACATATTTTGATAATAAATAAATTCTAAATTAAAGCACAGTAGGTAGTAAATGGAAAATAATTATTTTTGGTAGAAAAGTTTAAAAAAATTTAAGTCATGATCTCAAAGTGCTATATTTTAAGCTCTGCTATTTTAAAACTTGGGAGGAAAATTACGGGAAGGGTGAGAATTTATATACGACGGTTGCTAAACAACAGTTTAATAAAAAAAATTCGGAGATATGCAAAATGTGACCTTGAAATACACATTTGAATTTGACCTTCAATTTTTATCTAAAATTGGTCCTTTCATTGAGATTTACAATAATGTAGAAAATAATTAATAATTAGAAAATATGACCTTCATTTTTCAAGTTTTGAAATGTTCAGAAAGTTTTCTAATATTATTAAATACTTTAATAATGTGAATAAAATTCACTAATATTTAAGCTTTCAGAGATACAAAAAGTATGACCTTGCATTTTAAGTTGTTAACCTCGAAATGTTCAGAAAACTCCTTTATTTAGTTAAAAGCAATTTAATCAGGAAGAAAAATTTCTAAAATATTTAGCGTTTCGAAGATATAAAAAGTTTGACCTTGAATTTTCCTATATTTACTTTGACATGTTTTTTCCAATTATAAAGCGCTATATAGATATATTGTTTTCATATTATGTTGGGTTACTCAGATAGAAGCTGAGATGCTTTATAGTAATTGTTAGTTGCGTTACCACATTCCAGTCAAACTCAAAACAAAGATATGTGGCGTTATCATGTCCTTTCTCTGTGATTATCGATTATCATTTTCAAATTCATTAAAATTCGTTTTCGCATTTCATGAATTAATAGTTTTATTTAAAACAGTAGATAAGATTAAAAAGCATATATTGAGAATTGTAACTAAAGCTTATTAATAGACATCAAACGATGTACGAATTTATCGACAAACACTCGCATTTTAATTAAAGTTTAAGCCATCGAAAATCATTGCTCTAATTGCAACATTTCACGAATTATTGCTTAATAATTATTTGTACTCAATTATCACTATTTTCGTAAATATTCAAAATTAATAACGTTAATAGATAATTTAAATAAATCAATTTTTAACTTTAAAATTTTGATCGATAACAATGCATTCCTGATGCATTTACATTTAATTTTTTTCTTACAAATTGTACTCTATTCTGTTCTTCTTATACAACAGCATAAAAAAACATAAAATTCCTCTAGCACACAAAAAAAAAACACTAGCAAAAATATGTTTTTAAATTCACTTTAACTCATTCTCAGTTTTCGTACTTATTGTTGTGCTGTCGCAGAACTTTTCTTCAGCGCTATTGATAAGAATTAATGCACGAAAAGAAAATAACAGACGTTTTAATGAACTAGACACACATCCACAAGTAACATGAGTATCAAGTATAATATGTATTCACGAACTCGTATATGTGTAACGAATATTTAAAACGATAATAATTAATGTATGCACGAGTATTAAACTTCTATTGTGATTTGTGAATGGTGAACACCAAGAATGTGATGGACAAAATATGAAATATGCGCACTTAACATATTGTATTACCTTAGCTTCCACACACAGCTCATCCTTGGTTAACTTCAATTTGTAGGTAACCTGTAATGGAATCAAATTCTTAAAACTTCCCTTTCAATAAATCAATTGTGCTCAATTTAGATTGCAATTTGTCCGTGACGAAGCCCCACAATTCGCATATTCACACACACAACTTGTTTTTCGATTTCGCATTTAAACGAAAAAAAAATGAAAAAAAAAATCACCTCAATTCCATTAGCTTTCAAAAGCTCCACACATGCCTCGTCCACAGCATCACACACCAGCACTGATTTAATATCAACCGGCATTTTCAATACAAATTAAATGTGATTCGATTTTTGGTAAAAAAAAAAATATAAAAAAAATGAAAATATTTGCACAATAACTTTCAGAGCAACTTGTTGCTAACTCGTTGAATGTCTGGCTCGTATTAAAACGCTTTCCTTATTGACACAACTTGTTTCTGTGCGCCAAGCCAATGCAGTTTGGTAATTGGCAATTGCGATCGTCGCTTACTGGTGTAAGGGAATTGGAGATAAGCGCAAACCCTGCAATTAAGCTGTGCGTTGAAGGAGGACAGCTCGCTTTTTTACTTATGTAAAAAGCAATACTCGCATCAATAAGTACTTGTCATGCAAGCACAACGAAATGCGGCGTCTGGTCATCTCTCCATTGCTATCAAGCCTTCTGGATGGGGTCACTAGCTACATAAAGTCTGACACGCATATTGTTTGGAGTAATTTTCGTGAACAAAATAATGTTGCGAAGTTTGTTTTGAGAAGATAACGTTTGTTATTAATTAGTTTTCAAATCGAAAGAAATTTCGTTAACATTAAACGTATATGATGTTTCTTTAAAAGCAAAAGGATTTTTTAAATTGTTTATTAATTAAAAACAATATAAATTCATTTTTATGTATAAATAAACGTTAATTAATTATTAAAAATATAGTTTCGTTGATTAAAAGGATTTTGTAAAGAAAATTGCTTGCAATTAAATTGCAAATTGAAAATAAAACACTATTTCATTCGGAGTAATTTCCAATGCTATTTTTTAACTCTTTTCTATGCAAATTCAAAATTGTTCAATCTCTAAAATTAGTTAGTCTTTGCTTTACGAAATTAATGAATTTTTATGAAATGTTTACTTCAAAAATTAAATTTACATGCATTTAAAAGAAGTAAAATTAAAAAAAACTAAATCACATTTTTTTAAATCCTTTCAAAAGAATTTATAGTTAATTAAACAAACTTTTACTAATAAATATTTTAACACGATATTTTTTATTAATTGATTATTCTTTTTTAAAGGATGTCCAATAGATGTTTCTTATATTAATAAGATAATTTTATATAATATATTTAAGTACAGCTTAGAAATAAATATTTTATTTTCAAATCCCTTTCATGAAAATTAAAATTAAATCATAGAAAATAATGTAAAAGTTTCCAAAAATATCAAATATTTTTATAGTCGCCATGTCAAAAAAGTAGAGAATTAACAGGAGTCAGGACTCTGGACCATCCTTAATCAGAATTATTAAATTGATTACACCTGAATTTGTTTGTACACGGTCTTTTTTTTATGCACGGTTTTGATATAACACGGTTGAGGAAAAAAGACTGATTCCGTTTTTACACGATTGCATTCCAATTAGCACGGTTCAAAAATTAAAAAAAAAATTACCGTTATCTTTCACAAATTTAAAAAAGGAATGCCCTTATCTATAAAAAAATTTAATTATAGGATATAATTTCTAATTTATTTTTATAGTTTTATGTACTTATATATTTTAGTCTTAGATTGAGTTTCAATACGATTGGTCATGTTGTGATTTCTTATATTTTATTTTAACACTTTTTAATAGGTTTGGTAGATATCGAACTAATCCCCTTTTTTACTATGAATAATACTTTATGTCTTTTTTTACACGGTTTTGTCCGGAACGTATCTACCGTGTAAAAACATACTTAGGTGTGACAATTTAATCATAAAATACATTTTACGGTAAATAGCAAATGTATTTCGCAACTTAAATAATACTTTTTATAAGTCTTTACAAAATCTAGCTGTATTTGTCGCTGTAGGAAATAACGGTATTATTGAGACTGCGTATTGAATTAATGAAACTTGAACACAATAAATATTGACAATAAATTTCCAGAGATGTTTGAGTGTTTTTTTCCGATACTACAACCAAAATTTAATTTCATTTTAAGTTGCATCGTTTAACAATTTCTTACTTTGTAGTTTGACTTAATTAAAATACATTAAATTAAAAATGTTAATTTTAATTTAAAAGTGGAAACAAAACAGAAATATTCAGAGAGAAAAGTTCACTGAGCTGTTTTAGCTTAAATCTAATAACAACAAAAGAATAAAACTTATAATATGAAGTTGTGAATTGTTAATTGCTTTGCACTCGACCATTGATCAAAGAGAGCTTTTATTTTTAAAAATGTTTAGAAGTCTCAACTTTAAACTTAATCTAATTGTAGGCCTTAAAAAAATTAACAACATAATAAATAAATAAATTACTTTTGATTTGTTTTGTCGAAATTTTATTTGAACTCTTTGAAATTAAGTCAAATTGCAACAGCTGATGTTATTACAAAGTGCGTTATGCAAAAATTACCGAAATCAACGGTTTATTTGTCTTTATTTTTCTTCATCTTCTTACAAACTTGGCATGACCTTAACTTAAGCAAACATCTTTTACAACAAATATGTCCACAATGAAACACAATGTTAAAAGGTTTTTTCTTACAAATTGGACAGTTGATCATGACCTTCTTTGCGGTCTCCTGATCAAATCTGAGTTCAACCTCCCCTCTGCGGTTGACACGATTTGTTATCGGACACCCACATGACATACACTTTTTCATCCTTGCGGAGCAGCCACTGCATGCAATTTCGTGCCCACAATTGAATCGAATTAATCTGTGTTTTGCACTGCAGCACACAATGCACTCCGGTGGTGATGCATCACTGTCGACATTTTGAATCCTGTTGGCGTAAACTTCTGCATAATTTTTGGGATAAATTATTTTATCCAATGTTACATCGGAGGGCCAAATGCTTGACCCGAAGTGAATAAAATAAATGGCTTTTGGATTCAATGTCCAACATTTTCCACTGGCTATTTCTTGGACGCGGATATCCTCATTCTCATACACTTTCAAGACGTACGCAGCCTTTCCTACGGCCTACAAAATAAATAAGCTGTGAATTTGTCATTACTACCTTATTATTTAAATTGCTTTAACCTCCTTCATATCTTGCACCCAACCACCATGCCCCGCTTGCAATACGTGGCATAAGCTCTCGCAGCGAATGGCGACGCAGTCTCCAACCTGACATGTTACCTTTTTCAATGACTTTGGATTCATTTCCCAAATGTAGTCTTTCGATCCGTAGATCACACTGAGGATAATAGTTTTTTGATTTTTAATTAATATTCTTAAAACAGTTTCTATAATTTGTAATATTTTTAAAATGATTTGCTAACCGCACACTTCCTCTGCGTGTGCATTCATAAATCATGCCCACTTTGTGAACGTTCTCAGACATATCAATGATGTAACCGCCATGATAAATTTGGTTGTGGTAGAATGTCTTCATGTCCACACCGATCGTAACCAAATCCCCCACTTTAAGTGTTGCTGGAGAGATTTGATCGAGAAAACGTTTTTCTGCTTCGGTATTCATTGTTTATATCTGTGGAATAAAATATGTATTTAATTTTAATTAGATTTATCTCTCAATGTGCTACAACAAAATAACTCAAAATTCTTGAATGAAGCCATAAATTTTAAATGTGCAGTTGCATTAACAGGATTTGCCTAAAGTTTATTTCATATCATGCATAAATTTAACTTTGTAAATATCTTTTTATTTATTTAGGGTGCGGGTATCGTACGTAATAAATATTTACATCCTTTTTTAAACCTTAAATATTTCTAAGATTTTTCTGCACATTGAGCCTGAAAGTGAACAGTAGTCGAGTGCAGTCTTGTAAGAACTGAGCTTAACAACTAACAATAGTTGCCCGCCCTCGAATCAATTTAAACAATGGTCGCGTGCTTTATCGGAACAATAAAAAGCCAAATTGTTCACTGTTCAGCCTTACAGTTTTTGATTTTTCCGCAATGATATTTTTTTATTCCAGAAATTCAAGGATAAATGGTTCAATGAATGATTTTGACAAAAAACAAATCTTGGAATTAAAATTAACTTTACAATAACTAACGTTATTGTTTGATTTTTTCCGACATAAATGGGAAATAAATTGCGGGACAATTTTGTAAACAACTGTAAACGTTTTATGAATATTCTGGGCTTTGTTATGTGCATGAAAAATTTATGAGTTTTGAAGAAATGTCGAGGAATTATGCAATAGGTATTTAAACTCAAATAAAAATAATAAGAAATTTATTTGTGTCGAAATACTTATTTTAAAAATCCTTGATTTTAGGGATTTTGTTCAGAAATATTTGCTGAATATTTTACTAAACATGAAACTGCTATTTGTTGCATAAATAACTTAATTAATAATTATAACATAATTAAAAGTTTCGAGTCAACAATAAAATTGGAGTAACAATAATATTTACAAGATCATTCAATCCTCGTTTTATTTATGTTTTATGATTCGCACAAAGTGGCATATTCAAATATTTGGTGATCTTATATTACAGATATACACACTTATTTATCTAAACTTGTTTCAAGGTGTTTGATGACAAAATGTACTGCACGAACATATTTTGTTTATACTTCTTATTTCTCAAATTCGCTGTCGATTGAAATATTGTATTGAGTTTACGTTATGCACAATTCTCAGCCACACAAATATGCAAGGGTACTGATTAAAATGGATATGAACAATATGTTCGTTAATCGAAAAGAAAAATAAGTTAATATAAAATGTGTAAGTATAATTTTTAGTAGTTATTTAGACCTCAATTATTGAAACCATAGTGATTTTTTTGTAGAAAATTTGAGATATTATAAATTAAATCCTTAAAAAATTGTGAAAAAAACATTACAATTAGTGCAACACTAATTTTTTTCAATAATCAGCACGGTTTCTCAGCAAGGCCTTTAATATATGAACCAAGCTGTTTCGAAAAAAGGAATTTTCTGTCACAAAATGACTGTTAATCAGCTAAAAGTGAAATAACTTTGATATTACTGCAGTGCTTTGCGTTTTTAATATTTTAAAACAAATCATGGCAAGGAGAACCAGTAACAAAATTCGCATGATTGTAAGAAAAATATGTTTATAAATAAATATGGTTTCAATGCTTTTAGAAGAAAATAAAAATTTTATATAGAATTCAAAAACTACTCTGGATCTTTTAAGTTATTACAAATTACAATAGATTACATTATCCATCTTCAAATAAATACAATGCATGAGTCATGACGGCTTTTATTAACGTTTAATATAAGTACAGTATCTGTTAAAAAAAGGACGGCAGACATTTTTTAAAACGCGTTTTGCCATCACTATTTTTTTACATCGAAAATATTTGTACTCCAAGATTGAGTCTATTTAAAATAATATGTAAAAAATATTATTCAACACATTAGAGAGACTACGCCAATCCCACTTGTAACAAATTCGTATAAAAAAATACCAGCTTTTCTGCGGATTTTACAGATTTAACAAGTAATACATTATCCAACTTAAAAGGCTATCGCATTCAAAACTTACAAAATACTTATAGTAATTGCAAACAGATGTACATTTTTAAATCACTTTATCGCATAAAGCTTTATCACTTTTTACACCCGATTTTCAATTTAAAAAAAAAACTACCCCTTTAGACATCTAAAAAAAACTGTTTAAAATTATATAACTCACCTGTTATTTTTAGAAAATCAAAATCTTTTTTACAAAAATTTTTTAAATTAATGTTTTTATATAAGTTCACCAATTTTACGGTAATAAAAAGGAGCAATCACTTCTTACACTTTACAAAACACTTTTAGTTCAACGTCTAAACTGAAATAATTTTTGCAACAAGATATCGCGCTGGATTCCGGAAGACTGAAAAGCACAATTACACACACCGATAGCAGAAAGAACGCGAATACGCGATCGCTGAGGCCTCAAAGTACAAACTGCACAGTGCGTTAGAGTTATGCCGTTAGGTGTATGCGCATGGCCTCCAGGATTTAGGACCCCGCGTCTGTTCCTAAGTAGTAAGTTCTAGCTTCTACCTCCTCGAACCTAGTCGTATGCGGATGTAAATAAATAAAATGGCGTTAAGCGAATTCAAATAACGGCGATTTGAAAAAAAATAGTCTCGACATTCTCGACGCCGTCAGAAGTTGCGACTTCTGCATTTTTTAAGCTGGCATAGTGTGTACCCAGCCTAAGCCGCCGAGTTTTGATTTAATGAATTAATTGCAGAACTTATAGCAATTGATGTTAAGAGTTAAGTTATTTTAGTTACTTAATATTTAGATTATTTTTAATGTTTTTTTAATATTGTTTCTATTTCCAGCTAATACATATTTGACAGTTATCATAGGTGTACTCGCATCATCCATATTATTAAATTTAAAATAATATAATTATTGCTCCTATCATTTGCAAATTTTATCAAATCTTTTCTTTTTAAACAGGTTAGATTAGTGATAGTTAAATTTCAATAATAGCAGAAATTGGAGCAAGCATCCTTGTACAATTCTCTTGCTAAAAACTGTTGGGAATTAAATCCAATGAAAGTAGTCTAAGTCAATCCTTATTTTCCCAAAAATTTAACCATTTCGGAAAGGTTTTGCTTTCATTGTTTGGACCAAAGGATAAAATATAAAAACTGAACTGTCAAATGTACCACTCTTACAGAGCTTAATTGCATCCTGTAATCAGTTATTTTCCGGGATATTATGATAACTGTAAAATTTGTTTCAAATAAATTATAATTAAAATGTATGTATGTAAATCATGAAATGAATGGTTGAGATCACGGATATTATGTTACTCTAACGTTAGTCGTTACCAGTCATTCACAATCGTTATGAATTTGAAATCAACCAAACAACGAAGTACCTCTGTAAAAAATTTAATAATATAAGGACATGTAACAAAAAATCTTATCATACAAATATTTGATTACTTTTTCCTAAAAGTTGAAAGCATTGTAAAACAGTTTTTTGAATTAACATGGTTAATACTCATCAAAGCGGACCTAAAGAGCTTGTATCGTTAATATTTATCAATATTTTTTAGGGTAGAAAAAACCTAAAATAAAAGAAAGGGTGAACAAATATTAATTCCAATTAAGGACCATCCATTAAAACAATATACATTTTATGAATAAATACTTTTATTAAGATAAATCTTTTCTTAGTTCTTCTCGTTACAAACTAGTATAATGTTAACAATTTAATAAAGAATTTTTATTACTTTTTATTAATAATAATTTATGTATCCACAATATTTCTACTTTGTTAATGTTTCCTTAATATCTATCCATTAGATTCAGAACAGCCACAGTCCAATTTAATCGTGTGTGCGTATAATTATGTAAAATGTTTAAGCAGTATTACTTCTAGTTAGACGAAATGAAAGACTGATTTCAGGTTGCGTTTTATAGACTAGAATCGTGATCGATTGAAAAAGTAGTGAAATAAGTGGTTTATGAATTAAACTGGTAATAAAGTAATTCATTTAGCTCGTGAAACTACTCAAAAAATTGTAATGCAAATATTTTTGAAATCAGTTCGAGAGAAGACGTAGACTGTTCTTATGATTATTGTAAGACGATTGCAGCAGATCCTCCTAATTAAGGATCAGATTTGAATCAAATCTCGTGAGTATATTTTGTTCGTTTCGTAAATTATTATCTTATTAGAAACCAGTACACAGTAACTTTTATGTCGGTATAAAACATAAAAAAGACATTATACAAATATTAAATAATTTTAATGGACAATAAATGATTTGAATTATGTAATTAATGTAAACGTATTGTGCGTGTTATTTAATTATATTTCAATGAAATGGGCGCCATTTAAATAAATAGAGAACTACATAGGAGTCGGAAAATTATAGTGGATGACTCAAACGGATCCACAGAAACATACTTGAAAAAAGCTCGATTTACTTGAACGCCTCCAATCTCAGGGAAATATTAAATATTTATATAATAACTAAATAGGATGTTTATTAATGTATGTTCAAATTTTTTTAATTTTATGCTATGTCAGTAAAGAACAACATTAAACATTATAAATTTTTGTTGTACAAATTTTTGTTAAATCTTAAATAATTTTAGTTGTATTTAACAAATAAACATATCCATTAATTTAATTATCCTGTTTTATTATTATCCTGTCTAACATCATAACTCACAATAAATCAAACAATACAATTTAGATTTTAGATTTTACAGTACTACTGGTTTATGTACATCAATAACTTTAAAATAAATAAAAGAATTTGTTTACGAATAGTTTCCATCATTATTTAATGTTTAATTCTATTTACTTTCAGTCATGATTTTGATTATGTCTGTTTAACTTGATTTATAAAATTGTGTTGATTTATTTGCTTTATGCCTTGTTTATAATATTAAAAGATCATTTTGAATATATATTTTTTAATAGAGCCAAATGTCTGTAATTTGTCCCAATATAAATTGTTTGATTAGATCTTTTAAAAAAAAAAAAAAATTAAAACCCGGTTCAGTAGTTCTAACGATTGTTTTAAATAAAATAAAATTAATAACTTTAATCATCAAAGAAATATAAATGGAAGGGCACATGAAAGACGAGCCATTAATTTTTTACTCAACAAAAAATTTAATGAAAATTGATAATTAATAAAATATTTGATAAATAAATTTTAAAATCTATACAATGATTTAAAAAAACGATGAATTTTGAAAGTAACAATTCTTTTGTCAAACGTATTTAGTCAATAGAATTGAACGTCTTAAAATAATCAGGAAAAACAACTTTTGAATAAAGCTTCTAAAAGACGGTATAAATGGTTGCAAACTTTAAACATAATTTGATACAAAAAAGTTCAAACAGGAAAAAATGAAACAAAGAAGAAAAACCTAATATAAATTAATTTTCTTAACAATAGTCTTTCGGCACATGTGACAAATCTTGAGCGTTTCAGCACACCTAGAACAAGCGCCATGCCCACACAAGAACGCCACATTTCGCCTCCTCTCCATGCAAATGCTGCAACAATGCGTCTCCTCAATTTCCATAATTTTTGACTCCAAATAGCGCAATCGATCAGCCGACGGTTGCCGTTGTGGTTCCCCCTTGTTGCACACAACTTTACCACTCGTGCTGATGCGTTTCTCAATCACTGTGCCACAGGACAAACATTTTTTCATGCGAATGCCACACTCCTCACAAGAGATCTGATGGTAACAGGGTTGAAACGTAATCAGCACCAGCACCTCATTGCAAACAATGCATTCCTCCGGTTGATTTGAGGGCGCCTTTGACACTGTATTGGTTTGTTTACGACTCTGTCGTGTTGTTGTCTCCGGCTTTCCACCACTGCTCTCTTTAATGTTCCTACTTGGTAAATTTGGCAGTTGTGGTGGCGACTGGTGTGTTGGATCACCACTCTCCAGATTATTGGTGGCACCACCTGAGATGGGTGGAGGTGGTGGTGAGATTGTCGCCACTTTCCGTTGATTGTCGTCTTGCTGCAGATTGCTGGATGGCGATGGTGTGGAGATTTCCCGATTGTTATTGATGCGATTCCGCCGCACCGGTGTTGGTGGATTGGATGAAATATCGGCTGCAACTAAATTTTGTTCTGGATGATCTGATGGTATGCTACTACTGCTGGCATCCTCACTCAATGTCAGTGACTGAATGTTAGAAACTATGAGACGAACATTGGATGGGTCTTGCGATGAGGCTGGTGGTGTTACAACTTCTTTGCGCGCTTCATAGCTCAGTATTAGATCTTGCATGTCTTTGTCACCGATCCAGTCGAAAATCTTTACACCCTTATTGTTGGACTCGATGCGACATCCTCTCATCGCTAGGTAACACAAAATGGCGTACATCACCCGATTTTCATTAATGTGTGATAAAGTCTGGTAGATCTCAAAAATTTTAGGCGCATCAGTTCCCACGCTAACCGTTAAATTAGACTTCTTAATGATGCACAAATGCATTGCATTGTCGCCATCTTCATCTTTGGCGTTAATATCACACCCCAAGTCAACTAAACACTCTACAGCACCAGCGTGTCCTTGCGAAATAGCCAACAAAAATGGTGTCTGTCGGCGATTATTTCGAATATCAATCTCAGCCTTACCATCTTTGACCAGCTCCTCAACAACTTTAGCGTGCCCATTGAGTGCGGCCAAGTGCAGTGCTGCAAAACCATCACCCTTTCGCTCGTCCACTAGTTGCTGCCTCGCAATTTGGAGTATTTTTTTGGCCGCCTTTACTTTTCCCTTTAACGAGGCATGATGCAGCACATTGAATCCCCGATTATTGGTCACGGTGACATTCAAATTAGGCGCATTACACAGTAATTCAACCACCTCAAAGTTCTCCTTACCGATTGCATCGTGCAGTGCTGTGTCACCATAGGAATCCTGAATGTTGACATCGGCCCCGAATTCCAGCAACACTCGCACACAATGTGGTGGCTTTTTATGTGCTGATATGTGCAACGCTGAACATTGACTTGAATTCAAGAAGTTAATGTTAGCATTGTTTTGTAGTAAAATTTTCATCACCTCCGGCTGATTGCCGAATGCCGCATAGTGCAACGTTGAGTCACCCTCACGATCGACAATATTGACATTTGCTCCAACGCTTATTAAATAGTTAACCAGTGCAACGTGACCCTGATGGGCGGCAATGTGCAGGCACGTTTTGCCACTACTCATCACATCCACCTGATCCGGGTACGATTGAAGGTAATTTTTGACAAAATCGAGACGTCCCTGGGCTGCGCCGCGTACCAGTTTGTCAGCGGCCGATGTTCCAGAGAGGCCGGATAATGGAGCCATTGTATGGTCGGATCGTTGGTGACTTAAGTCCATCATACTGTTTGATCGTTCTGTGGCGGCAAATAGTTGAGCACGCTCAATTGCAATACGAACACATTTTGGATTAAGTGTCCAACAAGCTTCGCATAGCACCTCCTGGACACGAATATCACCGTCCGAGTATACTTTAATGACGCGACACGTTTTGCCAAGAGCCTAAAAAAATTAATTTTAATAAAAAAACACCAAAAATAACAAAATTAAAATGAAATTACCGGTCTCATTGCATCCACCCAATCGCCATGCCCTCGTTGTAACTGCTGCACCTTAGATACATCGTCGATGATGGTAACCAAATCACCAACTTGATATTTATATACTCTGACTAGGGACGCTGGATGATATGTCCATCGATTTGAACATCCATCATATTGAACCCTAAATAATTTTGTTGCAAAATGCAAATTAATTAATTACTCAATATCTTTTGTTCACTGCTCCTCCCCATTTGAAATTTAACAAAACGTACAAATCAAAACATACACCGAACATGAACACAATCAACCCACCTAATGTCCCCTTTATCGGTGATGCGATGAACCACCCCAATTTTATTCAAAAACTCAGCCATTCGAGGATTCCAACCCCCATGACCTTGTTGCAATTTCATTAAAATGTCCTTGTCCAAACACACTTTCACCTGATCACCCACCGTGAACGACCGTGACTTCGAGGTGGAGACCACGGGTTGCTCCTCCTCCGGTTGCCCCAACACCGGCATGTGATCTTTGTAGTAATAACCGCCCAACGATGGTAGTAAATATTTTAAGTCAACGTTGCCCTTATGACCAAGACGATAGACATTCGTTGAGCCAGATATCCAGGAAACGTTGGCTACGCTGCGACAAGATTCATTGTCCCATCCACGAATTTCCATAACACGACCAGATTTACCTGTGGGTGATGAGGGGAAAAATTACATTATTTAATTAAAATTCAATAAATAAAACAACAATTGTGGGGATATTGAAATGTAACGGGTTTCAAATTGAATTAATTAAACATTAAAAAAGGTAATTGTAAAATGAAAGTGGCAGGGAGACCCGCACAATACTTTTTAAGAGAAAGAAGGATGAATTAATTATTCCTCTTTTAAATTAAAAGGTTTTAATAAAGCAGTTTATTTTTATTGATTAAAAAACTCAAAATTTTATGGCAGCAAATTTGTTTTTAAATCTTTAAAAAAAACATCAAAAGTTTTTTTAATTTTAAAAATTTTGTACCTTTACCACCATCCTGTGGACCCCATTCCCAATCAGGACCTCGTTCAACTCGAGCTCCAACAAATATTCCAAGTAGGCCAAGCTTAGAAGATTCAACGCGTGGTGGAACTGGTACTCTGATTAAAAAACCAAAATAAATTCATGAATCTCATTTTAAAGAACAATTGTTAAATTTAAACACTCACCCTACAGAATTTGACGTTTGATATCTAATAAAGGGATGATCCAGATCATGAACGTCTCCCCCATAACAGTAGGAACACAAATCGTAATTCTGACACTGTGCACATCGAAACCGAATGCCAGCAATACCTGTTTTACAGCCGTCGCAGATAATATTTTGATGTTTCACGCCTGACACAACAAAAAAAAACCAACAATTAATTATTTAATTTTAATTTTATTAACCACAAAAATTCACTCACCAATTTGTGCGTTATCAATCACAATGAGATCGTATTGTCCCTGGTAGCCAACGCGATAATTGGTCCTATTGCCGCAATCCCAATTGACGACGACTGTGCGCTCCGGCGAGTGCGTTGATCCGATGCGTCCTATCTCACACACTGTACCCACATGACCTTCGCCATCATCTGCAAGACAACAAAATAGAAATTGGCATTAGAATTTGAGCAGCACAACGAAATACCAAACAGTTTACACAGCCACGTCTCATTCTACTGAAATCAAATGCATTTGGTTTTTGACACGCAGCGCCCTTTCATCAATGTCGCTGTTGTTGCATTCGTTTTGTGCAACACGCATAATAATATGGAGAACGTTGGGGAATGTTAAAGAAGAGTGCACAATTGCCAGACCATTTGCCATTTCGCGTTTGAAAATAGCAAATGCCCAACTCTTTTTGGCTGTGCTTTGATGGAACAACTATGGTGAAAAAGGCAAGGAGGTATGGCGGGTTCTTTTATGACTTTTGTAGTTATCCCAAATAACACAGGCGGCCGCCACAAGAATAACCATCGTACGTATATAGACTGCACAGAAGAGCTGGTAGAGACAACAAAGAACGAGGGTTTATGTGCCTACATCAGCTTTCGCGTGTGCTTCTATCATATAATAAACATTTCACAAATGAACTTTGCATATCATTCATACTCATTCATGAAATGATATTCCACATCATTTTAACGTTCATACGTTGTGATTCCGTTGTACGAGCACAACGCCGTAAAGGTCTTTATGTGGCAGGCACATGATTTTATCAGTCTTCTATCTTCTTTTTATATGGAAACCGTTTCAATGGGTATTATGGACCACAGAGTGGAGGAATTCATAGGAATAATTAATGGTTGAGTAAGAGGGGACTCAAAGCAAAACGAATTAGCTTAACCTTTTAAAAAATTAGGGCACAAAATGAAACAGGAAATTTGACCGCATACAGAAAGCATAATATTTTATAATTTATTCAAAATCTTGTGGTTTTAAGTTTTCCTTAGGTGGGTACAAAGCCTCAAGGATTTTATCCTGACTCGTCGCCTTTGATTTAAGTTTTAGAAAATTTGAATTTATTATTTAAAAAATTTGTTTGAAAGTTTCTTGTTATTTTATAGCTGCTCTTATACCTTAGAGGAAAAAGTGGTTGATGAAATATGTTCTTAAAGATAGGATCAAATATTTAATAAGTTAAGCCAATTATTTTTTAGGCTTAATTTTTCAGTAAGTAGTTCGCTTTGATCCATGTTATTATTTTGTCCAACAAATTAGTCATAATTTCTATGTTTACTTTAGAGAAAGAAGAAAATATTCATTTAATAATTTAATCAATATTGCAGGAAAGGGGTTCTTGGTAACTTAACATATTTAATCACGCGTTTCCAATAAACATTTTTTCTACAAATTTTTTTAACCAAAATTGTAGAATAAAATAAACAGTACAGCCATTTCTGAGATAATCAAGTTGACGCTCGAATGTAATTTTAAAGTTGACAACATTTAAATTTACAATATAAGCACCGTTATACTAGCTGTAAACAGTTATACATTTCGGAGCACAACAAAAAAGCAACATATGACCTTTTAAATAACGCCAAAGAAATTAAAAATATATTTAATAAACTTATTAATTTTATTATTTTATTTTAGGCACAAAGATTACTCACTTTATTCTGTAAAAATAGCTATATGTATTATAAAACATTTTAAAAATGTTAAAATACACAAAACAAATTAAAACTGCATGTACTTTAATAAAACAATTAAAAGTTTAAATAATAAACAATAAAAATAGTAAACGCTAAAAAAGAAATATTTAATTTTGTTAAAATTAGAAATTTAAATAAATATGTACAATGTACTTTTTAAACAAAAAAAAATGTAAAAATGTATTTAAAAAATAAATAATCGATTAAAAAAATTAAAACCTTAAAAAAAATACTAAAAAAAAATTAAAAAAAAAAATTTCAAAAAATATTACATAAAAAAAATTAGCGCCCAACGTGGGGCTCGAACCCACGACCCTGAGATTAAGAGTCTCATGCTCTACCGACTGAGCTAGCCGGGCCGGTACTCTAAGATCAAAACGTCTTTCCCGAATTCTGCAACGCCCAAAATCCAATTAGAAATAAATCTCAGTCCCCGCATAAAATAAATACAAATAATGGAGCGCTATTTTTAAATGTGTGAAACATTCAAGAGTCGCCTGATTACGCCACTCCATATCCACAATGACCAATCGCATTGCATTTATGCTGGTACAAGAGATAACATTTTTAATGAGAACAAACTCGAATGTAATTTTAATTATAAACGCACGTGGATGTATCGAATGTTGAAATTTAAGAAAACAATCGCGTTTAACGAAGACTCGCATGTTTATATTGCGTTGTTGGTTTATTTATTCGCGAATTGTTTATTTATTCATGTGATATGGGAAGGCGCATGTGTTTGATGTATTGGAGTTTAATATGTCGAAAAATAATGATTGACGAATTGAATTGCGCTACCAGCACGTGGTTGCTTACGGTTTTAATAATATGTTGTGATTATCACAATAAAATAATGTTATTTTTTTTAATAAAATACGTGGTCCCTTTTTTTAGGGACATTTTATATTAATAAAATACATGAAAACGTATAACAAATATGCAATGAAACGGAAAACTTTTAACAACCATTTCAATAAAATGTATGTCCACATTAAACATATTAATGACCGCATTCTGTAATTTATTTTAACCATAAAAATATACCGGTAATTACTGTTTAATAAATTTAAAATGCAGCCTGCACGACTTACGTGGTTTTGTGGTGTATTGAAATTGTTGGATTTCGTCGACACAAAAATGTGAATTGAGGTTGTGTGTACTTTAATTACATTTAAAAGTATTGAAATACATTATTATGTAACCCACATTATTTTTAAATCAATACAATGGCATGTCGTTTTCAAAATGCATATTTTTACAATTATTATGGTGACTCTGAGGAAAACTTGTAAGCTGTAACTTTGGAACAAGGGTGAATGCTGTTGAACGTATAGAAATGGAAAAGCAGAAACGTAATCTAATTTTAAAACATAAAATAGAAAAGTTATTCATCAAAACTTGGAGCAGCATCAAATTTGATTGAGAGTTTTTCATTTTTGTATCATAAAATCATGCAGAATTTGTAATAACAACAAATAAATTGTAAGAAGGCAAGTTTTATTATATTTCTTAAATTGTTTTGTAGATTACATTTAATTTTTTTTTTGATTTACAACGATGTTTATAAACCTTATCCATGAATTTGTAAATCCATTAAAAAAGGAATTGATGTATTTGCCTCAATCGCAGTAATTCAAACGAATTTGAGCTCTTTGTCTACATCATAAAGCATATTTTCGTAGGACTTAATTTAAATTTATGCAAACTAACGACATCTACCTTCATTTCGTTGAACTGTGTTCTTGTTTTTGCTAAATGTAAATGTGCTTAAATTACGTTTATTTGGGGAAAACAGTTTACGGAAATAGGTGAAATAAACATAAAAACTTAATATTTCGATTCAATTTTTTTATCATATTTGCCGAAAGAACTGTTAAATGTAAAAATATTTTTAAAAATGTTTAGTTTAAAGTCTTGAAAATAATGTTTTAAAAAAACGAAGCCATCCAAAAAATAGAATAAAAAGTCATAGTCCTTGAAAAATTAACGAAAAACCGTGTTTCCATGAAGTCAAATTGTGTGACCCACAAAGTAACAAGCATTAATGAGCCGCCATTAATTAATTTTTACTGTTAAAAAACAATTTCTGCGCCTAAACGTTTTTTAAAAGTAATGGAAAAACTTCGAACATCTGCCAAAAACGCAAAAATGTTGATTTAAAATTCCCAAGCAACTCTGAAAAAAATTGGGCGCATTCAAGTTTTTAATCACAACGCACAAAAGCAAAGAACGGGCGCCATCACACACATAAATTTCTAATTTAAAATTAAGGCGCCACATAAACAATTTAATGGAAAAACGGCGCACACAAAGAAAATTGTTTATCCCCAAAACCACCAACCAATTTAAAAAAGGTCAGCATAAATTCTAAATTCTTAATGACTTAAATCTCATGATTAACGTCCACACTCCACCTGGCACGGTGATGATGCCTACCCAAGCGCATGCCATCATTTAGGCAAATATAATGAAAGTTTACTTACATTTCACAATACACACAAAGTCGCTGGTAATCTAACGCTTATACAGCCACCATTTAATTTAAATTGTAAATTAACAACATGACCTAACACTGTCATTAAATCATTCATCCAAAACGAAATCACTTTTCACCGCACACTGTGTATCCTTGCTACGCTCCACAGATTAAACCCGAAAAAAACAAAACACACAGGCAAAAACCCACTCACAGCAATTATCCGTCGCATGTGCGCTATTTTCACAAGGAAAACTCAATGAACTCTCCTTCATCCAAGATGAAGTAAGTAAAACTAAATTGTGGAACACTTTATAACCACCCCGACACCACTCGCAAAATGTGAACACCACCCTTTTTGAAATATATTAATCACACCTTTATACAAAATGTCGTCAGACCAGACTGTAATGTGAGTGGAATCCAAACGCTGGTGTACACCTTCTAACTGTGGGGAGGATGAATGCAGACTGCGATGCTGCTATCTTCCCTTTACCTTCATTTTGAATATAAAACGTAAATTTAATGTCTACCGGACGGATGTGCCGACACGAGTAGTTGGGGATGCGGTGTGTTCACTTAACGAACTCAACTGAGAATATCATCGCATCATATGAAGCGTCGTGACGCGACGACAATAACTATATACATTAACATATATGCATATGAATCCGTTTTGTCGTTGTTGTTTCCCCCCAAGTATACACAATACCAACGTCTCTTTATAGTCTTTCAGTTGGCCTCAACTGAACGTCGTCCTCAGTCCCCACTCCCAACATATACAGAAATTGTGTGGTTCTTTCAGAATATCTAAATGAATTCACTCCTCACTGCCTTGATCGTGTCAATGTGTTTTATATTCAAATACAGAGGAATGCGCTCTAGCTGGGAGCTGGGCTTACATACACTTTTGCTAGAATGAACACAGCGAATGGGCGACGACAGCCGCATAAAGCAGAGCGGTATTTCAATGCACACAGAACAGGGAACCACCACCACCATCACCACCGCCCAGCGGAAAACCGGGTGTACAATGCGTGGAATGGAAAATACAGAACGGAAATTGAAAAGCAAATAAGCGAAATAGCAAAGGATGTTGTATTGACACGCACCCATGATATCTATGTATAATTTGTGTGCGCCGCCTTTCACAAGGACTTTTTTTTTTTTTGTTCCTATTCCTTTTGAAATGCTCACGATATTATCCAACAACGTATTGCATGAATATGTCCTTCAAAGTTGTCCTAATAAGTGTATACAGTGTGTATCCGATTTTCAACCGATTTGATCCCTAAGTTCCAACCATTCAGCACAAAAGTACATAATAATACGAACAGCCGGGAGCTGGTGGCCTGCTGCAGGGTGGGAAAAGGATCCGTATAATATAACTAGGTTGTATAAATTGAGACCAAATGTGGGTGAAACTGCCAATTTTGTCTAAACTCTCTAAATGACACGATAGTCTTGCTGCCTCCCTGCATCGTCGTCGACATCTCTTTGTACATAAATGTCATTTGTGGTGTCTTATCGGTGAAGTCTCATCTTGTACGCCTTCACGCTGTATTACACAAAATGTTAACCGACAATATCATCTGACGTTCGCTCTACATCTAGTTCTTGCCTACAACAATCGACCATCATCATGTTGCTTTTGTTTAAATTGCTATCCCACACACACACACACGTCTTTCAATCTCTTCCCTCCCTATGTCACAATAATTTCTACATAAATTTGTAAATGTATAGCAAAGTATATTGTGTTTGGGTTCGATGTCGCGCTCATCTTGAACCAAATATGTTGTCGATTTTGTTTCATGCTTGCATGTCAAGGGAACGAGCTAAGAATAAGGAAAATATAAAAAAAAAATGTGCGAGGAAACAAATGTTTTATTCTGACGCTCGCTGTGATTTTGGTTTGTCGCCCGTCCCCCAAGGAGGGAAAAACAAAAAAAAAATCTCAACCAAATTCTTAGTTCCGTTCATATGTTCGTTTTGTAAGTATAAATGCCCTTTTTGTTCCGTTTTTCTTGCCTCGTGTGTACACAAAAATTTCCAGTCCTTCTTATTTTCGGATGGTTTATTTTTAGACGCAGTATTTTACCAATTCTCCCTTATTAGGTTAGTCTTAGCATAAATATATACAAAATTGTTTCATATTAAAGATGCCAGTGTGTGTGGTGGCACAGGAGCGGATATTAAAGGGAAACAATTCGGATGACTTATATATAAATTATAATGCAGACTAAATATGGTGGATAAAAGAAACGTAAACCCACTTTTAGAGTTTGTTTCAAAAGATTATTGACTTGAGTGTGGGACATCGTTTCAGTTTTTCTTCTCTAACTTTGTGTGGGGATTTGTGCTGTCACTGACAAATTGCTAATGTACCCTGTAGCCACTCAAACGTACATGGTATTGATGGTTTATAGTTTTTACCCCAAAGATCAAATGAGGTCACATTGCGTTTATCATATGGGATGTGGAGTTTTGAACATTTAAGCCACAAAAGTCTAAACTTTGAATCAATAACGCAATAGCGATTTCTTTTCAAGGGAAATGATTTTAAGTCGAACAGACTCATGGATATTATTATTGGACCCGTGTGTTAAGAAGGATGTAGATTGTGTAACCACGAAATTGACCGCATCAGAATCAGAACGAAGATGAAAGAACCTACAAAATCTACCAGGACGCAAGTTGGACATTGTCAGCGGAAGACCAAAAACAGAGAAAACCCCCTTTGAAGCAGGCCAAGGAAAGTGAAGATGGGTCTTAAGATAATTAAATAAACTGTGGAAAAACGTGAAGGAAAAATTAAAATTGAGTAAGAAAAATTCAAAAGTTCATGCCCACTTAAATCGAATCTATTTTGCCAAACAAAAATAAATTAATACAAATTTTTCTTTGATGAAATATCCTTTTTAAGGAAGATTTAAATCTTTTTTGAAAACATTAAATGCAAATGTACATTTACTTCGCAATAAAACCGGCAAAATATTCTAAATCTCAAAGTGACAGAGTTCCTTTAAATGTTGTTGTGCATGGAAAAGAGACCGTATAAATCCTTATGCTAAATAAATGCTTATTGCAGAATGAAACAACCAGACTATAAGATAAATGCGAATGGGGAAAATCATTTACCATTGTCTCAAAAAGGATATAACCTTTTTTGAAGTACTTAGTAGAACATAAAAACCGACAGGAGTTAACAAAACTGACGAAAATTTGGCGTAATGTTCAATAAAGGATGAACCCCAACATTTAGGGTTGAAGGCGTGTTTAAGAAAATCAAATTTCTTAACTTGTCAATTAAGTCCTGTCGTGTGTTTTAATTAAATTTATTAATGCTTTCCTAGTTCTTGAAGGCATATTTGAAATTTACTTATCGTTATTTTTAAAGGATTTTTTAAAGTCCATCTTTTAAATATTTTTAATTGAAAGTCTGGATTTTAAATTGTAAAAGATTCAAACATTATTCAAATATATTACGTTCTTTATAAGCGCACGTCCTTAATGAAATGAGCTACTAAAACAAATGAAACAACCATCCCAAAATTATTAAGTCCCTAAAAATGTGCAAAACAAAATTGCCTGCATTTTTGCCGAATTATTTCCAGTGAAATTGCCTCACCTGTTTCAATTCCGCATCAACGCAAAGAATTTATTTTGCCTTTGAAATAAAAAATTGTTTTGTGCTTTGTACATTTTGTTGCGAGAATTCATTTGCAAATTCCGACCCAATTACTGCAACATAGTTCCTATAATCGACAAAGAATTTTTCATTTGATCAAAGCACAGCAACGAATTTCCACGAAAAAAAATGAAAGTACTTCATTAACAGCAATCGAGATAGCTCTTAATGTATTGGCAACCCAATTACAATTTTATAATAGACATTTAAATATTGTAGTTGATGCACATTTCTCAAATAATAAAATTGGGCGGGGGAAATGTTCATGATTTTCAATCAATTAGGGTTATTGATTTAAAATGTAAAACAAAACAAAAAAATTGTAAAGTAATTGCGAAAAAAATTGCCCAAACGAGTGTTGTTATTACTCGCTGTTAAAAAATGCATAAATTTTGTTGCAATTTTAAATGTTTTTCCATTTTTCAATTTTCGTTTTCACACAAAATATTACATGGTTAATGTGTGACTTTTATTTTCACCATAAATTGGAAAACAAATTGAAAAGAAATGATGCAGTGTAAAAGCAAAATAGTTGAAAACTAATTATTATCGACGAATGAAAATGTATTGACCACAAAAAAAGTGTATAGTGTTAAAGTGTGTGTGCAGTTTCCAATTTAAATTGAAATTGAAAACAATATGAGCTCCAATATGTGAGCGGGAATCAATTACAATTGTTATTGAATTAGCAACAATGCACTAAAATCGTTATTATCGCATTTGTCCGTCTATTGTAACTACAGTCGAACCTCTATACGACGAAATTTTCTTTGTAACGAATTAATTTATAGAGCAATTTACTTCAATTTTCAGTTTTGCACTTCCTATAACGAATTTTTCTATACTAACTTTTTTCCTACGCCTATAACTCGAATTCTCATGCATTTTCAATCTCCCTATAACAAATTTTATTTCAATTTTTGTTTCTTATCAAAACAAATGCAAAAATTTATTTAGTCCCGAACTATAAATTTGATTATAAAAATCAATAAACAGAATGTCATCACTAGTAATTTTTGAATCAGGTTGCAGTTGATGTAGAGGCTGATAGGAAGCAATATGTTAAAGGATAATTTCATTTCGCTGGATCAGTGAAGTTGAAAAGAGCGTTAAAAACACATTTCCGGATTGTTAGGAATTCCTTCAAATAGTCTTTCAACTATTAAAAAAAAAAAAAACAGTGCTTTTAAAAAATCATGCGGTGAACAATTTAACGTTCTAAACGCAAAAGAATTCGCACCTGTCTTTACGAAAATATTAATGAGACCATGATGAAATTTAAAAGTTTCTTGGAAAAGTGGTTAAAGTTTTTATTGAGAAAGAAAAGTGAAAAAATCAAACAAAAATTACCAATAATTTTAAATAAAAGTACACAACATTTTTCAATCAATTTAATATTACGAATTTTCTATATAACGTGATTTTTTTTAGTCCCCTTGAGATTCGCTATATGGAAGTTCGACTGTATATTGCAAATGCCTGGTACATTCGCACACAAAAACATAGAATTGTGTTATGAAATATTCAATTAACATGCACACGACTTTTTATCATCAAACTATTTATTATATTGTGCATCAAAAAGCAAGCATTTTAAAGGTCAACCATTATCTATCACTGTTATTATTTATTATATATACATTTAGTCATTTCGCCATTGTTTAATAACTAACGGCCTTATAAAAAAATTGAAAAATGAGTCGGTAAAGTGAGAGCAAAATTGTGTTGTTTTAATATAACAATTAATGTAAATATTTAACATTATGCAATATAATACACAAAATTCAATTAAAAACGGTTACAAGCGCGCATTTTTTAATTGATAATTAAAATACAAAATGTAAATATTTAAACTGCGATATGGCGCGACGCGACGTTCTGCTGATACGATGACGCTCGTATACCTTTGCTTGCAGTGTGTCACTCTTTGTACGAAGTTGATGCGTTACGTGTCTAATTTTAGATGACCCTACTAAACAGGAGTTCAATAACACGGCGCCGGTATGCAGCGTGATTGTTTAAGGCATCCATATTAAGATTTTATTATAATGGAGGCTTTAAAATGTAGAGTGTTTTAACTTTTAAGTGATTATAAATCACGCATCTGGACTCCATTTTCCGTTATCATTAAAACCTAAATTTTCTTAAAACCAAAAAAAGCTATTGTGAATTTTTCCGCAAAGTAATTTTAAGGTATAATCATAAAAAAATTGAATTTAATGATAAATGGCAAATTTTTTCATATTCCGCGGTATTTTTTGCAGATTATTTTTTCGGTTCCTGTAGTACTAAGTTGTGTTTATAAAAAATATGTAATCCCAATCGGTAGCGGAAATAACACAAGTCCATTTTTAAACGAGAATGCCTCACAATAAGTCACCAGAGATTTACCGAATTAAATGATTCATTATGGGAAATTTGACATTTCAAGTAAAGACATTTTTTACGGTCTTTATTTTCTTAAAGATAGACAAAAGCATTTCTCATTGCAAAACCCACACACATTTCTGCAACAATTCCCAATACAAGAGTCAACACTTACCCTGATTGCTCCACACCCAATCTGGGCCTCGAACAACTCGTATTCCCGGCGCCAGCATCATTTGATTTCCTTTATTCTAATCAGCGTCCAGCCGTCACAAAGATTTCTATGTTTATGTAGAGATGCTTCTCCTCTTTTGCACTTCCGGATATCCGTGTAACAGTTTCCGCCTTTGTTCGTGGATCCACCGAGGCGCATACACAAATCGGCAACAGCACAAAATCAATACGCAATTGTTTGACTATGAAGAAGATGCCTGCAAGCGAAAAACAAAAAGAAAATCCATAAAATTGTCAATTAAAAACGATATTAAGGTTAATCGAATGGAAGAGAACACTCATTTTAAGGGGAGAGGAAAATAATGCGATGTAATAAGTCGATATAAAATGTGTGCTTATATGTGAACACTGTAGGGAAAAAAAATCTCACCCCATCCAAATAACCCTTCAGCATTATTCCTTAAATAATGATTTCAGTCTTTTCATATTATTTCTCTCAATCCATAAATAAACAGTGCTTTTCTATAGATATATTATACAATAACGGTAAGCATTGTACAACCATGTGCAGGTTATGAAGCATGACAATAAGGAAGCCTGCAGTTTCCCGGCAACACCAAAAACATCCCACCATCAATTACAGCATAAACATTCTTTCCCTTCTCCCCTGCACTTTACATATAGAAACAGAATAGGAAACTGAACGAATTTGAGAAGAACTTTCAAGTTGAGAGTATTTGGAGCATAGAGTACGGGATCACGCAAATTGAAAGGGTATTTAAATGGTAATATAAGTACATAAAGGAGCGAGGGAAGCTTTTCCGCCCCTCCATTGCATACTAAACATTCTACACACATTGATAAGTGGCAGCAGCCACCGCACCCGCACACGACACTACGATGACGTTCCCATGCTAAACATTTTACGGGAGAGGTGGGGGCCTTGTGGTGGCAGAGATTGTGTTGGCTCAAATGTACAAATATGACGTGGTATAGTTGAGTAAAAGGCATTCAATTTCAGGGAAATTGAAGGGTAAATTCTGCTCTCGCTTGCAATTGAGAAGACTGTCAAAACAGACGAGGCTTTTTATCAAACGTGAACAAGACACAACAGCGCATTATTTCGCCGTCTACAAAAGTTTGACGTGCATGTGTGTGTTCAAAACATGATGACTAATAAATGAAAACGAATATACACCCGCACTCATGTGTAAAGCGGAGGGGGGGGATGTGAATCATAATGCCAGATAACAAATTGTGCAGTGTTTTTTATTTTTTATAAATGTGCTTCAAAATGACGACTCGCACTTGTGTACTTTTCTGAATCGTCAGCACTAATTCTACTCGTTGTTTTGTCCTTTTTCCCCTGATTGTCGCTTGTTGATTTTTCGGTTTCAATTTGCGCTTATATGTCTGATGTTGTGTGCTTTCCCAAAGTACGTGTGTATGTATCTTGTTTTGTATAAACGATGACATGATTGTCTCGTCGCATTACACATTCGATTAAGCTCTTCTTTTAATGTGTATTTGCTTTCAATTACAAGCACATTATCTTGTATATAATGTCGTTATGGTTTTTTCCAAGTTTTATTTTAGCTAATTAATTGAATTACAGTGTCAAGGCAAAATTGGGTCAAGTATTGTAATGCGCTGAGAATCTCAATAAATGAATGCAGCAATTGAGTTTGAACCACTTGATGAACTATAACACAATATTAATTGTGGGTACGTCTGAAGTGCTTTTATACATATTTGGAATTGTGTAGTATTTATTTTTACTTATTGCCCAACTTAAAAAATGTAACCTCCATTTAATTGCGAAAAAGGCAAACAATTAAGGACGCACAATGACATACTCCCAATCTTTGAAAAAAAAACTAATTTAACATAAATGTAAATAAGGATCTAAAATTACAGCATCTATTCCCTAAGCAGAAAGGTAAATAATAATTGAAAAAATGTATTTTAAGAAAACGAATAGGGAAGCACCCTCTTTTAAATTTATTCACTTATAAGTTAGGGTGCTATGCAGGAATAGCATCTACATAAAAAGTAAGAAACACAAAATTCGAAGTAAAACCTGTAATTTACAGTTTCGATTATTTATAAACCGAACCGAAAATGATTTAAATTTAAACAATTCAAATCAATTTAAATAAATAAAGGTAAAAGGAAGGAGCAATGAACCCTTTTTTGAAATATGCTACGTTTACGGATTACGCCCAAATGTATTCAAACATATTTGAATTTTTACACGTGTCATGGCGATATCTGAAACTCCAATCAAAATACTAATTTGACCAATTTCAATTCGGAATGGGGTTGGAATAAAAGGAGTCAATTCAACGACAATAATTTATGGGAAATAACTTTTTTTTGTCAATAATAACTATCAGTGGATCGCATCTTGATTTTGCACGTTAAATTGTTTAAGCGCCAAAATGTAGTCTATAAAAGTGAAATCAAATACGTATGAATAATTTTTGGCGTTTTAAAAAAAAATGCAAACAAAGTTTTACATTTATTGTGCAAAATGAGACGATAACATTTGATTGATAATTTTAATTGCTTTTATAAATAAACAACAATAAATTTTAAAATTACGACAACAATTTTAGCTAATGGATTCGAGTGCATAAATATTTAAGTTTTAAATACTTCATGGGTAATAAATGTTACAAAATAAATTGGGACAACATAAAATACATTTTCATCATCTAAATCATGCATATTCCTCTTTCAATTTGTGTTCAAACGACACAGCTTTTGTTTGTGCATTGAAGAAACCAGCAGCTTTAACCCCCCCCCCCCCCCCCCTCGTGGCAGATTACTTCGTGTAATTCGTCAGGCAACTTCTGTCACATTTAAATTGTTACTTAGCTGAATTTCCCTGAGGGGGAAAGGCACATTCTTTTAAAATCATATTCCTTTGATCTTGTGCCAAAACGATTTCAGAATAAACTGGAATTGGGTATAATAAATGTGAAAGTACTTTAACAATGTAATCTTCACAATCATTGTGGAGTTGATTTTTTTTTTTTCAATTATTAAAAAAGGAATAAATGTGTATCCGTGGAGTTTTTTTTTTTAAATTGGTTATTAAGTTTAGGGAATTGGACAAACATTTAGAAGTGATAGTCAAAAATTTTAAAATGTTTGATAATATGCAGCTAAGTCCGTTGTAATGTAATCATCATTAACTATATGTGGGTGAGCTCTTAATCGCATGCGACCAAAATAATTTATTTAAAACGTCAAGTACCTACTTATCACCAAAAACTCCAAGAGTATTTCCGATGCCTAATCGTAATGAAGTAGAATCGCAAGAAAAATTTATCACTTGATATAATATGAGCTTCATAATCAGAATAGTAAGCACATTTCATCAAAATTAGTCATAGTTCATACCCAAAGCAAGCTATAATCATGACAAAAATAATTTCAAAAATTAAATTTATATTATAAAACAAATGGTGTGCCGTGTGGCAGGAAGAGCAAATTTTTTATAGAGGGTATTTTTTAAAAATAGAAATACTGGACTTGAGTCATTACATTTTGGTTCAGTATGTATTAGTTTTGGCAAATCACCATAGAAAAATTAACAAATGAAGAATATTTAAAAATGTGGAAATTTATTTCAAAAGAAAATTGCAAATGCATTCAAATTAATAAATTCGATTCGAGATTTATCAGCATTAAAAGGTTAAAAATTTTTTATAAAATATCTTAGGCTTTTATTTTAAAATACTTAAACTACGAGTAAAAAATGTTTAACAAGTAGAAGGCAAAGTAAATGAACAACAAGATGTTGGAAGAGGCAGCAGATCGTGGATCGAAAGAAGAAAGTGGCTGCAGTGAATTCCGGAGCTGGATGGTTTTGTTCCTAAAGAAGTCGAGGGCGAATTAAGCGTCAGAATGGATGGATGAATGCAATTGCTATATTGTTTGTGTAGAACACAAAGGTGTGACTGGTTAATACCAAGCCATGAAAGACGGTTCACTACATAGTATTTTATAGAAAAAAGTTGCTTAAAGTAATGGAAGGAAATAGTTCATATAAATATTGAATAAAGGATTATAATTGTAAAATATAATAATAATATAATATAATGGATTCATTATAACATACTGTTAAACATGCGTTTCTCTTCTTTCAAAAATGAATTCTAATACCAAAAAAAACACCCTTTATGACAAAAAAAAATTGAAGAGTGAGTTAATCCTTAAGAAAAATGAGATGTCTGACCTTGAAATATGAACCTTGATTATTTTTTTGGCCTTGCATCAATAAAAGCATCAAGACTTTCTACACTGCAGAATGATGGCTCTTATAAAAAAAATAAAAAATAAAAAATTGGAAGATCATCACTCCTACTAAAACTTCTACTAAATTTAATCTTAATCTCATCAAATAAATAGAATTCATTATTTTACGGATTTCACAACAAGCGATAAAATATATTGATTGATTACAAACGCGTTTCTCCCACCTCCTCTCTCCCCTTTGCTTATATTCACATTCCAAACAATAGTCAAAATAGCGCTTTCATTGCAATTATTTCCTACGCTCTCCGTCATTTCTCCCATAATATCAATTTGATAATAGGATTTCAGTCGAATGCTGTTGCTGCAAGGGCATGCCTCACTTCCCGTCCGCGTCAACAATATATAAAAATGTTTCAATCGACGCCCCAAAACACACAACAATGGCATAAAAACCAAAAACAATGACTGAATTTGATTAAAATGCCGAACCACCCATGAAAAAGGAAAAATAAAAACAAATTAATCAAATGCGGAAATAATATTCAAATGGATGAAGATGTTCAATCAAGTGACAGATCACAGAATACAACTCGCGCACTCATCAGTACACAAATTTTCATGCATGGAAAGGATTATGTTGTTACGTGGAAAAATTGGGGTGTGACTTGTAAGGTGTATTCGTGAGTTTTTGAGGGATGACACAAATTACAAACGACTTTGAACACATAGAAAACAAGTGACGGCCATAGAAGAGCTACACAATTTGTATTTACGCTAAAATCTAAAATTATGTCATGCTTTGATGGATATTTAACTCAAACGGAATCGCCACCGGCCTCAACAAAGTGGGGAAGAAAATCAATTTAAATTTGAATGATGGCACAGAAAGATATGAATGAAAAATGTGTGCGCGCCACTGGGTGAGTATGGCGTGTGTTTGAGTGTTATTATGTACGAAAGTTGTATTGGGGATGAATGGCAAAAGAGAACAACACGCACCCACTCAGCATGACTAATTAATTGAATTAATTGCAGACAATTAGAAGTCACTGGAATCGATTCAGCTTCGAGTGTATGGAGTCGTGTGAGTTGAGAATACATCTTGGCGTTGAATGTTTAAAAAAAGAGGTTCCACAACAGATGTGGACGTTATCATAACTCATGGTGTTTCCTTTTTTTTTCTCAATCTAATGCAATGTGAAAACACAGAGTGATTGATGTTATTTAATTATTCACAATTTGGATAGTATAAAGTGGATGAGGCGTCTCGTAAAATGTAATTTCCATAACTCATTTATAATTTAATTACATTTAACAACATTCGAGTTAAATTTTATGTGTTTTTATTAGTTTTTGATAATTTTCAGCTTCTGTCTAGCCATCTAGCTTCCGAAACAGCATTTTTTATTAATATAATATGTAGTTTTAGTAATGTAATTTTCATTCCAAACTTTAAATTGATTACCAAAAAATGTTTTGTGACTAATTATGTTGCCAATTAAATACTTTCGATAAAGTAATTTATTAAATCAAATTATTCGTGATTGTAAATTGAGGAAAAATGTTTGACAAACCATTGTCAGAAAACATTACATAACTTAAGGCGTTTATTGCACAAAATGACTTAAAATCGATAAATTTAATTGTCTATTTTATAAGCATCTTTTATCCTGCATAATATTTTCCTGAATCCTGCGCTTTCTTAATAAATAAAAGAAAATAGTTCATCCTTGTGCAATTTCTTTTCATTCTTGATAAGCTTTCAAAACGTCTGAAAACTTTTATTACCTGAAGTTTTATAAAAAATGTCACGGAAATGTCACGAAAACAAACTTCCCCCAAGCTTCTTACATTTTTCTTCAAGCAAACTCCATTGTTAAACAAAAATCGCCCTAAAAGCCCTGTTGTTCAGCATCACGCCACACGTACAATATTATTGTTGAAGTTCGTGCAACCCTTAAAACTTGATGCGGCCAGTTTGAATGCAAGCCTCTCTTCACTAAGTGAAGTTGGCGATGAAAATTCAATGTTCAAATGCGCACAATAATAAACAATATAAAATAAACTGCAAAAAAAAAAATAAAAAAATGGAAAAAAATTTATCGCACCAAACACAACTCACTGAAATGGATTTCCGTTGGCTGCACGTCAATTGTATTGTATAACTGCGCTATTGTATACGTTCGCGACTGCATTGTTGCATATAAATTGCACACAAGACAATTGAAGTGCAAGTGAGAAAGGCGCACCCAAATTGCTTGTCAAGCTAAATTATTACCCCTGCACTTTCTTCCACATTTAACCACAACAGTTATGCATGAAGTGAAGAGATTTCTCGCAGTTCGCATCTAAAACGCGATTAGTACGAATATACAGGCAGCTAAATTCAATTACGTTCACTGTTTTGCGATAATCAAACGAAGGAAATGATAAGGATTTATTAGCTTTATATTTAAAATAACAATGATGCATTTGTACATAATTAGATATTGTTAATTAAAATCATAAGCATTTAAAAATTTTAAAATTACTTCTTTACAATTTAAAATAAGGTAAGAACCAATAGTAAAGTTGAATTTCTCTGAATATTATGTAGGAAATATTTATCGACAACAATTTTTTGCAAACTCCATTTAAATAAAAAAAAAGAAGAGGTGTAAAATGTATTGAAAGATTAAAATTGTTTTTATTTGTAAATCAGTAAGGTCGGTTAATTATGTGGGAATGATTGTATTCCTATTAACTCAATTATAAAAAAAATTATTTAACCTACTAAAAACTCTTTTATTTGATAGACAACTTAAAATCATATTTAATTAACGGTTATATCCATTAAATAACCCAACAAATAAGCTGTATCAAATTGAATTTAGCTGACTGTATCTCGAAAACTATTACGAGTTACTACGTGCCGGCATTAGGTTTCCGCTTATTAAACTTTCTTCAAGTTTGTATATTAAAAATGATACATAGGCACAAATATATGTTGTTAACATGTGCAACTATCTAAATGCAACATGCTTCTTCATTTCGCGTGTAGTTATCCGTTGGATCCGCGCGCACTACCCCATTTTACTTGGCACAGTTCAGTGAATCGAGAAAACCAAATGGGGAAGATGTGCTTTTGTGAGCTCCGCAAGTTCTTAAACTAAATCAGTGTTAGATAAATTTATAACAATTCTTCCCTTGCCACATATACTCGAATTATATGCGCAAGTGTTCTACAAATAATTGTGGACACAAAACGTTGTACGACTTAATCACAGAAACAGATGATGATTGCATTCTCTAACTTTGAATGCCACTCCAAGTGGTAATTTGATATCCAGAAGTTTCTAATCACATGTGCATTGTGGAACACCCACTATTTAGGAACAATTACACACATGATGTGTGACGCATATTTACAATCGCATTGTACCAACACAAGGGCCTACAAAACTTCAGCAAATCGAGATGAAGTACACACATGAAAACAGGCATAATGGGAGAACTAAAAGCCCAAACCATTGCACGGAAATGGTGCAACGCAATTTCCGAGCTTTAGTGCACTTTGCTGGTGGATCTGGCTGCGGTTTTACACATTGCTGCCGCCTTAATTGCTATAGTTTATGCGCTGATAGAGCTCATGTAGAGAGAGAAAGCGCCCATCCTTGATTATATATAAGTACTCGTACACACTCGTATATGCCATTTAGATTAAATATAGGAATTGGTTTTTGATTCGAATAGCCGCGTATACTGCCTTTTTGGCATGTTTTTGGCATCGAATAATTGCACGCCACGTTTGAAGCGGCTCTTAATTATAGACACAAATAAATATCCATTTGGAATTTTACTGTATGCAGATGAACTCTTTAATACAAACGGTCTATAATGTTTTAACGCATGAAATGGCAATTATCGATTATAATGCAACGCACACACACACAAAAGATAACACTATATACTACTTATACAATTAGAAATACAACAATACAAAATTTTAAATTCAATGTAACAATCGCATCGTGTTGAAAACAATAAAACAAACTGTACATTCAATAATTTGCCAAATTAATTGGGCTCGCTTTTTGTGTCACAAATTAAACAGCTATTCCAACGGTCTGCCAATCAAACACACATACACCAAAATGATCCAATTTGCTGTGTTACATAAAAAGGTTCATTGCTCCTTTGAATGCAAAAATTAAGCACTCACACCATAAGAGCCAGTAGCATGGAAAAAAAAAACGCCACAACACCTACAACGGTCAACGGAGGGTATCCACCAGTGCACAAATGATACATTATGCAAACAACAGAGAGAAATAAGCGTAAGAACATTATGCTTCCTTAAATTCATTAAAAGTACACATTTATAAACCCATAGTATCAACCAGTAGGCGCACCATGGTGTAGAGATACCTATAATATGGAAAGCGGTAAGCCTCACTTTCCACACTGTAACGCACCCGCATCACAAACCAGTTCTAAACTTGAACTTGCACAAGGTTCCCTCGTCTCTGCGGGTACAACATTGTCTGATACCATTAGCAATAGTAACTGCCGTGACCGCCGCAATGTTCCATGAGGTTGCACATCAATGAAAATCAGATTTGAGGTATTAAGTTTTTAAGTATTTTATTCAGTTACGCGAGGATGAGAGGAGGGGAAGACCCACTCAATCCCATACCCCCAATAATTGATAATAATTAATCAAGCCGCCATAAAAATAATGATTTGGAAAAGCTGATAGCTGATTTGATAAATACAGCGAAGCCTTCCGAATTTGAAAGTGGTTGTCTCTTGAGTCATGAATGTCTTTTGTGTGTGAATGTTTTT
This sequence comes from Sylvicola cinctus, assembly GCA_963854165.1. Classification (NCBI taxonomy): domain Eukaryota; kingdom Metazoa; phylum Arthropoda; class Insecta; order Diptera; family Anisopodidae; genus Sylvicola; species Sylvicola cinctus. The sequence continues at coordinate 10,530,323 of OY974082.1, forward strand.
GACGCTTAGTACTGGGAATTACATCGTTTATTAAATAAAAATTGATTCAATTTTCAATTACGATTGTCTGAATTGGATGTTTGAGTACATTCATGCGTTCAATGTTCAAGTGAGTTTCATGTACTTTTTGAGGATGTCCAGCTCGTTCGCTGGAATTGACATTTTGGGGGGGTTTACACCATTGTGCATTGTTTGTGTGTGCCTGACGTGTGTGCATTGAACCAATTTGATTGGATAGCCATAGGGGCATAAAATCATTGAATTTATATGATTGGATAGCACAAAAAACACTGAAATACTACATTTATAAAAATTATTATGGATTACATTTTGTACAGTTATAATAACATGATAAAATGCTCATAAAAAATGCCACTAAAAGCTAAATTCAAGCTCTGAATGCCCGATAGCTTATGTTGAAACAAATTTATCAAATAAATAATCTAGTTGAAGTCATCGAGAATACACTCATAATCTTCTTGGAATTGTGGTAGCCTTGTCTCAATAATTATAAAAGTGAGTACATATTATGTTTCTGTTATTTACCAATACTTAGTATTTTTTTACTTATAAAAATCTGTACATAACTTCAGGCGATTTTACCTCCTGAATGAATATTTTCTGGTGTTAAGCAAAACCGAGAGTGAATTTAAATATTATATAACAGAACAAATCATATTTCAGCTAACAACTTCGTATAATAATTTCAAAAATTAATTGCACAAAAGGATTATGCAGAGGTGGCTAATTGCATAAGCTGAATCCCTGTAGTTTTGGAGATAAAGTTTGCAACATTTATTCATTTGTTTGGCGCAATTTAGCTGCAATTGTCAGTCAACCACATTTTGCACATTTTTGAACAAAGTACATGAACTCAGTTTGTCTTAAAGTTGAGGAAACAAACTTAAAAGTCAAATCGGGATGTCATTGAGTTTCAAACAAATTGTGGTCAGGTTATGTGGTTAGCAATTTATTTAAATAAAGGAAGTGAAATGTTTTATAGTGTCAACAAGGTTGTAAGATTAATGAATAATAAAATCCATCATTTTAACTTTATTTATAAAATATTTTTAAAAAAAATTGAAAATTAGTCTTCTAAGCATTTAGAGTATGTACTTTAAAAGCTACTTTAGAATTGTAATAAAGTTTAACGTAATTAATTTAACCCCCGTTAAACAACAGAGATGCTTATTCATTTGAAACCACACACACACACACTCAGACAGTTACTATTCAGTTGTAAGTGAAGAACCACAAAACACAGAAATAAAGCTACCTACAAATTTAGGCTCATTTCAGAATTATTAAGACAGATAAATTACAATTTACAAGCAAACAGTCGAGACAAACCATGACAAATAATTAATTATCCATTAATTAAGTGATGGAATGTTAATTGTTTGATTAAAACGTTCTTGATTCAAGAGATGAATCGAATGTTTCTTAACCGTGAGTCACCATTTGCATTTTTATGAATTACATAAATTGCAAGTAATGAAATGATTTAAGATGATTGAAACAATTTGAATAATATGTTTGCTCTCAAAGGAATTCATTAAATAAATTAAATTATTGTATAAATAAACACTTTATCAAAATTCAAAGAACAATGTGATGAATGTAATAATTTTGGCACGAAAATTTTATTCAGACTTCAGAACACTTTAGAGTAAAAATCCGATTGTACATTCCGCCTGTATTTAGTCTTTAAAAAAAACTGAATAATAACAAAAATATCATAAATCTTTGCATAACTTTGGATGTCTTTTTTTTAAATTACCTTAAAAGGTTTGCCCAATGAATTTAGATTAATGCCCAATGAATTTATTTAGACCTACCCCAATCGCAAAAATATCAATAAGTATATCTTTAAGATGGAAAAATGTTTCATGGCTTTTTATGTATTTAACAAGATTCATTAGTTTGCTGCTTCTTATATAACAATCATTATCTATTAGTAAAATTCCCAACTAAAATGATAAAATACTGAAGTTTTAACATAATAAAACTGATTACAATTTAAATTTTTATCACTCAATCTCTAAATCACCTTATCATTTTTCAGCCAGCTCCCATAATCTTTTACTTTACACAGTTTGCCAACTGGCAACAACCATATTTCAACAAATCCGTCGCCATTGACAAATGCATCGAAACCACACCACCACATAATGTCCTGCGCTGCACTAAACGACCCATTTGTTCACTTGACAACCACACACAATATCGCTTAATTTACTGCTGTTTTATCGCCCTTTGGCATAAACTCAAAGTCCAACCCAACATTGTCGACTATGTTGTGAGCGGCTCATTTTATTTTTTTGTATTCCCCATCCAATGCACATACAGCACAGTGAACGGCATGCGATCCACAACAAATGACGGGAGCGACGCGACAACGACAAGCGAACCGGTAGCGCGCAATCCAAAATGAAAAACGCACACCCTAAGAGTCCCTCTATGTGCAATGCATATTATCTGGAAAAGTTTCACGTCTTCATTCAACGCATTCATCGTAAACTTTATGATTCTCGTTATATTCTTTAATCAGGAAAATGTATGGTGGAGCGAGCAAGTAGAATGGAAACGCGGAAAATTATGTGTGTGTGTGTGTGTGTGTGTGTGTGTGTGTGGCGGGTGGGGGGAGCGGCGGGCGCACAGGACGAACAGAAATGAGATTCCATTCATTGGGCGTAAGCCAAGAACTTAAACAGGCAAGTACATACTTGTGAGGGAAAATCCTTCATTATACAGTAAGGTTTATGAGGGAAAACATTTTCCCATCCATACACCAACATATTTTGAGATTTTTTTCCATTTTTTTTTCAGTTTTTGCAAGAAATAAGCAGTTCGACAGAGGCCTATGGGTAAGTGCTGATTGCTGTAGATTTCAGATAAAAACAACCGTGCAAGAATTGCTGTTTTTAAATGAATGTACTCTGCACTATGCAGGAAATAGGCAGGGGCGTGTTGGTGCCAATTGATGAAGATTTTAGAGCGTGGAAAAAAATATAAACAGATATAATAAAAAATTCCGTAAGTCTTTAGGGACTTCTCTTCTTCATCAAAAATACATTTTAATTTCAATTAAAGGGATTACCCATCCCTCCCATAAACCGATTCGCTTATTTAATATTTTTAAATCCTTTCAAAAAGGATTTGTAATAATGAGTTTCTGCAATACACACCACCACCAAAAAAAAAACCAACCCCTTCTGGCAGACCGCACAAGAGTAAATGAAGAGGATTCTTGAGCTTACTTGCTCTAAATCCATGAGCAAGTACGTGCGGCAATTTCAACTGAATCTCACAAGGGATTTCAACGACAGCAAAACCAATGGAACCAGACACTTACTGTGATGTTGTTTGTGTTTGTGTGCTTGGATGAAAATTGATTGTTAGATTCCCACCGATGAGAAGGTTTGTGTGCTGCATGTGCGGGAGCAGGGCAATTCATTTTCACAATGTAAACAGACAAAGCTCACTCCGGTGACACATTTCGATGAGAAATGATTTCGTGTTCGCTTCAATCAACAAGGTGGTATTTAATCTGGATCAGAAAAGCGCACATGAATACTATTGGGATGTAAATTTTGTACTTTTGGGAGCAAACATTGGGATTTCATTGTTCAGCGCTGTGAGCGGATTCAGTATAAAAAACCAAGTCACAAAATTTCTCACATAGTTAAGAAGATTGGAGATGACACGCTTATGTGGAGCAATTCATATGTGAACTTTCACGCCAATTGACAATTGAACGTAATAATGTCAATCAATAAATTGGAATTTAATGCAAGCGTATTAAATCAATAAACGTTTAACTATTTTCAAACTTGTTTTCTATGAATTTAAGTGCATTTTAAGGCAGCAAATATTTTAATATTTTTTAAATGCCCTTGAAATACATATTGCCAAAATTAATGTCATTCAAAATCGTATTTAACAAATACAATTTTATATTTTAGGAAAAAGCACAATTTAAGTACACACGAACACATTTCAAAGCGATTCCAATAACCGCTATAGCATAAACAATTTTAGCGCCGCCATACGCGAATTTGTGAATAAGGTTCGTGCGAAAAGTAAATATCGTATATAAAGTGAAGCGAGCGCTCAGAACTAAACTGTAATTTATATATAAAATATTGTTTATGGAATTTGCAAACAAAATTTCTTGCTAAATGCCATTAACATTAAGTCTTGTGTTTTTTTTTTTATATTTCTTTCAAGGTCACACGCAAGGCCGAGAAATAAGTTTTTGGTTTTATCTCAAAAGTCAGCAAGTAGTACTTAGTATTTTGAAATACTTATTTAAGTAGAAATGCCAAAGTCAAACATTTTTTGCTAGATTTTTTTACTAAAGGTTATTTTAAGGGTTACAGTTTAAGGTCTAGGAAAATTTTATAAAAGGCATTTACTTTTAAGACAATATCTGGTATAAATATGTGGATCTTTTTCGTTTGTTAAGTTGTTTTTTTAAACCGCCCAAAGTTATGCATTAATTTCTTTAAATTATGAACCAGCTTTTTTATTTGTTTTAATTTTTAATTTTTCAATTATAATAATTTTATTAAAATATGAAAATTGGATAATTAAATAAGAGATAAGGAGAGAAAACATTTTTTAAATGATAAAACAATTGTACTAAATCTTTTGATCATATCGTATTTTATTTATTAGTCCTTTTCTAGTCTATATTTTGGCGTTTAAATTTAAATCGACCGTTTTTTGTTTATTTGAAAGATAAGAAGTACCATTTTCACTGCTAAGAAAGCAAATAATTATAAAAAGAGTTTATTATTATTTAACAATACTTTTAAATAATAAGATAATGCGGTAAACAAAAAAATGCAGTCGCCACAGTTTGAATACTGTACGTGCAATAAATTTGAAAATGAGCACGTACGAAAATACCGTCTTTTGATGTTAAGTATAAAAGACTTTAAAACTATGAATAGAAACTGCAAACAGAACAATTTCTATATAGTTTAATAAAAAACTAAACTCTGTAATATTAACCATATAATGAATGAGTGCAGCGTAGAGAATAAAAGTGATTACAATTGTAAGATTGCACAATTATAACTTTTCGAAGCTTCAACAGTGTACATAATACTAGTATAATGTTAATGTAAATGAAACTATAACTGCAGTTAAGCATTGAAATAAACAAAGAGAAATCATGTTAATAAGTTAACTTACTTACAAGAACTGCAACCCATAAATATGTATTACAAAAGACTTGCACTTCAAACAGTACATGCCTCTACACTAAAATGTCATCGTATTATATTTGTCCAGCAGACACAATTAAACTACTATCAAACAGATGGATTTCAAGACATGTTTTTTTTTACTGGGTATTTTATTTTATGCCCTCCGTTTGAGTTCATGCAAGAAAAGTTGTTAAGGGTTGAGCAAGTTTCACAAGGCACAACAAAAAAATGTATTCAATTTATGCGACAGTGCCAAAAGTAGCGTGACGGGAACAGATATTTGACATAATTTGTTTAACGACAAGTTGAGCTGGGGCTCAATATACAAGTAGGGAAGGGTTCGTCATACCAATAATAATTCGCATTAAAGTGTACGAGTATTTGGCCAAGCGCAAATGACTTCCCAGCAACCAAAAAATTCAGCACCCTGCTACGAGGCAGGCATATTTGATGGCGCAAAAATTGCCCCATATTCCTCATAAACAATTAAGCATGAGAAGCAGATGTTTTTCCAAATTGTTTACATGAATGTCTCAAAGTTCAAACACATTGACGGCATGCCTTTAAATGCGGGAATTGCAAGAAAACAAGCGAATTTGTTATTTTCTGACAAAAGGGAGCGTCCTAGCACCCCAAGTCATCAAAATTTCATATAAACCAACAAAAAAAATTCAAAGAAAAGAAAACATTTAATTGAATTTCACAGTTGCTTGACCTACCAATAATGGGTAATCCCGATTTGAATATAGATTCCCGTTAAGCGAGGATGATTAATCAGTGACAAATGAAATAAAAAATAGCCACCGTTAATTTGTGCTGTGAATATTCCAAATAAATTTGCAGCAAAATAAAGCTAAAAAAAATGTGGTCAAGCGGTGTAAGTACTCGTAAATAATAGGAAAAAGTGGTGAGGCACAGTTAGTTTTAATATGCAAATAACAGGACTCCCCTTAATTATATTTGCACACACAAACTGATACACTCACTATACGGGCCTAGGTCGCTTTAATTATCTTAAAATGTGAAGGTTATTTTATTGTTGTCATATGACTCAACGAACGGAATGTTTAATGAAACAAAACAATTCTCAAACGATGATAATAAATGTAACTTTGTGTTGAGTTTACAAATGTACAGTGAACCATATTGAAGTATACAGAGTTTTGCAATTCATTTTATTGAAAAAAGCATACGACGGAAATTGAAAGAACCCAGAAAAGAGTTTATTGGCTATTTCACGAAGCTCAATAAACGAACTTGGGAGTACTTGAATCTTCAAGATTAAGTTTGCTAATTGCTGAGTGCTGATCGCTTGGGTTTGCCAACAAATTATCGTAGAACATTTATTGGTAAACACAATTTTATATTAAGTACTTATTTAATGACTGTAACGAATACGATTGTTTTATTTTTAAATGTCATCTCGATAATACGTGATAAGTAAATTTTACAAAACAATTTGTTTGAATTTAAAACATCAGCCATGGGCCATGCCCACAATTTTATAAACATAAATATTTCAAAGATAATTGAATTCTAGGGAGTTTTACATTATTAAAGGTCTCGACAATACGAATTTTAACTAATAATTTACTTTGTGGCATATTTCAAGGTCAAAATTAACTATGTATTTAAATTGTGTTACGTAACAATATTGTTGCAATCTCATCTCAACTTAGCAAAAATTCCCCAACTGAATATGTTTTATTTCCTTTCAATTCAACTTTTAATTCGTATAAAAAGATGTAAGTGATTCTCCCTGCCCGCATTACTTTATCGTTTAAACGCCGGAAATGTAGAATTTTAGAAATAGTCGCCACAAAATTGGGGACATACACCCGCAAGCGTGAGCGGTCACCACGATGGTAGGTAAATAAATCTGTTTTGATGAAATGAAGATTATCTCATTCACAGGCCAGTGGGTGCATAATATAACGTGATCCCGTACTTAATTTCAATATTAAATGTATTCGTATGTAGTTGATTTAGAACGGTGTGGCAGTGCAATCAAGATTAGTCATACTCGCATATATGCTGGTAATTCAATTGTGACGTAAAAATGCGCCGTTCATTGTCTTTGATTATTGTTGTTGCGAGCTGAGCTGCTTATATTGTGGTTGCAACAGTTGTCTAATCACACAAACATAACATTAGCTATGCTAAAACTTTTATTATGGTTTTAATTAAAATGAGTTAAGTTAGCAAGTTAATTGTACACACATACCTCTGGTATCTCTAAAACACTGGCAGTCGCATGGACTCAACTTCCTGTTTTGTTGCGTGAATGAATTTCCCGTATTCGATAATAATCGAGTTGAACAAATTTTTTTTTCAACTTTATTAAACAACGATCGTGGCCACACTCTACACTCAATTCGATGATCTTTTTTTAGATTTCCTAATAATAATTACACTCGCGCTAATCTTAAAATATAAATAACAATAACACCATCTCACTCGCTGCTTTTGATAATATTTAGAACTTATTTTATTTCCGATCACGAACTCGTATTCTTTTTATTCCTTTTGTGTTTCCTTCTATTTTTATGATCCACCACTTATTTGCATTACAATTTGCCACTGTGTGTACTCAGTGGATAAATACAACAACAACAAAAAATACACACACAATTTTTTTCTCATTTGGAATTTATGAATCGGAATCGCAACACTTTTCGTCGATTTTTTGCATTACGGACACCAAACGAACGCATCATCTTTGTGGCAATCATTTAGATTCGCTCATATTTTTACCATTAATTTTCTACTATCTCACAAACGCATTTACACGTTCTTGCACAATTTGATTGTTTCCCAATTTTTTCACTCTAATTAATGATGGTGCACGGAAACGCTATTACAGGCGCAAGCAATTTTTATTTATTTTTTAATGGATTTTTCATGATATGGAACGTACTGCTGCTTGCGAGCTTCATATTTTTCGACTTACTTCACTTCAATTATTTTCCGTTTTGCGTTTTGTTGTTTCCCTATCTCCCTAGCAAAATATGTGGTTTCGTTAAGTTGTGTGAGCCCGAGCTGTCACACTGCAGTGCTGACTGCTGAGTGGATAAACTTGACGATTAATTTGGGAAGTGGGATTCTCGTGTTATACTTTTTTTTACTGTATTTTATGCAGATTAATTTAAAAAGAAGTCTGTAATCTTTTGCTTTTTTTTATTAATATATTTAATTGGGAAGTTAAAAAAAAAATTGTATTGTGCCTAAAGGTCCGCAGCAAATTTTAAAAAAGTCAAAAGTTCATTAAAAATTTATTTTATGGTGTACCACTGAAAAAATTTAACGAATCTTTTTCAATCCAACATAACCCTAAACAACCCATAACAAAACTGAAAACACAGAATTGAAAATAAATCCGCGGAGCGATTTACATCACTGAATAATTATAAAAGTACTTGTTTAATTAAATTACGCTTATAAATTTCTTCTTTAACCTTTAATTATAATTTCTTTAAACTCTCATCGCCTCATACTATTAAAATTTGACCGTGAATTTCCTTTATCATCTGCGACTTCTGGGTTGAGGGTTCTTTGATCTTTCATACCCTAATTTCTCAAACTTCTAGTTCAAACTACTATTTTAAAATATAATCTCCCATTATAATGTCTCGCTACGACTCACCAAATGAATACCAATTGGCTCGACAAACTGGTAAGTGTCATTATTAATACTTTAAGAACAGTATTCAAGAACTTGTCTTTGTTTTCCAAAAGTTTCCTTAGTCGAACGAAATTCTACACCAAATGGCGTCCAGCTGGTTAACTCATATCGGGTTGGACACCACGAAGCACAGGACATTGTCGCAATGGCCCAACAAATCCAAACAGCTGATGCTGCGATCCGAGGCAATGCAACTGGCAAATTAGGACTAATTCTTGAGCAGGTACTTTAAAATATAGTGTTAATCAAGTTTTTCTTTTTTTACTAATTCAATCTTTAAATTTACTTGACAGATACGTTTCTTACAATCACAAGCCGAGAAAATTCTTCAAGAAACTCGGGAAAATGAAGAACTGCACCACGCTGCTTGTAATTTTAAAAAGGTTGTTGGTCAAATCTATCATTTGTACAAAAGAGAGTCTGGTCAAAATTATTTCTCCATGCTTTCTCCAGAGGTAAATATTTTCTTAAATATTTGTTTATCCTTAAACGTTCTTAAATATTTTTTTGATGCAGGAATTCGGTTCATCTTGTACACACCAATTTCTGGGAAGTTACAGATTGGAACCCGATCAATCCTGGACCCCTGTTGACAAACTCACTGAAGTAAATCGCAATCAGATTTGGGCTAACAAATTACTGAACTCTTCCAAATCGGGAAATTCAAACATTTTGGCCATCTCTGATGACTAAACCTGGTTTTTGGTCAATTTATGTTTACTTTTGATTTTTTGTTTTTAAATAACACTTTTGTGTTATTCTTGAAAATTAAATAATACAATAAAATATACTTTAACAGGTATATTATATTATTTCTAAGGTCAACTTTGTACCAAAAAATTAGATAAATATAATCACATTTATTTAAATATTCGTGTAAAATACATTTTAATTGTATTTGTTTAAAAAAAGACAAGCATAAAATGAAACGTGCAAATAAAATTAACAAAAAAAAACATTTAAATTAGTCGATTAAAAATGTTCATGCAAAAAGGCACTTTTTCTGCCTTCTCCTTTAAAATAAATCTTTCAGGAATTCGTTTATTTCGTTTTGTAAGCAACTCCCATCGCCTTTCTGGCAGCCGGTTGTCGCTGTCGACTCAAAAAGCTCTGACCTGGCCCGGCCAGCAAAGCAAGCCTAGACTCAACTGCCTCACGATGACAGGCAAGACCCAGCTTGTAATACGAGCTCACAATCAAGTGCTCCTCCATTTGGGACATCCCTTGCCGTTGTGGTTGCTCCGAATCACCGTCAATTGTCTTTTCTAGTATTGCAGCTTCTAAAAGATACGAAATATAATTTTGGAACAAATTAAAGTTTCAACTATATACCATTAGCACCACGTGGATCCAAATTCTTGATAACCTCTTTGGCCTTTTCAACAAATTTACGATGACGTGCGTCAACCACACTCAACTCTTGTTCGCGGGCAGTCAAACATGCCTCCAGTTGGCCAACTTTGCTTTGCAATGAACCTAGTTGGGTGTGTGCTTCGTCCAGTTGGCCAGCACGTTGTTCGTTCATTTCGAGGGCTTGTCTCAGTTGGATGACCATTTCACTAAAAATAAATAAATATGGAATAGGATTTTTGTTGAGTACTTCTTTTTAATGTCATAAAGGCTGAAACCAACCTCTTTCCGCTAGTGTCGTCTACTTGCCCTTGAGACAAAACTAAAATCTTCTGATTGGCCGTGCGTAATTGTTCTCGCACCTTTTCATTTCGTTGATTAGCGTCTTCCAGCAGTTGCTATAAATAATGAAAAAATGAAATTACATTTAAAACAAATTTGTTTGGAAAAACTTACCGCCAATGCAGTTTGTCCGCCCTGTCCCTCTCTCAACGCCTTATTTTCTGCCTCCAATCGTTCAATTTTCTCTTTCATCGCTGGAGAAGTCAACTCCGTAGACATGTTACCAATGCCATCCCCAGTGCCAGACTGTTGGCATCGCAACTCATCACAAGTCTCCCTCAACACGTCCCGTTCACTTAGGAGATTGTCTTTCTCCCTCTGCAGTGACGTCAGCTTGGCATTCAAGTTGCCCATCTCAAACTCAATTTTAACACTTTTACTCATTTCAGTGTCCAACTTGGAGTGCAACTCCAGAATTTCTTTTTTGTACAACTCAACCTGTCCCTTCAATGTGGACGACTTCTTTGCCTCCTCTTCAGTTTGTACATTTTGCCGCAAATACTCAGCACTGCGTTCCTCCAACATTTTCACTTGCTTCTTCAAATCATTGTGATCCTCCAGCTTTTTCTTATACGTTGCCAATTGTGTTTCCATGTGCTTCTGCTTATCACTGGCTTCACGCAGTGCATCCATTTCATCACGTAATTGCTCCAACTCCACCGAACCAGCATGCATTTCATCCAATTTGGCCTGCATCACAGCAATATCTTTTTCCTGTTGAGTGGATTTCATTTTAAGGTCATCTCGGGTGGTCTCCACTTGCATCAGTTCATCCTTGAGTGCATCCATTTGGCGACGCATGTCATTGTAACGCGTCGAACCAGGTTGTACTGGTCCTAACGAGGCACCATCATCACCCATCATGCCAGGATTTTCGTACTTATGCAACTCTTGTTGCAGTTTATGCAATTCTTGTTGCATAGAGGATTTCTCTTCAATGAGGAATGCAATCTGCCGCTCCGATTCATGGCATTTTTGGGCCAATTGATCGCGCTCATCTTGCATTGCTTTCACATCAAATCCGGCCATACTCATTGAGGCACGTGCTGAGGCAGATGCTCCCAGCCACATTGTTTCCAGTTCCTGCAGCGCTTGCATTATGTTGCGTTGCAGGGACTCTTCAAGTTCCATTATCTGGGTTATGTAATTTTGTTTCTCCACACAATTTACAGCACATCCTGGAAGAAAATTGAATAACATTAAAAACAAAAACTTTAAAAATAATAAAAAAATTAGGTCAAGTACCTAAAATCAACTGCAAGAGGCGACCCATTTCAATTTGGTCAAAATGTTCTGCAATCTTGAGAACATCAGGTCGTGCAAAATCCACAAGATTTAAACTCAAAACTTCGTTGTAGTATTCCAAGACGCCTTCAACAACTTTCTTTAAGTTGCTAACTTTCAGGCGCCAATTTGAAGCCGCCTTAATCTTCGAGAGCCATGATTCTGAAATGAGGACATTTTAGTAAAATAAAGAAAACAACGCATTGTGTTTATAATTACCGCTGAATGACTCTGGAGCTATTAGAAAGAGGGCCTGTGCAACGGCCACTCCATCGGAAAGCTCCTCCGGAGTTGAATGGGGCGCACTTACGCCCAACACCTTGAACCATTTTATCAAACTGTCACACATTTCATGCTGTTGGGCTTCCATCTTTGATTGTTTCTGCTGAGGATGGGATACGTTGAATTGAAGAAGTGAAAATTATAATTTAATTAATTGAAACTTGTTTGACTTTAAAGTAATAATTTGATTTTTTTAAATTTCTCTTTGGCAATTTCCTTTTTGTAAATATTTTGATACTAAATAAATTTTGGGTTGACACTTTGACAGCTGATTGATGACGCATGTAATTTCGAAAAATTCGAAGTACAGTAAAACTTTATGACAATGAATTCTTCATGATTTTAAATTTTTTGCAGTTTTTACCCGCAGCAACCAAATGAAAATATTTAAAATTCAATTTTGATGATAAGAGATTTAATAAGTTATTCGTCTTCCGCAAATTTCTACATGTGTTCCTTAAGTTACATACTTTTAATTTCCTTTCTAGGTTTTTATTTTAAATATGGATGAAGTTTTAACCAAGAAAACATGCATTTCCTTAATTTTTTTTTAAGTTTATTAAATTTAAATATTTGTTTTAGATATTTAAAAAAAATCAATGATAAAACAGTCGTAATAATTACTCTAAACGAATTTTTATAAAATTATTTTTTTAAAATCCCTGAAAAAATATCCCGAAGTTCGAAAAAATTCCCACCTATTTTGATTCAATCAGGCAACCCTAACTTGATTTACTACTCACTTCACATTGCTTCTTCTCAAACAAAGCGTACCGTTGCATTTTCCCTTTAATTCAAACAAGCCGCTGCAAGTTTTTAAAAGTTAAAAGAATTTCAGAATAAATTAAGGCCATCCTTAAACAATTAAAGTTGTATCAACTTTTAATAATTAAAGTGAAAACTCGCACGTAGTGCTGTATTTGAGTCACAAGTTTTGATTTTGTGTGTGAAAGGAGCCGCTCCCACTATTGAAGATGCCTCGCACAAAGCTGCCAAAAACCGCCAAACGCAATCGTGATAACGCAAAGGAGGAGCACGATAATCGTTTGCGTGAAATGGAAATTCAGTTGAATGTCTTTTTGTCAAAGTTCACGGATGATATTAACGCCCAGCACAATCGCCTTGACGAGATGTTCGACGAGATGTTGCAACTGCCCGACCACATTTTGAATATGAAATTGGCAGATGTCAAAAAATTGGTATGATTGCAGTTAACTGAGTGGTTAATTTGTTGTATTATTGTTGATTGATTTTAATTTCAGAATGTTCAGACTTATGAGGAAATGAAACAGCATACTGAAAACATTGGCAGAAATGCTAATTTGTCTACAGATTCGGCTAGCGCAGCACCGAATCGAGCTTCAACTGACGACGAATTAAATGGATTCCAAATTGTTAGAAAGTCATTCAGAGAAGACGAAGGTAATTCATTATTTCAAGATCAAATTGGGAGTAGTTCTACACGATTTTTTTTTTGTTGGTCAAGGGCATATTTTGCAAAGAAACATTTAGTTTAAGGTAGAACATAGTCTGCTTGTAGCTATTTAGTCATCACATTCACTGCTTTTATGTTGCTATAATTACAATAACATTACATTCATGAAGTATTGTAAACCAGCTATTTCTTGTTACTAACATAACTATGGCATATTCATTTCTTTTGGTTGGGTGTAAATGCACGCTTTCGGATTGTGGTTCTTCTCTCGCTCTGTTATCGTCCCATACGTTCTGTGCTCTCACACAAACAACCACCACCACCGCCACCTGGATAACACTTCAGGCTACCTTACAGAAGAGACAACACGTCCATCAACCTCATCAACCACATCGTCCCTCCGCGCAGTGGGACCCCTTTCATCGGCCTTACGATCACGTCGACGCAGCAACTCGGCCAGCAGTTACTTAGCACGTCCCTTGTTGTCCATCCAAAAATCTAACACCGGCTGCAAACTGCGCACTCCATGCCAGGGAATGTCGTCACAGCAACAGCATATGTCACGCACCAAATTTCGAACACCCGCACAAAATCGATTGCACACAATGAGCGCCGATCGCAATAACATTGGTCTGGTGACACCAAAAATCAGCAACGATGCGTCACCATTGGCTATTTTACGGTACCAGAAATTGGGAGAGACAGTCATCTCGTTGGGTGGTTCGCCAATTATACCCTCATAGTAAGTTTTTGCATTTTGATTGTAATTTGTCGAGTTGTTTTCTAATTAAATTCAAAACCACTACAGCTCTGCACCGGAAACAGCAATCATCAGTATTCCAACAGGGAAAGGAATGTTTGCCCTCAAACCAAATACAATGCGGTACGATAATGTGGCTGAGATCGCGGACAGTATCGACTCAGCCACTTTATTGCATTTGAAGAAATTGCACGAGAATCTTGGGGTAATATTCAACAACATTCAAGCGCAGTGAATGTCATCATCACCGTTTTTGTTTATTTTTTCTTTCCATTTTTATTATTATGTTAATTTAATAGCTCATTTTCGTCATCCCAAATATGTTGGGTTTAATTGCATTGTCCTCAAATTTAAACATCAACGTTTCTCAACGTACATTTGAATTTTTTTTTTTAACCCGTAAAAATATATGTTTGGCAATAAACACCCACAAAAATTGTTTTTGTTTATATTTTATAACCTCAAAATTTTCGCAGTCGTTTGAATTTAAATATTAACGGACGTTTATTTTGTTGTTTTTTTTTTTTGCGATATTCACCACTACTGACAAGTGATAGCTTATAAACACAAGCGCAACACTATACGACTACACGTCGCGAGTGTGTTGGTTTTTACTACTTTTTAACTTGAATCTATATATTATGACGGTACTATATAAGGTACAAGGGGGTAGAATATAATAAAACTAACGGTGATTGAAGAAAAACATTTTTTTTAAAACTGAAAAACTGAAGAAGATATTTGTAAACTAAAAAGCAAAATGATTTAAAAAACTCAAAGTAAAATAGTAAACTACAACACAAATTGCTTTAAAAGTTGTAAAATGGTATGGGCGAAATTGGATCCACTCGATCAGCACTAAACCTACACAGGAACCATTCCCGGACGAAACTATATTTTCCCTTAAAAATCCGTTGGGCGGTTTAGAGGTTTATACCGGACGTACATATATATAAACATACATCGAATTTTATATAAATATAGTTAAAGATCGCAAACCGCTAATTAAGGTTGTTCTTGTAACTTACTTTTATGAAGAGTAGGAATTTCCGTGCTTGAGAAAAACAAGAGGCTCCAAAATTTGTAATTCCTAATTAAGGATCTTGAAATATCTTCTCCGTTTCCAGTGGCCAGTAAGTAACATTGCTAGCGTTATAACTTAGAAGTCTTGTTCTTTTCTCTGCACGTGTTAGTAATTTCCCGATTGATCATTGAGTTCTCCTATTAGTGTGAAGTCCTACATTACACAAATAAAACAAATTATTGTGTGATTTTATAACCAATCAAAAATCGATTTGAATCTTCAAAGTGCGATATCTTTTTCTATCATCCTTAACTTACATTAACAAACTATAATTAAATACTCGGCGCAATCTAACTTTTTTTTTATTTATATTTAAAAAATTATTTCAATAAACACACCCAGTATGGTGTTTACAAATCAACGAAAAGGGTTATATTTCCACAGGCACACATGTTCATGCACAAAATTAATATGTAAATTATTTAAACACAACCATATAATGCGGCATACAATATTACGGCGAACTACGTGTAATAAAGTAGTGCGCCTACACAAACATTTCATAAAGTGCAACAAAATTTAGATGCACACCAACGTACACACATATGAACATTTTCGTGTGTAAATTGTGAATTCATTTAACAAAACGTACATTCACACAAACGTCCATTTTAAAATCAACTACACAACCAATCACATTAAAGTTACACTTTACAGTAACATAATAGTTAAAAGAGAAAAAGTGTGCAATTTGAAGCGTCCACATTTTAAATAGCTGTGCTGTTAAATACAAAAAAAAGAATAATTCTGCAAGTTACAAAATTAAAAAGTTGCTACAAAACATATAAAAAGGTGACAAGTGTCAACAAAAGCGGCGGCATATTATTGTAAGAAACATTTTTATATATATTTTTTTAATCCAACATTAACATGCAAAATAAAAAGAGGGCAATTTCATATTATGTACGAATTGAATAATCAAAACAAATCGCAAAGTACATGAGAAAATCAAAACTTTCAACAAATTCGCAAGAAAAACAGTGGTGTTGGAATGAAAAAAAGTAGGATGGGGTGGGAAAAAAATTAAGTCACCAAATTGATCCCTTTTTTTGTAATTTGAATTTTTGAGCATTTCTGCGGATGCCATCTTAATTATTTGAACGTGTGCGATTGTATTGAATTGCTTCGACCATTTGAATTTTGAATGAAGTGTGTGTTTGTCAGTTAAGGTACATGTATGAGTGTCATGTTGACTATGAGCTGTCAAATTCGGTGTATATTTGTTTGTCCGTTATTAGGCGTGGTGAATATAATTGATTTTGTTTTATTGTCTTTTTTAATGATATTTCGATTGAATATGCAACTGTTTTAATTGAAAATTAAAGTTTAATTTGTATTTTACAATATTAATTACTTTATAAGTAAAATTGACAGATATTTGATTAAAAGTAAATAAAATAATTTGATGTAAATACAAATTCCCCTCACTGAGATGACATTTTACACCACACTCATTTAATTTTGTTACACAAATGTGTGGCAAAAACATATTATCACACTTGTGCACATTACACATGTGTGTTGTGTGCACATGAATGGGGCTCTTCTTTATTTAATTCGTCCCCACTCGGTGTGTGTATTATGCTCTCTGTTTTCCTATCCATTTCTTTATTTGAAATCGCTTTTCTTCATTCTTGTGAGTTGTGTGATGTGCTGTTTTAAAATGCCCGCACAGTGTGAATTGTGATTGAAGTGCAGAAATTGTATTTGTATTTTATTATTATTTATGGTGAAGCTCCCGATTTTATTTCTAAAATTTCACTAAAATCTCAAGGTATTTATTGTTTTTGATTGTTCAACTGCATCTAACCGAAATGACTGATTGAAATTGTTCAAAAATATTTGAACAAGTGCACAATATTTGTGGTAGAAATTATAATTACAAAAATCAATTTTGTTATAGTTTTTGACCAAAACGCATATCCACCATTGTGTCAATGTCGGATGCAATTTTTTTTTGTCGTGACTTTAATTTTGTATTATAATTATTGTTTATGTTTGCTTTTTTTTATTTCCAAATTTTGCTCAACTTTTTAATGAAATGTTTATCTGATTTTTGTGGTAGTACACACGCCACGCTGTTAATTAATTGTACATTCGGAGAAAAATGAAAACATGGAAATGTTGCACAACAAAGTCAAAATTGCTAACAATGTCGTCGGCTGGCGCCTTTCCGGACATTTTGATTTTTGTTGTTTTGTAAACGCGATACGGTTTTTCTTTACATTGATCTTTTTATGTAGTATTTTCATGTTTCTCGATGTTATTTTCATAAAAGTCCCAGGATAATGCATTAAAAAACTGCATTTTAGTTTTTAATAATAATATTTATGATGTCAAAACAATTCGAAATAAAGCAAAAGGAAATGGTTGCGTTTTGCCTTTAATACATTTTCGCTTTAAGACAATTCCACACACATGCATCATGCGTCTAATTTTGAACATAACATCGATGAGTTCTTATTTCTTTTCTTTAGGTTACTTGGTATTTTTGTAAGAGATGAATATTCTTTGTTAATTTTTTGAGAGAACATCAGCTGATTCGCAAATGTAAATAAACGCATTTTTTCGTTGAATTCAATCATCCGACCTATCCAACGAATTTTTTCTTGGTTTTTACACAACGAATGTGCAGTGTTTTATTGTTTTTCAACGTATGTAGGTTGTTTGAAGTTAGAATCGAACTCAAAAACAATTTAGAGTCATAATTTGTATTGTTAAACATTGGTGATAACTTTTAAAATATTTAAACCTTTTTTCTAAATGTGATCATTTCGAATTCTCCAGATAATTTTGCCACCATCATCAATACAAGCAGACAAAGAATTTAATTTACTAAAAAAAAGAAACTCCACAACAAAATGGCAGATCAACAGTTCTTCTTGAAATGGAATGATTTCCAAACAAACATGGTCACCTCTTTCCGGCATTTGCGTGACGAGAAAAGCTTCACAGATGTAATTACCATAATAATTTAAAAAGAAAAAGACAGATCTTTTTTTCAAACACGTCAATAATAATTGTTCTTACCCCTTTCGCATAGGTAACACTTGCATGCGAGGGACAAACATGCAAAGCTCACAAAATGGTGCTTTCAGCTTGCAGCCCTTACTTCAAGTCGCTTTTAGAGGTCAGTATTGTGTGTTCTTTGTCTTAATTACGCAAAAAATTGTTAATTAATAAAATATGTTTCATTACAACAAAAACAGGAAAATCCATCAAAGCATCCGATCATCATTCTGAAAGACGTCTCCTACATGCACCTACAAGCAATCTTGGAATTCATGTATGCCGGTGAAGTAAATGTGTCACAGGAGCAGTTGCCGGCATTCCTCAAGACAGCTGATCGCCTCAAGGTGAAAGGTTTGGCTGAGGCGCCATCACCAATCAAGCGGGAGGGTTAATCCAAATATGCGCAACAGAAGTATACCCCACACTTTGTATGTATGATTGGGGTCCATCGCTTGTTTCCACGATTATATTCTTTAATTGACGGTTAATTGACTTCTCATCTTTTTAATTTTTTAAGAATCAAATTTTTTGTTTTCAATTAGTCTCTTTTATGCATTTTTTAAAAAACCTTTTGACCAATTCTTTTTTTTTTTTTGTTTTTGAAAAACATTTGTTTCTTTTTGGTAAATATTTTAATTTAGAAAAAAAAAATTTCCGCCGATGAGTTCTTAAATTACTGTTAGTAAAAAATAATGTTAAAAATTTCATATAGAGTTACATTTGCAAACTATACAATAAGGTTAATTAGTACATAATTAATTAATTAATTAGTTCTGCTCCTCCTTTTTAAAGCACGCATGCACTCACACTCAATTTATTGTTTTTACTGTGTTACATTTGCCTTAACAGTGAATTAAATTTAAGGACATAACTGGAGAGTATTTTAATATAAACCACATTTATTATAATTAATTGAAACATTTATTTTCGTTTTGTTTAAGTAATCTGATTTCATTTTAACGGTTTGTAATCTCCTCCGCATATTTGGTGCCCCATCCCTATTTTGCAAAAAAAAACATTTTATCGGCCAGGGGAGGTGTCTTTAAATACAACAAAAGGTTTATTTGAGGTTGTGGTGCCATAAAAATTGAGTCGTATTAAAAATAACAACATAATTAATTCGTTCCTTTTTTTAAAAACAAAAACGAAATGTTTTTATTATTTTAAATTCCCAGTGTCCTTTTAAAATCAAAACTATTTAACATGAATTGCACACAACCGCAATCTTCCTCCAAATTATTATAATAACATTAATTGTTTTCTATCCAGTTAATAAAAAGACTGCGCTTTTAAACAAATTGTTCACTAGCATTCAATTGTATCGTAGAATTAGCAATTATACAATTGATTAAAAAGAAAATCCACCAAATATGTAGAAAACTCATGAGTTACCCACAAATTGTTTGTTAAATTTTTTTTATTAAATTAACAATTGAGTTTTAAATTTAAATCCTCTCGAAAGTAACTGGACGATAACGTTACCCTGCAATCATTTACCGTCGTGATTTGCACTCATAATTTGATTTATTGAAATGAAAAACATTTTGTTGCTCGCCTTAGTTTGTTGTTTTCTAAATTTGTTTTTGTATTTTTCATTAAGCACATAGTTTTGGCTTTAATTAATTTTCTTTGAATTAATTGTAAAATAGTGCAAATAAAAAGAAAAGAAAAATGAAAATATTAAAATGCAACATGAATAAATGAGAAAAATTTATATAAATGAAACATTAGAGTTAATTTTTAAGTAAAACAATATATAAAATATGTACTAGTAATTAAAATAAAAATGATTTGTATAAACAATAATATGTTTTATTGCCGATTTGTTCGGAAAATAGTGATGGAGAAATGCGTTTTGACGTCCCATAAGTAGTAATTGTTTTTTATTTAATTATGTTAATAAGTTTAATTACAGTCGTGATAATGCCGGTCGATGAAAATTATTGCAGGGCTCTAGTAATTAAATAGCAGAATTTTTGATTAGGAAATCCTTTTTTGTGAATTAGTGCTTTTAAAAGAGATCCTGGAGTCTGATTTTTAAACTAATGTCTTTTTCTACTCTGGATGTTAGACTTCTCTACAATGAATATTACTTGAAATACGACGAGAAGAAAGTAAAAAAAACTGGATAAAATAAAATATAAAATACTATAATAAAAAACAAAAATATATCAATTACAAAGCGTAAGTAAAAAAATAGATAGAAAATGCTAAAATATATCACATCTTCCTAGCCTCAATCTCTTCATACGCCTTGTCCAACATTCGTTTCTTCCAAACCTCATACTCTTCAATAACTTCAACGTTTTGTGCCAATTTCTCCGCATTCTTTTCCGTCATCTCTTGATCCTCCGATATTTTATCAGCAACTGTTTTATTACCACCAAACACATCCGGCACACCCTCCAACCATTTGTCCCAGCTCTTTTCCAGCATGCCCCACTGCGCCGGCTTAAGTCGACTCAATGCCACCATCTTCCCTTTAGCCACTTTCACCTTAGTACGCTTGCATGCTTGATACACTGCCATTGCGGCATACTGCGGATGATCGAGATCATCATCATCTTTGCCAGCGCCAAAATGCGCCTTATACCGTGACATAACACTGATGGCCTTATCCTGAACATTATTAACACCCAACTGAACGCAAATCTCATAAATTCCAAGGGGTTTGTCCAATTCTAAGGCTTTTTCAATAATTCGTCTCGTTTTTGTGTAGACTGATGGTTTGACACCGGCCACACGGGGTGCGTCCTCTTTATCGAATGGTGCTGAAACGAGTGTGGTGGCAAGGTCGATGCATATCACGCATTTTGTGTAGTCGGAGAGGCCGGGAATTGAAGATGATTTTAATTGAAATAGGCGCAAGAGTTCATTTGATTTTCTGTAATGAAAGTTTTTACATAATAACTTAAAGTGCTTTTGAATTTTAAATTATTCAATTTAAATGCAAATTCCATTATTTTTAATTTGCTATTAAAAATATTTATTAATAAGGAAAGCACTTACTGCATAGTTTCTTCATCATTTTGCAGTCCCAATTTTCGTGCACATTGAAAAAGGAGTTTGGAATTAATGTCGGTCATTTTACACAAATAATTAAATTAATTTCAATAAAATGTAAATTAAACTTTAAAAACGAGTTTTAATTGTTTACCATTTCAAATTACCGATAAACAAATATGACGTTTAACAAATTGGCGCGCCAAAATAGAAAACTGTTATACAAGCCAATTTTGAAAAAATGTACTAGATCCTTACCAATTGTCAAATTAAGACATAACCTCAAATTTAACTTTAAGAATTGTTTTTTATTGCCGAAATATTATTAACAATCCACTTGATTTCACAATTTGTGTAATTTAAACATTTTTTAACAACAAAACAAACACAATGTCGTCAATGTCATTTGGTCAAAAGAAATTCAATCCAACAGCACCGGACAAAGGAAGCTTCCCACTGGATCATGAGAATATCTGCAAAAAAGTAATGTTGCATTACATGAAGTGCCTGCGGGAATACCGAGACGATGGGGCTAAGTGTCGTGAAGAGGCGAAAAATTATCTCGGCTGTCGCATGGACAACAATTTGATGGCCCGTGAGGATTGGTCTAAATTGGGTTTCAAGGATTCCGATGAAAAGTCAACACCTGCAGTGAATTAGTGGAGATTAGAAAAAAAAATTTATGTATTTAATAAATAATAACTAATAATTAATTTTGTAGATAATTTTAAATCAGTGAAAAATAAAAAATTTAACAAGAACTTGAGACTGAAATTTAGAAGAAAAAGTTTAAGATAAATATGAGTAAAGTGAAAAAAAACATTTTAGTTGGTTGCACTGGAAGTGTTGCAGCAATTAAAATACCGAAGTTAGTGGACTGCCTAAATTCTCACCCAACCATTGAGTTTTCAGTAATTCCCTTTGTTTCCATTTAAATATAAAACATAATTTATTAAACATAAACCCCATTTTCAGGTACAAGTCATTGCCACCGACCATGCCTTGCATTTTTTCGACAGGAATGCGGTTCGTTCCAAAGTCTACACGAATGAAGATGAATGGTCCGCCTGGCAAGACCGTGGCGATCCCGTGCTACACATCGACTTAGGCAAATGGGCTGACGTCATGGTAATCGCCCCACTGGACGCAAACACTTTGGCCAAAATGGCGAATGGTCTTTGCGACAATTTTCTATTGTGCATCACACGTGCATGGGACTTGGAGAAGCCACTGCTTTTTTGCCCGGCAATGAACACACGAATGTGGGAGCATCCAATTACGAGTAAACATATTGCGACACTTAAGGAGTGGGGTCACCGTGAGGTATCCTGCATTTCTAAGACGCTGATGTGTGGCGATACTGGTTTGGGTGCCATGGCAGAAGTTGAGATTATTTGCGAAGCTGTTATTGCAAGCTTACTAATGTAATAGTTTCTTCTTTTTCTTAATATCAATAATAATTATTCTTTGTAGCTTTTATTTTAAAGTTATTTAAAACTTGTTAAAGAAGGCTAGGGTAAAGGGGTATCTAGAATAAAAAGCACGACAGGGAAAGCTAAGCAACAAGTTGTATACGCGCACTGCAATTACTCTTAAATATATCTTCACTTTAATATAGAATTAAAATTTTTTTTTCTTCACATTTTATTACGTATATAATATACCGTAGGGCGTGAAGTTTTTTATTTGAAAAAACTGCAAGGATCATGGCAAGGACTTGTCAATAATTTTTCAAAACTTAAATTTACTAAGAATACCAAATTTACAGGACGATTGCAAATACAAATACTCTACATAAAACTATTGTTCTCAGTTAAACAATCAAAGCTTATCTTAAATTCCGAAATTAACGGAACTTTTAGAACCTGGGAAGGACTATGCGGATGTGGAAAAAAATCAATTAAAAAAACAAGGTATTTTTATTTTTAATTATATTATAATTTTTATTCATAGACTTTTTTTTAGATCATTTTCTTTTCATCATTTTTATGTATAAAAAAAATAAGAGACATTTCTATATGATTTTAACGCGTTTTAATAATTATAATTGTCTTCATTCATGTAGTATAATAATTTATAATATTAATAATAATAATCGTCATAATGGTTTGTTGTTTGTGTTTCAATTAAATATATTTCTTTTCTGTATTTTAATTATTCAGATACACGTAAATACGATACACCGTTTTCCCCATATTCACGGACCCAAATTTATGTGATTTAAATATTTAAATTATTTTTTATTTTTCATGTCCCATTTTCGCCACACTGCTACAGTGTGAAAATGCTATCGTTTTTTATAATTTTCCAATTTTGTTTTGTTTGTTTTTAAATTAATAATTCAAATAATATAGACAAATATTTGTTGTGGTTGCATGGTTAATTCATTTTGAATAAATTGTTGCTTAAAAAACTTGTTTTAATTCTATTTTTAATGTGACTGTACAATTTAATTATTTTTTGTTTTTTTTTATAGTTTATTATTTATATAAAAAAATTAAATTAAAAAATTTGTACATATTGCACACTCCAATTATTTATATCGTCGGCATTCTTTGTAATTATTTATATTACATTGTCATTCAAATATATAGGGATTTTTTTGTTAGTTTTCAAAATTTTTATTGTTAAAGTATATATAATAGATATTATGTTTTTTTTCTATTTATGATTTCTAGTTGATGTATGAATTGTATTTTTAGTTCTGCTCTATAAATTATTATTTGGTATTTTTATATATTTCTTATTTAAATTGTAATTCTCTCATATTTTGCTTTTTCTGGATATTTTTCAATTTTTATGTACATTTTTTATTTTACTTTAAGTTTTCTTTCAATTAAAAAAAACATTTTTCAATTATTATTATTGCAATTTATCTGAAATTTTAAAAGACAAATGAATTTTAATCCCACCCTGTGGTATCGACAATTGTAATCAAATAGTTAGAATTCACTGGTTTATTTAAAGAGATCTACTGCATTTTTAATAAATGATTAAAATTGATTTTATGTTATTCAAAATCGAAATTAAATGCTATTGCTTAATTTTTGGTTGTTGTTAATGATCATTCAAATCAATTGAACGCCCCTAAGCAAATATTTTTTTAAAATTAGTTACTCAGAGATTAGAATTTTTGAATTTAAGCAGCAATGATGAAAATATTATTAATAACAATGTGTAAAATAAACATATTTTATTGCTACATTTTGTGCACACATACATTAAAATTATATTTAACAATAATTCATTGATTACATTGATGGCAGTTATTTTAATATTTTTTCTCGTGTTATTTTACCAGGGGAGGGATTTATTAAGTTCATGTTTTTAATTATTATTTTTTGTGTACTGAATTTATAATTATTTATTATTAAAGTATAAATATTGAAATATAAGAATTACTGAATAAAAAATCACTACGCCACTGCGTTTCTGAAGCATCATTCCTCAAAACTCTTCCGTTTTTTGGTAAACAAAATAGAAAAAAACTGTCCAAATTGGTAATTCCTAAATCTTCAGCACCACCGCAATCAGTCAATTTTGAATAATTTTTATTAAAAAACAAATTAAAACCCATTCTGCTCATTTTTCATTTTCGTTTTGGTTTTTTAATTTTTTTTTTTTTGGTATATAAGAATTTTTTGTAAGGGCCTAAATTGGTAGTCTTCAATTTTTTTGGGTGTATTTTTTTGTTCGATTTTTTATTTTATTTATTTAATGTTGCCGAAACATTTGATTTTTTTGTATGAGTAGTAAATGAACACACTGTCAAACGGTGCCCCATATATGTTGTCTTTTCTCTCTTTTGTTTATAGAAAACTCATTTTAAAACAATACAGCAATTAATGTTTTAATTTTATAACAGAAAAATACGTTTCTCTGTATAAGCTTCAAATAAAATTTAATAATATCACTTAAGTGCAGATTCAAAAAACAATTAATTGCATTAAACGGACATTTGACCAAACACAATTTTAAACGCCTACATTTAGACTTTCCAGTTAAATTTTTAAAAGACATGTACAGTAAAACTTCATCGAAACTTCATTCAAAGTACAGCTCCAATTTTCAAAAAAAAATCATTTCAGTTTTACTGCATTGTTAATTATTAAAATTAAAACAATTAAGCGATTATGAACAAAAATTCCCAATATCATTTAAATATCATGAATACTTTAATTCTTATATTTTTATAATAATTAATGACACTTTAATTGTAATCTTTTAAATTTATGAAAAAATTCATTGGACATTTATTAGATATTTCTATAATTTTGTGCGTCATTTCACGCATCCCTCAACATTATTCGTTGTTATTGTGATTGCATGAAATATTCCTTTAAATTTAAATATTTAGACACAATATTTTTATATAATATTTACCTATACAATTGGCAGTTGTAATTATTTATTATTATCATAAATACTATGTTGTAAGGTTATTATCTTAACTAAGCCACGGAGAACAAAAAGTTCACACGATACTTTACACTTTTGAACTCAATTTTTCGACGTTTTCTTTTCAAATACTCACAAGTTATGATCTTATATGTCAAGCCAAGACTCGTACCAAATTGTAGTGCCACATATAACATGATAATGTAAAGAAACACTTAGTACTTAAATGGTCGAAATAAATTTAATTATTATGTTAAAAAATTATGTGTTCAAAATATATTTTGAGAATATTTTTCTCTTTTGTCGACGTCAATAAATAAAATAGCTGAGTAGCAACAACAAAATGTGTCTCTTCAAGGGTTTTCTTGTTATATAGGGTTTTCCAATAACATGTTTCATTTTGAATAGCCAGGTTGTTGAGCAGCTGTCAATTTTGGAGCAGTGATCTTTTGACAAGTTAACCACGTTAATATATCGTTTTCAAATGTTAATGAAATAACTTTTTCTTTACAATGAAATAAACATTCATTGATTTCTCTTAATAAATACTTGTTTTTTTTTAAATATCAAAATGAAACCTTTTATTGGATAACCCTATATAATATGACTTCCTGTCTTAAAAAATCTTTAAAAGCAAGATTTTGTTGTTTTTTTTTTCAGAATTATTTGTTTGACGTCTTCAAAAAATAAATTCTAATAAAGCTGTGCCGTTTATAGGCAACTTTATACAACGCCAAAATATGAGAAAAAAAGCGTGATGTAGCAATTAGCATGGGTTCTTGAAAATTGAATAACGGTAACCTTTTGCGTTTTAGCTTAATGAATTTGTGTTATGGAATTTTGCGATGGTTCTGTGTCATTGGCAGTGATTACAAGCGTTCATTTTATTTTATTCAATCGCTTTTATATTATGTATTTATTTTTATAATAACAGAACCAACTAATACACATTATGTGTAACTTGTTAAACATGCAAAAAATTAAAATAAAAATAATTTCTTATTATAATTAAATTTTTGTGCGATTTGTTGTGTTTTTAAAGGTCATATTTCAATAATTATTCAATCTTGAATGAATTTTTAACACTAACTTTAGTAACTAGATATTAAACTTACACTTTTAAGTAATTTAATGCAGTAAGTATATTTTAGTTGACAGCGAATTACGGTCGTGAAAAATTTACTGTAATTACTGTTAGACGAAAATCATCGTTTATGTTATAATAATTTCACCTTTAATTGATGTGAATATCTTAAATTATTGTTAAATATTTTTTGCAATCACAATAGCACTAAAAATGTGTCATTAAACAAAATTGTAATATAAATTTCGAATTTTGTGGTTTGTTTTTTTCTCTCATAAAAAAGTTTTTTTTTTTAGGCCAATTAGTCTTTTCAATATCAAATGTTTTTATAATTATTTTAAATACTAATAAATGTCGTTTTGGTATGAATTAACTTCTTTCTTTATTCAAGTTTGTATTGAAGCTATTTAAGCATTTGCCGATTTGTTTAGACGTCTAGAATCTTAAAAAATTTCTGGCTTATTGTGCCATTTTTTAAAATTTTTACAAAAAAAAGAGACTCATGTAAATTACATTAAATAAAAATCATATTTCAAGGTCATTTTAACTTCTCAAATTTAAAGGTCAATTTCATTTAGGTTTCATTTGACCTTAAATGTAAAATACAATTAAATTATTTGATGTTAAAAATTATGTTTCACGATTATTAAAACCTTTAAACTGTTAACAGTAGAGACTTATGTTTGAAGATGCTTTATTGTGTTTTTTTTTTAATTCGCGTTTTATATTTACTTAGACAACGTGAAATTACAAATACGGCATTAAGTCAAGAGTTGAAAAGAGAAAAAGATTAGATGGAATTGCAGTTGCTTCTCTAAATATTAAATATTTCTTATAGTGCAAACTTACATGACTTATATTCATTTTAACAATATAACTTAATGGATCCTAATTTGTAAGTGAGAAAATTTTCAAAATGCTTACATCAAGATGTTTAATAAGTTGCTTAAAATGTCTGCTCCGCGTTGCCACAAGTAAATCAATGGGCGTTTAGCGGCAATTCAATACAATTAGGCGTTTAGTCAACTCATTTTCGAAGACATTTATGCGCCGCCTAAATGCATTCAATTCATTAACGATGTCTGTTAACCACAATGATTTTTTTGCAAATTTATTTTTTTATTTTAAATCGACATATTTCACCGTAATTGCCGAATTTTGGTGTCACAAACATTTTTTATGCATCAAAATTAGTGATCCTTAAACACTTAATTATGATTGCCGATCCCTTTCATTAATCTTGTAATATAGGCGGCTGCAGTTAAGTCAATGCATTTTACGAATTACATTTTTACACAAACTTTTTTACTTAAATACACCTGCGGTTATTAGACATTTTTACGCTCAGTATTTTATGTTTTACAGTAGATTTTTATGCTTTTTTTTGTTTGCTTAAAAACAGGCAGTGGCTTTTTGCATTTTAACTCAACATACCATCAAAATTTGAAAATGAATGAACTTTATGAATTTACTTCTATTTATGATATTTTATTAGATTGTATTCTTATGTTTATAGCAATGTTATTTAAATGTCATCTGTATATTATATGCATTTACTGCGTGGAGCATTTTACTTTGTAACAATTTCAATAATTTCTGTTTTTTTTTTAATTTTAAACGTTTAATTACTCTTACAATAACGGTTTTCTTAATATGATTTCACTGAACTTGACGAGGAGGTAATTTTTATTGATTTATGTTTTTATTTTACATTTTTATGCTATGTATTTATGTAGTTTTTTTTTTGTGAGGTACTTCTTGCGCATTTCCCATTTAAATTAAATATTTGTTCCGTATTATATGTAACTCTTTTTGTAATGTTTTTGTGTTCTATGTTTTTTATTAAGTTTTACCCGATTCATGTAGCGCAGCAAACAACAGGTACCTTTAAGGCATGGCGGCGTGTTCTTGTGTGATTTTTTTATCTGATTTATTAAATAGTTCATTTTGTCATTATTATGTGCACGTTCTGATTTCTTTTTGTATTTATTTACATTTTAAAAATGATGAATTTAGTTTTAGTTCGGAAAATTAATTTTTTATCTCAATTTCTAAACATCAACAAAACAATTTTTTAACAACAAAGCGGTTTATTACTGTGTGTTAAATTTTTAGAAAACAATAATAATGAAATATTTGATTTTAATGAGAAAACAACACTTAAAATGTAATTAAAACAGACTTTAAAACAATTCCAGACTCGGAATTCGAATTTTGTGAAATTAGTATACTTTCAGGGTATTTTAAAACAACAATACCAATTAAAAGTTAATGAAAAATAACGATTTTCTAAGGCCTGAAATAATTGCCAACATTTAATCAACACACAGTAATGAATAATGATCAACAAATTCAATTATAGAAAAAAAACGAAAACAAATTAGCAACCGATGCGACGCTTACACGGATTATCTTAATTCCTATCAATACTTGCCCTGTTTTTTTGTATTTCTTTGAGTTCAATAAATCTTAACTCTACATCAATCTCCAACTCTCACAGTTTCTTACAAATTCTATAAGTCTATCCACTCTGGTATTTTAAAAACCATTAATTTAAATTTTTTAGTAATTATGAAGAAATTCAAAGTTACAAATCTACATTTAAGTTAATATTCATTATTTACACACAAATGTTTTCATCTCCATTTAATAAAGTTAAGCATATTTTGCCATAGTACCTTAATATTTTTATATTTTTTTGCCGTTAAGTTAGACAATAATTACTTACACGTACATTTAAGCAGAATTTTAAATATATTTTACTCTCATTTGCTCGATACACACATATTCGTATATTTAAATGACATTTATTTGTATTTTGTTCATTGTCTTTGAACTTCTTTATGCACTTTTGAGTGCAGCTTTGAACATTGCATCGTTTTGTAGTGAATTGCTTTAAATTTCTTTGTATGCAGTTAGTTTTTGAACTTTTTTTTTCTGTTTTATGAAATTAAAATTAAATTTTTCAGAATTTTTATGTTTTTAAAATGAGGAATTGTCCATTTTAGTAAATAGTAAAATTAATTTAAATTAAGATGCAAATATTTGAAGTGGTTCAATTTTTGAAAACCAACTTTCTATAAAAACAAATAATTGAAACTAAATACATACCTTAACAAAAATGTTAAAATTAAGCCAATTTTTTACTTAATAATTTTGCCTGCACCTGTAAAAATTAAATAACCGAAACAGTACATCCTGTATGTACTTAAAAAACCGTTGAGACACTTTATTTTAATGTTAATAAAATTCCAACAAACCATAACATTTCAACAATGGTAACAAACTAATTAAACTTAACGATTTTTTATTGGTTACCAAAAGATACTAATTTTATTTTCGGCCAATATTTAACAGCTCTTCTGTACTAAAAAAAAAAAAAAAATGCCAATAAATTTATTGGAAATAGCTGGGAAGGAAAATGAAAAATAAAAATCCATGATTTGGTTTTACATGTAACTTTACAAACATTAATTCTGTCTAATTTATTACGTGGTTTTTAAAAAAATATTACAAAAAATTTAAAAGCTCATATAGTTAAACTTTAATTATACAATTATAAACAAAAATAAAATTAATTAATTAAAAACAATGTAATAAAAAATAATAGTGTAATAATAGTTTATACCTCATTTCGTGTTCACACTCCCTCGCCCCTCCCCATTATCATACAACATTCCCCCCCCCAGTGTTCATTCAGATACATGCATTTCGTCTAAATAGCTTCCAATTCAATTAAATAATGACTGAAAGTCGAATTAAAAATAATATTCTCGAATTGTTAAATCTATCAAATTAATTAAATTGGATTAATTGCCAATGTGTTTTGTTTTTCTTTACATAAACAAATTTTCATTAATTTTTTTATATCAATTATTTTGTCTCACTTTAAAACGGACGGTTCCACATATTAATTATTCAGTTCCAAAGGGTTTGTGGAAGTTTTTGTGGCGGGCGTTTAACCTCCGGGGACAACGTTTGCTTCATAGTTTCGTTTACATCCCAATGGGAGGACTTGCCACGCGCTTAAAAAATTCCACACGCTCTCACAATCATCATGCTGTCGCACCTCAAGCAAGTCATTGTTGTTTTAATTAATATAAAATTTGTTACAATTGTTTTTAAAGGAAACAAATTAACTATATAAAGCCTGACAGTGTTTAAATTTTCACTTATCAAAAAAACATTCACATTTAATAAAAACACGTGTTTTCTTCTATTTTTTTATACAAAAAATTTTGCACTACCAATTATATTACAAATTTTAAAATAATTTTCATTTATTGCAACAAATGTGAATTAGATACAGAAAACAATATAATTAAATTTAAATTGATTTAGGAATGAATTAATAAATTTTAATTAGTTTAATTAATTTAAATATGTAAATGATATTATGTATTAGTCGCTTTGTAGTTTTTTTTGCACTTGTTTTTTAATAATATCCAAATTCACATTTTGTTACTAGAAAAGAAAAACAAATAATAAATAAAATAAAATTAATATTACACAACCGATTAAGAATTAATTAATTAATTTAGTTTTCGTACCCCCAGATTTATTGTAAAATAAATTTTAAATTTCTGGACATTAGAAGCAAAATCGCTTCAATTCCGGGCAGTTCCCACCCCATTGTAATAAATCCCAATTTCATTCTAATTAATAATTATCGTTTATGTAAAAAATAAACTTAATTTTGTGTTTTGTTTCATTTCTCAATTTAACTTGTATCAAACATCAGCCTTGTAATTTTAAATAATTGTTTTAAATATGCGTCTCATGTTGTGAAAAAAAAAATCTCCATTTTTAAGACAATAACTTTAATGAATTTTTATTGATTAATATAATTTTCACAGCGCACATTGATCATGTGCGCCCAATTGAGTTTAATTTTAATTTAAATCATTTCAATCCAATTCTACTAAAATGCTTGTTTTTATATTCAAATTTAAAAGGGGAGTGAGAGAGAAACAATTAAAATGAGGATTTTTGTAAATAGAAAACTAGAGTTTCATTTTAAATTAAAATCTTAAATTCAATTAATTAATTAATAATTTGTTGTTTTCTTTTTTTTTAATAAATTTTTGTTTGCACCAATCCCAATCAGTCGATCATTTTAATAAAAAAATGTTAATTTTTATACGTCTCATTAACGCGCCCTCCCGTCATTTTGTCTCACCTACGTCGTGTTTCTTTTTGAATGGATCTGTGAATGAGTGTGTGTGTGTGTGTGTGAGTGAGTGTGGGTTTTTGTTTAATTTTCCCCATTGTTGCTGGTTTATTTTGAAATAATGCCAATATTATGTTATTTTTTATCTTTTCTAGAAACGGAAAATTTTGTTTTAACATCATGGTTTTTATACTTATTTTTAATTACACAAGGCACCTCGTTTCCGTTTTGTCTCTCATCAGATTCGTTTGGTATTGAACTCGTTTAATTTATGGTTTTAGAAAAATGAATGCGCGTGTGCTATAAACTTGTATATTTTTAGATAATTCTATTTTACGTTTTTAATTGTCCCTTTATAAAAGGATTCACAACAGGATAAATATGATGGAATAAATTAATATGATTTAACGGTACTTTGAAGACTTTAAAAATGATAAAAACAAATTAAAATCGTATAAATTATGAACATTTTAACATTTAAAATAATTTTTTTAAAAATTAAACAAGGCTGGATATAAAAAAAAAACAATTAAATTAGAATAAATCATAATTACAATTTAAATAATATTTAAACGTTTCACAAGAGACAATTAAAGGGATGCACAAAAAATTGTAAAATTAACAAAAAAGTTCACTCAACACAAAACCCTCAACCACACTCTATTCAGCAGTGCAGCATAATTGTATTCCTTAATTTAACGACACGTGCTGCTCACATCTTTCCACAAAACACGCACATTTAACACGACCAACGGTTGCACTTCGTAATCTTCATGCGAATCCTCCCAACTTCAATAACAGTGTCCTGCCTCCACTTTAATTAATGCATCCATTGAAAATACACTTACAATACTTACTTAACGATTAATAATTAATTTTTTGTTGCTTAAATGTATTCTTAATAACTCTTAATGTATAATATAACATAATATATTTTTATGCATTTTCTGTTTTGTTTACTTCGTTAAATTAATTAATATAGTTTTTTTTTGTTTTTTTATATTAATAAACTTTTTGAATCTGATTTTTGTAATATTTGTTTTTCTGCTATATTATTATTCTGTGTGTGTCCTTAATTTGTAATATTTTTTTTCTTCTCATGTTTAAACAGTAGCATATTATTATTTTGTTTTGTTTTTTTTTTCCTTAAAAACGAATCACAGCCAAACGATCAAAAGAGCCGCATTTTCTTTATCATTATCAGTTAGGATTTTGCATTTTCTCTCAACTTGTCCTTGGACTAGTTTCCGTAAAAGTTCAATCTTTATTTCTCTTGAATACAAAAAAACAAAAACACGAACCATATTTATTCAATTCACCAATTTCTTCTTTCATCACGATCATGCAATTTCCACCCATTTTAAATTAGCGAATTGAACACGTACATTCTTTCTCATTTTGTAAAATAATAACTGTCAACATAAAAACAATGCGCATGTCTCTTTCAAACAACAATTAAAAATCTGGTATATATGTATATAGAGATATATATAATATAGGTTTTTACTTAACAATTAACTGAAAAGCCCAAGGATCACCGAGATCCTTGCACTCTCACTCACTAAATCCTATCACCGTATGATGCAACGACTATGCACCACTGTTCGTATGATTATTGCTGAGCCCACTGCTACCGCCATGATGCTGTTGTTGTTGCTGTTGCATTCCACTAACACCACCACCACCACCACCCGTTGTCGACGGTTCCGCCGCAGTCACAACAATCGTTTGTTCGCTGGGTGGTGGGGGTGGAATGCCAGCGCCCGGCACACCATTCGTGACAGCTTGCGCCATTGATGTTGGTATATCCTGAACGTCCCATATCTCCTCCAGGAAGCGTGGCAGTTTACGATTTTTCAACTTCAACGAGAAACACATCTCCGAATTTTGATTGCCCAACGTTCGCAATTCGGTGAGTATTGACAACAGCTTGGCGAACAGCACCATGCAATTGCTGTCGCCACCATGACGATTGGCGATGTACACCTTGAGCGTGTCAATGTAGTAGCCCTGAATGAGTTCGACGAGATCGGCTTGCTCCAAGCCGGGTCGATCCGAGAATATGACAATGGCCGTCAGCAGGGCGTACTCCACATTGTCCACGGCCATGGCGTACATTTGTCGGCAGAAATGTAGCAGATCTTCGATGGTGTCCGCCATGCCGGCCATGCAGTAGGATTCGCGTGTGTACGAACGATTGTTGGCGAACAGGATGGAATCGGAGGCGGCATCGTAACGACGTGCCATTCGCAGCATCATCACTTCGCTGGAGCAGGCCTGTTTCAGGGAAAAGGAATTGAGTTATTTTTTTTTTTTTGAAAATCATCACATATTAAGGGAAGAGTGGGAAAGATGGTGAATGACAACCGGATTGGGGATGATTGTTATTGCGCATTATAAAGGATGGATGGAAGAAAGCAACAACAATAATAAATGACGCAATTAAACTGGTCATTCAACCCATGTTAAATAGAAATTGTGTTGGGAGATTAGCCAGTGACAAGGGAGCACGTTTCTGTTTAGGAAAATGCATTAAAATGAAGAAGAGGTTTTTTAATTTTATAACAAATTAAATGGAGGTCGTCTGTTGATGGGCAACGTATGCTTCATTTGGCACGTTTTTAGAATTTAATGCGTTTATCCGGGAGAGCCTTTACCAAAATTTAACCCAAACAAAATTATCAAGTGAGCAATAACTACAAGCAGCACAATCATGTCAACAAAGACTCACTAATATCTTAATTCTCTTATCCCCCAAACTTCATGAACCCAAGAAAACCAGTTAAAAGGTGTACAACGTACATGTGTAGTGAAATGGCAAACAACATTAAAAGGATTGAGGCAAATTGTGTCGTCACACCGATTGGGCGTTTGTACACAAACATGAAATGAGGCGACAACTTTTAATTGGGAACAGGCAAAACACGGGAGCCCAACAATGTTATGCAATTAAAATTAATTACAATTTGCTCGAGCGTTGAATGTACTTACCTTGAGTAACGTTATTTGATCCTCTTGTGGAATTTTCGTGAACGCTGGCAGTCCCTTGGCAAATTCGACAATCAGTTGCACTGTTAATATCGTAATTTCGGTTATGTGCCGGAAGTGGACGTCGTGCTGATCTTCATTGTCATCCGGCGAATTCTGTGTGTGTGGTCAAATGCAAATGTTTGTGTCGATTAATATTTTGGATTCGTTTCCGATAATAATTATTATTAAAGATAGACATGTGAATAATAAAAGCAACAACTTACGATCATTATTCGCTTGAGATCGTCTTCAGAAGGTTGCTCGTAGCCATCTTGATACCATATCAATTTGTAGATGACGGCGAGTTGGTTTACGGTGAGTGCAGGTATATTGCGGCTGCGATTCTTGTCGAGCAGGGATTGTGAGAGGAGTTGCTGTTCGGGAATAGAAAACGACTTTTGTTTTAATTTTTATTAATTGTTATATTCTTTAACAGTCTCAATAAAATCAAATTATATAATATATTTTAAACCAATTAAGGACATTTAAAAAATTCCATACAAAAAAAAACGCCAAAATATAGTCTATTTCAACTGCGATTCTAAAAACATTATGCCAGACCTTTATAAAGGATATAATAGACATCATTTAGGCGATACTTATAATTGCATTAAATTATTTGAATTAGCTTAATTGTTCATCACATTGGTAAATAATTAAGGACAACAAAATAGGTCAGAAAAGGAAACAAAAAAAAAAACTCACCGTGCATGAAGCATGCTGTGGTGTCTCGCACTCCATCAAACTGGGCAACATATCAGTGCGCATGGAATCCGTGGTGCTTACTGGTTGCGGCACAGTCGCCTTGTCCTTCTCCTTTTGCGCCTTTTTCTCCTTGCGCTTGATTGCACATTGATTCTCCGGCACCACACACTCCGGTCGCATGCCCACAGCCAAACACTTTTTCAGCCTACACTCCTGACACTTGCGTCGCATGTACATGTCCATTTCGCATTCATGCCCAAACTTGCAGCAGTACACCGCATTCTTGGTAACGGAGCGCCGAAAGAAACCCTTGCAGCCCTCGCAGGTGAGCGCATTGTAGTGGTAACCGGATGCGCGATCGCCACACACCAGACACAGTTCCTCCTGTTGCCGGGGTGTGGGACCCTTCTTTGATTTCTTCGAATCACAGCCGTCATTGTTGCTGTAGCCGTTCAGACTGCTGGATGGTGAGAGATCGTCACGACCTGGAATATAAATAAAACAATTGTTTAGTTTGTATTATAGTTAAAATATTTTTCTTTTGCGAATTTCAAATAATGTTTCTATTTTATTTTTTTTGATTATGCGTGCCAAGTTGTTGTGTTGTTTCATAAAAATTCGAGTTGAGCGTGATGGATGTGATGGTAATGGAAGTTGCTCGACCACGAGCTTAGAATATTAACAGCGCAAACGAAAGAAACAAAATGAAACAACAAATCAACAGCTTTAAGTGGACTTTATATACGGAAACAGATAAAAACTATTGTGTGCAGGTCTCTGCGGCGAAAACGTGTGGTAGAACTTATTATATAAAGCTAAAGCACACACATCGCGAGACGAGGGGGGCACAGTTGCGTGGTTGAAGGTAGAGAGACGTGCCTTTGCCGTCAAGGTAAGCACAATAATGAGGAACAACTCGATCCATATTGAAATATTGTGCGCCGCAGCAGGTGAGAGAAAAACAAAGTGTACATTGGTTACATCTAATTAAGTGCTTCGGTTTTAAATTCAACACTCATATGGGGTACACGTCATGGAAGTCGTGTTTCCCATATTTATGTAAATTTACATAATTCACCATCCCCCTTGATACACAACGATTGTGGATGAGACAACGCTTAATGTTCACGGTAAATACTTTAGTGTTAAACAATTAAAGATCACTTTGTCAGTCATTGCGTTATTTAATGACTCAGTCGCAAAATACTTCAGTCCACTTTTGGGAACACTTTTTTTATACACACACTTTTAATGGCTTTAACATCTGAGATCAGTTCATTGAACGAGACATGGGATTTTATATTTCGATCGCGTGAATTAACCCTTCATTTAATTTAATTGTAGATTAAAAATTTCATATTTTAACTTAACCACATTGAAAACTTCAGATAAATTTTAATATATAATATTTCCCCGTAGAAAGGACAACTGTTTTTAATAAAAAAATTGCCTACATTCAGGATGCAAAAATGAGAACACCTAATTTAATTGATTTCTTAAATAATTAGATCCATTCTAATGTTTTAAACAAAGAGCTTGATCAGTATTGTGTCGAAAACAAAAATTAAATTCATAATAAACTTAAATGATGTTTGAATTAAATCAATTTTGCCAACATTTATACAACGCCTTGATTCACCCTTGGAGTTGAACCGGTTATTTATAAGTTGAGGCAATTTTCATGTTGTTTGCTACACAATCAATTCAATTTAATTTGAATACCGCAAAAGGTTTCTGCACACAATATTCTTTGACGTTTTTCTTCTGCCATTCATATGTGCAGAAAATGAAAATTTGTGAAAAGCCTTATTATGCACAGACCGCTCACTCCGCATCATCGATATAATGGCGGTGCGTTGAAGCGGCAGCAAAAAAAAAATTCCTGAATTGAAATGTGACAGCAACGAATGGAAACGGCGACACAGATTTATTTTCAAAAAACGGAGATTTTTACACAAAAGGGATATTGCTCAACATCTTTATAAAAATGAATTTTAAGTGTAAAATTGTCGCCGAAATATTTCTAGGCAATAAGCATAAATGTAGGCGATTGAAATTTTTTGTTTTGATGACGTATTTTGCAATGTTGTCAAGTTTAATAGTAATTGACA
Source organism: Sylvicola cinctus (assembly GCA_963854165.1). Taxonomy (NCBI): domain Eukaryota; kingdom Metazoa; phylum Arthropoda; class Insecta; order Diptera; family Anisopodidae; genus Sylvicola; species Sylvicola cinctus. The sequence goes on from OY974082.1 coordinate 10,568,271, forward strand.
AGATTGATAACACTCAAATAATTATTTCACTTTATAAATTATGTGAACAAATTATTGGAAATTGCAGCCACATAAAATCAATCATCAACGCACTTTTACCATGTCATATTTCATCAGAAATTACCATTGCTTTTCCATTCAAAAAAGCTCCCCCCAATCAAAAATCAACGCGCCTGAATAATTTATAGAATTTCACATTGTGGGAATAAATTTACCCACAAGCCACAACACATGAAAAACTATTAAATTAACTACAATGTAGGAAAACGTTAGGCCTAATTGAGTTCATTCACCTCCCACAAAAAAGACACCGAGCATGTGTATTTCCTAATAATCGAAATTGTGTCAACGGAAACAAATCCAACGGCCCAGTTCAAGGACATCAATCATTTGTTAAGAGTTCCTATATACCATTACCACACTCGAACACACTAAACACGTTGCACGCAATGGGTTAATATTAACTACACTAAACCAAATTACAAAACAGTGCAAATTGCTGTCGTGTTTCAGTCTGTCAAGTGTGTTCATTTCTCATCGTTTCCTCGAACTCATTTGAATCCAGCATGCAGTTTCAGCGCGCAAAAACATTTTAACAAGGAAGCCAACACGCTCAGCATGGCCTCCAGTGTTGGAGTCCGCTTGCCCCTGTGTTGGTACCCCTCTTAGCAACTGTGTTGCCTGATGGTAGTTTGCGCTATATTCGTTTTTGTGTGACATTTAAATGTACGCTTTAATTTGGTCTTTACACACTTATACTGCATTAGGTAAGTACGTTTTGTTAAATGACGGTGGAGTGTCCAGTACGGTGGTAATTCCCCTATAATGGTACCCCTCACCCTGCAAAACGAAAACATTTCTTGGATTTGCGGTTTGTTGATGTTTCATTAAAACTGCGATTTTGTACGCGCGTTGTTTTCATTTCATACGTGGAATTATAATTCCTCAAAAAACCTTTCTCTTCTTTTGAGTTCTTTAAAAGGAGACTTTTTCATTTTATATTAAGTTTATAAGTAAAAGCCGAACACATCAGATTTCGCATGCGAATAACAAAATGAATAACGTTGAACTGTCTTTTCTGGTTCAACCAAAGCAGCGAGGGATTTTTCGTTTCGACCGCCAAAAAGAGTCAACTCGCTTTTATTTTAAATTCTTGTGTTGTGTTGTTTTGCTCTGCAAAAAAAAACAAAAAAAATAAACGTAACAGCTAACAGAAGAAGAGAGAACGTTTCGGACTATATGAAGAATCAACAAAAAGCGCAAATTGTAATCCGAGAAAGAAACGCAGAAACATGAGAGGACGCGAAATATTGCGACCACTTCAATATTATACACACCGGGTAAGATATATATTTGGATAAAATATGAAATTTATGCAAATTAACTGGAAGTTTGTTGTTGTTTCAGCTAAATTAATAAGAATATTATAAAAAGTACTTAAATAAAAATGATATTTTAAGGTTCTTTGCGATGTGATTAAAATGTATGCGAGAATGCGGCTAGGTATGTTGTTGTTATTTGTCTTTAGTAATGTGTCGAAGTGCTGAGTAGCTCATGCAAACGATCATTGTCTTGTGTGACTGGTTTTGTATGCGGTGTAATCCGTGTAGTACGTGTAAATGCGAAATTCGCTGTGGGGCGCCACTCAGCTGCGGCATGTTGTTTATGGTTATTTTTAATGTAAAGCATTTCAATGCTATTCAATTTTAATTTATAGAAAAATATAAAGCACCCCCAGAATCATCAGGTTTAGTACTTGAGAGAGGTAATATGTACACACAGTTGAAAATATGATGTGTGGTAGAAACTTCGTGGATGGTTGAATAAATACTTAAATTAGTAAACGCTCATTTGAAATGAAAGCAATTTACACACCTCTTCTGTATAAAATGTATAAATCGTGTGCAATTTGCATACATTAAGGCAATAAAAATAATGGTTAAGCAATTCTAAAGCACCTTAATGTATGCAATTTTAATTCTAGTAATTCTAGTGTTCGAACATAATTAAAAATGTCACTGAATGTTTCTTTGGTTGCATAATTCTAGGTGGTTTGTTTTGACAGTCATAATTTAACATTTAAATTGTTGTCATTTGAAAAGATTAACTACACAATCGCACATTTCAGCAGAAAATATTTAATTCAACTCTTTAAAAATGAATTCGAAACGATCTTCCATGGCATTAACACTCAATAAAAGCAAACATTAAATTGGAATGGCACTCTGTCCTTTTAAAACAATCAAATTCAGGACAAATAAAATTTATATTTATAACATTGAGCTCAACAGTACGAAAGAATACACATTTCTCGCAGACATCTGATACAATTAATCGCTGTGTTGTTGCAATTGTTAGCGAAAGAAGGAATGGCGTGGGTTGCATAAATGCGGGCAAATTTTTTCGAAACGACATTAAACTCATGATTTTATTTAGCAAAATAAAATTGTTTCTCTAGGGTACGATTAGAGGTTAAATTGCTTATTTACTTTTCTGCAATGATCATGATAATGAAATTTTTTAACGCCAATTTAACTTCAGTTAAAGTTGCCTACAATCAGGCGGGTTGAAATTAAAATTGATTAAAGCAGGAGTGTTGAAAGAAATACTGCCTAAATAAAACGTAATAAATAAAAAATGCCTCGATTTATGCAACCTTAACTTAATAAAATATGAATTTCTCTGATTGGAAAATATACTTTAAAGACTCTTTAAAAATTACTTAAATTCAATACAGAAAACATTAACAAAAAAAAAAAACAAACCCATCTAAAACCCACTTTGTGTTGCAAAAATTGGCAAGCAGCTTGCGTCACCAGTCTCCACACACATCTTTAATGAACATAAGCAATTCTGAATAATTCATCGTCCACACAAAATATGTTCCAAGTTCCAGCAAAAAAGGGGAGAAAGGGGGATTGTAAAGGAAAATCGAATATCCAGAAAATAATTTGAAATTCAATTGGACTTGGGTATGAGAGTTATACAGCAGTCAGAAAGGAAACAGAGCGCAGACTATGCCTTCAGCCAATTGATGTTTTAGACCAGACTGGCAAAATGTGTTCCCCACCACTTTCGTCCAACTCTTATGCATATCTTATTCTATTCCGTATCGTATACAAAGCGACTTATTTCCAATTTTATATATTCAATACGTGTGCGTCAAAGTACAACCCACAGACAGCCTGCATGACTTAAAGATAACATGAACACACGAGATTCGCAAGAATTCAGAATAACACCGTCTCACAAAGGCATACTTAAAACATGCGTTGCGAAAAACGGCATCAAAAAAAAAAGGGGGGAAAAGGATTTTTTTTGTTTGCTTCGCAACAATTGCAATTGGTCCAGTTTTTAAGCCTTTGCGATCAGAAACATCTCTTGCAGGCATCATCCGCATCATCGACAAACGTTGTGTTGTGTGTTGCTGCGCCTTTTGCCAAGGAACAAAAAGTTGCGCTCGCACAGTTTGAGACCTTAGCACGAAATGCCAAACAAAACTTTTGATTTTCAAATAAAATTCCCTTTTTCAAATATAACATTTTTATAATGAGCTTGTGGCAAAAAAAAAAGTGCGCAGCTTCATGCGGTATTATGATGGTATGCGCAGAAGAAGAAGCAGAACCAAATGCGCGGAGATGGATGACGGTGGCATGGCATGGCGCGGCAGTGTTTGGTTGCGCACGGACGCAAGTGAAACCAACCAAACCAATTCAAATCAAAACGCATATCTCTGTACAACAAGCAAACAATATAATTACACCTGAGTTGCTGGATGGTTAGAAGAGCACTTGGAATATTGTTCTCATACATATAGCAAGTTGATTCCTCTTGCACACCACTCTACACTGTGGTTGCTGGTTAGAGCTCACCGTCTTTCCATTTGTATTAAATAAGTGTACATAAGACCTCTTGGCTACACTGCGGCTCTACCTATTATTATCATCATCTTCCACTTTCATTCTATGGCATGCTATTGTGCTGCTGCTAGTTATACACTTCCCTATGGTTCTTTGCTATCGCTTTGCTGTTTTTTCCCCCCACTGTTGTTGTTATTCTTAACTTATGGTCTTGTATTATTGTTTCTACTGTGAACCTATTTTTTTTCCAGCGCTATAGGTTATGTGTGTTAGTGTGGAATCGAGTTGGCATTAACCAGAACTAATATAATAAGAATATTAAAAGCGAAACGAAGCGACAACAATGGATGGAAATGAAAATAGTGGGAAATCACGAGAGAATAAAAAGAAAAAGGGTATGGAAAAAAACAGCTCACGGGAATATATTGTGATTGTGGAGCAAACTTCAATAAACGTGTTGTAGCCTTCAGAATATTGTGAACAATTCACATGGTAGGATTGAAATGAAGAGCATGTGGAACATTAAAAACATTTTACAAAAAATCTGTAAGAAGTCAACATTTTCGAAGAAAACCACAATTTTAAAGTCATAAAAAGAAACCCTCGTTTTCTGGAAATTTAATTATATATTACAAAACACTTAAGAACTTTTGGAAATTGACGGATTACAAATTCTTAACATCGCTTATTTTTTTCCAATAATTGTAGGCAGTAAGTTTAGACGCACGGAATAAACGCCTTACAGAATGCAAAGTTTTTAAAAAGTTTTTTTTATTAATTAGCTTTTGCAAGTCTACATTCTGGCGATTATTTTGAAAAAAAACTTTAAGAAGAACAGCACTGCAGCTTTTTAAAATGTTCACCATAATTCGGTGTATTAAATTTGGAAAAAGGAAATAAAAATGAAAAAAGGCAATTTGTTAAATCAATTTAAACGCGATAAAAAGAAAGCAAAATATTTTAAAATGGCTGAAATATCGCCATTTTTATGAAATTTGATTTTAATACATTTTCTACTTAAAATTAAATGCTCTCTAATTTAGGTAGTTTACACGAAATTAATGAGAATATTTCAATGAGCAACATTTTTTTGTTACCAAATTTGTCTTCGCACTAAAAACATCCCAAGTCATCAGATCGTCTCAAATTAGACATTAAAATCGCATTATAATAATTGCGGTGACTTTGTGTGCATGTGCTTCGTGTTTATTTAATTTTCATTTTGTTTCTTTCGACCGAAGCCAATCAAATGCTATTTACATTCCCGCACCTTCGGAAGCCGCAACCTCTACAACACGTTCGCCACATAGTCATCAGACCAAGCTACTGGAATAATATACACCAATAGCCATTTAAACGAGATATTTATCTCATTTGATAACAACAACCACCGACTGACTTCAGGTTTTCGGTTTTGCCACCTCTCCCGGTCTGCAATGCAGTACCACATCCATACTCAAGTAGTTGTATTATATATTATTCCACCGATTTAATGCCTCTCATTTCCTTCTCGTTTGTTTCCCTCTAATTACCACGATATTCTTGTGCGGACTCCTTTCACTCTTCGCTTCAGTCGTGTCGTGCCATTGCTGTGTAACAAGAATTCAACCGACATGAATGTCAGATTCTTTTTATTTCTTACTTATGCACACACAACACAATATGCATCAGAGTAAACAATAAAATAAAAATGCACAGTATGACTTTGGACAAGTGGAGTAACAGCTTAGGACAAAAAAAAATGCATAAAAATACGGCGCATTTTGTTAATAATAAAAACGCCGTGCGCGAGATTTTTTTATTACAAAAAAAAAAAATGGTAAGAAGAAGAAAGTATCTCAAAAAGGATTAAAGTCATACTGCATTAATGATGGCGGAGACGCATACGGTGAGGATTTGTACATGTAAAGAACTCATCGAGCATAAACGAAACACATAAAACCACTTCTCTGCGCTTCGGCTCACTCTGATAGATGTGGTTCGTTAAACTTCGCCATGAGACGTGCGGTATTTTGATTAAACCAAAAATCTTAAAGAGCTTTAAACGGACTTGATATCATTTAAATTGTTTTATTTCTCAAATTTTTTTTCTGGCTTGTTGGGAAGCATATAATGAAGATTCATAATGAATTATGCCAAAAATCTTGACACAACCGGATACAAGGATGGCTGGATTTATTAGGAGCAAAAATACACTCTTTATAGTGGCTAATCCTCTACATACATGCGTTTAAATGGTGATTTATTCAACATCATCTGTTGTAAATTATTTCACAGAAATTAGAGCTTTTAAGCTTAGAGAAAGGATGCAGGAGAATTAAATGGATTGTTTTGGATTTATTTCGATACAACAACATTGCGGATTACCGAATGGAAATGTCAATTATAAACGCCTTTACATATGCAAATTTTATGATCCTTAGGAATTATTGTTGCCATTTATTTGGAACATGTTTAGCAATATGAAGGTGGTTTATATTGGTTTAAAATTTCTTTTATAACAAATTGTTAAACAAATAGTCACTCTTAAATGTTTCATTCACGTAAAAGCTATTAATTAAATTAATTAAAATGTCTTTTAAATTTAATTCAATTTAATTGTTAACAAAACGGAAATTTTGCATATTTAAATTAAAAGAAGTTAGTAAAGAACAACAGTTCATTTAAACTAAATAACTCAAAGATCACGTGAAATAAATTTCATAAAGCCACCTTTAAAACTGTTCCGACATTTACTGAGTTGGGAATCCCTAATAAAATAATCAAATTTCGTAATATCATGTAACGGCACGAGCAAAAAGGACAACAACAATAAAACACCTAAACCCAGTGCCGTTTAATTTAATTCGATCATCCCAGAAAAAGTGTATAGAACCAAACAAAAAAACTATACACCGAGAAATTTAAATCCATCGCCACCCATAGCATAATGGCGATGACATAAGGGATGATTTATGACACAAATATACCGCAACTCCAAACGTATCACCAAAATACCGCACACACGCATCCATAAATGTTTATGTAAGTGAAACATGAATAGATTCCGTACATGCAGGCGACAATGTAACACAGATCTATTACATACAAAAGTTTATGCGTCACAAAACGGTACGAAGAAGATGCTGAAAGTCCACAACACACCAACACATCTTAAGATAAAACTGAACCGCAATATAAACATCGCATTTCGGGATCATTACTCTCACGATGCCACCCTGAAATTGCAAGGCCGTCGACGCGCCACATTACGTGTATAAGCTTGAAGGGGTGGGGGGTTAGGAACTGGGGAGGTGTTGCGATGAAGCGAAACTTAAGCGATGTAAGGCAAATGATGTAAGGCAAATGATGCAATGGCGTATAAGGGACGAAGGAGCAAGCAAGGTCGGAGTGTTAGACAAAAAAAAAAAACACGGTCGTATAGACGTAATAAAAATAAAGAAGGAAGTTTTCTACGCCAACAACAAAATGGCTGGCAAAAGAGGGTGGCGTTGCGTGGGGATGCTGGAGATGGAAACGGTTTAATGGCATAATTACCCAAGGATGTTTTGGTCGAAATGGGTCGACAATCAATGACCAGTCTATACAGAGGGATTTTACTTTAGTTAAGCGATAAAAATGTTAAAACACAAATGGGTTTGGGTAAAACTAAAAAAACGCTGTAATTTTTGTACATAGAAAACTCGCAACATGTAAGAAATTGAGGTGTAACGTGGAAGTGAGTTCAAACAAAATAGTTCGTCCTTGAACCCAACTCATTGAATATGATGAACTTCCAGCATATAGGAATTACAATAGAAATTGGGGGCGCGTGCATTATTTTTTTTTACCCCCACTTATAGTAAACACGATTGGGGTGGCATAGTAAAAATACAAGGGGTCGAAGACCGAGAAGATGACAACACAAATGCGTGTGTGGAGTTTGGGGGAAGGGGGATGGTAGTGAATGCGGAAAGAAGGCGTTTGGGAAATAGTGCTGTTGTTATTTATTTTCCCTCCATTATGGATTATGTAATAGAGTGTAGCTCCCTCGGACATTAGATAACACAACTTTATTTAGTACAGGGTGGTTCAAAAACTTTGCGTGTGTTCGTATTTCCTCTTCTCTTGCCCGACTCGATAAATTTTGATGATTCTGTTGTTCGACAATCGATTACACCAATCATTTTTGGAATAAATCTTTTTCTTTCACGAACTGCGATTTTTTTTGCGGATTTAATTTTTGCGTTTAAATTATGCCTGTATTATCCAACCATTTTATTAATGCGAACGTCACCAAGTATAATCACCCTGTATTATACTCGTCACTTTATTTTATGCTATTTCATGTTTCACAATTCGATTTTTTACACATTAATAAACTTTTATGTATAGTTTGCTTGTGCCAGTGAGTGTTAGTTGTGGTGTGTGACTATTTAGTTCATGGCTTAATGAAATAATCAATGCACAGTGGTGGGATGTGTGTGGCATGTGCCCTATTGTGTAGGTTAAAGTTTCGATTGTGGAGCTGGAGATGCAGAGTGCGGACAAACGCATATATATATAACTGTAGAGAGGAAGGCTGTGCAGTGTGGCACAACAAGGAAGCGGAAGCGAAAAGGGAAATGACAGAAAATGATTTACGAAATAAGGCCAATGCGACATGTCCACCATAACGAGGGAAAATTAGTCACGAGACTCCTGGCATAAGTGATTTGTTTGTGGTTGAGCGTCATTAAGACAATACACACCAATGCTAGACAAATATACAAAATAGGAAAAAGAAGAAGACACTGCAGTATGTTGTTTTAAGTGTGGCAATGTCCACCATGGGGAGGTGAATGAAATAAAATTAGATTTCAACCCGCAGCACAAAAAAAAAGCTAATACGGTCAACATTTTATGTGTTGTAGGAGGTGGCATATTAAAATGGGTAGAAAGACAATAGGAACATGTGTAGTCATTGAATGGAAACTAAAGACACAACATGTACTACTAATAGGAATTAAAGAAAATACACACTTATCTGATAAGGAAGAGGAAGTCAAGGAGAACCAGCGTGAATATTAGTTACATATTACACCGAGCTGCTGAAGCATGACGCTTCTTCCACTATGTAGTTTGATGGGATTGGGAGGAATTGTGGGTGCCCTGTTACATTTACACGCAATGGGTAGTGCAAACAAATTGAAGGATGATTTTTTTTTTTTTTTTTTTGTTAAATGAAAGCCTGGCGTCTTCGTTGAAAGCACTCTCGCCTGCTACTATTCCCGCATAGTACACCACTTAAGACAACATTTGATCCCATTTGTTTGTTCCGATATAACGCGAAATATGCCAGGAGATGTGTAAAAGTAGAAGACGAACGGCATATTATTCAGTGATAATGGAGGGTTGAAAGGATTCATCTATTTGTGTGTTTGAGAGGGTGTGTGGGTTTGGTGTGTGCGTGTGTGTGTGTGTGTGTGCGCGCATTTGATTGAAAGCCCTGCCCCAAACAGACGCTGAAAAAACATTGAGAAATCGTGAAAAGGCGGAACGTGCCTATTCATTGAATTTGTATAAGCTCCCAAAAACAACCACCCAATCTGTGTAACCACTGGAAATGCGTCTTCTATAACTATAACATCGACTTGATATAACAAATATTCATACATCAGACAAACACGAGCTGAGTGAACACGACAATGAAATCTTAAGAAAATTTTACCGCACAGTATGAATTGAAGCGGAAAGATGTTTTACACGTTAGAATCGTTGATGTCGCCTCCTTTAACACCCAAACATCTTACTTATTGTGTAAAGGGTTTTGGAAAACCATCATCTTTCTCTCGGTTATTGTTGTTGTTGACAATTCATAATGTTTGTCAACACTTTCAAAAACACCCAAAAATAAGGGAAAAAAGTGTTAACAATCCCCAGCATCAGACAAAGGGATTTTTTTATATTAAAATGAAACCCACTACAATACCAAAATAAGAAACAACAAAACCACTAAGGGTTCGGTAAATAGAAATATTGTATTTAAATAAAAGCACACAAAGAAAATAAAAATTCATTGGCTTCTGTTTGTGCAGGTCGCCTCTTGCTGAATCAAATATTCCGCACAATAAAATACCGGTTGACGCGTAAATTCTATCACCAACAATTGTCTACGATGTTTCGGTGCGCGGTAATAAAATGGCGCATGTCATTGTGCCGAACCGGCCGGCATAATTTAGTGCAATGGCACATACGATTAGGTAAAAGTGATTCATGTATACAGTTGGTTGGCCATTTTATTCTATCTATTTCAATGCGCGGTAAATGCGGGCTACCGTTTTTTTTGGAAGTGTGGAAAGGGGACAACTTTTTTTTAGCAACAATGAAGGTGGCAAATGCGCAATTCAAATGATTTCCGAAAGTTTGTTGAAAGCCGGTTTGGGGTTTCACACGTCGCGTGAAATCAAATGTGTGCGTTTGAAATTTTGGCAACAAAATAATTTCAATAGGAAGTAGTGCGGTGGTTCTCGTTGCTTTGATTAGCACGCTTAATAATTTTATTCAAGGTCAAACAATTTAATTGAGTTTTGTTTAGCTACAATTTTGTGTTTTAGATTCCCTTCTTTTTTGCTTTAAATGACAATTAAATGCAACAATGGCGACAACAAATTATTGCCGACTTTAATGGAAATTTGGCGAGACATTTTGGTGAAATTTTGGCATTAGAATTAATTAACTGCATTTTAATTGTTTGGGAGGGTGAAAGCTTCTTTGTTATGATAATTTAATTAATAGGGTAATGCAATTTAATTATCCACGAGAACAATTGTTGTATAAATATTAAATACAGAGTTGTTTTTATTGTCTATTAAAAATCAAATTCATGGTTTTAAGTGGAAATGATTTAAAATAGGCCGGAATTAACTGGATTTTAATATAACAAAGAAACTGTTTCGTTTAAAATGGCAACACTTTAATAATTTAGGAATTATATTTGACATTTCAAACAATGGACAATCAAATAAACAGTTATTTATTAATCCCCAAATACTAAAACTGAAATATTTACAAAAAATAATAAATTTTGGACCTTAAAGCAATTAAACTTTAAAATTATTTAACAAAAAACAACACACGCAACAAAAATGACACATCATAAAATCCATGCTCCTGGCAACATAAATCTCTAAATGAAATCATAAAACCCCAAACAATAATGCCCAAAAAAATAAATATATATCGCACGTTCTTTCATATTCTTAATTCGTTCTCATTGTTTCGCACAAATAAAATCATTTTTTTCCGTTTTCTTTTCATTTTAAAGAGCTTTTTATTTTGCCATTGTGTAAAGCTGCTTAACTCTTAAGACGATCTCCGTATATACACTTAACGCGTACTTAAAATTATATAAAAATCCCGACATGTTGCATGAATCTGTACCGAAATCGATTTAAGGCATGTCCATCCGAAGTGACCATATGATTCGACGCGTACTGGCCCCGTACACACCAAACCCGATAATGATCAGCTAAAGCATTCATAAAGCGATTAAATTAAAGTTGTGCGCAGCTTTTTTTCTCTTTCTCTCTCTCTCTCTCACACTCCTTCCATCCCTCGAACAAACGAGGGCACATACTCGACCATTTAAAAGCACGTTGCGGCGTCCAAATCTACAAGTCATTTATCAAACAATACAAACGCACACACACACACACGTGCTGGGACTTGGAAGTATAATCCCTGCGCTTGCACTGACACAAACAAACTGAATAAAAAAAAAGAAAAGAGATGTGCTTTTATTCGAAATTCGCGAATGTGACGTCAACACTATTTGGATACACATTTTTTCGAGTTCATTATAATTTAACGATTTCATATGATATTAATATGTTGTGTTTTGTGTGTGTGCTTACGTTGCTTTGATATTTTAGAGGTCATTTACACCTGATGAGATTCGCTAATGATTTCCCGGCAATCATTGCAGGTATGTGATTGGTTACGTGTATTGGTTGTCGATTGATAATAATTTGATATTGTGCGCTACACGTTTGGTGAATCTTGATACATTGAAAAAATGGGCACAGAAATGCACGTGTTTGTGATTAAAGAAGTTCGTCCTGAGTATAAAAAAGCTTCTAGAGATTAGTGTCATTACCTTTGTTAGAACCTTATTCACTACACACAAATAATCGTTGCCTAATCTAGGTAAGAATAATGACTATAATGAGGCTCATTGTGGTACACAAAAGATTCTAATGTTTATGTAGCAAATTACCATGGAACCAAAGAAAGGACTGCCAAAATTTGGTAAGCTTTTAACTGGAAAACCTAATACAATTAAATAAGAAATAAGTCTCCTCTAAGTGTTGAAAATAAAAGGGATTAGAATGAATGTTAATTAAAATAAATAAACAATTTATTCTTAAACAAAAACTGGGAACTTCTACGACCATTAAATAAGGCTTCTCATTGAAGCGGAATAAGGACTCACAAATAACTAAATCAAAAAACAAATTAGTTTTAAATAAGTACAACAAAATTGACGTCACACCACCTTTCATCACAACATCCTTTAAAAATTTCATCAACAAAACAACACGCGTTTATGAACTTCTCATCCCCTTTCAGCCTCACATTAAAACGAGGGTTTCTTTCCTTTACTTTTCCTTATTTTTGTTTGGTTACTCTTCGTAAATACTGTGTTTATTATTACTTACAGATCCAATTCAGTACAACTGCAGGCTAAAAATACGAAGATGCTGCTTCCTAAGTGCAGACGACCAAAAGACGACAACACATGCGGCGTGAATGATGTCATAATTATTTGGTTTTTAATTCGCCACACAAAATACCAATCACCACTACTTTTTGCCTATTTATAAATTAAAGCACGTCCATGTGTCGGATTGAAGATGAATTTAGTAGAGCAGAAAAAAGCGCATGTGCGCGCAAGATGCACAAAAAAAAAAAAAATGAAGATTAAAACTTATGTGCGTGGATGAGGACGAGTGGAGCAGGAGGGTGGGTTGAAAATGAGCGATCTGCGCTTACATTATTGCTGCAGCCTACGACAGATAGGCGACTGAAAACTTATCTATTGGGTGGGTTGTGCTGGTGGCGCACGGAGGGAAGAGCTTTTTTTTTGTATGTGCACTTCTTCTATCAAAATTACACGCGTTGGATGTCTATACGCGACTGGTTTTAAATATATTTAGTTGTACCTGTATATGTGGTTGTATATTTTTAACAAAATCAAGTTCAACATTTTGTAAATGTTTTATTTATTTCGTTACTCGTATGGGATATTTTTTAGAATCGTTGGTGCTTTTTTTGTAGTGCGTTTATGTTTGTGTGTGGTGAGTCGTTTTGTTGTGCGAAAGTTTAACCTTGGTTAAGTTTAAAGACTCTTTGACTAACACAAAAACATCGCGCGACTGCTTAAAAATTTGAATGCGTTGTTTTTTGTGTGTCGGTGGATTGGGTCCCCACCGTCTGATTGTGAATTCAAAATTTATAGTTCGTAATGCTTGTGGTGCGCAGTTTTGAATTCTAAAGTACCTGCATATAAAACTGTTTAAGTACAACCTTGAAATATTTGCAAAGTGCTACAATTCGGCGCGGGTCTCAACAACCTGTGGGCAATAATTGTTGTGACAAATACAAAATATGGGAATCAACATTCCACGCGATTGTGCGCGTCATTTCGATGCGCATGAATGGAGATTAATTAAAACAATATAGAAACGAGAAATTGCAATTAATTGCTTCAGCAATTTAAAGTATAACAAATTCAAGGTCCCATCAAGGTCTGCGCGGCGTACATGAAACGAGAGATGCGTTGTTGTTGCGCAATCGTGATCAAATCACCAGATGCGATGATGCGCGGTGCGCAGATTTATAGCAAATAGAGAAAATCAGAGAGAGATGGAGTGCGTTGAGTGATTTACGTGGCTGTGCTGCTGTGAATTGAGTCATAAATAACAATTTAGCAATATAAAGCCACCATTTTTATTGTCTTATTGACAACAATTCAAAGTGTACACAGAACAAACTATATAATGTAGGAACATGATCCTCCTGACTATAATACAACACAAATAATGACATGTAGTGCTGAAAGCTGTGGTAATAAATGCGCTTATTTATTTTATTTATTTATGTCACGCAACAATAGAGGCGCAATCAGTGGTGAGGACAGAAAACGCGAATCCCTGCAAACAATGCGAAGCGCGAAGAGAAACGACACGTATAAAATGTCAGAAGGAAGAAGAGTAGCTTTGGCTGTGGAACATCAAATTGCTTCCGCAAGGTGCGAAAAAAATTAACAATATATAAAAATGATGATACATGTGTGTAGTTTGGCACAACAAGAATGTGTGTACGATAAAATTATGTTAAAATTATGATAATTTTTCTATGTTTTTGATGTGGCATTTATATTCTCGATTCTAACACCGACAATTTACACACGCACACAAACAAAAGTACGCGTAAAACTACGCTTTGCCGCCATATTGAATTGTTCAGTGCCGCGGAATATTTCACGCAATTGCACGTGGACAAGTGGGCATTCATTTGTCACATTTAATAAATAACAAATGTTGGAGGGAGATGGAAAACTTATTTAGAAGTGAGAAAACACAATTGTAACTAAAACAGCAAACATAAACTTAATATTTTGAACAATTTTCAGCCTAATAAATTGAAATGAACAGCCACGATCATTGTTCTCATTGAGGTGTGTAAGAAGGAATTGGCTCCCTTCATCACATACTCCGCATAATGAACGCGATAATAAACGTGCTTCTGAAAATGTACACACATTTGTGTGACTCAATCAAGGTCAGAATTATGACGTTTGTTTTGGTTCTACGCTTCTGATATTTGCTCATTTTACACACACATCGTGCGATAATAGTAAAATATTGTTGTTGTGCTTTTTTTGGGATCAATGTCATGTGGAATTTTTTATATTTTCGTTTTGTTTCAACAATATGTATGTGAGTATTGCGTGTCAGGGGATCAACCTTAGAGTTCAAGCACTTTTCTATTTTTAATGTTGCGATATGCAGTGTGACTTTTTAAAAGGGGGCTGCGTTATGGTTTATGCAGATGTTAATGGGCTTGTTGAAGCTTTATTAATATTTATTTAGGCAATTAATGTTCAAGTAGCTCAGGACATTTTTTGCATAATTGTACTACTCAGGGAAATTTCTTTAAATTAGTTTTTTCTTTACACTTTAAAGCTGCATTAATGTGGAAACCATTATTGTTCTTAAAGTCATTTAAGGTTACATTGGTATCATTTTGAAAACCTTAATAAAATGACAGCTTACCGTACAATAGTTCCACATTATTCTGCAACAACAAAAGAAGTTTGTTTTCTCACAAAAAAAAAAACTTCCTGAGCTACAAATCCTGCGATTAAAGACTTTTTCTTTAGTAGAAGAGATTACCCCCACAAAAACAACTAAAAGACAAAGAAATTTTCCGCATTCGACATAATATAAAAACAGAATTTTTCCAGCACAAAGAATTTCAATGAATAATAAACATCATCCAACAAATTGGATATTAAAGAAAAATAAGGTCTAGAGATTCTAGCAATTCCCACATCCTTAATCATACATATGCTATTTCTCCCAACCCCCTACCCACCCTATTTGAGAATCGAGGAACACATAAATCTATCCCTACATATACTTGCACACGGGGAAAGAAAAACAACCATCATGAACCGAGCTTTCAAGTACTTTCACATTGCATTCAAGAAATCTCCATTTTTTCCCCGAGATTATAACTAGAGATCCTGCAGGCGAAACTGGAAGCTTATTTCTTCCATTTTAATATGTCCACAGTCTATTAATAATAGTTGTGCCATCCCCAACGTAATCGCACACCACCACAACCAGATTCCACAATATGATCCATCTAACTTGTAAGCTCATGTGCATGCAAACAACACTCGTTGTGTATAATATGTACTTGTTGTATAATACATAGAATGTGTGCATTCATTTGCGGGGCGAACGTGATTTCTATTGCATGAGTCAAGGACGCGCAGTGCCCCCGCTCGCGCAATACTTTTTTCCCCATCTATCTTGAATAACTCTGCACCGGTTTGAATGTTTACCCCGGCCTCCAACTCTTCCCACCCCAAAAAAAAAAAAAAAATCACAACTTTTCTTGCAGTTTCCACTTCTTTTTTGCATGGCTGCTGTTGTCTCATCGCATAATTTCAAGTTCTTGGCTTTTCCCTCTTTGTTGTGTGTAATGTACGTTGAGTGCACATGACGAAGAAGAAGACGATGCTAGAAAATGCAATGTTTAAATGCGCCAGCGGAAAATATTCGCTTACAAACACACTAACACAGAGAGAATCCCCCGTCCCTCCCCCCGTCCCATTGATGAAAAGCGTTTCAAAAAGGCATCAAATGCAATATGTTTACCAGTTGGAAGCACGAGGAAATTGCAATAATGGAATGAGGAGGTCAGGGGAGACGTGATGTCAGTAAAAGACTTATGCATCGGGCTCAGAGATGGGCAAGGGGGGAAAGAAAAAGAGTTGCATATTTTATGCAATGTTTTTCCTGACATTTCTTTTTTTTATGACACGTTCGCTGTTGTTTTGTTCATGGGCATCATCTCAGCCCATGTTTGAAGAGATTGCAATTATTATTATGTGCAATGGCATTATGACTTTATAGCTGCACTGTACTCCTATATCGTCTCTATTCTCTTTTGCCCGCAGATCTTGTCATTTGTGAATATTGCTGCTGTAAGCATCGGCACATAGCCTCGTGTGCCATCCAGCGAAAAACACACACGCCGCCCGAACACATATTGTGTTGGTGCAGGCCAAGCAATGGAGCATGCTGTTTCAAAAGATATGCCACATCACATAATACATAAAACATACACGTTACAATACCCCACAAATGATTGCAACAAAGCACATACACTTCCCTGGCCCCTAAGCTGACAATATCCTCCTCTCTCTCCGCCATCCATTCTAATCAAGCAGAGCCACTCGTTTTAAAAGCTTCCTACAATAATAACGATTTACATATGTGGTAAAAGTGTACACTAGCCAGGCTGAAACTCATCATGGTGTGTGCGTTTACAGAGCTTCCAACATCAGTTGGTTCATTTGGTTATCTCAGGGTTTGTTTAGGCCTGGTGGTGGCTTTCATTGTGTGTCTACGCTTTACATTTTCATCATTATTGATTTGTCGCTTTTGTTTATTCTTCTTATAGCCTTAATATACTCGAGGGGGGCGAGGGGGGACGTACGTGGGGTTCAACCACATGCACTATATGCACATGAACTAGCATTCATCTGCTGTGACAGACACTACACAAGTTGCACATATGTAGTAGAGATAAATCCACAAAACCCCACACTAGTTACGACTACAATGTCAGACAATGTCTTCATATGGACATAAAACGGAGCGCGGGCAAATTTATACTCGTATATATATAATTCAAGTTTTGTGTCAATTTAAATATAAGACAAGTCTACGCGTGTGGAATGACGTTGCGTATAGTTTTGTAAATTGCTGTATTGTTGATGCTACTTCTTTCATAAACATGGACAGACTTCTTTTCTTGACACTTTTTTTTCGGTCGAATTAAGACCACTTTTTCTTTTACGGTAGAGAGGAGAGCTCAGCGCTGTCACGATATTACCATCCAGATTAAGTGTACGCATCTATAGTCAAGAGTAATTATATGCTTTGTATTGTCGACGCCAGGAATTATGATAAATAAGTAAAAAAAAAAAAACGCATTAAAAAGTTGTTATTGAAGCAACAAAAGGGCAAGTGCGTACGAGTTTTGTGCAATTAAGAAGTTGTTTAATGTACAATATATAAAGTGTTTAAACAGACATCAGTTAAGAAACTTGCGAGAGAAATGTTTGTATAAAAGGGAAAATGATGGAGACATCTTGCATTCAATGTCGTTTATACATATTTTATTTATTACATTATGTACACTCTGTTTCTCGGTAATTAGTGAGCATGAAACTGTTTAATAGCTCACTTTATGCGAATTGTAATTATTACTATTTCAAAATTAAAACATAATGAATAAAATCCTCAACAAAGAGAATATTTTAGAAAATTTAAAAATAATAAAATCCCTGAGCAAAAAATTATCTGAACATTTTGGGGACAATTAAGATAAAAGTTAATAATAACAGTGGAAAAATCTCTGAGCAAAAATTATTTTTATAGCTTTGTGAGACGCGAAAAAAATCGCTGAGTAAAGACTGATTGTGGGAAAATGTAAGAGATCAAAAAACATGTTTGAAAAAATAGGTAATTTTCGGGTTGAATAAAATTACTGACTCTAATATACTCAGTACTTCCATCAATTAATTTAGGAAAATTATAAATTTCCCTGAGTATACTTTTGAAAATATCCCGTGCATATAAATAAAGTTAGGTTAACGTTTTGCATAAAAATTTATTTAAACAATTTTACAGAAAATATCCCTAATAAAATATAGCTCAGGGAAATTAAAAAAAAAAGAGAAATAAACAAATAAATTCCTCATAATTCGACGAACGACTTAATATCCCCAACCACCAAAAGTCAACAATAATAAACTCATCATCAAAACCATCTGGCTTCAAGTTTCAACTCTCAATTAAGTGCTGCTCTGCTGCCCTTGAATGCCCCAGCGTTCATTCTATTCAAAGTCAATTTATTCAGAACATATTGAACCAACAAACAAAATCCACTGCCCAATCCACAGACTGATGTTTAATTTGAATTCAACATCGCGCATCCACAGGAATAGTTTTTCTAACGACACAACCCAAACAATGTGCACCATTGTTGTTTTGGGGGGCACAAATTCTCTTGAGACAGTGCCGACTGCATACAAATAAACTGCGTGAACAAAAACATAAACATCAAGTTCAATTAGAGTTGGGTAGCCAAGTTTCAATATACCCGTCTGCATATTTTCATGGCATCTAATTAAAAAATGTGTTTCCTCTACAATGGACTTTTGGCCCTTTTGCATCATGAAGTGCGTTCATCCTTCAGCCTGCCGTCTCAAATTGCGACGCCCGTCTCTGTCCATACCAGCGAGATCAACTTCAACAATCACAAGCATTCATACACATAATTCGATTAGTAACTTTAAGAATTTATACAGCGATTTGTGTGATTATGCAGAAGTTTGTTTCAAGGACTTTGCCTGAGAATAACTTTTAAACAACACGTTTGCGTTCAGTTCTTTATAGTTTCTTGCTTTTATATGGCCGATTCTTCGTCTAGCACAGCCTGAGCTTATTTATTACTCATTGTTAATTATCGTAGGCATGCGCATTGGAAATTGAAACGCTGCGTGACCACGACGCAGAAGCCATAGACACTCGTATGTTATGTTCAATTGTTATATGGGCAAATGCCTCACATATGTGTTAAAATATTGTTTTCCTATTTATTGTGGTATTAAAAGCAAGACGCAATAACACATTATCCGTTTGCTTTTAATCAACGGACTTAGACGCGCAGGTAAAACGTGGAGATATGGAAAATACATTTTTCAGAGTGAAATCGGCCCTTTAAATACCATATAATATATGAGCATAAAGGCACTTTGTGCGAGAGATTTGATTTATTAAGGCTGCGAACACAATGGAAGTGTGACGTACTGGAGTGCGCTCGAAAGCTTGACACGCTTATTATTGGATTTCAATCATTTTAAGCCAGCCTATTAAAACCATTATAAATTATTGTTTTAAAAATTTCCAATTTAAACAATCAAAATATTAAAAAAATTTAAACATCTACTCAATACAATTCTCTAAGTCACATGACGTCTCATTTGTTGCATCTAAATTGCCCGTCACCTACAATCCACTTGAAACGTTGCGCTCGCTTATCACCAACCCGAATGATAACTATAACATTGAATCAACAACAAACCAAAAATGTGAGTGAAATACCGAAAAACAGAAAAAAAAAACAAAGTAAAAAACGAAAATGCAGTTAGGCAACCAAACAAACACAATCAGACAATTTATAACGTACGACCAACTGAAAATGAAACTGATGCCTATGAGCGACAGAATAAAATAGAATATTTAAAAAAAAAAACAAAAACAAAAATTTAAATTGATAAGCGTATATAAAAATGAGTGTGTACTTTAATACACACGTATGTATTATGCTTAATTTTAAAACGCACGTAAGTAGGCGCACCAAACGAAATAATGTCAATGTCAGCGAAATTTCGCGAGTTAACGCATTTGCTTTTTACTTTACTTCATTTTTGCAGTGCGCGCTTTCACACAGTATTTTTTTATATTTAAATATGTACACATGAATGCGACAGACAAAAATATTTTTTTGAAGCACAAACACGCGCTTCTGCACTAAAAAATTGAAACCAAGAAAATTACAAAGGACACAAAAAAAATACATTTTCTGATTTGACAGCTGAATTTATAGCAGCGTTTGTAATCATAATATGTGTTTGATGTTGCATTTGCACATGCGTATATGCGAGACTGTTTGAATTATTTTGTAACTTCAAATTTGATATGCTTTTCAGAGGTAATAAATATTAATGTCCGAACAAATGTACGCTAACTACATTTTTGTGCACATTGTTGTTGTCGTGAAATATTTTTAGAGTGCGATGTTATCGTTTTTTATTTATTTTAATCTGCAATACTTGTGGGCTTTGTTATGCAAATTGTGAGTTAATAATAAAACTGGGACAATAAGTCTTTCTGCAAGTTTGTTGCATTAAATTTGTTGTCATGAGTCTCAATTTTAGAGCTATGCAAATTTATTTTGGATTAATACAGTGCTAAACTCAAGTATATAAATCTAAAACATTAAAATCATGTTGTGTTTAGGGCCTAATTACAAATTCAATATCAACCAGCGTCACCAACATTTTTTTTAAAACCGCATTTCTCATAAAAAATGAAAACAATGTGATTCATAAAAATGCAATTTACTCTATTTTGAGTCTAAAAGCAAAAGACAATAATTGCAAATGCATAAATAAATAAGTCAACAAATGACGCAACATTTGTCGCATGCATGCAACGGAAATGAACGCAACGCGCAAGCGATTACCGCAGATAACCTCGAAAAATGAATTATTACGAAACTCTCAATTAAATCCTGACCTGTGTTATACGGGAAATAAATGAATTCAAATGTGTGTTTTAAATTTCGGGGAAAAAACAGCACAACATTTTACATAGAGTGCAACAGTCTGTAACAGTTCGAGCACATAAAAGGCATTGTCAATGAGCCGCCCCAACCGAATAAGAAGATAATTCTGAATGCTGGAAGCTCACTTTACAACGAAATAAAAAGCGCATTCTACTCAAAATTATAAAAGCTTGATTTTAAGAACAACAAACAAAATAACCTATGTGTCCCAGTCAGATAAAATGTATACAAGTTCATTAACCAAAAAAATATTTAAAATAACACACAATGGAATAGAAATAGAATTAAAAATACATTCACTTCTTATCACCATACAAACAGAAACGCAGAAGTGGGTGACGAGAAGCAGGGGGGCAAATGATTGCTAAGCACTCACATTCTTATACTCGTACATCAGCTTCAAGAGCTGCTGTATTTTATTCTCAACAGTTTTTACTTTTTACATTTTGTTCCTTTTTTAATGTGTTGTTCATTTTCCAGAAGAACGAAGTGAGGAGAACATGCTAATTACATACGCTGCGCTTTACACTAAGTAGTTATATTCACCATCACCACAAGATGTGATTTCTTATTGTTATTTCATAATTTAGCTGCCTGCCTTGCCGCTAAGTCTCACCACAACTCAAGTATACTCGGTATACTTTTATACTTATATATTGTAAAAAAAAAAAGTTAACAATTTTTCAGATGCCGCGCTTGGTTTTAAAAGTCAATGTTACGCGATAAGAATTTTGATTAAATATAGCGTGGCGGCATGGCATGTAGCGCATAAATGTGTATGCGGTCTCCCCAAGCACTTTTATTGCTTCATTTTCCATTCAAAGTTTCTAAGTTTTTATTCATGCTGAGCGACGCTTTTTTTAATGCATGCACTGAATTTTATTGTTAATTAACTACATATGAGTTAAATAATATGTAATGAAACATTATAAAATGCAGCAGCGCAACAAAATATTTAATTCTGGCAACACTGAACAAAAGATAAATGTACGATTACAGTCATTCAAATGATCGACATTGAAATTACGTGCGTGGCAGGATCATGCTGTTACTTTGCAAAGGGCAGCTTGCAGCCAATCAAAATTGGCCCACCACATTTAAACCGCTAATTAGGCGATTCATGTGGATATTTGTGTCTGCAGTATCGTGGTCGATAAGAAGACAGCCAAATATGTCTTTAAGTACGCACCACATGCGGAATGAGAGACAATGTGAATGCTTGTGGCGGTGGTGGATGGTTCTTGCGTTTTTATCCAGTGCTTCAGGGTTTGCCGAAAAATCAAGCAAGCAATTTTGTACCGCTGAAGCACGTGACTTGCGTTGAAAAAATTTGGTGGTTTGCTTTTTTTTTTGTGTTGGATTACCCGCACTACCCGTTTTGTTTGCAATAATTTGGTGGAATATTAAGTTGTTGTTGCTGTTGCTGTTTTTGTTATACGTTTTGTTGAAAATTTTCTAAGCGGATGCGAATTGAACAGCATGCAGACAAAAACAAAACCACGTAAGAAGCGAAAACTTTTTTTTTTTTTTGGGAAATTGAATGGCTCAAGACTGATTTAATGTGAAGAAATATAAATTTAGTGTGTGCATGCAGGAGATGGAGATTTATTGTTATACGAGAAGATATGTGAACGCGAAGGCTGAGTGGTTTGAGCGGCTCTCGACTGTGAAAACTTCGGGGGTATATGTATTAAATAAGGGCGAAGAATGCACTTATAACATATTATTGTATGGCAGGAAAAAGCTTTAAATATATTGCATAAGAGCTTTTGGTGTCTTTATTTCTTTTTCATACGTTCATAAATCTTTTAATCTTTTTCTGTGCAGAAACAAGTATTACATTTTAATAAAATCTGGTCCTCAAAAGAAAAGAAAACATCTCCTCGTTTATTAAAAATTTTATGGATGCATTTGATTTCTCCATTAAATTGCAATAATGAATTTATTGATTAGCGTGATTGGTTTTTCATAAGCGCCTACAAGGTTGCATTGGCATACTTCTAGGCGTTAAAATTAATTTAGACTGTGTTGAAATTTTAATAATTTAAATTTTTCTTGTTTTTTAAATATAAAAAACCCCAAATAAACCAACAAAAATGAAGGAAAGCCATTTAAAAAAATTATAATGTCTTCAATTGCGTCAGTTTTAAACTTAAAAACAAAATTAACAAAAGAAAAAGTCCAAACACAGCAGGAAGAGTAAACAAGAGAAAACTAAATTAGAAAATGAATAAAGAAACCGTCAAAAGAAAATGACTTTAGCTGCCATCATCAGAAGCTAAATTGCTGTACAATTATGTTAACAACAATTGAAGTTTTGTGTTTAAATAAAAATAATCGACGCTACATAATAATAGGCCAGCATCAACCAACCATCAAGTTGTAGGAGCAGAAGACGCCGCCGCATATGCTGCACCGAATAATTCCCCTATAAAAGTAATACACAAAAATATAGCTGCCGCCATTCATCCTCCATCACAACGCTAGTATGCAACTAGACAACGTGAACACGAAGACCTTGATAATGGCCGCCATATTTGAAACAACATAATACAACGTACTTTTCCTTATTACAATTTCCAGCAGAGCGCAGATAAAGTGCTACAGTGGCTTCAATTTTCATTTTCATTCTGGAAACAGAAAGCAAATGTGCGAAGAAATAAAATAACATGTAATAAAATGAAAAAAAAACTATTATCCATAGTTTTCTGTGTGTGTTGTCGTTTCCTATTACAGCCACAGACTGCGCCCGACTCCACATTGTATAATGTGTAATTTTTTGTTATCCACATCCTAGGTATAAAGACAACTGTGGCATATAAGATGATTATGGCATGGCTGGAGAGACGATTATGGTCTAATGTGTTATGCATTGGTATGGTGCAGTGAATTGGAACGCGATTTAAAGTTGGGAAAAAAAACGCACGCAGAACTATACCATCTCATAACCATGAGACAGCGTCGACTACACCACCACAAACGCTTTATTCTGGTACACAATATTGCGAAGTCCAAGTCCCACAAAGCACCACAGCTTTGTGTATATTGAAAAAGATAGTGAGAGCACACACCGCGTCGCAGCCTGAAGCGATCGCGCCCCGATCTTCATCGCGTCCAAAACCAAAGTGAAAGGAAAAGATGGATGGAATTACATATTGAAAAAAAGAACCACACTCAGAAACTATACACAACAGCGCAACAAAAGGCAAAACTTAAACATGAGAGTAAACTAAAAGCAACAGCGACTGTACGGGTATATGGGTACAACTTTATGTAAAAGTTAATACTAAACTTGAAAACTAGTTACAAACCTGTGAGGGAAGACAACAAAAACGTCTAAAAAGAGAAACACGTCGTGGTAACAAAAAACCAGAGAAATAGTGAAAAACCAGATTTCAAAATGGCCGACTTTGAAAGCTTTTTGACTTACAATGTTGATCTGCGCTGCATGCAGTGGTGGGTATACCCGCATCTGATCGTGTATTATACTCATGCCCGTGTAAACCAGATCCTCTACATAATAAGCCAGCAGGCACCACTGCGCGTGCGCGCATGCGGTGTGTTAAGTCACCGGGGCAAGTTAGAGTCTGCATGGAGTATAGTTATCCGCGGATGGCTAAAATGCGTCCCAGCGCGGCGGTGTATTGTGGCACTGAAATCAGTGTACACAACACGCATGCACACAGCCGGTTATCCGCGCTCATGCGCAACCACCTTAACATTCAAATTCCTATTCCACTTGCGGCAGCAGAACGAAAACTATTTACTTGTTTAGCTTGGAGCAAAGAATTACTTATTGTCAGCCACAAAAGTAGTTATAAGGCTCCGTGCAATTGAAAGCAAAAAGTAAAAACAATCAACTTGTACTTTTGTTAAGTAAGTATAGTGCCTATATGTATAATAATAGTTGAGGTAAATGCGAGCCAGCTTGTACATATAAGTGAGTACTGTATTGTGTGTCGTGCGCTGATGACTTAGAAAACACAGCGAACTGGAAACGCAACGTAATGACACATGTACGAGTGAATGTATGTAATAAAAGGTATATTGTGCTATTGACAATGAACTATAATTTAATTGTTTCCATTATTCTATATTTTTATTACAAATAAAACTAATTTATGCAACGTAGGGAGACTCTATAGGTAAAGTGGAATGACGCAACGATTTTTTAGAATTGCGTGTAGTGTTTTCTATAGCAACATTACCATAATTACAGCCCCCAACTGTCTTGACTAATATGGTTTAAGTTGAATACATTTAAAGAAGTTGAAAAATGACATTGAAATTTTGAGTTTAAATTTAACTGACAGGTGATTGGAGGTTTAAAGTAATGGGACTAATTTGTCACTTAATGTAAGTCAACATGATGTTGTAAATTAGCTGTTTTAAGATCATTAATTGTAACAACCTCAAGAATTGAATGTGACATTTCCTTCATGTCAAGTAAAAGTAATAGGGCGACGCTGATTGATACAAAACTGTCAGTTAAAATTTTTGAGTGGGCAGCACTGCTCGAATTAATTATATTACTATTTTAATAAAAGAATAAATGACTTAAATTTTTATTAATCATTTTGCTTTTATTTTAAACTTGACAAATGTTCAACCTAAAGTTTTATTTAAATATCAACGTGATGACAGTCCAAAAAAGCATTAACTAGTTTTATTGTTTCATTAAAACCAGAAATCAACTAATTTGATTTGAAAAAACATCTAACTAATGACTTTCAGATACAAAAAACCCATTAAAACTGGTCTTTCAATCAGCCGAATTTTGCATGAGGTAAATTAAATTTATACAACCTACTAATAGAACCAAGCAAAATGAATTAATACATAATCTTTTCCTATACTGGTGGTTGTACATTTTGATGACCATTAACTAACTCAAAAAAGGCTTTAATACTGTGGGAAAACAGAAAGTTTAATGGCCCCTTCAGCACAAACACGTGAAACGTCACACAACAAAATTGTATTGCGCAACTTTATACACGAATACTACGTACATTCAATTAATCATTATATTATTCACGCACCCGCTCAGCGGTGTACAACCAGAATCAAGATGGAATTAAGTGCGGAAATGATCTGCAGCCCCCAACAAATCACCACACAAATTCACACATGATGAATTTGTGTGTGCCCGGCTTAATTCACCAGGTAGTACCCACAAATAATCAGAACAAACAACAACAACAACAAAAAATGAACACCGCAGAATAAAAATAAAACAACAAAAAATATGAAAACAAGAAAAAAGTCCAAAACAAAAATTTATAAAAACCGCCCGAAATGTCATTGACGTTTCTTTCACGCGAAATTACGTCATTTTGACGTTACGCTCTGCTTGATCATTTTTTAAATGTGTGTGAGTGTTTTTTTTTTAAATTTTATTACCAAGCTTTCATTTATATTAAATAAGAAATACGTTCAACTATAACATTTGAGACAATTTAGGCATCTTCAAAGACCTATCAAAAATTGAATTTTAAGTTCTTAAATTAAATTTAGATTTGGGCACCTTTAATTTATCAACACAACACCGTTAATAATAAAAAATCGTAAATTTTGGAAGTGTCAATGTCATCTGACACACAAAATTTGTGATATATACTTGTTGAATTTTTCATTTAGCATATGTTGCCAACTTTTTCAATGTTATGTCACAAACACAAATAAATATTTTTATTTGATTTTGCAAATTAAAAAAAGAAGAAGTGTGACACAATTTAAATATTATGCATTATACGTAGGTTCAGAAAATGGGTTAACGACACCATTTGCTGAATATGCATCGACACAAATCAACTCAGTGTTTGCTTAGATGTCAATCACATTTGCATTGAAACGAGACGAACATTGTGTTTTGCACTATTGTGCACGTGAGACGGATAGCACAATATGAACTTAACGCGCTTTGATCAAAGGTCAT
This sequence comes from Sylvicola cinctus, assembly GCA_963854165.1. Lineage (NCBI taxonomy): Eukaryota > Metazoa > Arthropoda > Insecta > Diptera > Anisopodidae > Sylvicola > Sylvicola cinctus. The sequence continues at coordinate 10,595,241 of OY974082.1, forward strand.
ATTGCCATATAACTGCGCTGCGCTATTTTTATAAAAATCAAATGTGCGAGCTTTTTCTAAAAAAAAAAGCTGCACGCTTTTTGTGCACACAATCACTGTGCGACGACTTACGATAACAATCGTGCCTGATTTCATGCACTCAAACTGCGACTTTAGTGGACATTGCATGCATGTGTGCAGGCATACCGAATCGTATTGTAACGGCAGCTTAATATATTGACAGTAAAATGTCCTTGAATTTTTTAGTGAATTGCCAACATGTGCTTGGTGTACAGAAATGGCGGCATTTTCATGTCGAATTATAATACATTCAACACAATGATTTGGAATGTTTGCGCATGGATTGAGCAAGAAAAAAAAGTTGATTGAAAAAAAAAAACATCGAAGTGTGTGAGTCCGTGTGTTTTTGACTAAACGGTGTTTGACCTCAATTAAATTGTTGGCGTGTTTTTGTTGAACGTAAATTGGGGCTTGCACTGAGGTAATATTGTTTGGTTACATTGGAAGCAGCAGGGATTTTTTCCTTTTTTTTTTACATTTTTCTTAGCTTAATACTTAAGAGTACTTAAGAAAATAACTATTTAATATTTCTTAAGAACATCCGGCATTCAGTGCGTGACACACCTTGATCAAAAATTGGTTGTCGAAAGAGGGTGACAGATAGAAAACGTCCAAACCTACATAAATTGAAGCGTAGTTATAAAAATATATCCCAAATAAGTTGGGCAACAAACATAAAAGACGACGAAAACAGATGCATGCACGCATGTCGCCTTTTTATCTCAAACAAATCCCCCCAGACCTAAACAAATTTCAAGTTCTCTCAATCAAACACACCGCTGAGTCAATCGCGTACGCATTTTTCACGCATTCAATATATTTTTACCCCGCACGCCAACAGCGCGTACCCGCGCACGCATCCCGCACCCATCGCACATATCTTTCGTCTGTTATAATAAGCTCCTCACACATTATTTAAGTCGACACACATTCAGTGCTGCACACACATGCACGCACTTTCTTTGCTTTCACGCAGAAAGTGACATAGCGCAATATCGTACACACTACGGTGGTTATACAAATTCTTCTGGGAATTTTTACTTTCATTGGGCGACCCAATTAGATTTGAAATGATTTTTTTTGGATAGAGAACGCGACTGCCTGATTATGCGATGCGTACATATGCTGCCACGCATGTGTATATGTAACAACATATGTGGGGCTACGTGAGACAAGCACGAGTGCGGGCCGCTTGACGTCGCGTTCGACCCAATTTTTCGCCATTGTAATCTTTAATATCTGAGCTGATGCCCTCAATTTAGAATCATGCCGCACGATTACACAACCCTGATTGTGTGTGGTGTTTTTTTTGTTTTTCGGTGTAAGGCCAATCGCCCGCATGTAGACAACATGCACACAAACGAATTGTACGATTGTCAATTAACTATGAATACATCACCATTTTGTTGTGCGTGTAGGATGAACAGTGAGGTGATTATGCGTAATTCGAATGATGCGTTGATCACTCATTTTTGGAGTAAAAATGACGTTTGGCTTAGTTTGTGTTGTGTAAACTTTAAAAATGGGGCTTAATATTCGTAGTGGGTTTTTTTCCCCAACAATTAATGGGTTTAAGTTGAGTCTAATAGGAATATATATAATTATCGCCTATTTCCTAACCATAAAAATTCAAATGATTAATAATCATCCCCAGAATCCAGTTGATGACAAAACTATTTACTTTACAAAACCCAAAAATTCCATCAAATTACCTGAAGACACCGAATTTGCCGACTCACTTCGCGCCATAATATTAGTGGCACCAGCCACCACACTCACTGCATTCGGATGCATGGACGGCAACAACACGGTCGTCTGACCCAGCATCTGCCCATGCTGAAGACCATTGTTACCATTGTTGTTGTTATTGTTGTTGTTGTTGAGCATATTGCCCACCCCACCAGTGGTGATAACACTGTGCTGACTGTATGTGGTGTCATCGGGATTGTACCACAAATCCAGATCGTTGTAATCCGTTGAGCTGAGGGGTGGTGGTGACATAGTGAGGCCGCCACCGACACCACCGACGCCCGCACTGCCGACACCCACACCCGCCGACATGACAAGCGCGGCGGATGATGATGTCACCTCCGAGGAGCTCTCGGCGAGCATGTGCAGGGCGAACCCCCCATTATTGGACCATTTCCGTTTCGTCATCATTTCCCCTTATTTATTTGTAAACGACGCAGACGCGTTGTTGCATACGGGAGTTGTTAATGTTGTTGTGTTGTGTTTGTTTGTTTGCTTTTTTTTGTTAGAAAGGACGCCGGCCTTTATTTTTACACTAAAACGTCGTGTCCTTAAAAATGGCAGTTTTTGATTTTTTTTTATAAGACAACTAATTTTTATTTTTAACCATCAAATCTCTGAGAGTCACACACAACCGCAATTGTTGCGGTAAAATAGAAGAAGCAGCAAAATGTTACACAGTAATTGGCAGTGTAATTGCAATTGCATTTCGTTAGGAAGTTGATTGTTGTTGGGCACACGCACCAAGCTGCAGAGCTTTACAGTTGCTGTCATTGATATCAACTTTTAGTGTTATCAATTTATTTTATTTTTATTCAAGTGTATATTTTGTTCACACGCACAATTTAACACAACTTTTTGTTGTTGTTTTTGTTTTTATTTAAATAGGTACAAGTGAGCACAACTGAGATGGATGAGTTTACTCAATAAAATCCATTCGTTTCATTCAATTATTATTATTATTGTTTTCACTTTCATTAGCATTTCACACTGATGGCTTGCTGCCTGCATTGTTCCATAAATAAGTGAGCATTACTGTTGTATTAAATGATATTTACAATTATTATTGTACAAGATAACGGCCAAACATTTACACAACGAATCAAATATAAATAAATAATTGCTAATCCCATTGAGATAACGTTGCGTTGCGTTGTTGCGAACTGTGTTACAATTAATACTCGTACTATGAATGTAGCTGCGGAGCCTCCTTCTTGTCAATCAATTGCACATAGTGAATGTACACAGATAAAAAAGCAAACAGCCAAGGTAAAACATTGACTTCAATTCAAACACACAATACATGAATTTGATTTTTGTGGCGGTTGTGTTGTATTTGCTTGCTTCTTTATGCGTGTGTTAATTTTTTTTGTGTTGTTGCCTCAAAGGCGGAAGTGATGTGAAAAAAATTATAGAGTCATTCTCTGTGGAATTGGATGGTGCAAAGAGTTCATTGGATTAGTCGAAGGACTTTATTAGTACTCTAACACATTTGATGATTTGTGGCGAGCAATTTGTTGCAATCACATATTTAGATTGGATTTTTTTTTAAATAGAATTTTGTTTAAAAACAAATTGCTTTCTGTTTTAAATTATATGTTTTGTTAAGCAAATAAAACTAAATTATTAAAATTAAATATTAATTTTAAAAATTACAGGTAGTGTGAAATTTAATTTTTTTTCCATAAAAAAAAAATAGGTGAGTCAAATTGTTAATTTTGTATGCCTCACCGCTTTCAGATAATTAAATTTACGATTATTTTCAATTTAATAGTTTAGAAAAATAAAACTTTAATTACAAAATAAAACAAAAAATGTGTTTAAACAACAATAAAATCCACGTGCTACATTTGACACCAATTGCCGCAAATTGCGCAATAAACATCACAACTGATGATCAACGATCATGGACACTGGACAAAGTAAAACACGTCAATTCGTCACCCACATTATTATGGAGTGATCATCATGATCAGTCAATTCCCATCACACACATGACTAATGACATACCGCTATTATGACGAAATAATGCGCCATGTCTTATTGGATTTTCAAAACTTTTCCAACCAACATTTTTCAGCAGTTAAAACCAATTTAAATTGATTTTGTATTCGTCATTTAAACAAATACCACAATGTTTGCATGGACATTTAAATGTATGTAAGCACGCATAATGTGCATTAATGTGAGAGATGAAAGTAAACAATGGTGTCAATGTCACTTGAGTTTTGTTGAATTTTGATGAAAAAATTCGAAAGCTGATGCAATGCTTTGGTGCATTTAAAATTATAATTTGGGTAAAAACGACTTAATTTTAGTTTAAATTTATTTGTTTGTTGTGTAAATGTTTTTAAAAATTTTGTTTAAAAAAAGAACAATTGAAAAAAGTTTTTTTTTAATATTAAACTTTTTATATTTTTAAATCCGTTAACTTGTTTTCAATAATAACACTCAATAGAAAAAATGACTCAAAAAAAAAAAAAATCTCCACTTGTTGTCGGCAAATTTCACTAAACATCATAATCCCATTTGATTCACGTGAAAATTGTAAATGCATTCGGACGCACAATGCAACACGGTGTAAATAATGTAAACAATGTAAAAAGCGATAAAAATCCATTCAAACACATTCCCAGCTAACACACATTGCTGCAGCATATTATTTTTAATCGAAAAACCGACAACTATACGCGAGAAAAATTCGAAAAAGAAAGCAAAAATCACCCATAAAGATAGGAAAACCAAAATAAATAGACGACGAGTCCCAGTGAAATGAACACGCTGAACAGGCACATAAACACAAGATGTGGAATTACACAAACCTATATAATATTTCGGATAATCCACATTAATTTAACACATTTTGTTATCAATTTTATTCATATTATTACACTTGCTTAATCCATTTTGCACAATTCAATTTAGCAGAACAAAAAGAACTTTATAACGATTAGAAAATATTTATGTTGAACTATTTGTTTCAGTGTAGGTACACTAAAGTTAGGAGTGTTTATAAAGTCACACGCAGACGCATCCTCGCGTCTACTATCACACGCACGTCTACCCTCGACAATGGACAAACATAAACTAAATAGGGAAACGAAAAATCCAAAAGGGAGACATTGAAAAAATGAGCGAGAGAGAGAAAAGGAATTATTTCAACGTAATCTACACTGAGGAAAAAAACGTTGATTCGTACAAATACATTGGTAGACGGTAGTCCATACTTCGCGTAGTTGCGTACACATAAATAAAGTGAATATAAATAAAATTTTATATTAAAAAAAGAGACGTCAAGAAGACGAATGAATTGGAATATATATAAAGACCCGACTGCTGCCGAATGCCAAAGATTGGAGGCCAACAATGGCAGAAAGACGCAGGGAAAAAGCGCGACTTTATACGGTTGTGTTGGATATTCGTGTTTCAAAGAGTGAAAAAATGCGCGGCGTCGCGGCAAACTGAAAACTCCGCGCGATCCGCGGAGAGTGAAGCGGTGCCGTGAAAAGAGTGACGACGCCATAAAACCAATACTTATTTAAATGCAATGAAGCAGCGGGAACTTGGAACTGGGAACAGGAAAGCGTGCATTATAAAGACAACGTCAACACAATTGCACTTCGGGAACGTTGGCATTTCGGGAATTGAAAATGGAAGGACTTTGAAAAGGCAGAACAGTGCAAACGAATTCTTCATACGGATGAGGTATTCTCTTATAATATTGTGTATGAAAGTATTTGTAGAATAGTATTTGAAATAAACACACATGTGCATAATGGACTGTAGTGAAACGTGCGGCAGCCTACGTCCCAACTCCCAACTCCCACCGCGCCTACAATTGTGAATTGTGAGCGGTGAATGAGACCGAGCTATGATTATGTCAGCGTTTGTTGCCCGCTGCCGTGTAATGTGTATACATTTTACTCCACAGGGCATAGAAACGAGACGGGCATCGCGTCACAATCTTAAATATAGTAACTTAAAATTCAAATATTATTAAGTATTACGTGCTGTTGCACAATGTTTGTCTCGTTTTGTCTGATGGTTGTTGTTATGGTCGATAACCCGGCCGCCTGTATTTATGCCAACAAATGAAATTGTGTGCATGTTTTCATCGGCCTTTGAACATCTTCAATGTGTGTTCCTTTCTCACTTTCATTCAGCGTGAAGCTTTCTTGTGGATGTAAGCCACAGTAACGAAAATTTCTTTCACTTTTAATAACAAAAATTTGATTTAAAATAAATCTAAATAAATAAATAAATAATTATTAATTTATTTAAAAAAAAGGTCATTTAATTATAAATTAATTTATTTTCTAAAAAGCATACTGACGACCGAATAAGTCATTTAATCAAATAAAACCTCGGATTAAAAAAAATGCAATCAATATTTGAAAGTATTAAAAATTTATTTAGTGGAAATAAATTATATTAGCCACAACAAATTTTTTTATTACGCAAAATAAGCTTGCAGAAACACTCAATTAAAGAAGCCTACCAATATTATTACCACATTAAATGCAAAAATTTACCGTAAAATTGAAATAAAGACTGAAAAAATATTCAGAGATCAATAAAATGGCAATAAAAAGAAAAGTCGCATTAAAAAAGGTTAAATAGTTATTTGGTACCAACTTGGAATAAGCAACCAGCGATTGTCTTCCGGCACATCACTCATAGACCACAACACCATTTTCTAATTAATTTATGATCAAAGATCAAGCCCCGTCCGTCCTCATTGAAAATAATACAAAACAAAAAACGACAACAAAGCGGCAAGCATAAAATATCTAAGTCCGCTGGGACTGGAAGTGGCATGGCTAACATATTAACATGATTTGTAGTCATGTTCTGGTTCTCTGCACATGTTACATATGAAAATTGATGCTTCACGAGTGTATGAGTTTTGTAGGCATGTGCGATGGTATTGGTAAAGTCGAGCATTCAAGGTCACAAGCCAAATGCAGTTTCTATTTTAAAATTGTACAATACGGCCGCACTCTGTGTGTGTGCACACAATTGTGGAGTCGTGGTGTGAGTGTGTTAGAGCGCGCCTCACTTCAATTCATATTAAATATTATGCTGGATTGTGCTTGCCGCATAGAATTATTATTTTCACAATGTACGCAAGTACATACACGAGAGTACATTTTTAATGTGACTTGCCCGCATTAAATCGGCGATCACTATATATTTTGTTGGGATTTATGATTGCATGTTAACTCGATTTTATAGCTTGGGATTTGATGCCTAACCTGTTTTTTGTGTACAAAAATAACTGGAAACAACATAGATTGCTTATTAAAATGCTCGCTTGCACTGGAGATTGGATTTACTTCCATGTGTGACTAAACGCGACACACCGAGCTGCATAAGTACTGGATGACATGAAATTGCTGACATCCGATTACGTACATACTAAATGCATGTTGAATTTCAGTGCATTTGATAAAATATAACATTGACATTAGCACACACAGCAAATCGCTTACTATTATATGTGTGGTTGCTTGTAAGTTGTACGTACGTATTGTGTGATTGTCAAATAGATTAAAATTGCATTCTCAACGAAGTGCGCTTTGTACAACACGACAAGACGTCATGCATACAAGATTGCTTTTTCATGCATTTCATTTCATGCATAAATTTTCCTTGATGTAATTGTGTTGGCATAATTTTTTTAACGTTTTGTTTTTATTTGATGTAACCGCACAACACAAATTGATGCCCATTTTGACAGCTGTCACATCAAACGCGCTGCGTGGTGAATGTCAACGCATTGCGGAGTTGTAGGCGCGATAAAGTGCTACTGGGCATTTACAAAACACACACATTAATGAGATTTTTGTGGATCAGTGTAGCGACTATTGTACGTTTATTGAAATATGCATTATTAAAACACTGCTGATGGATGCATCAAAAAAATGCATTTCTCGTAAATTACAGCAATGACATTGAAGCCATTTTTTAATTTACCTAATAAGGTAAGTATGTACATTTTACATTTGCATTAAATAAACTCATTTATCAGATTAATTTGTGCTGCAACCTTAAAAATTAGAATTGAATTGAAAACTGCACTTCCCATGTTTTACTACTTTGCAACAATTTTGGTGCACTGGGTACGCTCGAGTGATTTTCCACGGTATATGCACTTTCAATCGATTGAATTGAACACACATATATGCACGAGTATGTAACACATCGTACATACTGATGTGGGCATACCTCGTATGCATTTTGTATGACGTATAGTTCAGTTAGTAAATGCATCACCCAGCAGCAGAGGTGGTGTACTCGTACACACACAGCAAGTTGCATGGGAATTTGAATGCATGCGACAAGAGCTGGGTCAAGGGCATGCGCAGTTTTGTGCTCGTTTGAAAAGTAAATTTTTGTTTGCTTAAAAAACAGTTATAAAGTGATATTGAAATGTTTTTTTTTTCCTCCATCAAATGAAAATGGCGCCAATGACTGCAGTTGCATTCGGTCGGTTGGGCACAGACGACAAATTTAATTGGGTTAATTGTCAATGGATTCATTAAATGTAGGTACTCCCGCACTGTAGGTACATCCATTTGTGTGTACGTCATAGCTGGTGTCATGAATATGGTTGGGACGACTCCGCTCTCAATTCTGGAAATAATGGTGCATAAATATGAACGCAATCACAATTTCGTAGAATTGCATTGCGTTTGCAAAAGCTCTATATCTGGGTCACACGAGATGAAAAGTAAAAGTACAAAAAGTAAAAGTAAATTGCAGTACTTAAAATATTTATTGATTTTAATATTAAGTAAATTTCATTGATTCTCCTGTTTTTGATCGCTTTGTCAAAGCGGTCCCTGCACCTGGACACGTTTTAATTGCAACCTTTCTCATCAACCATTTTACCGAAACGTAAATTATTTCGAGTTAGTGATAATTAAGTCATGAAACAATAATTTTTAATAGAATTAAGAAATTATTTTAAAATGTAATGTTTGTACTAAAAAAAGTACTAAAATTATTTTTGTTTTAAATTTAAGAACGGCTTGACCGATTTTCATGATTTTAAATTTGTATTGTTCATCTTCGTGCGCGTGAAGCTTATGACATAAGAAAATTCATGAAAATCCATTGAAAAGCCGGAAAATGAGAAAATACGATGTTTTTTTTTACCAAAAGTAAAACAACATCCGAATTTTGGGCGATAAAGAGTTCGTAATGAAATAAATATGCATTAAAAATTAAGTAGCTAAGCAAATAACAATTTTCAAAATGTTAAAAAAAACATTTAAATCTTTAACCCACGGGTCAGTAACTAGTGATTATAATTACCGTACTTAAATTGAAAATTAATATCTCTTTTGCAGCTTTTCCCTTGAATCGAAGTACCAAATCAATACACAACAACTCCAAAATCAATTACTTTTAATGCACAAAAGTATTTAACAATTAAAAACAACCATTTCCTGAAGTTAAAGCATGCGGCAAATTATTTCCATCAGCTAAAATAAGCATCGTGACATTGGAGTACTAAATTTAACAAAGCATGACTGAAAAAAGTTGCATAACGACAAATAAATAAGTATGCAAACTGCATAATAAATATCCACACAAATACCTCTGTTTAATAACAATGTAAACTTGCAAATTAGATGCACAATGCAATAAGCAATAAAAATAATGCAACTGCATCACAACATGCAGTTTTAAATGGATCACGTATTTGAGTGAAATATAAAATTATTTAGAATAGAGCAGGAAAAAAGTCATCAACACAATGGGGAGACTGAACGGTGGACGCGGCGACACAAACAACAACACAAAACAACATCTAACTTAAATATAGGTGTGCAAGAAACTGCATTTTTGTGTAGATTGTGCATCCTTAAAAGGATAAGATATGGGGACCATAAAATGATCCAGTTAAAAACAAAACTGCAGCAGCAGCAGCAGAATATTATCAGAATTTAGTACACACAAAAATTCCTGAATACATAATATATATATATATATATCTATAACATATAAAATCCGTCGCCTTTATACTTGTACCTTAATCGGTAGTCGGTACGTGGCATTTTATAGCGAAAAATATCTTAAATTACATCACAATGCGAATTGGTGCAACAGCATCTCCAGACGGTGAGCGATGCATGTAATGTCGCTTGTGTAAGTCTGTGCACTTTTATATTGTGGTCATATAAAGTAAGTCCGGATGGATGCACACGTAAATTGAATAAAATGACATGCCACCACTACACTTAAGAGATCAGTATAAAGAATGTCTAGGTCGCCTGAGACTCGCACAATATGCGGCATGATGCCTTTTTCATATAAATACAGCACGGCATGGCATGCCAATTCATATCAATTCCAAAGTACTATGCCATTTACATAAATAGTGCAATTTGGTTAGCTGTGAGCAACATTTTGCATTGATAAAACAATTTGAAAGGAACTGCATTCGCGGTACACAATAAACGCACACAAAAGCGACTGCAGTCTGCACAATATCAGCACAAATTGTGTTAAGGAAATGCATAACAACTTGTTTTTAATTTTGCAGTTTCATTCAAATGTTTTTCTTGTTTCTTCAATTTTTTGGTCCTACATCTGATGATTTTATATTCGTCGCTTGCACAACCGTGTGAACATTGCGCAACTAAATACAACATCATAATGTAAAAAAGGAGGTCCACGTTAAATTTGCAAAAAAAAAAAAACATAAACAAACTGCATGTTGGTGTGTGTGTGTGAATTAACAAAAAAAAAAAAAAAGGTAAATAAATAAAGGGCCGGGATTATAATACTTTTATTAAAGCGACTCTCAGCGCAACGTGTTTATTCATAATATACGGAAAAGAAGAGAGAGATGAAGAGACCCTTTTGTGCTATATTTAAAAATAATATTATACGTATAGTTAGTTCTTATAGTTAACCCATTCCCATTCACTGCACAAAAATGGTGCAACACAATGGGGACACAGTCACTGTATGCACCGCACGGTGCTGCGATGCTGCCAAAATGTGGGTCAATGCTGCACTGGAAGCCAAGCAAAGTGCGTTGCCGCATGCCCTTAACATTGAATCGCATTTAGATTATACACCAATTAAAATTATTATGAATTTGAATAATGAAATTCCAAGGAAATTAATTATTTTATAATTAGCATTCAAAATTATATGCACCCAGTGAAAAAATCCGCAATGTTCTAAAATTTATTAGCAAGAGTACTAAAAAAGGCGTACACACTTTTTAATACAATTTTAATCGGTTTTGAGAATTAGAATTAATATAATAATTTGAAAATGGATAAAACTGGACAATAAAACAGTATATATGGATTTTTATAATTGCATCTCGTTTAAAACCAAATGGTTTTGGTAATAAAATTGAACTACAAAGACCATTTTCCGCCACTCATCACATTAAATACATTTTGTAATAATACGTAATAATAATAATAAAATAAATATGATTATTAAATGGAAAACCGCCATTGATTTATTGTTTGAATAACAAACAGCCAGATTGCCATTTTTGTAAAAGTTGTTTGCCTGATGGAGGTTTTAAAACTTTGCCAGCGTATAAAATGATATAATACGTGTGTATGAAAAATGTAATATGCTTTTTATCGTTTCTATGGGGATGTGCAGTGTGCACAGAACATTCAGGAAAAGACGCATCCACATTATCGATATATATGTAGTAAAATATATGCAACAAGCATACGTGTAGCATTAAAAATTGTCTTGTGCCGATGGTGCTTTGGGAGATTAGAACGTATACACCACGTTGTGTTGTACAACACAAAAATATAAAATGGGAAAAATTCTACCCAGTTTAAAATGGATGAACGTTGCAACTCGACTCAGAAGACACAACACTACCTATCGCTTCATACAGAATGTATGTTTATACGGGGAGGGCAGGGCATGGCAAACGATGAGGAGACAGACGCACATTATAAGGATTGCAAAAGTATCTCTTCTGCTTTTGCTTGTTCCTCTGCAATTTGAAACATGCTGCCTTTTTACACTTTTTTTTTGTTACAAACGCTGTTGTTTTGCAACTTTTGGTATGGAAGACGTTGTTGTGTAAGAAACGAGATATAAATTGTTGGAAAGGGAATTATAAGAGATTTTAAAATAGTCGATGCATCAGGACAGATATACCCTACGCAGAATTTAAAGGAATTTGAACGGATATAAAATCGTATATATGCGATTAAAAATAAATACATGTGACATTTTGCCTTTGGTTACAAGGTTCTCGTCTTGTGCAATACAACGACGTCGTCTTAAGATATACTTTTAAGTATGGGTGTGTGTGTAGACTGTAGCCTGAAGAAAATATGTTGCAAAGATATTGACAAGCGACAGCTGACATGTGTGATTAATAGAGACAACTAATTTACAGATAATATAAAGGTGAATAAAATGTATTTGCAATGATATTAAATTCAATTGGTTTGCAGATATATTGCAATAAAGATTTTCAGAAGAATTTATGACTTGTGTTTAAATTCTGGTTTAGATTGTAACGGTGAATTTGCAGCAAAATATTTTTCTTATTTTTATACAAAATTTATGGGAATAACAAGCTTTTAAAAAAGAAAATATGTTTGAAACATAAAATGTGTACTAAAAAGTTCTAAAAAAATTATTTATTTTTAAATTATTTTATTTATTCATGAATAGTTGAAAAATTTATGAAAAAAGCGAATTTAAATTTTTTTCTAAACACCAAAGAATAATTTCAAAATTCTAAATAAATATTTTTTTTGGAAATGTTCACTCAAAAAATATCTAAAATTAAAATTTGTACTAATTTCTAATCCAATATTAAGAAAGAAAACAATAAAAACAAAAAACCATAAAATTCCAAAAGAATTCCTCACAAAAATTAGAACAAAGACCCATAGCGTCACCCCACGAACAGCGCACACAATAAAGAACAAAGACCCTAAACATAAACACAAACGAAGCCCCATAAAATTAAAATCTTGATTCTTCTAGATGATGGTAAATTTAATCCAACCAGCATGTGCAAGAACAACCACCACCACCATCATCATCATCATCGCAACGCAACAACAAAAAACCAAAACAGGTATGAGCCAAGGTCAAATAAATCCGTGGCATCTATATATAAATTCCCAAATTGATGGAACACAATTGCACAGACACAAAATACCCAAAACGGAGAACGCAAAATTGGAAATTATTGGCGCATATGCCCAGTCATGTGGCGATGGTGACCAAATTTGTGACAAGTAGTTAGGCGAGCAAACACAATCGGATATCATGCAAGGTCTCGCCAAGTGTATACGCAAACGCATATCATGCGAGCTGGGTAAAGGTCAAAAAGTCATCGCCAAAAAAAGGGGAACTTCTGCCAAAAAAAAAAAAACGCATTAGCTTTACATGACTACAATGTTGCAGCAAGTGGTATGACGTTGTGCGTGTGTGTGTGAGTGCAAAAATGTGTGCCCAAAAACGAAATTTGGCAGATGTTTAGGTTTCGAAATAAATGCGGGACTTAGAGCTCTGGCGGAAGCGTGTAAGTGGAGAGTGAGAAAGCGAAAACGATTATCATCTAACACTGATCTTGTGTGTGGAGCGTTTTTTTTTTTGAGAACAACATGGTGGAGCCTCAAAATCTATTTAAACGACAGGTGGCGTTTTGGGTAAACATACTTTTTGAACATCTTGGATTTTGCATAAGTTGGTAGGATGTTTTGTTATTATTTATTTTTTATTTGTTGTCTTGTCTGGTGCCTAAGAATTAGGAATGTACCAATTCTATAAATATTGAGTATTTTAACAAGTACCATACTTAAAACAATTGGAAATTAATTTTTTCAAAAGCTTTTTTCAGTTTTTCGACCAAAAAAATTGAGCATAACTTTAGGCGCACTTTGGAATGTTGTTTTTTTTAATCAACGATACAATTTAACTGTTTTTTTTTATCTTTTAATAAACATTAATAACACATTTTTATTAAAACGCCCAAAGTTATGCTCAATTTCAAAAAAGTAATAACTTTAAAAAATGTTAGAAGCTGCATTAATTATTATGACCATAAAAGTGCAACGCATACCTTTCAAACTAGCTATTTCATTTAATAAAATATATTCCTCCAGCTATAAAGATTTATTGCCCATATTGATTCCGTACTAAAACAGAAATTTTATAGTTCAAACTAAATGTCTCCATCATAAAATTATTACACACAAAATAAAATATTCCATAAAGTATATTTTAATAGACACAAGCGTGTTACAGTCGGGGTTCTTTACTAATTAAAAGGCTGACGCCGATACCACAAAAAGCAATCTATCTTCAGTCCAATCTAAGCATCTCAAAGACGCCTCCCCCTCACATAGTTCCAACGACTGTCGTTTGTACACATTAAATGAGACGGTTTTGTTAATAAAACACATAAACTAAGATTGCTGATGCTGTAGATATTAAATTCAAGGCGTTGACATCATAATATAAAGGTGATTGTATCTCAGAATTCTCATTTATGTGCTTCACAATAATTAAAACTTAAAACACTGCAACATTTTCCATCGTCACTTTTAGAACAAAACATTTTCAAGTACAACTGTTATTTCAATTATTATTAAGAAATAAATAATGGCTGTTAAAAATATTAAATTCTTTTGTAATATAAAGTCAATTGAGTCATAAAATATGTGACCGCGTCTTTGACATTGGCCAACGAACATATGCTTTGAGAGGAACTTATTAATATTCTTTAAAACATGTGACGTTAATTTGTTGTTGTTGTCAATTTTTTTTCCACTATTCGTGTGAGATTTTCTGTACTGTCCACCTACGATGACTTCTATGCGCTTTGTGCGAAGGCGGATATGACAGACAAGGGAACGCGTGTATTTCTTACTTCCACTAAACGTTTGCTCATACAAATTGCAAGCACTTAAATTAGAGTGTCGGCGTAAGTAAACTTTGATATAATTTGATGCTAAATAAATTAAACTTACTCAGCTGGGGAGATTATTTGCACGTGGTATTGAATGAATTGTTGACTTACCTAGAAATAGATAAAAAATATTGATTGTTAATTGTGTTTTCAAAAGGGTAAAATATAATTTAATAGGTTTACATTTTATTATTATTAAAAAACATATGAATATTTGATTGGCTTGATTTTTTTTGACCATAAAATATTGAACTAGTTGCTAAAATCCCGATAGATTCTTCAAAATACCGATAACCCAACATTCGCGATAATCGGAAACCTAAAATTCTAACACATCGCATTCCCGAGAGCAGAAATATCGTCTCATTGAAGCTGCATTCACTGCTTCTGCAAAAATATGTCGAACAATTTTAGTTTGAACTATAAAATCCCGACAGCAAGAATAGCGAGATAAAAATCTCGACAATCTGCATTGTAGGAAAATCAAATAGTTATAAACAAATTTTAAAGCAAAGCTCGTTTAAAAAAAAAATACTTAAAACTAGTGGAAGAAATAATTGTAATTAAACTATTTGCATCAAAATGCAAAGAAGAATTGAATTAGAATACGCCAAATTGAATATAATTAAATTGATAAAAAATTACAATTAATTCTGTGCATCTAAAAAGGACATTGAATAATCCACACAAATTAAGTGGGAGCGCCAGCATTTTAATTATTATAATTCTTTATTATAGAAAGAATTGAAGTAGGTTGTAAATTCAAATAATCAATACATAAGAATAAATAAATAAAGTTATTAAAAAAAAGAACAAAAAAAAAAATTCTGGAAAAAAAGAGGAAGAAACAACGTGACCACTAACGAGCACCGAAGTAATTTGCGCGCGATTTTGTCTTACTGACCATATAGCAAATGACTATGGCTGACAGAACACCAAACCAAACCACATGAAGATGAAATCTGGGTGTGTTTGGGTGCAATTTGCATTTTAAACTTATAGGTTAAGGTGGTTGGTACGCGTGTGCATGAGCATTTTGTTTACACACATTTTTTTCTCACAAAGACGCAATTAAATTACCAAGACAATCAGACGAAATATATAAAAATAAAATTGCAATAAAAATAAGGAAACAGAAAAAAATGTAATAAAATGTAAAAAATATGTGTGCCAATAAAAAAATACAGAAAAAAACCTTGCGCATTCCACGGCATGCGTGGTTATTAGTTAGTTGGCTTCAAGTGTTTTACATACTGAATGTTGTTGCGATTGAAGAGATGTGTGGTTGGGATTCATCAACATGGTTTACTCTGATTTATTTCAGTTTGCAATCATAATATTGATGTGCGATTTATTTGACACGTTCGGATTTATTTAATATGCACAACCAACCGGTGATTGTGTTTGGCATCACGGGAAGGGGAAACGCTGTCAGACTGCAATGTCAATTGTCTCAAACTAGAGGTACATAAAATCCAACTCGAATGAGCATTAAATTTAAAAAGCGCTTCCCCCTAATACTCTGATTTTCTGATTGAGTGAGTACGTCTGTCACAATATGATTGACGCGTGATATTTTATCTGATCGTTGAGTATCCCAGGAACTTATAATAAGCCCACTTCTTGTTAGTGATGCCAATGTTTAAATGCCATGCAAAATAGGCAGCAGAACATAAATGATAGCGGAAATTGTATGCACATCAGCTGATACAATTGCGTATTCATTGCATGCTCCATAAAATGCATTATCGATTGGAATTAAATACAATTAAAGTACACAGTCATACGTGATTAAATGAAATTTGCATTCGCAAATAAATCAATGCGTGCAAACTGCTATTAATAATTTTGCTCGTTAAAAATCAGATTAAAAACAACCTGCACAAGAATCAAAGCAGCTGTACGAGTATTTAAATTTAATATGAATTACCTAAATGAAATTAATAACAATTAATTGCGTTGACACAATCCGCTTTATGCAACTGACTTGACACTTTTAATTAATCGCGTTGTTTCTCGGTTACTTGATAATAATTGCATTTTCATGCAACAAATAATACAATCAAACAAAGCAGCACTGCTGCATTTTGACGGTCAACATCCCACCGCCTATGCGTGCATGTAAAACAATGCCGACCGTCGCAAAACGCATCTGCACCTTCGACATTGTTGCATAATTATTGGCATTGTCATCAATTTGCAGCACAACATACTATGTACATACAAAACGTTATTGTGCCCACAAACAAACGTTGTAAAAGGCAAAACTGCACGCAGGCATTCAGTATACAACTGATTAATATTGAAATTATTGCAGTATCTAATCTTAAGTGCAGTCTTAATGGGATTTAAGAGCAATAAACAGAATGCACTCAAGCGTGTTCATGAATATGCTGAGCACGGCCGTGAAGGACGTTTCTAAACGCAGATTCGCATTTGTTACACGTGCGCTACCTACATTTGTTTTGGTAATAATTGTTATTGCTGGGAAGCTGGCATTTTATTTTATTTTTTTTGAATAAATTTAGGAGTAAAAACATTATTTTAAAAAATCTTTGGCTACAATTGTATTTGCAATTCCAATATATTTATTAAAAACGCCGGAAGGTATGCATTTTGTTTTTCTATATATTCTGTTTTGGTAAACTAACTTTTGGCGTGATTTTAAATAATTAAATTAAAGGAGTTGTTGGGAATTATTTAACTATAACATTATTAACTTCAATGATTTCAATATGTTTTCATTAGTCCTGTTGTCCTTAAAAGTGTTTTAATGATTTCCAATTTTATTTTATTTTTTAAATCAATTTAATGACAGAAATATTATCTTCCTTCAGGAATTATGTATAATTCAAGATAGATTAATTTTTGAACATTAAGTGAACAAATTAATAATATAAAATTACGCAAGCATGATTAAATTAAAAACCATATAGTTAAGAAGGCCTCCCATTAAAGATAAGTGGGGTTCCACCATGCTCAACCAAACAATGTCTAACTCCCATCATTAATCCTTCCATATAATAACAATCAACATCAGCGTCTAATATTCAATTCGCTTGCAATTACTAACCCAATCAATTACAACAAATTGCATTTGCCATTGGCTGAATTCATCATTAGATGTATCAAGACGGAGAGGAATGCCAGAAGTGCAAACACAGCACACGGCAACAGTGAACATTACAGCGATCGACATCAAATTGCACACACAAACTTGTTTGATAGCCAGCGATGCATTTATATATTATTATTGCAAGCAGCAAAGCAACCTCCTGAAAGTGGAAGTTGCCAGCGAGCTGATGCGGGCAGGAAACCAGAGCCAAAACAGCGCGGCGAGGTGAGGTATAACAGAAGAGGGACTATTGCCTGGCTGCTGCCGATGCACCACACACATATTGCAGACACCTTTTCCAGTTTCTCATAGCATATAAGTATAAAATATGAATAAATAAAAGTGCCACCACAGGCACACACACACACACACACACACACACACACACACACACACACACACACACACACACACAAACATGGATGAAGATTAAAATATATTTTGTGCGATCCATTTTCATTTCAATGTAAAGTACATATAATAAAATATGCACAATGCAAGCCAGATTTTTCCTTCGACGGGATTTTGTGCTCAATTAGTTGGAAGTCGCCTCTTGCGCATGCGCATGTGTGTGCTTTGCAAATGTGTTCGTGTAATAAAGTGTTGTCGTGTCCGCAGTCAGCATTGTGTTAGTTATTTTGATTGACCTTGAACGAAATTGGCAAGAGCGGAATTCAATATGCTGCTGCAAGGAGGGGCGACACTATTGCAATGCACAAAACAAAAAAAAACGCAAACACAGACACAAATATTGCATCGCTTTTGAAGAACACACGTGCAGTGTGTAAGGCACAAGATGTTGCTGCATGCGGTGTGTGATTATGTCGTAATAGTCGACTTTGCAAATGGGCTGATGCCTGCTGCTGCTGGTTACATCAAATTATTGCGAGGGCACTTAAATTTGGAGGATCTTAAAAAAAAAAATGCATAAATGCAAATTAACGCCTTGCACTCAATTGACATGTGATTTCGTGTTTTTTTTTTGTATAGGGGTTGATGCCAGAAGCAGCGTCTTAGAATTGAATGGGAAAATGGGTTTTATGTAAATTGAATAATTTAGGGGACGGTGGTCCAAAGTCCACTTAAATTAACACGCAATCTTAAAGGTAAATTGATGTTAAATCATTTGATTAGTTTTTGGTGTACTTAAAAGGGAAGTTCCTTTTGTAGAACCAGTTTGAAAACTGCACAGCATTTGAGGGATTGAACATTTAAAAATATAAATAAAAGTGAGTATACTTTTAAATTGCATAAGTTTAGGCAAATTCTAAATAAAATGGGTTGAAGATGTGATTTTTCATTTTAATCAAGGAATTTTAATTTTAATTTAAAGATGAAAGGATGCAAAAATTTTTCTAAAATTTTTACGTGAAAAACATAAAAGTGACCCAGATAATTTAAAAAAAACTTATTAGTACAATTAAGACTTCAAATTGAGTAAAAATTAACTTCACACATCATTACCGCTCCATTACAACAATGTTGCACAAAAACAACAACAGCCGTATTAATTCGATGACAAACGATAGCCCGGATATGACAACTATATGCCCGACAGCACCCATTAAAGTCAGCCCTTGTGTAGACTCATTGATTAGAATAAGCCACTGAGACGCTCACGCGTACATACATGTAGGTGGCCAATCAGTCAACCATACCGCGCAGCCAAAACACAATTAAATTGGCACAAAAAATAAATAAACACACGGTGGCTATGGCTATGTGAAGACGCAATAACCAACACATGACAAGCACCCCGATTGCGTATGCGTTAGTTTGAACTTGAACTTGAGAAGTTTGTAAAATAAAAAGCCATACAGCAGAACCCACAAAAAAAAAAAAAACACCACACATCGCATATAAAATAATAAACTAATTCGGGCATTCACGTGTAGGCAAACACCCATACACATGTGTGTGGACATTTTTGGAGGCAGCATGTGTGACGCGTCGGCATAATGTTCACTAAAATGGGGTGGGGTGGTGGTGGTGGCACAGTAGTACTGGCAAAATACGTTAATGCACACATCTTCCAAGGGGGCAGACGATTTTATATCGCTGAGTCGATTTGGTGATACCACCGTGGTGGTGGTGGTGGTAGTGTTTTTGCGTAAGACTCAGCTTTTTTTATGTTTCCTCTTTCCATATTTTTTATGGCCACACTTTTTGGTTTTTTGAACTCGTTTTATCGTTACGCTTCTAAAAATTCGCGCATGTTGTTGTTTTTTTGTGCAGTACATGCGAATTAAAATTATTCTGTCTCATTCTATAATCTAAAGCTACTCACTCCGTAGAGTTTGTCAATGTTTGTGTGCTTTCATATTTTGTTATGACTTTTTGAAGATTTTGGATACAACAATGTGCAGAGAAATTGAAGAAAACAACAGGGGACGCCTTAAGTCTTAAAATATTAAACTTCATAAGATTAATTCACAGAAAGTTCTTGTCGTTTCGGGAAGTGTTTTGCAAAATACTCTGTTGCACGGAATGACTATATGAGATGAAGAAATTAATAATCGGAGGGACGCCTCAATTTTTGCAAAATAAAATTTATATTAAATATTAATATATAATTTACATAGAACGTGATTTAGATAAACACTTTTATTATTATTTCTAAACTGCATAATCTTTTTAAAATGCCTTTAAAAATTGTGTCAAGAAAATGCGATTCTCCTGAAAGCTCATATTAACTACATTTAGGCGCCTTAAAAAATCCTACCGAAAGAATCAATGTAAAACACCTAAATGTACGGAATACCTTCCCATAGAATCCTTCAAAAAGTGTGAGTCACTGTCCTGACTGGTAACGCAAGAATTTTAGACCTTTTTGCGATTTCCCCAAAAATGGCAAGGTTCTTTATGGCTGTCTGCAAAATATCGACAGCAGACATTTAGCCTTGTCATGTTCACACTAAAAAATTTTAAATCAATAAGAAAATATCTTGAGGGATTCCATAATCAAAAGAATTTGCATACGCCGTTCCTAAATTAAACGAATTGTGGATTCCTAACTGTGAAGTCATAAATTATAGGGAATCTCCTGCACAGTTTGACTTAACCTTTTAAACAGAACACCAAAAAAAAAGAGTTAAAATTCTAACTTGAGAAGCAATCATGAAATACGCAAAGTGAAAGGTATAATATTTTGGTTCCGTATATCAGTCTCAAGGTACAAACTTAAACAACATGATTTCGCGAATCGCGTATGGAAGCAACAACCCATAATTCACTTGCACAAATAAAAGCACATAAAATCGACAAAGCATGCAAAATTTAAGGCAGCTAAATGAAATTTAGTATACAATACGAGCGCCAACTCCACAACAGTGTGACTAATCAGTCCTCTTAGGTGTTCCTTCAACAACCATAAAAAATTAAATTGGTATGTAGCAATCAGTGATGGGAACGCTGGGGAAAGGGTACAACATTGAAAAAACATAGAACGTATTAAAAGAAAAAAGACAATTCTGGCTTAAAGAAATAAATAACCAGCAACAGGTTTTGTGGCATAAAATGAATTAAAAAGTATAATGTTCTTAAAATAAATCAAATGAGTCGCTGAATTTAAAAAATGAATTAATCTTAAAAGAAATTTTGTTTTATTTTTTGTTACATTAAAACGAGACAAAATATTTTTAAAGCACAAAGTCCTTGTAATAAATCGTTAAATCGATTGCAGATTAAATATTTGTTGTTTTTTGTGTTGGAAACAAATCAGTTGAGTTAATTTAGGTGTTCTTCAATTTCGTTTTGTTTGATTTCATTAAAAACGCCTTAATGCAATCAATTTCGGCTTTCACGAATGCCATAAAGTCCTAAATTCAGGCGTTTATTACAAAAACTTTAAAAATTGTCTACTTGGATGTTAAATTAATCTATTAAAAGATTTCAAATAAATTTGTTTCGCAATAAATACCTTAAAGATTGATTTCTCAATGAAAATCAATAATTAAACAAGTTATTAATCATAGACAAAACAATTTGTAAAGGTATTGTAAGTTAGTTACTAAATTCAATAAAAAGTAAAAGGAATGAATCAACTATCATAAAATTTCAAATGATCATTAATAACTAACATGATATGTTAGTAAATAAAGCACAGATGTGCTTGCCATCATCATCGCAGTATTATTATGTAGTATTTGAATCACTGTGTAAACATTACAACGAAAATTCCGACATTAAAAATGCGAAAATAAATGCAAAACTCAAAGTCGTTTAAAAATAACTCTCGTCTTGTGTTCTTTGTAGTTACACACACACACACACACACACCCAAACGTGTTCTGTAAAGTAGTGGGAATTATATACTCGTAGTAAAAAAAAAACAACAACAACAATACATAGCAAGAAACGCTTTTACAAGATCACGCGGGTCTAGTAGGCAAACCGCGACGCCTCAGTTGCTTCGCGTAAACTTGTATGCTGAATATGGCCTTCAAAAGTTATTCCCATTCCTCATGGTGTCTTCATCTCCACCTTCCTCTCATATTTTACTTGTACACCAGCTAGTCTTCCTCTTTCCGTCAACATCATTACAATATAAATAATTTTGTTTTATTTTGTTGCTAACATGTACTCGTAGATCTATCATTTTATTGTAATTATTTTATTATTACACTGCGAATACAGAGTATGGTAAATAATCTTTGTGGTTTTCACCATCATCATTCTACAACATTAAGAATGTTAAGTTAACTCAGCAAGAAATACAATTTTTTGCTTCCACTTCTCCTCCAGCATTATTGTGTGTTTGCCTCATATTATTGCCACTTTATAATTCGCATGCGCATATAAATTAAGTCGTGTTCGTTTCTTTGTTTTTTTACCATGGCTTCCACGTTTTTCTTTGCGTCTTTCATAAATTCATTCCACAGAGAGTCTTAACATTACAGCCGAATTTGAATTTCTTGACTAATGACTGCGAATTTAGAAGTCAGTTGCGAGTGTGTGTGTGTGTGTGTGTCTGTTTGCCATAATCACGCACAAAATATACTTAAATTACCGAAAAACATCTCTAGGAACGTTTATTGTAAAAACATTTTTACCTTTTTACGCGTGTACATAATGACTCCAGATTCCAAAGAACAACAACAACCTTATAACATATATGTAGTTTAATTGGGCAACAAACTGAGGCAGTTCAAAAAAACATACACACAAATGCAAACGCGGAACCGGAGGCGACAACGGACAATGGCAAGGTGGAGTAGCAGGAACGACATGTAGAACACAAGCGGCCAAAGAACTGCGGCATTTTAAAAGTTTTTTTTTTGCTTTTCTCTTTTTCTGCACAAAAGTCAATGTCGTTGCCACAGTTCTGCGGCAGCAGCATCCAGTGCTGAGAAAGAGTATAATATAGAATGTATATAGTTTGTTGTGAAATCGAATCGATGTTTGGCGGCCAATGGAACAATTACCTTTGCATTGTCGTTTTAAATGGATGATCTGCGATATACATTTGCGCGGTTGATGTCAGCTGAGTAAAAGAGAGCAGAAGCTCATGTGTGTCAGGGAGGATGAAAGGGGGCGCCCGGCTCAAATGTATACACAATTGGAAAAGAAGTTGGCGCGAAATGACGTAAATGTACACAAATTTGAACACAATGGAAGTGTTTTGACTCGGTGCGGTTGAAAGGTCAGGGAGAAGTAGTTGGGAAATACCACAATTGGATGAGAGAAGAAAATACGAAACAATTAAATGAAGCATTATGAGCTGAAAGAGATCAAATCTTGGGTGATCTTAGGTTATTGCTCAACACATTTACAAAATGAATCTTTTTTATGCATTTTTTGTGCAGTAAAAAAAATGTTTCAAGTTTTTTGTTTATTTCTTGTTTAAAAAAAAATTGCCTAAATGTAGTCAATTTAAGGCTTCGTGAAGGCAATGTTTTTTTTTTGTCAATTTATTTTCAGTCAATTTAATTAAAAACGTTGTACATAAATTAAAATAAAAAGCAAAAAATGCCAAAAAAAAATTTTAAAATGGTGGTTAATTGCATTCAAGCAGACGCGCCCTATAATAGTTCGGTTGCGCGCAACAACATAGCTGTGCATCTGTTACTTAATTGCCAAAATTGCAATAGCTTGAAGGCTATGTGCGGCTGTTTTGCCATCACAACCAATCCTAACAAACCACGAACACTTAAATAGTTAACAGGCAAGCAGCGATTGTTGGTTGCGGCTGCAGCCAAAATTTCACATCGACTAGACGGCTAAGAATTTATGTTTGTGTACACATTGTAAAATATTTTGAAATCGCGCAAATTGATAAACGCCTGTGGTTGTGACTTGTGGGGCTGATTTTTTGGCGGCGACGCGACTGACACTATCTTTTAAACTAAACGCATACGTCAGTGAGTGAAGGAGAATACAAAAATTGGGTAACGTGGACGCGGTTGAATATTTTAGGGGGCCCCAAAAAAAATGGTAAAATTGTCTTTTCCTTTCTAAATATTTTAAATTTACTGCCCCAATTAATTACTACAATTAAAAAGGATCTGATTACACTTAATTACAATCTTGGAAAAGGAAGACATTAGAATATTTTAATTAAAAAATGATTACACCAAAATTCTAACTTCTCGTACGATTACACTACAGCTTTATTTTTTTCAAGAAAAACAAAATGCAATAAAAAAAGATAAATTTTGATTAAAATGCAGCTGCGCATCGTCGCGGACGCATTGGTTTATTTACACTGATCCGACTTGCTGTGTGGACTTCTTATCGCAGCGTGTGACGCTATTTGTGAATTGTGATACATAAATTAATTTTTAAGGTCATCTAAATTTTGATAATACGAGTATGTAATGTTCTGATGCTACTCGTATGTGGCATATGAGTGTATCGTTCATTCAGACAATTATTTAAATGAATTAACCAAATTTAAAGTCGCGACTGGTGGGTACATTTTGTAGAAATTTATAAATGGAATTGATGTACCTACAAAATATATGTAGGTTATTGCTAAATAAATAAAGATAAGCTAAGATTTATTACAATTTCATGGGCGTTCACTTATTTTGTTGTTGCATTTATTTTTAAGTTAGTTTGAGATTCCTGCAATCTTCTGGATTTGTTTAATGATATCAATGTGTAAATATGTATGTGGTTTTAAACAAACTACTGTCACAAAAACTTATAGTTGTTTCTTCGTCTAAATATCTCTAATTTTGACTATTTCCCATTTTGATTACACTATTATAGCAAAGACAACAACCATTTTAGTGAAGATTTAAATAAACAGATGGCGTCCCTTTAATTTACACTAATAACTGTAAAACACTTTAAAAAGTCTCAATAAAATGCTGTAATGCAATTTGTGGCCACAAAAATAAACGTTGAAACTGGTAATTACTTTAAAATCACACAATTTGAATACTAAACGTTAACACAAATAACTCAAAAAGATAAAACAAAACTGCAAAAAACATTCATGCTACTGTACCCCATTAAAATTTAAATAATTTCGGTTAATTCGAGTACGCATGTAATGCCGAAAACTGCATAAGTCCCGCCTTAAATGTATGCATTTAAAATTCCATCAAATTAAATTCGCATGACGACGCCAAAATACTTTTGGCCCACCGTTATTCAAATTAGCGACTGCATACGGTTTTCGCTTTTTTTCTTCCTTTTTTTTTGAAAACATGCACATACGAAACAATCGTCAAGAAATAAAACAAAACCACAAAAAAAAGTGAATGCAGCAAAAATTGTGAACATCTCCAGCGATGAAGCAACCCTTTTGTGTGTCATGAATAAAATGAATTCCCTTTGTTCACACAATAATACACATACATGCATTTAGCATGAATTAAGCGATAAAAAACAGAGAAATATGTGTAATCTACATAAGATGCATTATTATGTGAGTGTACAGCATATTTACGTGTATGAAGAAATTATAATGGAAAATGCACTTTAAAAAGGGAAACTTCAATAAAAAGCATAAAGCGTACTTCTTGGATGAATTTTGCAACGTGTAAAAGGGTCACACACAGTTAAAACATTATCTCAAGGACACATAGTCACATATGAGTGGGTATAAAAGAAATATAATATGCATTATTTAAATGATTGTATGGTATGCGTGCAAGAAAATGACCCAAGTGGTGATTAAGTAATTTACAGGGTGTTTCAAATAATTTTATTTTATCAAAGAACTGATTCAAAAAAAAATTATAATTATAAAGTTTGCAGTATTTGCGGTATTTTGTTCACAATTAAATTTACTTTTGACAATTTATAGTTTTTGCGGTTAAACTGTATTAGAGGAAAGCTTCTTAGCAAGTGCAGTCCTTTTTAAAAATGTTTAAAAATATAAAATAGAAGAACAACATCATAAAATTTTTAATAGTTTGCGATTATTAAGCGGATTAACTACATCCAGGCGTAATTTTTTGCAATTGCTTAAAATATAGCCTGAATTTATGCAATTTCGGCATTCATAAAGGTCCCATACAAATGATTCCTTTAAAAAATCCTGTAAGGGCATTTTTTAGGGAAAACAAATAATGAACATAAATCAATTGCATAAATAAAAATTCCCAGTGAATGTAATAAACCTGATACTCAAACCCAAAATGCACCCCGCGTAAAAACCACGTCAAAAGTCTAACAAATAACATGCAAATGCATCGTAACTGTACATATAGGCACTCCTTTATTGTCTGCAACAAAAAACAATGCATGCCTGGTTGTGCCTTAGATAGGCGCCCCGCAATCCCACAGCGATCCCACCCCAGGAAAAACAACTAACTCCAGCACATTGACGGTAAAACATATTTTTCCTACATGCACTTGCAATCTCACTGTCACTGCCTCGGATTGGTAATGTTTTGTGTGTTAGTTATATCATGTAAGCTGCATGTTGTTACAATCACCAATTCGTAACATTCGCTTGCATGCATTTACACAACATCACATGTTTTATTTCTATAGCATGCGTTACATATTATTATGCTGGATGCATATTACATATTTGCATGAGAAACAATGCAAATATGTTCACAAACCGAAACATGTACACCATCAATGGCAAATGCACAATATATGCTTGCTTTCACATGACGTTGTTTTAAATGCATTATGTGGTAAATATGTGCAACGCGTGCACTGTGAGTACAGTGAGTGTGTCCTCTCAAACACATTGAGGTAGTCCCTGGCTGTATCGTACTCCCCATCGCCCAGCATAACAATTCGCATGGCATTAAAGCGCATAAACCATATTTCTGCAACATACATCATAACCAGATCAAGCTGGGACACTTGTGCAGCGCCATTTACATACATAAAAAGCCTGCACGTTCCCCCAGCATATGCGTGTGGTTCACTCTGCTTCACATAAAACACTGGCATTGCACACACCCTTTTTGATTTCGCTGTTAATTGCATGTGGGCTCATCATGCAGCCACACACACACGCTGCGATGGCACAATAAATTGCCCACCGTGTACACAAATGTTGGTGTGTAGCAGCGCGATATATATTTTAATGGGGCACACATTGCATTGGCGGCGAATGCTTGGCGTGCACTCGCACTTTTTATAAAAAAACATTTTTTTTTTTTTTGTTTTTGCAAGTTGCAAGTGAGTCTTCTGTGTGGCAGCGCGTAAAAAGTAATTTATTGGTTCGGAACCAATTTGCCCTTTGCATGCATGCATTGTTTTTTGCGTGCCGATGCACGCCTGAAGTTCTTCTTCTATGTGTTTTTTTTTATTATTTTTTTCCTCCCCATTATTTTTGAGCTGCTTGGATGCGTTTGTGGTATTTTAAAATTTAAATTATTTTAATGAGAATGCAATTGCATTTTTTAACATGCTGACCTAGACCATTTAAGTGGAGTACATATTGTAGGGTGGGGTAGGGAATGGTTTTAATCGTTTGGAAGCTTACGTCATTATGCATTAAATTAATTTGTATTTATTGAGTGTGGACGATTGGTGAATATTTAAAAAGGCTTTTTTTTTGTTTAAATTGCATTAAACTTTATTTTGATGCAATTTTTAAGTGTTTGGAACTTGAATGCATTGTTTAAAATAATGAGAGCCTAATTAAAAATTAGTGGCAGAATTAACTACCAGACAATAGAGTGAGTAATAAAGTTTCTTAAACCAAAAAAGTCCAGCCATTATAATTTAGGAAACAGTTGTTTAAAAATTCTTGAGGGCACTGGACATTTTCTATTAAACATTTCAAATCAAAAAGTCTATAAGTATTGTAAAAAACTAACTGATTTGATTTAAAAATGGACAAAGAGACAACTTGTTAAGCTTTAAACTACAACTGTAATAATTGCAAAATGCTTTCAAGGTCAAAAAAGAAAAGAAAAAACAATGTTTTCGGCTTATCAGACCCCTTGCAATAAAAATCTGAAATTAAAATATGTAGATACTATTTAAATAACAAAAAAATTAATGCCCCACATTTTTAAAAGAAAAAAAAACGGCAGGGAGAGCCATGCAACAATTTGAGTGCAACCAAATTTTATTATCAAATTTAATGCAATACTTAATTTTGGATTGTAAATAATGTAGAACTTTTAATCAAAAAGGATTTGGCCTTTAATTAAAAATAACTTGACCTTGATATATGCAACAAATTTGAATTGTATCGCTTATATGAACAATACAGTGAAACTTTCTTTTAAACAACTTGCGCTGTTTCTGAAATATGGGCTGTTATTGGATAATAACTTGACCGTGAATTATCTGACGAAAAATTTCCCTAGAATTTTCTTTAATATTTTACATCAAAATTTAATTCGAAATCAACCTAGATCTTTTTGGGAAATGTTGCGCACAAAACACGGCTTAAGACCCATTACAGACAGGTAAACATTATTTAATCAACATTTTTTAGACCATCGGGTCAAGCAATGGAGTATCAAAATGCATCATTAACTTTTTTCCGAAAAAATCAGTAATGCAAAAATCTTAACTAAAAATAATTTAAACAACTTACTTTAATTGAATTAATAATAATTTACATTTATTGAAGACTTTAATGAGTAATACAAAGATTAAATCACGATCGACGTTTGAAATTATTCTTAAACGGAGAAACCAGATCAATTTAACGAGATAAAAATAAACCAGAAAATAATAATAGACGCCGATTGCATCTGATTACTTATCGATAAGCTAATATTTTTCAATAAATACCTTGAAAAACCAATAACCCATAATTTAATAAACTAACAGTTACTAAAAATTTATTGACGCGATGTTGAAAATAAAAAAAACAATTCCCACTTAACGTAAAAACATTGGCTTCTAAAAAATTGTGCAAACTATTTGTATTGGAAATTTTTAATACAAAGTAAAAAATAAGTTGAACATGGAATAAAGAGAATTCCAATAAATGTGAGTATCTAATCAGAAACCCAATGAATAAATACAAACTGAACTCTTCCCGGAATTCACTCAGATAAAACAAAATCCATGTAACATGACAAATCATATAATTAGGTCAACCAATGTCAAGAATGCACAAAAGAGAAACTCCACAGCACAAAATGGAAACAAACTTTCTTAAAATCTTAAATCACATCACATGACGTGGGGAAACACAAACGCAGCGATTGCTCACACAAAAAGATCGCCTCACAAAACCGGTTAATGCAATAAACTTCCCTTGCACATATATAAGGCGACTTAATTTCAAATGCTTATTTTCAAACGGTCGCGCGTTGAAATATTCCTGGAAGGAACACCGTTTCCATCTACCGGTGAATGGAATGAGGTGTGGATCGCCGTTCCACGATAAAAAGCAATATAGACTAATTTCAGGAGAATCGCGTTACATTTAACAAAAGCGCTCGCTCACACAACTGCTGTTCGCTTTGTTTTGTTTTGTTCTTTGTTTTGTTGCGCACACCTGAGCTTACTTAACATGCGTGACGCGTGGTAACTTTTAAAATGCGCGAAGTTTTACAATGTTATTGTTGTGAAAATTCTATAGCCAACAAATTGATTTATAAAATACAGAATTATAAAAAAATTAGGGAGACTTACCAATTTTTCCATTAGGACTGTATGGATCGTAGCTGCCCGTTGATAACGGCGATGAATACCCATTGGAGGGCGCCTGATTATATGCACTATGTCCTTGCTGTGAGCCTGGCGATGGGCTAAGTGGTGGCGCTGAACTGGGAACACTACTCGGACTGGGTGATGATATCCAATCATCGCTGCTGTCAAATGCTTTGAATTTGCTGTCAAAAAAAAGGAACATTTTTAAAAATTTACTTTAAAACCAAAAAAAAAAAATTACACCCACCTATCAAGTCGTGGTTTTTTAGCTTGTGCATAAATAAGGTGACCACCATTGCTTAAATTATTCGCACTGGATGTGGACGCGGATGCGTCGTGCATCGGCTCCGCTTTGACGGTGGCTAACATCATGGCGTCGTCTGTACAATTTGTAACACCACCGCCACCACAGCCTACACCGCCGCCAACAACACCACCACCACCACCACCACCCAGACCACTGATGTCACAATTGTTACTGTTGTTGTTGTTGGTGATGCCGCTCACACTGCACGCATCCAATTGATTAAGGACGCCAGCGATGTGGGGTTGTGTGTGCTGCGCGTTCAAATGCAACAGCGATGCTGCGGCCGCAGATTGTTGTTGCTGATGTAGGTGATGTTGTTGTTGTTGTTGTTGTTGTTGGTGCGGTTGTTGTTGTTGTTGATGCTGCTGGTGATGTTGCAGGAGTGCGTGGTGCTGTTGTGTGTGGGGACGATGGTGGAGGTGTCCCGTGGATGAGGACTGTATCGTTGGTGGGCCTTGGTGGTTGGCCACGGTTGGTACACCCTGAAGCGATGCTGTTGTCGTTTGCTGCGTCACCACATTCGTACGGTACATTTGTTTATGATTTTGGATTAAAATCTCGAGTGTTTATAGGTGGAGAAATTTTTGAGAATTTTTTGTTGTTTTTTTTTTGTAAGAAATAATTTTAAACTTATTTTATTTTTTGTGTTTTTTTTTTTCTTTCAAACTTTAAATACAAATTTAGAAGCAATTACACTTATTTTTATAAGAGGTGAACTTTTACTTAATGGTATTTAGTACGTTTTTTAAATATATATTTTGTTAGATGTATTTTTTTTCTTTTTGTATATTTATGCGTATTAGTTACGTATTTATTTTACAAGAATTAAATATTTTATCATAATGACCGTTACGTATCAGAGGTAAAAAACTGTGTACTTATACACATTTAAATAAAAAGATCCTAATTGATTTTTAAACTTTACTTTAACACTACTTGGTAACACATTAGGTATTTAAAAATGAAATATTTCACCATTTATATATAAAGATGGCAGCACTTGTTACACACATTCACACTACGTTTTTATGGAAGAGAGCAGCAGAAGATCTGAAAAGAACGAAAAAAAAATTTTTGTTAAAACACGTTGCAAATTACTTTAATTTAAAATTTAAAACTTTATAAAAAAAAAAACAATTAACCATGTCAACTTTTGAATAAGACAACCCCCAACAAATAATATCCCCATTAAAATTCCCAGGGTTACACTCGTACACTTGAAACTGTTGACACCCCAACGATAATCAAGCGCACAGCAGAAGCAGCTTAAAATTCGATCGAAGTCACACCATAGACAAAAATCTAGGTCAACACAAAATGCCCGCACTTGTGCTGCACCATTATGGATAGTGGTGCAGCAGTGTCATCACAATGTAACATCCCTCACTTTCCCCCCGGTCCCAATATTTTGAAGTTACATAAACGGCGACGCACAAGGGCGAAAGGGTTAAAAGCATTGGTTGTACATAGACAACCCGGTTCTTCTGACCAAAAACAGTATACCAACACAAATAGCAAAGCACCCTGCCGGTAGTCAGTAGAACTACAAGTGCATAATATTAACAAGTACATGGTGACGAGATCGAGAGTGAGAAAGTGGCGGATTCCACTAAAATCACTGTGAGTCCTTGCGATAGCCTTGTTCCAGGAAAAACTGCCGCTATGTACATAAACAGTACATAGAACTGGGGAGAGCATCCCTGGCTGCATCATACTCCCAAAAGTATGTGCATATAGTGTACCAGAACTGTTACATAAAACGACGCCACACAACGGCGTCATAAATACAGAGAGCTTGCAAAAGGGGTTGCATGGATAAAGCAGCATTTGTGCGCGGCTGTACGGAATCAATGCTGGTGGCGTCATTTTGTTGTAGTAACTATATTCTGTTACACGGGGAGATGTGCATTCTCTCCACAATAAACGTTGAATAAAGATGGCTATAGAGATAGCACAGTGCAAGCGCACTTTCAAGTACACCTCGCCGGTTTTCACATACAAACACACACACCACATCGCAGCCGTCACCCACCCATACCCACTTTTCATTAACAAATGCGCGCAAAAGTTCTGAAAGCATCGAGACTGCAAACATTAAAATACAGTGAAGACTGGGGAGAGTAGACTTGCACACACACACACCCACCCGTCCATTTTATGGCGTACAAAAATTGCGCTTGGCACAGTTTAAATGCAGTAGTGTACTTGGGGAAAGGGAAGTGGGCACCACGTTTTAACCCCACGTCACTTTTAATATTGTGCAGTTTTGTTTTGTTTTGATATTAAAAAAAAAAAGGGTGGAACTGCAATTATCCTTGGCAAAATGTGAAAACACTTTCTCACACCCCATTTGTTGGGTATGGTCGGGCAGTCGGCAACTAACTCCGCAAGTCATCACAAAATGCAAGGACACTCGTGCGCGCTTTGAACTATCTATCTGGTCGTTGGTTGTTTGATGTGTAAATGTTGATTAAAAATTGTAAACATGTAGGGGGTTGTTGCAATGCACAGGGGTTGTTTATAGATAAAAAGTGGCTTCCATTGGGCCTGGTGGAGTAATTATACATTTAACAAGAATTTTTAAAATTGTATTGTATTTTAATTGCAATTGATCAACAATTATGATTAAAAGGCTGATAACAAATTTTATTTGCTTTTAAACACAAAAACCATTTGTTTTTTTTTTTTGAAAAAAAATTAATTTAGGAATAATTATAAGGAATATAAAGCATTTAAAAAGTAAAAGGAAATCGGATGACTAAGTTCAAATACTTAAAAATGTTCAACTCCTAATAATAACCCCTTTTAGTCCTTGAAAATAAAATTAAGTAACACAATTTGTACCACAAAATTAATTTAAAATTTTTTAGAAATTAATTTTTGAACCCTTTGAAATCCTCTGCAGTATTGCATAATATCCCTTAATGCACGAACAACGCACACACAAAAACATTGCACCCCTTTCACATAAAATGGAATAAAATTCCTCCCTCGAGTAATGAAGTAGAACATTCAATGGGAACGAGAGTATCACTTGCAATTCCCATGGGGATGCATAAATGCATATAAAGCAAGGGTACATATAAATGTATGCGAATGCATTCATTTACCATCTACATTGCACACCCACATAAAAGTACATAGCAATGCGCACATAAAGGTTATAAAGGTCAGAGCAATGTCACTGCAGCAATAACACTGCAAAATGTGGACAGAGTGTTTGTTACAAAAAAAAAAAAAAACAGCAAAAACCCTGGTGCACACAAAATATCGCACCACCATCAATGTACCACTCTCTATGTACCAAAAGAATATTCTGCAGAAAAAAAAAGAAAAAAAAGGGCTGAATTTCATATTGCCCGAGGTGGTGCGGTACTCCCACCCTGCTTTTATGTACAAAAATGTACACATTCAGGCTAGTGCGTCTTTCTCACTCTCTCCCATTGCACAATATGTAATACATTAAAGTGTACTTGTTATATTTGCTCTAGTTATGTGGATGTATGTAACACGTCTGTACGCATATACTCGTATTTTATGGCAAAGCACATGCAGAAGTCGACTGTTCTTGTCTGCTGCGAGCTTCCAATTGAAAATATGATAAAGAAATGTATAGTACTGAAGTTGCCCTAGGTTAGGGTGGGTATTTCTTCATGCTCTCAACTTCAGTTTCTGTTTGATACTTTTTTTGTGAGTTCCGTTTTTCTGTCTTTTATTAAAATAAATACGAAGTTTTTTTTTATGTGGCGTTTTTTTCTTTGTTGTACAGCATTTCAGTTATGAAATGTGACGAACAAAGACAAATAAACACAAAAATATTGTTAGAATTTTATAATAGCAATGGCTGAAGAGAGTGAGCCGGATATAGGCGAGAGCTGCAATGAGCTATACATAGGGGTTGAGCTTTTTGCCATTAAGGGATGAGCGAGCGGATGCTTTTTCGCCGTATACACTCAAATGTTGCAGGGACTAACGGATGTCGTTATAACGTTGTTTATTTTTGGAATTAGTAAGTAAATGTATAATGATGCCCCAGTTAAAGGTCGATGGCAAAAGTTCAAGGCGTTTTCTTTTCGATGGCGTTGAATTTTATATTCAATATAATATGTACTCTTATTGTGATATTGATGTGTAGTGAATTTTTTAAAGATAGGGTTTGACATTCTTTAAATACAAAGTTATGTATTTTATTAAACAATAATTTTTTAATGTAATAAAATAACTTAACAAACATTTAAATCGCCAAAATGTAGACTACAAAAACCTTAAAAAGAGATTAAATGAAATAAAAATTGCAGAAATTAAGGGGTTTCTAAAAATAATTCGTTTTCAACCCTTAAAGTTACATATTTAGACTTAAAAAATAAAACATCACAACAATATGAATGGATTACGCTTTATATAAACCACAAAACAATTCCCCCTGTAGCAAGATTAAAATCCCATCACAAAACTGAACGCGCATGCGTCCGCACTTCACATGCATCCCTGGTACAAAAGCCACATTTTATTAGTTACTATTTTATGTATCAACGACAGTTGCAACCCCACACAGATGAAACTAGTACATAACCATTCAATTTATTATTGCCATCATTACATTTTGCAACCGCACACACAATTGAGCTTCCCATATCCACCACCGCCCACCACCCAACTCCACATACGATGCACAATATGTTGTGTCTGCGTTATATGATTTCAGCAATTTAGATCATCAGAGTCAAACCAGGCATAGAGTAACTAACATTTATTTGACCGCACATGCAGTACGGCACACAGTCGTTATGTAGTTTGTGTGGTGTAGGAATTTGGTGCTGTTAAATTTGACCTGCACTCAAGGTCGCTTTGGTGTTAACAAGGGACACAATCATGCTACATAGAGTCTGACGAAGAAATCAAGCAGTTTGTATGTGGACGACCATTTTGCGATATATTGAGTGGTTTAGTCAGCACAATTGGCCACTTAGACTTCATGTAGACGACGATAATATGGGCGATTGTGGGAGAGCAACTCAAATGAGTTGTGTATGACGTCAATGGGATGTATTGTTCAGATTGTACAGAAAGGGTAATTGGACCAGACGTAATGATGTATTTTAATCAATGGACTTGTAAAATGATAATAGCTAAGTAGATAGACTGGAATTAACAAAGTGGCTTAGGTTGAATCAATGAACTTCTAAAATGGTAACATGATTACTTTAAAATATTAAGTTGCTCGTAATAGCGAGGCTTCGATTTCACAGAAGCTTAAGTTAAAATTATTTTCAAGAAAAACGTCTAAAGTTATGTAAAGATTTTTTACAGCCCTTCATGTCTCTTCAACAAATACATCTGCACTTCCTCAACCTTCAATCTAAATTTCCCATTAAGTCCCAAGTTACATAAAAACGAAAACACAAATTGCGTTTACCAATTACTTCCTCCCGCAATTGCAATTTCGCACGACATACAGCAGAAAGCGCCAATTTGTCGTCCCCATCACACATTGCAGACATCAACAACTGCGGCACTAATATAACACATCGTTGGTGTAATGTTTTGACTGGGATGTAGTTGTCTAGTGTCGCCCTAATTTTCGTGCCACGAATTATATCAACAAACTAAATAAATGAATGTACACGAGTGACACTATACGGTGAATCATTGATAACACGATGGGAGCGTCGCATGTCGGTGGGGGCTTGTCATCAATAGCATGCGAAGTGGCGTTGTTTTGCATCAGACAAAATGTGGTGAAAAAAATAAAAAAAATAAAGCCACACATTCGTTTTAAGGTGTTTCAAATGATGATAAAATTGCGTGTGTCGAGTTTGCACCAACAAATCGCTTTAATTTTGCATGTCGCTGCTGCTACAGAAAACGCACATAACATATTCAGGACGAATGCGGCAGATCGATATTAGGCGAGACAAGAATTTCGCATATTTTGGTAAAATGGTGAGGGAGAAAAGGGAGCAGCAGCCATAGCCAGTCAACCATAT
Source organism: Sylvicola cinctus (assembly GCA_963854165.1). NCBI lineage: Eukaryota > Metazoa > Arthropoda > Insecta > Diptera > Anisopodidae > Sylvicola > Sylvicola cinctus. The sequence continues at coordinate 10,631,441 of OY974082.1, forward strand.
TACAGCCAGAAGCAGCAGCAAATGACGACGTCGACGTATATAATATTATATTATTGCGAATGTGTGTATGTGCCATATAACGGTATGTATTTTATCCACCCTTCCGGTCGCACCCAAACCACCCTCTATTCTGTCTGATGCCATAACAAAAAATACACAGATGTGGGAACATTTAATGGAATTGAGTCTCATAGGTATAGGTGCTTTGTGTGTGTGTGTGTGTGCGTTTATTGAAATGCGTCGCAATACTAGTCAAAATGGCAAAACTTTTTTGGCAATGCCAAACAGTCCCAAAATGTTGCCAAAATGACAGAAAGAGAGCACGCGCGCCGTCTAAAACGTTCCCCGACCAATTCTGCACGTTAACAGAGAGATGCAGGGCAGTAGCGCGCAGAATTCACGTTTCAAACTTGAAATCGTGCCTGTACCTCATGAATTGGAGTGCGTGCGTTCGTGTGTGTGTGTTTGCGAGTGAATATGCCGCAAAAATGCGCAATGGGAATCAGCCAGACTTGAACGCATAATATTATGTTGTAATAATAATAAAAATAATAATAATAAAATAATGTTTAACTTTTTGGGACGAAGATGTCGAGACACGCAGAGAGGAAAAGCTCAAAAATACACCGACAAAATATACACTGACACGCATACAGTAACAAAAAAAGATGAAGCATCAGGCAGCAGCAGCAGCAACGCTTCACCATATTTTGTGGAATGAGGCCAGACGGATTTATTTTTGGGAGATATTCCTTGTGCGGGGGTTTCTCCGCGCTTGTTTGGCATAATGCCGCCGCACCCCCATCGTCGCTCCCACCACATCAAAATGTACAGTCTAGTTGCCCCTGAATGTAGGCAATTTTTTCATGTGCTTTTTTGGGAGGGATGTCGGGTACTCTATTTGGTGCTTTGCCATAATATTATGTATATCTACTACATCCTTGTGTTTTCCTATATATGTTAACGAATTGTTTATATTGCCCAAAAATTCATCAGGATTGTATTGTGCTGATACGTACGCTTTTACAAACACGTTTATACAATTTCATGAATTATCCTTTCTCTCTCATTCTCAAAGGACGTGTAAAAAACAGTTAGGCATGCACTGTATATTACATTCGCATCCCAAACACAACCCAAATTGAATTTAAACGCACATTTTCGTTGTCGCAGTAAAGGGTTTTCCATCCACCGGACTGGATTGACGGGGGTTGGCAACTTTAATGAACATTTTTTTGAGTGAAAATATTTACGAAATTATAACTGAAGTTGTGTTAAGTAAAATACGAGCGCGCACACCCCAAGGGTGGCATTTAAAAGTCACATTGTTTGGGAGTTTGAAACTTTGTTGAAGGTGAAGCGCTGTCATATTGCTCACTGTGCTTAGGCGTCGAGGCATTCAAATGCGTCTGCTGGTGGTGTCTCATAAAAATAAAGCTTCACACATATAATATAAAATTTATCGATGTCTGCAGTCTGAGCGCGCGAAATGAGTCTGCCCGTGTTGTATTTGGGGGTTGAGTCAATTTTTGGAGGGATATTTCAGGTGGTTTGAATTTAAATACATCACACCACCACCCTGAGGATGAATATATTTATGCGGTGTGTTGGAAAAACATGGCACACGCAAGACTTGTTTGTTTATGTTGCAACATTGGTACGTGAGCGTCGGTTTTTTGGGTAATGTATTTTAAATTGTATAAATGCTGATTGCAGGTAATTCAACCCTGCGATGGAGTGGGGGTGTGAGTGTTGTGATTTAAATTAAAGGCAAGATTATTGTTAGCTGCATGAATAAATGAATGTATTGAAGTGAATTAATTAAATGTTTAATTGTTAAAGGCATTTTTAAAGTTTACTTGAGGAAAAACATATTTTTAGTAGAAAGTGTTTCAAAAAGAACCTGAAGAAAAACCAAAGTGAATTAATTTTAATTGAGAAATACTGAACGGAAATGAATGACAGTGTTTTCAGAAAAAAGAAAATGCAAAAAAAGAGGAATTATTTTCTGAGAATTGTGTGTCAATATTTATATTGACAATACATTTATTGATCGCATATTATTGATGATAATGCAATAAAAGTAGTTTTTGAAAATGAAATGTAATCGATTTTATAATTTAAAAGAAATAGTTGAAACAATATTGCCGTAAAAAAGGATATGCGTAAAAAGGATAATAATTTAAAAATAAATTAATTGTAAATTTTTGATTTCAATAATGACAAAAAGGTAAATACATACATAGCAGAGTTTATATAATTTCGATTAAAGCTAAAAAAAAGGGGTTCTTCATTTTACAAAAACAAGTGAAATCCTTTAAAGCTTTAAATTAGGGATTTAATCAGATTAAAGTGTAATAAAAACACCCCATTAAAAAAATGCATGAAACTAAATGTAAATTTAAGGATATTAAATTAATATTACTGGAAAAAGAATATTAAAGAGATACTTTTTTAAAGAACTGCAATATATTGAATGTACAGCTTAAGATTATGCAGGAACTTAAGCTACCATTACATTAGAATTAGTAGGGTTTCACTGGAATCAAAGACGAAAGACAACTTCTGTGTCAGCCGAAGACACCAACCGGGTTGTAGCGCCACTTATCGTGAAGGACAAAAGCGAAGGACATTCATATTAATTGTAAATGTCTTTCACAGCGTTGCAGTTCTTCATTTATAAATTATAATAATATAAGGGACGAAAAAATAGCTAAGGACATTCATAAAATAAAATTCCGAAGGTCCTTAAAATTGTAATTTAAATTGTTAATGTCTCTGACTAATTACAAACCAAATTTAAGCAAAGGTCAGATAATTTTTAAAGCACGTTAAGTTCAAACCCTTAAAAATAGATTTTTTGAGAAAAATTTAACCTCAAAACTTTAATCTAAGTGTTCTTCAAAGAAGCAACAACAATATTCTAGATAATTTGACCGAAAAAACAAACAAAACAAACAAACAAAGTCAACATTGTGTATCACTGCACACTGAATTAGTTTGAATTGAATCCCATTCAAAACAAGCGCTGTAGTAACCTGCAAACACAGAAACACATTTTCATTAGACTGCGGGAAAGTGCAGCAACACACACAGTGCACTCAGCACATAATATAAAATGCATAGATTAACCGATAAACGATGCCTCCCCAGTCCCCACATTATACTTAAGCACAAAATTATGTAGTTTTAGTATAGAAGTTAGAACAGACCACCGGATGATGTCTGTATTTGTATACATTTCATTTCCATAAAATATTAAACACACAAAGCCACTACTAGCTGGGTTCTATTTATTCTGTTAGAGAACATTAATATGGAAATGAGCTTCGAAATGGCTCAACTTAAAACGTATAGCACCGCGTCGAGACCTAAACTTGCTCATATCAACGCAACAACGACAAACATATTATTCCATACAATCATTATTATATATTAGTTTCAACGATATTATTAGTTTGAGGAAAACTTTTTCCCAGATATTATGCATTTTATCGAATGAAATTGAATCGTGAATGCATCACAGGCCAGCCATTTTCACATGACGTACATTTTATAAAGTTGTTCTATAAGTCCGCGAAGTAAAACACACATTACTGCATTAAAATGCATTACGTGCATCAAACTGCGACTATATAATCCACAACATCAGTGTCGAGCTCTGTTTCTAGGTGTACATTTATCACGAATTTACATAGAAAATACACACTACTGCGATGACTGGGCCGCACATATATGCATTTCCTGTGCACGCCGAACTTTGTTTTCAGTTTCATTTTATGTATATTTTCCTCACGATCCTACACATAATTTATTTAACGTATGTTGGTTTTTACTCATTTATATGGCGCATATATTTCACATAAATAAAACATCGTGTGTACACAAACACAGAATGCATTTTGTACACATGTCCCTTTGGCGCACAAATACTCCGATGTGTGGCTTTTTTATCTAGCCAACTTCATGTCAGAGTTGTTTTTCAATTGCACACAATATGAATGAATGTTAAATGTGAATGCGCTTCACAATATTTTTACTGTTTCTTTTTTCTTTTTTTTGTTCATTATTGTGATGCCGGCAATGCAACCATATTGCATTTATGCATAGGGAAATGAGAATTCATCAACGTTGAAAAATCATCATGACACATTAATGGGAACTGCAGATGGAAAAGTGGATTTATTTGAAGAGGCTGCGGGTGGTGGGGGCAATGAAGGCGGTGACGCCTGCACAATAAATATAATATTGTAGTGGAAGTGAAGTTCATGGGTTCTCGTTTGTGAAAAAAAATTAAAATGAGAAAAAAATGGTGTGTAGTTTTATGTGGAATTGCAGTGCATTTTGTTTGTTAATGTAAACCGCAAAATGTAATGGCAATTTGTAGAAATTGCGGGTTTTCATGGAAGTTGTTTTGTTGAATAAATATTATTGTTAATTTTAGATTTTATTAAATTCTATTGAATTGATTAAGTTTAATTGTTCCGCTTACTTAATTTTTCTGATAAAAGAAAAATAAATATTTAACGCCTGCATTTAGTCTATTGCAGCTTTCATTAAAGCCATTAATTGTTTATAAATTGTTTTAAAGGATTATTGAGACGCCTCAATGCAGCCTATTGCAGTTTTTATTAACGTCCCTTTTTGTTCATTGCCAGACAGAAAGACTGTTGTTATTATATTAATGGAATGTAATAAAAAATTTTCCTTTAAAAATGTTTTGGAAATTAAAAGACAAAACAGATTAACCTTAATTTTAAAATTAAGTTAATGGGGTGTTAAGTTATAAGTTAATACTTCGAAAAATAAAAATTGCTTTGATTTATCATCACCATCTTTACGATCTTCATAAATTTATTTTAAATTAAAGCTCAACCACAGAATAAAAAAAATTAAGAAGCAATATAACACCAAACCGGATCAAATAAATATAACTGGGTCAACCAAATTTGTTCACAATTTCTCACAACAAATACGCCAAGTGTTTATTATTTTCAAAATCATAGAAATTCTGATTTATAAGCGCAAGCATAAATAACTGTTCTTAACATAATATTCATCTAAAACGCACGTGCTTCACAACGCAGCTTCCAAGATTAACGATCGGATTAAAACCATAAATACGACCATTCATGAACACAAGAAGCGCATGCTTTAACACCATTATTGCTGGGGAGTAAATAAAATTTCCGTTATAAACTATAATATCAAATATAATAACAGCACATGTATGAGACAACAGCAACAACTCGTAGCAGAGAGCTGTCATAGAGACGTGTGAGCCTGCTGTACGTAAAGTTTATAAGTCAAGGCCTCCACCATCTCACAACATTAGCATGATAACTTATTGGCAATAACTTTTCCATTTTTATCAAACAACTACTACACATAACCGTATTCAGTTGTTTGATTAAAATTATGCATCGCCTAAAGCTTGGCTGCTGTTGGCCTTTCACTATCACTAACAGAGGAGGTGGTTCGGTCACGATTTGGAAAAAAAAGCGCGCTGCAACCGGTTTATTACCCTGATACAGCGAAATTAATGCAAACGAAACGGTTGAAAACGGAATGAATGCGAGACTGTGAGGTAACAAATTGAATGGCATAAATTATTAGCACGCGGGGAACATAGATTCGAATGTGATAAATATTATAATAATATGGAAGCTCTTGTGTGCTCAAGAATGAGGTTAGAATACGTAATAAGCTTCACAAGAAGAATCTACAATGCATATAATAAGGTAAAAAATTAAGACATTCACGCATGCGCATCGATTTCCCATTACAATATTAATTTCCTATTCCAAGAATGAAATTTCTCTTTATAATTTCCCTCACCAGTCATCGCCCATTAAATACACACGTTTTGTATGAATGCTCCGTGCGACGACTTCACCTACTAATGTGGTGCGGATCCGTATACATAACGGACATAATATGCGCGTCCAAGAATTCATTGCGCATGTGTGCAGTAATATTAAACCGCGGCGCACATAACACTTGGATTATAAAATGCCCAAACGGTGACGTCATCTCGCAGGTAAAAGCGATATACTTAACAGTTTTAATGGATGTGTGTATCTTTTATGACTCCTCAAGAGTAACACAATGTATTATATTGAGAAATTGAACCTCATCAAATGTATTATTTGCGTAATGGGCTGAAATACGATAGCGCGGTTGTGTGCGAGAAAAAACCGCAAAATCGTGGCTTTCTTGAAAATTACAAAATAAAACGCACAAAAATCTCGGCACGAAATGAAAAATGTGTGCATAAAACAGAAAACAGTGAAGAACAAGCGCCCAAAAGGAAAGAAAAAACTGGATTTAGTTGGGCGATTTTTCTCCAGTCCACTCCAAGCCCCAAGGTGGTGTTATTTGCGCAAAAAAAAAATTATTTTGAAGCAACAGAATAAAAACTCGGTGAGAAGAGGAAAAACCGGTTTCATTATAAGTCAATTCTCATTTCGCTTTTAGCCGATGAATTTTTTTTATATAAAATGTTTTAAGTTTTCATTGCGCGACTCTCGTCGCGTTGGTTGTGCGTATTTTAGCTGGACTTTGCAAAATATATCGACTGGACTTTATGCCGGTTAAGTGGCAACCACCACACGCTCATTATCAAGATGATCGCTACTCCCTAAACAGATTGTCGCTAGGTGTCACACAACACCAGCCGGTGTAATATTTTGTGTATGCAAAGACAAACGTGGCTCTCGATTAGAAAATTAAACTGCAAATTCATTTAAATTTATTTATCCTGCAATTGGGAGCACAAACGCACCAAAACACGGACGTAAAAAAAAAAAATCCCGCACCAACAACGGTATATTTGGCGACGAGACATTTTCAATAAATAAATGAAATTAATTTTAAATTCAATCGGAAAAAGCTCACATGTTGAATTAGCAACGTGACTCTTTTGTGGTCGCGCAACCTTAACCATTGGTCAACTGTGGCCAATTGTGTTTGTTGTCTTCGTGTGACGTGCGCGCCTGCCTTATTTGAGCTGCTCTGATTCAGATTCAGTTTCTGTTTTCTGCTCGCTATCGTTTTACAAATTTGTGCACATAATATTAAATGCCGAAGACTTTGAAGCAGGAAGCGAGCGATATTTTTTTGTTGGACACAAGGAAAATAACGCAGGGTACAAAGTCATACTGAAAAAAAATAAAACAAACATAATACATTAAGAAAGTGTGCTGAAAAACAAACACAAACTGAAAACCAAGCACGGAACGAAAGAGTAAATACACACAACATGGTTCCCAGGTACAGCCAGACACCAAAATGTCTGGACGATAGTTGATAAATGATAAGTAATCGGGGCTATGTGCACTTTGTGTGTAATCGGGCAGTCGCATGCACTGCAAATAAAGTCAGCACGAAAGCATTAAATAGAAACGCAAAAACACACGCATTTCCATGGATGACCATGAAATTCCGATCCACTTAAAAATTTGAGGAGCAGCAGAGTATTCTGAAGCGATTGCACGAATTTCAGTTTAATATTTATTATTGTGTGTTTGCTGTGCATTTGTTTACTCGACCGTTGCATTTGGGCTGTAAAATTGTTCGTCTGGACGGACAAAGTTGCAGAGCGTTGTGTAGCGTTCCCAAACCGAATGTGTACACACAATCGTTTATTTGGGCTGGGATATGTACGTTGTTTACATTAGAAACATATTTAAACGTACACATGTCTGGAAATGATATGCGTATGAGTTTTATACTCCTTCCTCCACCCCTCCACCAACTCCTTGTGATGCTCTTGTTGGTCTTTTCGGTCTGGGTTTAAACTGACGAATGAATTGGTGTGGTGTTTTCATACCAAATTGTATAAATGAGCGATTAGGCAGGCACAATTTATTTGAGGCCATAATCATCCAGACAGCATTGCCACTGCAGCAAGCGCAACAAGAAATGTAATATGCGATAAAGATGACGGCCAAGTTGGAGGGCATGCAATGGCTTACACGCGCACGAAACGGAAATTGGAGAACACAAACCAGACGCAATTTGGATGATATTGTGTTTGTGCTTATTACATTTTGTTGTTGTTTTCTGTTTGTTCTTTTTTGGGGGGCTGGGGTGTTGTTCTTCTGATAACAAGAATATTTTCTTATTCTTTACGTTTTTCATTATTGAATAAAATATGCAATTTTGCGACGGTCACTTTATAATAATAATGAAAATTGTGTTCTCTCTCGCACTCCGTTCCTATCTTCATCTCCCATCTTTTCTTTTCTATCACCCTCTCTTTCCTTCCTCGTTATGTAACTTTTAAATACTGAACGAACGCCTAAAGTTATGTAAAAATTTGTTGTTTATTTCAATTTAAACTGACATTTCATTAATCTCTTCAAAAATCATTTCCTTTCATTACATATTTTGCGTTCAATATAATTTTACATTACCGGAAATACTGATTACCCACAAAATACACACGATCCACATCAAATTGCATTAAAAAGTGCATTTGTAATGCACACAAAAATAGCAAAAACTAACAAACCAATTAGTCAAACAATCGCGTGTATGCATCAAGCAAATATATGCTAAAAATATAATGCGGGAAAAAAAGGCAACGTCAATTATTGACAATCAAACCAGCCATCACATCATCTGTAACCATGCCTAAGTAGTCGTCATGAAACAGACGCTCAGTCGTCGTTTGTGCAATCAACCCATAACAACAACAATAATACAAAAAAAAAAAAAAATGCACAACACACAATAAGCATAATTCACAAAGAGGAATTATTAATTGAAATGAATGGACAAAAAACGAAAACAATACACACAATTTCAGTGAGTTGATGAACTTGCGCACAAAAACAATGCCGCCGCGCGCAACCGCATAATACACTCCTCTCTATGCGAAATATCCACAGAAGCAACACAGCCGGCACCGATCATGGCATGGTAGCAAAGTCAAACATCATCATAGATGCTAACTAACATGGCATAATCATAAATTGGAAATCATTTGAGCTGATCAGCTAGCAATTAAGGAAGCGCGGAGGATGGAGACGTTTAAAGTGCTCTTTTTCATTTCAGTTTTTGCGCGCGAATATTTGTTTTGGCAACAATGAAGTTCATTGAGTTTGCATTTGTTTGGGTTTTGAATTTTTCTGAATGCATGGTGGGCCATTGAATTATATTTCAAGGTCAGATTTTTCAAGCAGATTTATTTTTGAATGGTTTACAGGAATTTATTTTTAAGTAACCTTTTTGATAAAATTCAAGGTCAAGGTGAATTTATTTTTTACTTAATATAATACTAAATTATTACTACAATTTTTATTTAACTGACTTAAGCCCATTTCTTAAATTTAATGCAATTTAATGAAAAAAATCCCTTTTAAAATAATAGTTAAAGAAGAAATTTTTTTTTATAAAATTCAAGGTCAACTTATTTATACAAAAAAATTGTATTTTTATGTATTGTGTCGTGCTCCCACTGAAAGTTGAATCGCAAACAAAAATTCTGAGAATAGGACTAAAAATAGAAAATTATTTAAAAGAATAACATTTAAAACCTCCCGCATAATTCCCACAAGGCACAAATGGACATTAAATTAAATTTGACATGACACCATTTTTGACAGCAATTAATATGCCGCATTTCAGTACAACATTGACAGATGCCATCTGCACATCTGCCAACAAATGTCCCGCAGCTATTCCATGATTTCATAATTATTTACGTTAACTGTATTTGACCTCAATGCAAATATACGAAAAACTACGTGTTCAATTTTGTCGCCAAAAAATTATTTCATAATCATTTTTGACACATTTTCAGAGTCCGGACGACTCAAAATGTATTTCCTTCTGGCCAAAAAGTTTAAGAACATGAATGAAAAAAGAAATTGAACATTATCCATATTTATCAGCTGCCGTTTCAATTTTTGGCAAGGATGGATGCAAAAAAATACGTAAACAAAAAAAAAACATTTTTTTGAAGGTCACCCATTACGTCATCGAACTGTCAATTACACGTTTTGCTTGTACATGTGAAAAGAAAATGAAATTAATTTGACCGAAATCGAAACAAGTGATCGACGAACTGAAGACGAAATAACCATAAAAACGCAATGGTGGTTTTAAATGCGATTGGGCGATAAACACAGGCTAGCCAGAGCGCAATTTAATGTAAATAAAATTAAAACTACAGCAAGACGAATGTTGCGAGGGACGTGTGGAGGATGATGGTACATACGTGCATCTTGCAAATGTCAGTGCGTGCAAATGTTAAACACACAACGTTTTAATTAATGCAAATAAACAAATGCGCGCAATGTAAAAGACCTAAAGCCGCGCGCCAATCGAAGAGGAAGAATTGGCATTTGAACGAAAATAAACGTTCATACTGTGTGTGTGCTGCTGTTAGCAAAAGCGAGCTTGTGAATAAGTCAAGATCAATGCACTCGCTGTCTGTCAAGATCGACGTCCCTGATTTTTCACTGCTGCTGCTGCTATTGCTGTGCTTTTGTTCTGCTTTCATTTGAACTATTTTGTTCACATTTCGTTTCAGGCCCGCAACTTCATTAGACTAAACATGCAAAATGCGAGTGCGAGAAGTCACAGAGCACACAATACAAGATGGGGAACACAACACACAAGGACACAAATGCCAATATTTCGCCAATTTACTTTAGCCGCATTTCTCGCCACTACCCCCCCCCCCCTTTTGGAATGTGGCGGTGTAAATTTAAAATATCGATGTGAGAGCTGTCAAAATGTAAACGCCAAAATGTGCGGTTATATTTAAGTCTACAACGCAAGTTATTTTTAGTGCTATGTCATTTAACTTAAAAACCGATTCAGCGAAAAAATACTCAAAACCAAAAACAATTAAATAAAACAAAAACAGTCGAACAAAGCTGAATTACTGATGAATCTATATTTATTGAACGCGTGGCGTGAGCATTTCGCGCGCACACAAAAAAAATGCATCAATTTAACGCAATTTGGCGAGTCTCTGAAGTCACATGAAAAATTGAATAAATATTGTGTTTGGCAAAATACAAAAAAAATTAAAGGCGCGTGCAACGAATATATCGCTAATGGGGCCAAAATGCGTCAAAACTTACATAAACAACTGGCAGGTATGAAGAACAACAGGTTGAGTCGACGGAGGAGATCCGGTAAAAATATTTCCATTCAAACATAAAGAAAAACACAACACCATTTTCAGAACAATATTATCATTTGCAGTGAAAAATGCGTGGGAAATGCGACATCGGAAACACACCAACCGTGCGATCCTGCAGCATAACCCTCCCACCTACCCACTTCTACGATCACGTACCTCTAATATAATAGCATAGCTCACAGCGTGTCCATGTATTTTTATCTCGCCGCAACAATCACACGCGGCAAAAAGGGGGTACAAAATTGCGAAATAAAAAAAATTCAAAAACAACTAACAGCCGATCCCCCTGTAGATGGCGCGCATCAATAAAAAACACTGATGTAGTTGTTCTGCGATGAGCCACCTTGTAGCTAGCTAGAGTATTGCACACACGTCTTTATATTGTGGTATTAATTTAATACTCGCTTTGCTTTCATCTGAAGAATTTCAAGCAGGCGCAAATCAAGACGTGATTGCGTTTCTAAATGCAAAAAATACACTGCACAAACACACAGACGGACACACCGCAGCCAGATAAGCTCTATGAAGTCGCGCGTCTTACGTACATTATGCGCGCATGCGTTTTTTGTTCTCTTCACATTGGTTGGCGTTTTTTTTTTTTTGTTCGTTTTGTTCTGAGTTGCAAGTTGCAATATGAAACGAGTACAGAATATGCAGTGAGTGGTGCTTGTATAGGCTAGAAACGAAAACCCACATATTTTATGTTATGCTTGACTTTGAATTTAATGCCAGCGCACATTCGAGATCATCTACGTGAGATATGACGACTTATTCAAAGACTTTGCTGCAATATTTCTTTAGAATGTGATGCTTGGGCTTTTTTCTGTATAGACAAACGTGCAGCACATTCACTTGCTGTATAGTTGTTTTTTTGTTGTTGTATTAAACAAGTGCCGCATTCTTGAGATGGATGCAGACTTAATTAAGTGAGAGTGATTGAACATAATTAGTGTGAGGCTTTACAAAGTCGGTGTTCTATGTAAGCTTTCTAATGATGAATTGTGAACATTTTTCTTTATTCTACTGTATTTTATTCATTGAGGAAATTGGTAACGGAAAGGATGGCAAAAGAAAATTTGCATAAAATTCAATAACGTAATAGTGAGTCGCATTTGAAAAAAATTGAGGTTATGTTTTAATTTTATGTAATCACGTTTTTGGCAAATGGAATTTATGACCAAACTCTCACTTTCAAATGAAATATTCAAACTATTTTTGTTCCTCATTTCGGTTATTCGAATGCTTAATTAATTTAAATTTTTTTTTTGTTTCAGACAAATTTACAATGAATATTGAAACTATTAAAATACATTCTAACACTGCAAGTCAGCATTAATTAATTAATTGTGATAAAAATGAAATGCCACACAGACTGCGCATCAAAAATCATGTCCATATTAGACACACTTATTTAAACATAATAAATTGAAAATAAACAGACAATTTGATCCACATCACAAACTTTCATTGTGGTAATTTCGATCCAATTTTCAATCAATATTGTTCCGATAAACGATTATGATCATGCATTTAAGCAAAGCAGCAACATACCAATTCAACACTGCCCCATTAAAACGTAATCGAATTTATTAAACCGTATACTCCACTGTATTCATCATTAAGGTGGTTCCGCTCAATGCAGAAACATGGAAAAATTCGTCGACATTTTTGGCAACTTTCTAATTTCTCTAATTTAATGCATATACGTTGTTGTGGCTGAAGCAAGTAGCGCTTCTCTCTATTTCGGCGGCTGACTTCCAATTTGGCATAGTAAAAGTGATTGAAAAAAAACTCGTTAAATAATCAGCGTGTGCTTATGTTTCTGGTGGAGTGGATAGAAATTGAAAGTTAATAGTTACTTTGTGTTTTTAAATAAACGTTGAAACAGCAGGGAAACACAGACAATAGTGCATGATGATGAGTGCAGGGTGCCTTCAATGAATGCATTTATTAATCTTTGGAAAATAACAAAATTAATCAACATCGTTCATTATTCATAATTCATTAATATGGGTTTGAAATCTTTGGTCACAAAAATTTTTAGGGTTAGAAAATTTAGGGAAATTCCTGATTAAGATAATATGAGAAATTTATGTAAGAAGTTCGATTAAATGTGTTTTTTAATCCCGAAAAATTTAATTTCAATGTAAGTTTGAATTATGTGCTGCGAATCGAAATATCTACAAATTTTTAACCACGAAATAATTGTAGACAAAATTTTATGCCACTGTTTTTGACCCTTGTTTTTATGCATAAACGTTGACAAATTGAATATTCTGGTTATGGAAATATTTTTCACTACTCTTTAATAATCTCTAGTAAGTAGGTTGTTGAAATAAAAGGTTACAAAATATTGATTTTATAAGCTCTATGTTTCACAGGAAGCTTTCAAAAATTTCCGTGGACAAAAATCGGTGGAGTAATTTTTTTGTCCACGATTTTATTTCCACGGTCGATTTTTTTTTGGCTACATTTAGCATTTGAAGATTTAAAAATAATTAAGAAGAATTTTTACCCTAATTTCACTTTCATAATTTAGCCATCTCAAAATCCATCAAAAATCTATTCCATTTGCAGATGAAAGAGTTGCTTGTAAAAATAAAAACATTGCACAAACTTATAATGACTCACAGATGCTGCACAAAACACACAAACATCACAAAAGCAATAAAATGACTCCTGCGAATAAGAATTCCATCAATTTAATATGCCAAACAACGAAAGAGACAACAAAAACTGAACTAATTATGGAAATAAGAACGCGGTTATGCGACATTGTGCGACACACACGCATGCCTCATCCGCTCCATGCCACACTGCACATTCAGTGGTGCACTGGGGCTGGTTAAAAATATATATTGCGGCACATAAAGAATGACAAAACTTAACATCACACATCAGCAAGGAGCTGCGCGCGGGACTACCTCAACGCCGAATATGTTATAAATATTTTTTGGTACAGCACCACTCAATATGCATGTGCCATTGCTTTGTGTGTCATTTATAATTAATGAAAGTACATAAACGAAGTACATATGGGCTCATATTTATCAGCACTTGCTGTTTCATTGTACATCCAATGTGGGACGCCGCACATAAAGATGCGGCTGCACCATCTTCGACCCATCATCCCGTACGTGCGCCCCTCGAGACGATGCGGTGCATCATGCATGCAAACGGCACACATGGAGTGGAAAATTCCGATGCATTTTCGTCTTGAATTACACGCGCCAAAGTTTTATTGAAAAAAAAAAATTAATTAAAAATTCTGCACTGGCGTGGCGCAACGGCAGGAACATTTGAAGCGCAGTCTAAAGATAGCTCCACTTTATTAATGTGGATGATGATGATGATGATGATATAAGAAAAATGAAGAAAAGAAAATTATGGAAAATATAGGAAACGTTTTATGATCTGGAAAACGGATGTGAGGCACATTTTAACTAGATCATTGAAAACGCAAGTACGCGAACATTTTCGCTGAAAGAACTCGTACGTGGGGAGCTAAATTATTTTCAATGTGTGGTAAGTGTGGACTGGAGGAGTAAGTATCGCAATATTAATCTGAAGTGGCCGTTTTATAGCTTTTATTGCACATCGTAATGCTTATGGCAAATAAATAACAACATGTTGCCATCCCGAGATCGATCTTTTATTTACGATCGTCCCTGCGATCTCATCATTTTCATGACCAACTTTAAGCCAGATCTTTGATAAACCCAGAAGAGCAATTGATTCAATGTCCACTTTCCATTGCTGCACCCTCACAATGTTGGCGTGTATCCACTTGATCACAACGATCACGCCGTGGTGATCAATTCTTATCACATCACTGTAACAACACATTGTTCGACCACATCTAAAACTCGAATTCATCTTTCTAACGAGCTAAATGCGATGAGCCTCACACACGTCAGAAATTGCTGTGGCTAGCTCTGCAAGAATTTGTACAACGCAACCAGCGAAAATTATATGGTGTACGCGAAGTGCAATTTTTATTTTTATTTTGCTATGTCGATTTTGTGTTTTAAAAACGTACCGAGAAGGGAAGAAACACACAAGGCAAAAATGTACGACGCAGCTAATTCAAGTGCATTGAACTGAAATGTATACCGAGAACGAGGTATTTGTGTGTAATAATTGGAATGATGATGTATGTAGATGTTGCGGCGTACACAGCGAAGGACATGAGCTATTATTATATTTACTTAATACCATTAAACGCCAACAACAATCTTATCACTGTTTTGTTGTTTAATGCGTTTGCTTTATGGGTGACCGTGTGCGACGCGAAGGCGACGCGATGTGTTATCATGTCAAATATTGACAGGACGTAAACACAAATTTTATATTAATGTATTGCGGTCATGTTGTCTTAAGTATTAATATGGCGTGAGTTGTTTCGATTGATTCAGGTTTTTAATTATTATAAAAGGCGTTGACAAGATTCAGGCGTTTTTTAACAAATTAAATATGAGGACACATTTATCACATATTTACGGGAGGAATTGACACTTTAAGGCAACAGAAATATTGATCTATTTCTCCCTTTGTTTTTAAATTTAAAAAAATCTTAAATTTCTTCAAACTCTTGCAACTCCTTGACATTTATTGCATTTTAAGTTTTCGCCTTTGACTTTTTCCAACATGATTCCATTATCTAGCTTAAAAAGTTTCAATGTTCCATCCCCCACCCTTTATACTAAAAAACCCCACCGCAACGTAATAACACAAAACACTTTTGCGCCTTTAAACAAAAAGTGGAGAAAAATATAAAAAAAGGAATTCACATAAATACTTAATCTAATTAAATGTAGTGTGTCTCGCGACGCTCTTACACCGTGTTGAAATATATATTGAGTACTTATGCAGCACTCCCGCGATACCGGAAGCGGAACATAAGCAGCCACCAACACACAAAAAGGCATAAACCCAGCAAAAAAAAAGAAAAAAAGATTGTGTTCACGCAGATGTGAAAGACAAAAACCCCATAACCAAATACCCTTGGCTCGTCGATTTTAATCGCCTTAAAGGTAACACAAAACGCATTGCGCTTCACCACATTAAAATACAACGCGCGAATATATAGAGTGCACGGATAAAAAAATAAAAAATGAAGACGAAAAAGTTTAAATGCCACACATGTGCTGGTGGAAAATGTGCTGGCTGCAAAACAAAAAAAACAAAAAAGGGAAATGCTAAAAATAAGGACAATGACCTGCCCCAACATTTTCCCGATTATTCCTGCAGTGTTTGGGTGTGCATAACTGCAGCAGCATTATAATGCACCACATAAGCATAAGTACGTAATACTCGTGTATGCAGCGTACTTGAAGGGTTGTGCTGTGTGCATCATAAACCTTGTGCATTGTGCTGCACTTATCGTGGGAACCACACATGTATGAAGTAAGTATATCTGCTTGCAGTGGGAGCAACGCGCAAGGAGGAGAAAGCGCATTGAAATTGTAATGCAATTATATTGGCAATGCCAGCCACCAGGATGGACGCGTATTTATGCGAAGATGTTGCAGCGATCGTTCAATGTGATTGATTGCTATGCGGGTGGTGGATGTGCCCGGTAAGTTTTATTGCTTATGCAATTAGAATTTATATTTCTTAGTAGAACCTTTTCTGGGTTTTGGAGTTCTTTTTGCAATGAAATGGGAGTTCCGAAAAATTTAAAAGTTGTTGTGAATTTATGGAATTAAGAATTTTTAATGGGAGAATATAAAATTTAATAGAAAAATATTATTCAGCATAAATGATCATGGGTTGTTGAGATTGTTGTTGATTCCCAACAAACCCTAAATTATAATTAAAATTGCACATAACTTCAGGCGTATTTTTACACGTTTCAACTGTTTTGCATAAATTAAGGAGCTTCTTATTAAATACAGTTTTAATTTAAATTAAACTTGGTTATAAAGCCTTTAAAAAAATTCGTATTGTCAGCAGTGGCGTGTACTTCCAATATTTTAGCCCAAATAAAAATGGATAGGCTAGGGCTTTATTCCAAAAAACACCAGTCCCAATTTAAACAAACAAAAACAAAACCAATCTTAAAAACCAAACAACATCACAAAATCATGCCACAAAAATACAGCAACCATCGTCAAGTGTCGTCCCTTCCACTCCTTGACGACGCTGTGAACAGCCACCAGACGATATCCAGACCTATCCCACGCAAAACCATATTGTCAGTCATTTAAAACAAACAACACGAACGCATAAGTACAACGGAATTGAAACATCAACGGGAGAAGCCAGAACACAATACACACAGTTCTGAGAAAAAGCGAAATCCAAACGGTACAGTAAAACCCCAGCCCAATGCACATAAAAGATATCATAGCAATAAAAACCCGCCGCCATCCAACCAGCTGAGGCACATGGAGGATAAACATTTTGAAAAAAAAAAAAATGCAATTAAACTTGATGTTCAACCATGTTGGATGAAAGTTATTATTTTGGTTACCAATTAGCGTTAAAAAATATCAACGCAGACCCCAGACAACAAGGAACAACCGCCAGTTTATTTAACTGTTAATTTCGAAATGTTTTTATTTAACAAGTTTTTTTTAAATCAACATTAAAAAGTTGTAAAATTTAGTGGAATCAATTATTGTTTTATTCCTTTACTAATTTTTTTTTATCTACAGCTTTTAAAACTGTAATATTCTGTAGTGCAGTGCAGTGCAGTGCAGTAGTTATTCTGACCAGTGGCGTCACATCCGCATATTCACTCCAACATCACCCACATTGCGGGGGGCACCGGCTAATCATTATTATGGGACATTTTATTTTTTTCCTCATTCAAACACGTTTCACCCATTGAAATATTTTGCTGCAACATGCAATTGGTGCAC
Source organism: Sylvicola cinctus (assembly GCA_963854165.1). Taxonomy (NCBI): domain Eukaryota; kingdom Metazoa; phylum Arthropoda; class Insecta; order Diptera; family Anisopodidae; genus Sylvicola; species Sylvicola cinctus. The sequence continues at coordinate 10,649,468 of OY974082.1, forward strand.
ACAGAAAATATGCAGACATGATACATATAATCTTGCTGGCAGCAAAAAAAAAGAGGAAGATCAGCGTATAGAAAAACGAATTGAATGCAGCATGAAAGTGCAATGTGCATACATTTGCAAAACACAAACATAACATGTACAAAAGTAGCGATGAAAAGAATATAAAATTTATATAAGCTCTTAAAATGCATAATAACGCATACACTGTGTGTGTGTGTGTGTGTGAGTATTTAGGCTGATGTATTGCATGTATGGCAGTGAGGCCTCACTGAACTTCTTTCATTATTGCAATTGAAGAGCAACGGCAAAGAGCGTATGCTAAATTAAAAACAAACAGTGGCGTGCATTGTTGCCGGTGCTGCATATATGCAACAACAAAAGGCGTCGCAATGACAATAATAAATCAATATACGTGCATACACAAATATGAATTCTACAGAAATGCCAGTACAGAATGCACTCGACATGCATGCAGCAAAGTTCTGCCACAGTTTTGCAGTTTAAATGCATTTTTGTGTGTGTGTTTGTGATTGTGTTTTTTATTTCCAACAATATTTGTCTTCTTCTTTTTATTCATGAAATCCATGCACACATTTTTATTTCAGATTTTTTTTGCACCAAAGTATGAATGTTTTAAAAATGCATTTTTTTTTTGCAACGCTTAACGTGCATATTGATATGCATGTGCTAAATAAATGCAATGGCCTTTTCAATTGCATTTTTTTTTTCGTTTCGTTGCTGGTTTTTATTTTCACTCGATGCCTGGCAACATAATATTATAAACGCGCGTCGTTGGAACGAATGTGCGCGCACTCCCAATTGACAGAGGTCATGGCTATAATGCTGCACATTCACACATGCATTGGTGGAGTGCATGAAAATGTGCAATGCAATAATTATTTTAAGTGTATGTTTTATAGATTCGGCATGTAACAAAAAAAAAAGCGTTTAAAAAAATGCGTTGTTTCATTTATTTTAATTGTTTTGTCACGATTTTGAGGAGCCTTTAGTGCACTGTACTAATGACCGTGGAACGAATGTGCATTAAAAGTTAAAACACGAATGGTTTTGATGATAGTTTATATTACGAGTTGTCACAAAGCAGTGGCGTAGTTGATAAAAATTACACAATTAAAATGCTTATCAGTTTAAAAGGTAAACAAAACTATAAAAGCCGGTTGCAAACTGTATTATGTAAAAAAAATCCTACTTAATTTTACATTTTCGTTTTGATATTAAAAAATTATAGCATTAAATTTAATCCCTGGAAAAATGGGGTATAAAAATTTAAACCGCTTAAAATTTTTGAGGTCATTAAAAAGACTAACTTAATGAATGTTATTGAAAACAATGCAATAAATAAATTCCATCTTTATAATGTGTTAATAAAACCAAACTTTATTAAATAACAGAAATAACGGAGAAAAAAAATTGCAGCTACAAACAAAACAGGTCAGCGACATTTCGCCAACTGCAGATAACAAACACCACACACTGTGCACACATAGAGCAATTGGAATGCCACAATCAAATGCCATGATCACACAGAATTGCATTAAAAAAGTGTACGCCAACGTAATCTCAAAACAGATATTATGGCGCAAGTTTAATCGAATATATCCGCAAGCATACATAAGGATTATGAAAACGAGATAATGCCAGTTGTAATGTATAATTTTTCAGTGGTGTGTACGCACGGTATTCGCGTCGCGACTCATCGTCTTCTCCTTGACTTCATTTCAGTAAATGCGTTTCCACTGCGTGAAATTGCACGCGTCTTATCAGGGGAACGTACACACACTTTATGTCTGATAAAAAATGCAAAAAAAAACAACAAATTGTCACACCAACAGGAGGCGCTTTAACTCAGTTGTAGGAATGCAGGTGCATGCGCGAGGTGTGTGGAAGCGCTTAATTAAAGTAAACAGAGCGCACTTTCGTAATCAGTCGTAAGATTGTGAGAGGTGCGCGAGGTTGAATAAATAACGAATAACATGTGCATTTTGATAAAATTATTATTAATGCACTTTTGTCGTTTTTTTTATTATTTACAGTTGAAGATAAAAATGAGTGACTGATTGCAGGCACGTTAAGCAAGAACTATGTAGGTTGCAAGTTTTGTGCTTAAGGCAATTTTAAATTGCATTTCAGAATTATGGCGACGACTGGAGTCCCTAAAGTTTCGTTGGAACTGTCATTGCTGTCAAATTGCGGCCCAAAGAAGTATTTATTTAGTACGTAAAAAAGCGCTACAAGCGCTGCAATTATAGTTTTTACCACTAAATTGTTGCAAATTAACACATATCACATTTGACCTTGAAATTAAAACTATTTTATGTGGCTTAAAAATGAAAAAAAACTGTAAATAAACAGTTCTCTGTCGAACATGTCCTTGAATATTTTTATTATCAAATTAAAAAAATCTCAAGTCTCATTTTCAAGGTCAAAATTGATCCATTTCATGACCTTCTTTTCTTTGTAGGAAAAAAAACACCTCCCATCGCAATCAATCACAAACACTACTCTCCACCTGCATTTAAATGCTGCAGCAATGACATTTACAACAATGATTAATGTTGCACAAGTGCAAATCCCATCTGTTCTAATTATAATTATCTCACTGGCAGACGCAAAGCGAACACACGTCCACCATACAACATCGACCACATCATCAGCAAAGAATTCGATTAATTAAATGCGGGAATCACCTGCACAAATGCTGCTTATTTCGCACCTACTCGTTACATATAGTTACAGTAATTGCAACACACTGGCTAGTTACTCCCAATGAAACACCATTGCAGCACTGAGCACGCCCCAAGTGCCATTTATTATTATCATGGTGCGACCACAATGATCCGCCGTTATTATAGTGGTACTAACGAACGCGATCTCACTTTTGTGATGGCCATTAATTCGGCCCATTTGCGCATAATCCAAGTGCGGGCATTATGCATCATTCGATTAGAATTAATGTGCTTCAGCTTTCAATTTTTAATTGTATGTATCAGTTCACACTTCACAGTTTATGGAGACGCAAGGTGCGTGAGCGACATATTTAAAAAATTTAATGTAAACATGTGGGTGGCATGTGGTTGGAAATTGTGGTTTTGCAGAATTAAACTGTTACATTTAAACTGTTGATGGTGGTTCATGAAATTGAGATCGTATTTTGTAATTTGTTGGAAATATTCCGTAATAAATAATGATATTTAAAAATTGTTCGTGATGCATTTAATTTTAATAAATTGTTTAATAATGTTATTCAACATTTCTATAATACAAAATTTAATTTTTAATTTTTAAATTATCTATTAAATATCCCCATATTCAAGGACATAATTTAAATGTACAAATAAGACTTCCCGGTTATTTTTAACAACCAAATTATTAAGGTAGCGTGGGGCATAATGATACGATTGTTACATTTTCTAAACTAAAATCTACAGTAATAATAATGTCAGCGCTAGAGGTTACAATTTTTTTAAGACAAAGCTTATATTTTTAAAGTCATAAAGTATAAAAGCATTCAATAAATTTCAAGATAAATAATAGTTTTTTAATTTTTAAATATTGTGAGCTTTGAAAATGTTGACGTTAACATAAATTTTATGTTGTAAAACGAAGAAATCGGTAATGAATCAGCTGAATTTTAACTTTAAATCCTTATAAAAAGGACCTAAATGAAAAAAATAATGCAAATTGGATAGGAAGCAATCTAAAAAAATTTAAAAAATATATAAATTGTAAAAGACTCAGTAAATTTAAACACAAAATGAATCCAAAATAAGAAAACAAACTTGATCCTGGTTTGTGATGATCTGTAGAGATTGTTTAATAACTGAATTATGTTTTAGAGATTGTTTAATAACTGAATTATGTTTTAGAGATTGTTTAATAACTGAATTATGTTTTAGATTGTCTCAGATGTTTGCACAGTCTACAATCTACTTCGAAAGTATTTAAAGTTGAGTACATTTATGTTCCCAAAATGCATTATAATGCCGTTCCTTTTGGTATAAAGTTATAAAAAAAGATATTTTTTAAAACATATTTATTAACATTTTCAATAAGTGCATAAAAAACCTATTTTATTGATTTATTAAATTTATTTTTATTACTAAAATAATTATTTTTCGAAAAGGACTTTGACCTAATTAAATACAATCGAAAACACTTTTAATGTAACATTATGCCCCACGCTACCCTAAATCCATTAAATTTACAGTTGTGAGGGCACATCCATTATTTTCAACAACTAAACAAATTACATAACGGAACTTTCAGAATTATGCACCTGAAAATATGGGTAATGGATAATTAAATTAAATTAGGTTTAAACAAAGCTCTTACACTAGAACAATAAATACATATATTTCGTTTAAGAGTTAGAAGTCTTTTTCAATTATTACTTATAACTGCAAAATACCGAACAAACACAAAATTAAGTACAAAAACGTTCACAACATACACATTACACATAACAGTTTAATTACCCGATGCACATTGCAATAAATTGATCGATTGCAGTCAAAGTTCGCAAATTGGCATTAAATAACGTCATTGAAGCTCAACAATAACTCGCAACAACAACTTGCACTGTATAAGTAATATGCTTTGTCCTTGACTATAACGATACACAAAACGAAATTACACATATTCAGTTACACAAAATTGCTGTATGACTGCTGCTGCTGTTGCTGCTTAACGATTTTTGTCGCTGCAAAACGTGTCTGTGAATAATTTGCACATGCGCGCGTGTATATTTGCAGTGATGCTTTCAACAATCAAGATGTGCTCATGTTATTTTGTATAAAGTCGCGCACAGCGAGAATTTCAATTGCACGCGACTTTTGCTGTGTATTTTTTGTGTGTCTAAGATTAAATTTGTGAATAAGTAAACGTTAGTGGGATGTGTTTAGTCTGGTCAAAGTCACATCATCTGAATGGAATTCTTCGAAAGCATATGGTGTGTGTTGAAGGCCTTTCGGGGTTTAGGCTCTAAGTGCATGCGCGTTCAACTTTGTGCAGCTTTAATTTAAAATGAAATTATTTTTAAGTTCGTGGTATTTTTTTAAAAGTACAAACATTTTTATTAAAAATACTTATACTGTGAAAACGGAAACATTAAATTTTATGAATAGTTTTCAGAATTCAAATAACTAGTAGAACCTATCATTAAAACCACATTATGCCTACTTCCTTCAGGCTAAAAACTAATCCATTCAATTCCCAGTAAATTCAAGAACCTCACCACCAATCGTTTCACTGGAACATACAGATGTCAGAAGCATTTGGCTTTTACCAAGAAATATTATATTCTGCACATAAAAACGATGGTTAAAATTAAATCCCTTTGAAAATCTTTGCGTGAAATTAAATAAAGAAGCACAAATATTACAAACACACTCGTATTCCATTCGAAAGAGTGTGAAATGGAGGGCGCATAAATTATATGCGAGCAAAAGATCGAAGATCAAACAGAGACAAAAGCGCCCATAGCGTTTGCATGAAAATTATATTAAAACGCCACACAATGCAGTAAAACCGGGAGACAACAAGGCGTGCTCTTGTGCTAAACCGCGACATCGCGCAAGGAGACAGAAAAATGTGCGGCAGTGTAGTGCAGGGCGCGCGAAAAACACACATTTTACTTTACCATTCGTCTCAACCATGCGCAGTCAAAGTATTAAAATGTGCACTATTTTAAGACGGCATATAAGATGCAAATTGTGTTGGTTCTAGAACACAACAACAAACAACAGAATCAACCAACAGAGGCAGGCAGCACACAGTGTTTTGAAATGGTGTTTCGCTTAGAATATTTGTGTTGCAGCGCAGCGCAGCAAAGTGCAAACTCGCATTTGAAAGATGCCCGAGTCAAATCGTTAAAAAATATTTAATTCGTGGCACTGTGACGATTAAACACGATGCAATTGGGTTTATTTGTTTGTGTGGTGTGTTAGTTAGTTATAGATTTCCTTTGCTGATAAATGTAAAGAAAAAACAGTCACACCAACAACTATAATAGTTGTAAGAAATGTTTGAATGTTTTGTTAGATGTGCCATTGACAGCTGCATTTTGTTTATTTATTCACGTGCTGTTTAGCTTCAGGCATGATGTTCAATGCTCAAATAGTGTTGCTCCGGATGGTTTTGTTTAAATATGTGCGGGGTAAATGCATTAGAGGCGGCGGCACAATATGACAGTTTGACGCTTCTGAAAAGAAGCTTGATTGACACAGACATACAATTTGGAATATTATCTGACTGATACAAAATAAGAAGCTGCACATAACACTGGGAAAATGTGACTTTGAAGGCATTTGTTGAGACAAATGGTTGACCTTGAAGCAAATCTGAATAGATATTGATCTTGACATCAGTAAAAATCAATTTAAAGCAATAAATCTGTCAATTTATATAACATTTTAAATAAAACAAATATTAATTAAGACAAAATTTTTTGTTCGTCATTTTTAAACAGGATTTTCACTGAAAGAAAAATTATCCAAATTTATTCAAACAATTAAACTTAAGTCATTGACATGTTTATTGTTTATCTACCAATTAACTAAATGATATTTTGTCGACCAAATGTTAATATAAAGTCATAAAAATTACATGAATGATTCATTCACGCACCACAAAAATATTATGCCACATCAATTCGCCTTCATACAACAGTAAAAGTCAACAACCTGTCATAATCTTTTGCAATACCACATTTATAATAAGACAGAACGACAGTTCATAAATTATGCCATAACCACAGGACAGAGCAGCCCACCCACAGTCCCCCTAACTACTCGTATATATAATCAACTTTAGAAAATATCCATCAACATTAGAAGTCTTCTGGGCGTTATGCCAATTGGGGTTGCCCGATATAACAATACAATCGTGCCATAGTATACGCAACACAGCAAAATAGTCACCATCCATTTTCCACCCAACGGTATAAGTTATAACTATACAGGCTCTAAATAAGTTAAAACATTGGCCGCATAAAAACTCATTAATTACTAAAAACACGCGCCAAGTTCAAGCAACTAAAAAAGTTCCCCATACACATACTTTTGTACATAGTCGGGGCGCAAATATATTATACAGCCTGGTTAGCCAAAGCACAATTGCACATACACCACCGACCCACAGACTTTTATTTGCTTATACTATTACACTCCTGGCTTATGCATCACAAAATCGATTTAGCTTTGCACTGTAAAGCATTGAAACAAAATTCTGGTAGATCGTCGTTATTCGGAATGGCTAACGGGGGATTGTTGTGTGTCCATCACTGTTGTCGCAAAGGGGTGGGGGAGAATTTTAATTCACTAAATATATAACGGCTGTAATAAATTATTTATTGGTGGGAAACCAAAGTTTTAAAACTGTTTTGGAAGTGAAGGCTGATGAATATTACATATTTTGGACTTTGTAATTACTTTTAAATTCCGACTTTAATATTTCCGTTAGAACTATTTTTAACATTTTAAAAAGGATTTTAGGGCATTTTCCATTACATATTAATTGTATAATAAAATATGAACACTATGAGTCGATCACGAGCATTGCAACAATAACTCGCAATACAAAATGGCGGCATGCAGAGCGCCCAGTAACTAAGTTGTAGTTAAACGGTAAATAAAGGCTAATTAAAATTCATTCGTTTTGGAATGTTATCACTATAACTGTGTCAAAAAATTACACTTAACTATTAAATCTTTATAATAAACAGGTGCTCTACCCTCGACCATTTTCTGATCATACACTGCAAATTTGAATTTATGTTGGTTAATCTAATACGCCATGATTACATTAACTAAATTAAGGGAAATAATGGTAATTGTGTTACACAACAACTTTGGGATAAGTTTTAAAGTCAGTTTTACTAATATCACGATTTTGGTGTATTAAATACTTAACATTGAACATAACCCCACTTTTGAAAACATTGTGTTATTTGGATAAACCGATAAAATATTAAATATTTTGAAAAGTCTCGAGTTATATTGTAAACGATTGTAAACATAATGCAGCTCTTGGTTTTAATTTTTAACATTTTGCGGCATGGTGTATCACGTTTAATGCTAACGAAATTAAAAATGGCGGTTACATTTTGGTTAGTTACGTTGACTAATATGAATTGGTGTATGTACTGCTTTGTGTATTGTACGGTTTGTACTTTAATTATAAATATTAAACTATCAAATTCTAAAATTACTGTCAATATAAAATACAAGTTTATACAATTTTAAACAAGTTTCTTGGCAATAATAACGATATTATTGATAATATTTAAAAAAAAAGACAAAATTCTTAAGACCTGTTTGAGACCCTGTTTTAAATCAAATTAACGCACAACAAATAATGTAAAAAACTAGAAAATGTAAACAACCCTTACAAGTCTAAATGACGTCACTGTCCAGAAAGGGCGATGGACTCTTCAACATTAAATAATACAAAATAAGTAAATATAGGAAAACACAAATAATTTTTTTGGGTCGACGTCTTGCGTGTTACATTCCGTTTTATAATATTCTTGAATCGTTACAATATATACTTAAAACCAAATAAAAGCAAAGGGAGAGTTTGGCCGCCTTTCTTATCGCAACAAACACATCAATTCGTTTTCATTTCCGTTAAGGATTTAACTGGATAACTGTATTGTATGAATAGGGGCACTAGGCACACCTCCCCCTTTGCATTACTAAAACAATATGCATATTGCATACATACAGGCAGGGTTGGAAGTTCCCAAACACATTCCAAACAAATAGATTATTGATTCAAAAAGTGCTGGTCATTTTCATGCCAAAAATGGTGCCAGTGCGGTAGTTCTCATGAAAGTAGGTCTGATGGAATACATTTTAGAAGAATGGGAATAGGGTTACTAAATTGAGAATAAACTACAACACATAAAAGATCAATATGAATGATATGGAAGATATTTTTTTTCAAACCTACCGGAAGTATTGTTTTACTGAGAGGAGATATTTTGTTTTGCTGAGGTCTAAAAATATTAAATATTCAGTAGACGTCTTATCTTCGAGCATATGTAATTCAAGGTTATTCAAATATCCGAATTAATCGCGCTTTTTTTTGGAGCAAATTGAGCCACGTGCCCCATGAGTTGGTTTACAGCAAAAAAAAAATACAATATAAAAATTGTTTTCGGCATACAGTTATCGAAGCAACAAACAAAGCTACGGGATGCCGTACCGCGCCGTGCTGGATGGAGGCGGACAACTGGATGGCGCACCAGGAAAAATACAAAAAGGCACAACACAAGCTACAGTATGACATGACGTTAACAAGTGAAGCTTGATTGATTGAGCTTTTTGGTGCACATGGTATAGTTATAAGGGTTATGTGAGAAAGGCAATGACTTCAGATTAATGATGCCTATAATTTTAGTATTTTTTTTTCCGCCAACCATATTTGGGTATTGCGTTCATTTACGTTAGACATGTTGTTGTTCATCAAATTAAAATGCAATTTAATAAGCATTTTGAAAGGAATTTTATTACCAAACCGATTAACGAATGAAGTGGTCAGGTTTTTAAAATATTTCACAGCAGAAATTTATAAAGATAATTATTGTTTTTAATTTTTCAACTAAGAATTAAATATTTTTCTACATTAAAAAATGATTCACAGGCAATTGCGTTGATTATTAAAATTTTAATCTAGGTTTTAAACCAAATTAATTGTTTTAAAACATCATAGATGGAGCCACAGCTACAAAACAATTTCGGCAACATAACAATAAAGAATTGATCGCAACAATAATTACTAACATATGGTTAAATAACAATGCCAACATAACATTATTAGGAACCATATCTGTTAACTTCCTGCAAATTCCTATAAACAAATCATCAAAGCAATCTCATTTAATTCGACATAACATCGACACATACAAATTATGTTCCACTAATTCAAGTGTAAAACAAAAATACAAAAAAGGAACAAATTTCAAACATCAAAATGATTGCGTGCATGTCGATTTCAATTAAATTCATTTCGCAAAATTCGCCACACAAAATGGCCATCCATTAAAATTGTTGTCATTTTCAAATGATACAAATTAAAAATAAAAAGTCATCCAAATTCGTGTAATTTTAGCTACACACATAAAAGCATGTTTAAAAAAAACACACACACACCAGCAAAAAAAAAAATGCTATTTTACTTTTGAATCATCCCAGTTAATTCATTCTTTTAGCGCATACATCCGTCAGAACTCAGAACAACCACAAGGTCATACTTCCACAATATACAGCAATTGTTCTTGCCCATATAAGATAATGAGCAATTCGTGTGCTCAACACAATAATATGCAAAATCTGCAATGTCATCTTTAGATCCACCCGAACCGCTACGCTGTATGTTTAGTGCATTCCTACCCGCGCGCGCCTAAGTCGCCCAATAACGTTGCGACTGTCTTCACCACATAAAAACACATAAAATTGTTTAACATAGTTTTGTTAACTCACTTTATTTGATCGCAAAAAAGCAGTACGCACTGCATAGAGGTGGCTAAACTGTTAACCTTGTGCGGATGCATGCAACTGGGCTGCAATACTCGTACATATGCTAATAATTCAAGGTCAGAATGACGCAGACTTAATATTTATTATTTGCCTAGCCTGTTGTAATGTCACTACACGCGCTGCATTTGAAGCCTTTTGTTTATTGAAACACCAGCAATAAAGTGAGATTAATGACACTGGTGTTATGTTTTAATGTAAATTGTTAACAGCTTGCTACAATGTTTGCGTTTTGTTTTTTTTTTGCTATTGTTTTATAGCATTTAATTGGTAATTAATATTAATAGAAATAAACAACGTCATGTGGGTTGTGGGTTGGTGTATTGAGAAGAGGCATAATTCGATGTTTTTGCTGTGTTTTGCTGCAGTTGCAAATAACACAAAGAGAGTTTGTAATTTAAAATTAATTGAAGTGAAAATTTTAGTAATAAATAATAACGACCTACTCCTCCCTTTTTCAATAGATGACACTAATGACATAAAATGAACCGGGAAAAAATTAAAACCGATTTTGTTTGTAAAATGCTGTTACAAAATTTTTTCTACAGCAAAGTGGAACATAATTTTTATCGAATTCGCGTTTCAAGGTCATGAAAAACCTATTCTTTATTTTTGAACCGGTTCATCAATCGGTAAAAATTAAGCATGGGTACTACCGGTTAAATTGTAATCAATTTATTTTCCTATTAAGTTCTAAAACAAATAATTGAATTGAATACATACCTTCCAGTTAATTTTACAGTTGATTAAGACCCCAATTCAAATCGGTCGTTATCCAATACTTATAATAATTGTTACAATAGAGATGCAAGAAAGCGCCAACTATCCAATTTCATTAAACACACAAAGTTTAATAATAACTTTTCAACCAAAAATGACACACAAAAACTTAATTGCACTAAAACTTTATTTTTTGTATATTTATATATCGATTATGTTTTATATTTTTTATTTTTTGTATTTATTTTTATCCTTTTCCAAATCACACACCTCAAATTCCTAAATATCAATGATGTGTAATAAATCAGTAATATTTTTGCTGCACGCAACAATGTTTCCACTGTTCACACTTTCAATTAGATTAACGTTTGACTAGAAGCGTCTACGCGGAGCGCCTTTTAAAAACCGCAAACAACAATCACAACGAAACACGAACAACACCTTAAGATTTTCTGAATCTGTAAGATGGAAATTATAAACGCGACGCGACGAAATGCAATGCTTTTATTCACTCGTTGTTACTTCAAACGTCTAACTTCAAGCAAATTCCAAACGGATGAGTAACACAAATTACAGGTAAGTAAAATAACTTGAATCGATGACCCTTCTTCTTTTTTTCAACTTAATTCAACACATTTATCATGTCATTATAAAGTCATCCCTTTATTCAATACCACTCGTTTTTTATCAATAACATGCCTCCTTTTTGTATTCTCTCTGTTTTTGTAAGTGTTTTGAACTCACAGAAATTTCTTCAAAAAACGTAAAATATTTTTTACCCTTTTTTTTCACATCAACTCAAATGCACACACACACACACAATAATATATGGGGGGGGGGATCAATTACGTCATCCGTGACGATGAAACGCGATAAATGGATGAATGTCGATTTGCTTCTGGTTCACTGGCTGAATATCATTGGTGTGGTAACTTGATGACATTTTGGCGTTGCTCTATTTCGTGGAATATGCCCTCCCCCTTCTTTGCAATACATACATGTATAAAATGTATGTCGTTATGTTGTGTCTAAGAGGATTCTAGACTTTAAAATGTATACGTGCTGGAGTTTTATAGGTGGCTGGATGTGTAGCGATGACGGTAAGTTGTTTGTTTGTGTTTTTGGCGGGGAGTTTGATTGTAATTTTGTTGTTGTGTAAATGTTCCTGGAAGGAGAAGAAAAAAAAAACAATTTAATATTATTGTTGAAAGTGTAATTAGATCCGTTAACATTTTAAATTAAAGTACGTAATTGATTCGGTTGAACAAATTAAAAAGTATGACCTTCGGAATGTGCTTGACATTTTATTGTGGCATTTAGTTATTGTAAAGTCTTGTAAATCTTTTAAACTACAACACCGTTTGTTTCTTTTCTTTGATTACATATTTGTACATTACGCTGCGCTTGAAAAATAAATGATTATGTCGTAAATACCAATGCATTTATGAATGACGCAGAAGTTTATAAATGTAATAAATAATTGAGTTGGTGCATTGCAGCATTTCCTTGAGCTATAATTAAACATAAACAATGAGAATTTAATGAGAATCCCTTTAAGTTATGATGAAAAAATGGGCGCACTTAAACTATATAGAACATAAAATCAAGAAATTAAAAAGTATTCAAAAAGGGACGGAAAAATAAGACTTAAGTAAAATAAGTCTTTTTTAAATTTACCAAACGATTTAAAAAAGGAAATGTGCCTACATTCTATAATCATTGAAATAATCATAATTTTCTAAATCCAAAATGCTCACAAATTATGTTGGGGATGCATAAAAATAGTTAATAACATTAATGGAATATCCAATTAAGCTCCACAACATAAGCCTCATTAAAACTGATTCATCGCTTCATTTCCCCCACACAAATATAATATAAATGCAATTTAACAACATTTAAATGCACCCTTGATGCACTCTAATTAAGCCCTTCCCCCCCCCCCCCCCCCCCCATAACAAATTGATGCAATTTCTATTTGTGCAACACATCATCATTATTACACGGCGCATGGTGTTTCCCTTCCGCCCAGCATCGCAACAATTTTCCGCAAATTAACAAAATTAGTTTTTGCCTAGAAGCCAAACAACAGGCGCTTATAATCGCCAATATAAAATGTTGTATACTAATGAGACACGCAATTACAATCGACCAATAAAATCTGTCTCCTTTTACTTTTTTTTTTGCACTGCATAAGCTCTCTCGCGAATGTCTTCAGCGATTGCAACCCTCCACCAAAGGCGTCAATCGTCTGGTGTCTGGAGCATGTACAATAAAAACAAAGTACGCGGCATCTTATGCATCCAATAAAAATTATAGGGCTTTAATTTGCAAACGGCTAGATTTAAATGTTTAACACAATCAATAAAAACGATATATGTGATGGTTGCGATGATTACAAATGCAACAAATAGTTTGTTAGCTTATTTCTTATGCGGTGCTAATTACATGGAATATAAATGCTAACTAAATAGATCTTTTCTTAGGTAATGAAGGCTGAAACAGTACAAGTACTGCAGTTTGGAGAACGAAATGTGGGGATGCTAAAAGTCTCGTTCTCACGCCAAAATGCTTTATATGGGCACGTAATCAAATTCTGCGTTCTTTTTATGCGTTATATTCGCCCGTAAGATATTTTATAAAGATTTATTTGCCTTGGTTAATTAGCATGCTGGTAGAAGATCGTGTTTAATTAGCAATTAGCGATTGCCTATCACTTGGTTTTGTTTCATAAAAAAATAATAAAATAGAGAAGATATCACATTTTGACCTTCACGTGTTCAGCAAAATTTGTCGCACACTTTTTTGCTGAATATAAATTTTTAATTCAGCAAAAATTGGATTTGCTCTAAAAAATGAATTAAATTTCGTTTTCTTTTAGCTCTTGTGTACTTTTTGAGGCAATATATAAAACGGGTCAAACATTTTTGGTGGGTGTTTTCTAGTAAATGTTGTGAAGGGTTTTGCGTTCATGCTTTTTGCTGAATACTTTTACGAATTCATCAAAAATTGGTATTAAAAATAAACTAAATTTTGATTGTTAACAATATTTAAAAAAATAATCGTGGAAAACGAATCGTGCACAAATAAATCAAAACAAAAAGACATAATAATTGTCTAATTTATGTAGACCACAATTAAATAAAAACCACAACAAATGGGGTTCATAACATGTAACGCAATTGCACAATTCAAATTTAGTTTTCCGCGCCTAATTAAATATAGGCGAACAACCCAAAGCAAATACAATGTATGGCACATTTGTTTATACGCGGACTCTAATTCGGTGAAAGATTTAGGTTATTCGCACCATTTATTAATCATTTTCGCTGAGCGTAGCCAAGAATTAAAATAAAATGCATCCACCTCGTGCTTTCCATACGAATTTAAATAAATTATCGAGCACGATTGAAAGTATGTATGCTGCAACGCGAAAGTGCAGCAGGCGCGCATCGCATGAGAAGTGCAAGTGCATTGCTTTTTTTTTCCCTCAATTATTTCACTCACACAACATTGCACATAATTACAAAAATACACACACACACACACTGCACTTGCCTAACACTTGCCCATAATAATTGCCAATTAAATGATTAATATGTGAGTGAAAAAATTATTTACAAGATAGAGGGTTGATAGAAAGCGAATGAGTGAGAAGCTCATGCACACATTTTTCCAATAAATTTAATTACGTGAAATTAAAATGAGATTCAAATGCATACTGCAACAATAAAGTTAAATTAAGTTGCATGTTTGATTGCGGTAGAGGGAAAAAATAAAAACAACAAAAGAAACGATTAAGAAAAAAAAAACGGCAACAACAATTTTTAGTGAATCGAGTGGAAAAAGTGGAACACAAGTATGCGCGCAAGCCGATTAAATTATTGCTTGCCTTTTTTAAATAGTTCAAGGTGAATTGAAATCTCATCGCGCGAGCTTTTCTTTTTTCATTTCATTTGCGTTACATGAAGAAATGCCCCTTCTTCATCATTTTCATCTTCTTCTTACGATTATTATTATATTATATTCTTGCTTGTGCTGCCTTTTTCAATGAAAAGTAAAATACAAAATTTCAAAATTACTCCCAAATGAAACGGTTGATTTTTATGTTTGGGGCCCCCTCCTCCATCAAGTTTAGTACACAGGCGTGATTCATGACTTTGTATAAAATATTGCACATACTATACCAAAATATAAAAATACATTGGGAATGCTTGCGGCTTATAGGGCCATTAGGGGAGTGTGGAGCAAATTGATTAGTCATGCAGTTATCAACGAATTTTTTTCCAGATGAATTTTAATGGCCTAACAAATCGTTTTTAAGATGAAGTTGATTGTGGTGATTCGATTAAGAAGTAGGAGGTTGTGTGCTCCATTAGGAAGATGATGCTAGGAGGCAAATTTGTTTGTGATTTATGGAAATACTAACCGTTTTTACGCGTGCAAAAAAATTTTTTTTTTTTAAGTTTTTTTTCGGAAATGGTAAATTATGTGAAAAGGGGAAATATTGATTTTAAAATGACGTATAACCAATTTAAATTTAATTTTTTATGAATTCAAAATAATTTCTGCATTATTGTTATCTTAAATTGCAAATCAATTGATGTTTACATTTTAAATAACTCTACAATAAACAATTAGTTAATCGTTTTCAATTTCCCTTCACTTTTTCTTCCAATGACAATTTTACAAACTTTTACTAGGACTAAATAGGAGCAAATAATTTCCATAAAATAATTATAATAGTTTTTGGCAAGCGCTCTGATTGTTCAAAAAATTATTAAAATTATGAAAAATATGATGGCCCAGGGCATCTTAATTTTGATATTTTTGATAATTTATTTTTGACAGTTCGAAACGTCACGGATTTGACATATACAATTTAGTGTGGTATGACAACTGCCACGCGAACTGTCGAAAATTATCAAAATTATTTGCTGCGTGAACGGGCTTATTATAACAAATTTTTACCTCACTTATTCCAATTTACGTGCAAAGAAACACATTTTTTAATTAAACTTATCGTTATTAATTAAAATTGGCTGCTGTTGTTTACAAAGTAAGACTTTTACAAATTAACAAGGAAGCAACATCAACAACATCAACAATTTCTATAACCAATTACAATTACACTTAAATCACTTTAATTAAAGCAAAATAAGCATAAATCTTATCAGCTGACCATTATTATAGCTTTAAGTAGTTATAAAGAATTTCAAACAAATCGCCATTGAAAAATTATTCCTATCAAAGTTGATCAAGGTCAAAAATCGGGTGACAAACAAACAGCTTCCTAATTTTATTTTATTTTTTCCGTAAAATTTGTGTAATAAAAAAGTCAAATTTTTTTGTTAAGAAAATTGTGCACCATCAATTTTAAATCAGCAAAATACTCGTTAGTTAATAATGCTGTCGTCGCATGTCACAATGAATGGCGTACTCACATTTATCTACGAATACTATAAATACTTACAAAAAGTTTAAATAAACTGAATCGAAAAAGCTGTAGCAGATAAGTGAACGAAATTCCGGTGAAATTTCATTAGAAAATGCACTTTGAAATGTATTCTAAATGAACGGGGACTGATAAGGGTGAGTGAATTCCGACACGACTGCCATGCCATTGCATTTGCACGCAGCGCAGCACGAGTAAAGCAAAGCGCCTTATCAATGCATTTCACACGAAAAACTGGACAAGGAACGTTTCATTTGTTCACATTACAAATATAGTCCAGTCCAGTGTTGTGCAATATTACGCAGCACAAAATGAATAGAAAGGGGTTCATTCAACTTTTCGCTTCATTTTAAACTGAATATTTATTATATTTAAGAAGAAATGTATCGCATTAAGTTTCCTTACAAAATATGTATTTCTGTTTTTTGTCACACTCATTTCAATAATGACGTCAAATAGGGTATTATGTTGTTTGGTGAAAGGCACATTTAAATAATTGTGTGCTCAAAGACATTCACCCTACCTACCCCACCATGCGGCGCGTTGAGATTATGCACGAGTGCATAAATGCTAAGGGGATGAGAAGTGGTGGTAAAGGGCGATGTCGTCATAAATTAAACCGCCATTGGTGGAAAATTTAATTTTAACGTTAAAAGAAAATGTACACATTGTTAAATATCTTGTGTTAGGGATCAGTCATGTGAAGCGTTTGTGAATGTGTGCGTGTCGCAACGTCTCCTCCCTGTTTGTAACTTGGAAAAGGTCATAAGGGTAAATAATGTGGATGATGATTATGCAAATTAATTTGTTGTATATTGTGTAGGTACTTGTGAATATGATGGTTAAATATAGTTTGCAAAGATAAAGATGAAATTAATTACGTGCATAATAAAACATTGAGGATAAGTAATGTCATAAAGAAATTAAAATTAAATATATGGAAAGCCACATTAAACATATTCCGGATTTTCCTTTTTTTAATCGTTCAACCATGGGCGCATTTAAAAACATTGCAACATTGTGAGGTTATGACAAACTTTAAGGAGTAACAAATTGACCTTGACTTAACAAAAGTTTTAATGTTTGCGAGATTAATTTAGTAAAATTTTTTGTAGTTTGTAGAATTTCTGAAATAATAAAAAAACATAATTTGACCTTGAAATATTCGTACAAAAATTATTGATTTAAAATTGTGTATAATAAAAAATCACACGTGACCTTGAAATTAAAAATTTTAAATATATTATTTCAAATTTTGACATAAATTAAATACAAATTGGTTAAGTGGTTTACACGAATAAATAATCAAACAAATTACTAAGTCAAAATAAGTTATTGAATTAAAACCAGATCGCTTTGATAATAATAATTAACAATTAATAACGCTGCATATTACACAAAATTGTTTAAATTTTTTCAATTATTAACCTCTCCAGTCGCTCCAAATACAATTTACTGTTATTAAAGATAAGGATTGTTGCCAATTTCACTTTGCAACAGACAACCCAATAACATATAAACTAAAAGCGCGATAACCCCTTTTCTTAAAGTGTTGAATTAAAATGTTAAAGGCAAACATTTAACGAAATAAAAAAAACAAAATCTGTCTAACACAAATAAGTACTCGGTAAAGTCAAAGATCGCTAAACCGCTGAATAAGCCAATTCGACGCAAAACAACCAACTTTCCCTGTTTTTGTTGTTGCTGTGTGTTGTTGAATTGTTTTTGAATTTTTGATATGATTAAGCAATCCGCAGCATTTTGCATGAGACAAAGCGCACACAAAAATTCGTGAAAAATTTTGCAACACTTTCATTGAAACGCGCGAAATAAAAAAATCGAACCGTGCTATTGCATTAATTAGTTCCGAAAGCGAACTTTTTTGTGGCCATTCAGCGGGTTGAAAATTGTGAATTTAATACAAGGTGGTTACCTTTTTGGTGATTGAGTGTGTGTGTGTGTGTGCATTTGGGAGGTATTGCAAAACTCTGTTAAATGACTTTGGATTTATGAATTATGTTGTCTGCTAATTTATCGTAAATATTTTGAAGAATAATTTAATTTGTTTCATGGGAATTTTGATTTACAAACTGATTTTAATTAAAACATTCACCAAAATGATATAATAAAAAAGAATTAGCCGTTAACACAACAGATTATGCATCCTCAAGGCTATAAAATAAAAATTCTCTTTAAATGTTTATTATTTATAAATGTAAAATTCAAAGAAATTTAAAGAAAAAGTCTGAAATGTTTTTTTAAAGAAGTTAATTTTTCTTATTAAACTTGCAGTTACTTACTTACTTAACGTTTAATAATAAACTGTCTTCCAAGAAAATTAATTGATGTATTACAATGAAATTTATCTTAATTGTATAATTATTGAATTATTTAATTTTTTATATTTGATTTTAATATATTTGATATTCATAATACATTTTAAACTTGTAAAACGCGTAAAATAATCTGGCAACAATACCAAGAAAATGACAACAGTGCCATTAATTACTCAAAATGTTAATAACAAATTGCTACGGATTTTCCGTCCAATTTTAAGCAAGATTTTTCTTAATTTATGAGTTAAAACAACATTGAATTTTGTAAAGAAAAGAAATGATGTCAAAGTAACGTCCGCAACAACTATACCGTTTGATGGATTATATCTTATCGCACTCTTCATTCCAAAAAATATATTTGCCAATTTAAAAATTTCTTTTGTTTCATGTGTCTTCAAAATTGTATTTTTTACCAACTTTAAAGCTCTCACTGTGAGTATTATACTTAACGAACAATACCAGTACACATGTATGTTGGGCAAAAAAGTGTGTCACTTGAAGCGTCCACAATTGCGCACGCACATCGTCAGTCAGTGCACAAACATTACCGCAACACGCAGTTATAAACTCTGCACGACACTTAACTTCAGGTTTATTTTACACACAAATTGTATTATAGATTGAGTGTAATAATATGGTTTTTCTGCAATATAACTATTTATCGTTACCAACGACGTGTGTATGAGTGTTAAACTGAGCGTAACGAGAGCAAGGTCATACTTTTATAACAATGCAACACAAACCCGTTGGTATTATAGCTGAGCCGTTCTTATACAACTAAAATAAAAAGCGCAATACTATAATATATAATATGGCAACAGATAACACGATGATCCGCGAGAGGGAAATCAAGTATGGCGCGCGCTTTTCAATTTCCACTCATAATACTGGTTGGTGGGCTATTGCAGTTACAACAACAGCATGGTGTGCTGTAAATTATAGCGAGCCTAGGTACATTGCCACATGCCATGGCCGTACAACTTACACCACTTAATTGATGGTTCATTTGCTTTCGATGAATGCACTCGCGTTAATGGGTGAAAAGTGACGGCGTGTGATTATAATTGTTGGACGATATGCAATTAACGAAAACTGGCAGAGCACTGTGTGCCAGCACTCGTGCAATTGAGGAGATGAGAGAGAGGGGGCCCACGTACAATGCAAATTGGAAAAAAATAAATAAAAGGGGGAAATTAATCGGGTCAAGGCCGTGTGGTTTTTTATAAAAAAAAAAATTCCATTACAATTTTTGTTTTGTTTTCGATCCCTAAAAATATATGAATAAGTCGCGACAATGTGATGTGTGTGTGTGTGTGAGAGTGTGAGTGTGTCAACAGTGTGGCCCAATTTAAAACACATGTAGCGGCGAGGCAGAGACTTTTTTTTTATTTCCGTTCCATTGCCAAAATTTGAGGCGTACTAAATTGATTCTTTTGCGTTAGCACAACACAGTTAGTGTAACGATTTTGAAAAAATATTTTTAAAACAAACACACTATTATCGTATTAACTATAGTGTGTTATTTTAGTATTTATTTGTTAAGCAATTATTTGGCAATTCAATTACGATAAAATACCATTGCAAAATTTGCACTTATTTTAAATACATCGAAACGTATACGCATAAATATATTTAACATTAAAAGAACAAATACTTTGTTTTTATCGCTAAAATATTGGTCGTTCAATTGGGCAAAGACAAAAAAAAATTGCGTCAAAACAGCGTGAAAACTTTCGTGGCCAAAAAGGAAATCCATTAGTCGTTAAAATATTTGTGTAACAATTACGGACGTAAGGTACCTATATTATAAGATAATGAAACGGGCACAGCTCACAGACGATGACAAAATGTGCGTTAAAAAGTGAACAGATGTTGTGTGAATAATAACAACAGGTAGGGTCCGATAGATGTCACCTTTGTTGAACAATAATTATTATTATATTCAGTTTGAAAAGGGAGGGGAAAGACCGGACTGACGACACGGTAAATGTTAATTGACTATGTAATTAGAATTTGTATTGTGTGAAGAGAAAATAACAAAACACACAAATGATGTGATTTTTTAAAGTAAAAATATTTGAATTAATCTTAGTTTAAATATTGGAAAGAAATCAAGTCATTGTGACGCAATTCGTTTAATTTAATTGACAATATTTGATTTAAAAATGACAATTTAATTTATTTATGAAAATAGCACTAAAATTATTGTAAACATTTACTATTATTTAAGTCAGGGAATTTCAAAAAAAAAAAGAAGAAGTTTATCATATTTTAGAATTTTTTGACCTTGAAATGAATCCAGCTTTATTCCTAAATTTGTTTTAAACCGTTGTAATTCAATTTAATTAAAAAACACAGCATCCTAAATTAATTTTTAGAATTAGTTAGCAACATTATGTGCACATTCTCGATGATTAGAAAAAGCAATCCAATTTTAAGGTCTCAACTTGCTAAATTGCAACATTGTTCTCTTATTGACCTTGATTCTTTATTAAAATAAATTATAATACTCGGTCACGACCAATTCGACGACCTTTGCCACTTTACTTCCACAAAAATCTTTAGCTCGCATTACTTTAAAAATTTTAAAAACAAACAGTCTTTGTTATGACAAAAAGCCATTTAGCTAATAAGTAGCAATCGTATTGTATTACAAAGTATATTATTATATTAATAATTCCCCGAAACAATAAAACCACTCACAAAGTAAATGGATGTTGTCAAAATCGCGTTAAATTAACCAAAAATTCGCATTGTCTACGCACAAACACCGTCACAAAAACAGTGCCACTCTCGTATAATATGCAATTCATTAAAAGGAAACGAAAAATTACGTTCAATCAAACTGCCAAAGATGACAGACACCAACCATATAGATTGGTAAACAACAGCGTCAGTCATCAATGCTCGTTTAATGACATCAAACGGCAAATAAAAACCGTCTGCGCCACCAAAATGATCATTAAGTGCATTCGCCTTTCAAATAGCAAACGCGCGCTAGCCACAACTCGTTCACGTCTGTAGGTCAACGGTCAAAATTTTTCGCCATTCAAAATGTATTTTTGCATTTGCCAACTAAAATACACACAGTTAGAGCCCCAAAAATGCTCCACACTGATGAAACCTATTTTGAATTTGCATGAGGTTCGATCAACTTTGGAACGAGGTCAAACAATGTTAGACAAATATTTGAAAAAGTTGTCAATTAGCAAATGACATGCGTACAAACACATCGAGTAGATGTATTTTGTGTCGATGTGTATTACCACGATCACCCATCGCTAGTTACGATATAGTTAGCTCGTTTGTTCGCATCAGTCGCCGCATGTATTATTAGCACCGTGCTAAATGACGTGTGTATGTTTTCTATTCAAAGTCAAACAATTATAAATTTAATGTACGAGAGCTTATGTGTGCATTTGCAAAATTTCAATAGCGGCTTATATTTGCGTGCATAATTATAATTTTACATTAAAAAAATCGTTTCGATCCATTGATAACACAACAAGTGAGAGAGAGGAAAAAATCGTGCGGAGAAATTTGTCGATTATAAGTACGTGTACTTATTATGGAATTAATCGACAAAATTTCCACTACAATAGTCAATAATGGATGATGATGTTTCATTTTAGAATTAAAATGCCGTACCTACCTATGGTTTTGTAACTAATATTTTGTATTGTGTGGCACTTGAACAATACTATTGCAACGCAACAACAATTCATGCTGTGGGGGAAAGTCGCACGACACAGTAAACTGGCTAAATAATATGCTGCGCCTGTCTGTAGACCGTCATGTAACTACTTATAATAGCGGAAATCATTTTGCAGTAAAGAAAACATAAATGCGCTGCTTTAAAAGACGTTTTTAAATAATGTGTCGCGCGATGTCAGAGGGATTTGGTCGTGGTGTTGTCACACAAAATCGTGATCTGATAAAATTAAATAAAAATTTGAAAAAAAAAAAATTAATGAATTTAAAAAACCGAATCAACAAACCATTATTGGCGTTTTATTTTTATAGCGTTGTTGTTTTATCGAAAATTGCGAAATACTTTCAACTTTCGCTTTTCGCGGATTTTCTCTCTGCGTCACCTGTGACGAGAGGCAAGTGGCGTGCATATGTTTTTTTTTTGTATTCATGTGTTACATATTTGTTACGGCAACTGATTCATTTTATGAAGGTAAATTTGGGGCTTCCACATAATTGAGAAAAAAGACCAATTCACTTTAATCAATTTAAATTTTTTGTTGGGCCTGAACATAATTGGACAGGTTTTTATTATTCATTCAAAATTTTAGCACACTTAAATTGCGAATAAAACGATTATAAAATTTTAGAAAATATCATAATTTTATAATTGCTTAAGTCACATTTTTTACAGCATCCTAAAAAAATAGAAAAAAAAAATTAAAAACCTATATAGTCACATCACTTTAGGTCAAAGTCAATGATATGCAAAATAGATAAATATCCATTGAATGCATTCAATTGCCACAAAGTGCATCGCCACAATAAATTCTCACAAGAGCAAATCATGTCTCATCTTTCAATTGAAAACTACAATTCGCCCAACAATAACTAAAACACAAGCAACAATTCAAAAATGTATACAATCGACAAACGATGAGTTTGTATTTCTATCCATCTCTAATCAACGCAACCGTACAAGCATAATATGATAATAGGCCCCATCAATATCACAAAACAATGGCATCAGCGCAAAGAGATCGTTTATATAATTGTGGGAAGCGTCGGGCGTCGCGATCATATTTTGCTGTCAGGCAAAGACCTACTTTTCCCATCACATAGCGCGCAACTCATGTAATTAAATAAACAATTAAAAGTCGCTGTATGTGTGTAAAAATGTTGTTATTATATTAACAGAGTCGCACATATGTGATGTTTGCTGCAAGTACAATGGACGTGTTGATTACAAATGAAATTACATATAAACAGATAATGTGACGGCACGTTCCAAGTGATGAGTTGGCGGGCGGTTTGGTGTTGCTGTGGCTTTTGCTGTTGCTGCTGTTGAAGAGTGAGAGATCTCTGCTTCATAGTACAGATATGTGTTCTGTCAACAACTATCGGATGTAATTTCAGACAGATAAATATATTTAGCACTTCATGATGTCGCAGCGAAAGGATGTAATGGAACAATAACAAGTCATATGTGAGGAATTATGTATGTCAGTGTTATTTGCAGCGACATGAAACATGTACTTTTGCTTTTAGTTTGTTCTATAACATCTTATAGCTTCTGAAAGGTTTCATTTGAGAGATGACTGATGACAAACTCCTTCATAAATATAATCAAAAAGGTCTAATTAATTTCTAATAAAGGGGCATTAGCAATATCAACAATGAAAAAAATAATGATCGTTATTTATGCTTTGCTTAGTTTTAATAATGAGACGTCAAAAAAAAAAATTGCAATATTTAATAACATTTAAATAAATTTATGTTAATTACATACTAAACTTTGATAAGACTGATGTGTTAAAAAATAATGAGCGGATTTGCTGCATTCAAGGCCATCAGCATAAATTTTTCTATACAAAAGAATAAGCGACACAATCGCAGAATGTCATTAAAAACGAATCATTTAATTTACATAGAATGTAATTGAATAGAACAATTAGCGCTATATGTTTTGAAGTTATTGAAACGGGCATAAAAGTTAATTATGAAAATAATTAAAAAGGTAATGACGGCTTTTAGTTGCGATTTAATATAATAATAACGACAAAAAATTAATAATGATTTCTGAAATGCAGTTAAAATAATAAGGATTTTTTATAAAAAAAAAAATACAAATGCATTTTGCAATGTTGAAAAGATATTTTAATAAAAAGTTGTGAAAATATAAAACAAAACGATTTTTTTTATCAATAACAAAAAATTACTAAAAAAATGTTTTTGTTATTGATAATCGTATTGTATCGTGGAAAATTATTTAAATACTTTTTTATGGTTGCACAAAAGTTTGAAAATAAATGCAATCCTTTTAAAACATTTAATTTTCATTATACAAAAATGCCGGTAATAGTAAAAAAAAGTCAATGCAACAAAGTTCACAGTAACTCATAAAAAAATCATGGAACGTGCGTTAATGAAAAGAAAAAGACGTTGACTTTTAACGCGCAAAAAAAGCATAAAAATGAGTAGAAACAAAACAAATATAACGACACAAAAGGCAAAGACATTTTGTCTTGAGCTGGCTGCTGGAACACTATAGTCACTACACACTACTGACAACATCCCCAGATGAATTGGCTTCAGAAATATCAAGGTCTTGTAACCTAAAAAATCAGGTTTGATTATGCCTTTTTTATTTATAAAGCGGCATAATATAGCAAAAAAAAAAAATTATAAGTTGGTATTCTGCATGTGCTGCTGGTGCTGCTGCTCGAATTGTTATTTCTGGTGTTTCCATCCATTCAACCTTCTTATAACATCAAATTTATGTGCATTAACATATTATATATATTATTATACATTCTACGTGATTTGTTTAAAAATCTCAAAGGAGTTGCTGCTTTTTAAAAGGAATTTAAAACTGCAAAAAATGTATTATTGTGCAAAATAATTTTAACGCAACGTATTGTGAACACGCGTGCGGTGTTGCCGTTGTCACAAAACACGACACAACGCGTGCTATCAATGGAAATTGAGTGGTTTTTCTTAGAAATGAGTACTATATGTTGTGCATGTTGGACAAGAAATTCTATGCGGTCAACTTGTTGAGCATATATAACATTAAATTAAGACAAATGCTGTCTATAGTGGAGGCTAAAGACGCGTTTGTGAATTTTCTAAACATATTTTTACAAACACATCGACATATTTGTAGCATTTGGAAACCGCACAGTCTCGACGCATGTCGATGAAATTCATACAGTTTTATAGATGAAAGAGCGTGGCATAATTTTATGTAGGGAATAGAAAATCGGTTACTGGGCACGCACACCAGTTTTGCCCGTATTAGTAATTCGCAATGTAGATTCAGCGAAAGCTGTGACGCGTATAGTTAGACGCATGTTATTCGCATATTATAACTTTTTACTACGACGCGTTTTATTTTGCAAAGGAAAATGAAAATCGCATTGAATTGAAAATGCGTACACGCACACATTTGTGCGAAAACATAAAAACGAACCGACGCGTGCATGTGAATCAGAGCAAAAATCACGCCAGTGTGAGACCTACTTTATAATTTTCATATTTTCTCTAGGCCTGTGCAGATCGCAAGCTGCAGTGTAGGTATAAACAAAATTATTATTATTATATTTTCTCGCGGATATTTATAATTTATTATAGGTATAACTACATTCTACTTTATATACAACGCCATCGCGCGTCTTACAAGATACCGCAGCGAAATTATATACACATTTAATACAGATGAAGCTACGGACGTATTGTTACCTATTTATTTGTATCTTCAGCTTTATATACTTACAGCAGATGCGGTTGAATGCGGCCTAAGAACCTCATCTACTTCTTTATCTGAAGAACTTGCAAGTCGCGATACATATTCTTCAGATATTTAATTGTATTTTGAAGTACATATTACACAATCGTTGCGCTTAAACTTCGGCGTTACTGTAAATTTCTTAAGTACCCGCAAACAATTTGTATACAAGAATCTTACTACACATAGGTACCGTTTTTGCCGAAAATTTCAAAGGCAAACAATTGGATGGTTTAAATGGCGTGGAAAGTGCGTAAACAATTAGGTCACGCAAATACTCGCGTATGTAATTGCCATACCATGTGCAAATGATAGGACGGCGTATTGGATTGGAATTGGGGTCAATGAGATTGGCTTAACTTTGGCTACTGTAGCGGCGCGTCTATAATATTATGACTGTTTGTCAATTTGATCAGGTGTTTTGCTTACTTTACAATGTGATTATGATCATAATATTTTAAAATAACAAAAAGAGAAATATTCATATGTAGTTGATTTTAGGAATCATTTTTGTTATATTGTGGGTGTAAAATGTTACGTAACAAATCACATATTTTATTGACGCATTTTGTTTAAGTACAAAATGTGGAATATCGGCATAAAAAGTCATAAACTATTTGAACAATTCCCATAATATTCAATCTTTGTGCTTTTACAATGAATGTGTCTAATATTTGTATTTAATTTTTAAACATTATTGCAAAATAGCATTAAAATTACTTAATTGTAAAGTGTGACTATTTATCTATTGAACTTGCGAACGAAAATTCCAAAAAAAAACACATAAAAAAATTGCACAAAGATTGAAAATATATTTTTTAATAACAAAAGATGACATTACAGTCTCAAAGAGCAAACACAACCGAACGAAATCAAACAGCATAACAATAAAATCATAGTTGAAGAACATACATATAATGTAATAGCAACAACTAACAACAACAAATAATTATGTGGGCCAGTACGGTAAAACGCAACATAGAAAACAGACAACATTTAATTTGGATGCCCTTCGCGTTTTTGAGCCGCAAGTCTCAACCATTTTGGGCAACTTATCGACATGCGATCACTCAAAGAGTGACTATAGTCTCTTGCACTATTATGTGTGTTGACTGGCAACAGTGGCAGCACTTTTATTTCCATCGTTTTTCATTAATTACACATTGTTCTATTCACTATATGCAGTGTGTATACGAGAGAGAGTTGAAAATGCACTTTTTCCATGTGAATTGTGTGGGATAGAGATGGAACATCGATAATACTCGCAGTACTTATAACAATTAAACATTATGTGTATTTGTATTTTGTAATATTTTATCGGAATTTACGCCATTTTGTGAACAATTCATTAATAAAATTTAAAAACCATTGAAAATCGCTTATTGGATAATTTCTATTGCTTTTGTAGACAATTTGTGCAAATATGTGGCAGAGTAAACTGTGCATTGTTTAAGTGAAAATTGTTGCAAATTAATTGTATGTGAAAATTATGGCATTAGACTGATAAACTGAATTTTAAACTCACAGAAAAGATAAATTTCAAAAACTACTACTAATAATTTCTGTAGACAAATGTATTTGGGTCTCTCGTTTAATTCAATAACAGCTTTAAATTAAGAAAATATCAACCAAAAAGGATGCTTTTAAGACTTAAGCATAAAATTTGACCTTTAATATCAACAAATTTCAATTAGATATCTCAGATTTCTTTTAATAAAACAACTTTCATCAAAAATTTAAAAAACAATCAAATTTTGCATCATTTTGGTAACGTTTACATTAAAAAATCAACTAATTTTTACATCAAAATATATGCATAATTCATTCGCTCGTTAACAATTTAACTGTATTATTTTGTTGTAAAGTATCTAGCCCTATTTTTAACGCACAATTAACCACACTACATATTTAAATAAACAAATTAAATACCTCTAATTAAGACATCAATTTAAATCCATAATAAACTGAACAAAAGCAAGCAGCTTCATTAAATCCCAATTAATTGTAACGGTACACAATTATTTTGTCAACCTTATTCCATATATTGAAAATTTATTTCATTTGAATTAAAGACAAATTTCATTCATTCCACTGTTGAAGTTTCTTCAATTTATGTTAAAATAGACATTTGATTTTTTTTTGTATATATTTTTAAATGCACTAAATTTTCAAATACAGAGAGAATGCACTCACACGCACACACACACACACACTGACCGAAATTCGGTGCGCTTCAGTATTTTAGGTATGTTTTATTTTGAAGAAAAAATTACAGTTTCTTACACTTTATGTAGGTATAATTTCTAAGGATCTTTAAGGAATCCGCACTGCATTTTGAAGAAGGAGAAGGAATTAACACTGAACTTTTTTGTGTGCCACTGCTGTTACAGTGGATTTGTATTTTTAAACTCACCACAAATTATTTGTACAATGTAATAACACGAATTTGTATTGATTTGTTAATCTCACACATTAATTTATTAATATTAATCATATAGAATTTAATATGGTACAACAATTGGACAATATAATAAAACACGCGCGCGGGAGCCAACAACTTTCTACAGAACACGCACGGCAGAAAATCAACGCGACCGTCTTACTCAATTGATTGTAACTGACTGACACACATATAGTGCTGTGTATATGTGTAGCGGGATTTTAATGTACAAAAACGCATACAGCTGTGAATGCTGTGAATATATACATAGAGGAAAACTCAAACGAAATGAAATTGTGTATCATGCAATATGAATCCGGTGGAACGGTGGCCGTTTCTACCCGAGAGAGCCCCCCCTCGTGCATGCCCGTGGGTATATGTATTTCAATTTTTGAACGTCGCGCCGCTGGCTGACTGGCCCGCATTCAGCATTCGTTTCAAATCGTTTGTGGTATGAAATATCGTTTGCTCTGTTCAACGCATACGGGCGCTCAATTGCATGCAGAATGACGTTCACAACATTTTATGCCCCACTCTGCTGAATTTATGTATGAAATTGTGTTTGTCTCCTTTCGTTCCACGCTGTGCTATTTGAATTTTGAATTCACCAATTTGTGTGTGTGTGCGTTTGCGTGTTAATGTGTGACAGTGGCAGTGTTGCATTGCACACACAGTGTTTTTGTGTGCTCGTCGTTATGTGCCGAAATGCAAGAATGCACAATTCCCATTTATTTATATGCATGCAAAAATATAAATGCGATTTTTTACTCAATTTTTGTGATAAAGCTGGGGATTTTAGTGTAAAAAATTGGTTGGGGATATTGGGGAATTACAAATCAAAATGCAACATCGCTTAAATAGCTATATGCATTTTAGGTAGTTATATATTTATAGTTTTAATGGCATTCACATTGTGTAATAATGTTGGTGTTGGTTGCGCATGTGTACAAACTGCATAATATGCATTTCGGGGGCGCATAAAATATAATGGTGTGACTGCGGATTCCACTACAGTACAGCGTGCCCTCTGGTCATTTAAAAATATGCATTTTCAAATTGACGTTATTATATTATGATATTTTAAATAATTGTAAGGTCGACTGTAGGGGAAGACATTTTGTTGTGTAGGAAAATCATTCACCTGTGTTTTAAACACAACACAAATATTGTTGAATAAATATTCGTTGTTATAATAAAAATGTTTAGTACGCTAGTTTTTCAAACCATTGTGATGTGCCAAGAATATTTTAATGCCGATTAGAAATATGTGAAATGGTTGAACTTGAAGCTATTGAACTAATGCGCCAAGACAAATTTAAATTTGTTGGTTTCAAACTTTCAAATTTGAAATTAGTGGTTTGATTGCAGATTCAGTGTTGGGACGATTTTATTCAATTTTTTAAAATGTGTATTTCAGAAGGAGAATTATTTATCTATTTTTAAAGTTTATTATATTTGAGTAAATTAAAATAATTCTAAGCAAAAATTATAACATTTAAATTATATTTCAGAATTTATTACATAATTTCAGGCGTTTTTCTGCATTAGGTATTACATATTTACTTTAAGTTTCAAAACTGTTTCTATAGTTTAATAATTTTTCGTAAGATAAGAATTTAAGCACTTTGTTGAAAATATCAAGGTCAGTTTTCACTCCTTCAAGATCAACAAATTAAAAATACGTAAAATTAAAAAATAAACGTTTCAAGAATCAGTTATACTCTTTAATATTACCAGAACGCTTAAAATTTTTTTTTTTGATGGAAATAAAATTAAAACGCTAAATACGTGAGTAAGCTCGTATTTGTTTTTTTGTGTTTCCTATCAAATGTTCATGACGTTTAAAAAAATGAGTAAGACTTTGTAAAATATTTCAAGGTCAAAAAAAAAAATATTACGCCCGATATTTTTTAGATATTTAGATAAAAACATTGACTTTTTATAAAGTTTAATTATTGAATAACATGAGCATTTAAAAACATTATCTCAATTTTTTAAAGCTTAAAAAAAAAAAATTCAAGGTCAATACATAAATGCTTTTAATTTCTTTATTTAATTTTATAGTACCAATAATAAGTGAGCACCAAAGTCGATAAAATCCAAACAATTAAAAAAGTATTAACCCAATTTTAAATTTAATTATTTTAATTTTTCACATTATTGATGTGAGTATGTTAAAAAATGCCCTAACTGAACAAAGAAACATAAATAAAAGTAGAATTATCTTGAATTTTGTTACACAAGGAAAAAAATTCATGTCTTAAAAAATATAATATAATTAAACCCTCAAAAATAAATTAATAAAAATAATTAAAGTTGTAAAAACATGCATCTACTGAAAATATATTATTGTGATATGATTATTATTATCTGAAGTGTTTAAATAATTTAATATACAACAATTAATGTATGAAATTAAATTATTTTGCTTAAGTTAAATGTTTGCCAACTTTATTACACTAAAACAATTAGGCGCACACATTTTCCGATTATACCATTGCACACAAATGTTTTGTTGTTTTAAAGTAACATTTACCTCCACATTATATAAGTTAAATAACAACCAATATTGCGGCGAGATGCGTTGGCGTGGTTTATATCGAGAACTTGAAATTGTATTTCACATACACACTGCTGCACTCCTGTGCAATTGTAATGTTGCACACACCAATTTATTTATGAACGCAATTTTCATATAATATGCATGTTCTGTGCAAACAATTTACATACGCACAATTGCTGAGTACTTACTCCTCGCGTGTGATCAGTGATGGGAATTGCATTTATAGCAAATGTAAGAGTATAACCAGCAAAATGGTTTTCAAATGAATTTATTATATGAATTATGTTAATGGTTGCGTCGATTTGTGTGTAAACTGTAAATACGTCGAGTTGTGTGTGCAAAATGTAAATGGAAAATTGTTATTACGCGCCAATAAAGATAAATGCATTGATATTAATCATTCAGTGATTTATTTTAAATTGCATTGTTGGTTTTAAGAACCTTTAACGTTATTACTTCAATCATTTTATTTTGTTTAACCACCTTAAGACTTCTAAATTTAATTGTTTTAATAAAAAAAAGAGCTCATGATTCTTTATCGGAACAACAAGATATTTTCAAGGTCAAAATTTTATAAACTTAATGGCTAAAACTACAAATCACTTCGGAAACCTTAAATATTTTTAGATAAATTACATTATTGTGTATTATGTATTTAAAGGACAAAAGTTGGATTACAATATCATGGTCAAAAATAAAATTTAAAGGTCTATAATCATTTGCATCAACTGATGAGAAGTCGGACTTTTTTTCAAAAATATATAAAATTAATTCAGTAAATTTAGGCGTATTAAAAATTCCTTTTTTAAAGTTGTAACTAACTTTTGACTAATATTAGAGTTTAATGATCATTAAAGCAGAAAAATGTGTTTAATGAAAGCTAGATAAATAACGTATAGCACGTGCCTAAAGGTCGAAAATTGCCTGATATTTCAAGGTCAAAAGTATAACTTGCAGCAATTCATCCAAAGGGAACGTTATTCAAGAATTATAAATTGAAAATTCAGTAAATTTAGGTGTTTTAAAAATTCACTTTCTACGACTTGACATTCATTCAATTTTATAATTCACTGCTTAAGAACACAGAAAATTATTTTTAATATGTGTGAAAAAACATTTATCAAAAAAATACAAAACAAGCACGTTAGAATTTGTATAAATATTTAATTGCTACAAATCATCAAAATATTATAAGTTATTATGAAGAAAAAAATTTAAAAAATCGTTTAATCCTTGTAAGCAACTTGTAAGTAATTTAAGTCAACAAAAATTTGCAATTATTATACAATGATTAAAACTCAGTTAAATTGATCGGTTATTCACAATATTTTCACAAAAAACGTGATGTTTGCGAGTCTCACGCCACATTATTATACAGATTGAAAAATTACATTTTAACAAAAACGAACGTGAAAGTAAAAATGTACATGCATACAGAATATTTATACCTCCACACAATAGAAGAAAGAGAAATGCTTTTTCATCAACAATTACCTATAACACAAATTAATTTAGGCAAAGCACAAGTGAAGACTGTGCGAAACTGAACTTGTGAAGAAGACACGCACTGTGGTGGGGGGGTTTTGGGTAGTATTAAAAAGCGCAATGCTTATTAGCGAACATTTCGTTTGCCTTCGTACATGAAAAAAATCAAAAACGCATTTACAGAATAATTCGCGTTGAAGTCGTCTCGCATATTATTTCATTTGGTTCATTTTGAAGTATTCTGAAATTAAAGAATGCAAATTCACATTTTCTGCTTTTTGGCGCTCGTCGATTTTTATTCTGTTTACAACTAATGAATTTTATTTGAAAAACACAGGCTAAATTTAAATTTACTTTGGTTTGGTTCAATTTGTTTGGAAGTGATTTTTTTTTATTCAATTTATAATGCAGAGAAATGAGAAGAAATGCAAATTATAATAACAATGGAAAATTGTCTATTGCGCATTAAAACATTTTCAAAAATGTTGATTAAAATTTAAACAAACTTTAAAACAAGAAATTATGCTAGTGACAACTGTTGCAGTAGTTGTATTTAATTGCGTCTGAATTCCTCTGAAAAGACAAAAAATTGCAATAGAAAATTGAGAATAATAAAATTGTTTTCATCCACGCCACGTCAAACGAATTTTAAAGATTTTTGCAAACATGCAAGTGTGGAATTGATAGCAGATGCTAGAATAATTTTAATTAGTGATAGGGTGCACAATGCACAGATGTTATTGACAAAACGCTGACTTATATTTTGCAGTCAAGGTTGTCTGAAACATTGTAAGACTCTTGGGTGTGTCGAACTATTGTTAAAGTAATTAATTTAATTAAACACTTATCTCAATTGCAATGAAAATTGCTTTAAATTAATTTTGAAAATCGCCTAAAGTTATACTTTAAACTCTAGATCGCTCTGAATAAAAGTAAGTATAAGTTTAGGCGTTTTTAACTTTGTACTCGTCAATTTTAATTAAATATAATTTTCCGTTATTTTAAATTTTAATTAAACAAGTTACGTTAAAAAAAAAATCAATTTGTTTTTCATTATTATTGTCGCAATAACCTTATAACCTGCGAATTGCAACTAACAAAACTGACGCTTAAAAACTGCATCCGCGAGACATTTAAATAATGTCGTAACGAAAAACCAAAACCCAGTGACCTACACAAAATGGGTCACCATTTTGCATCGCTGTACAGAGCTGCTGACTGCAGACTGCACTCTGCACCAGTAACTAACGTAACATTGCCAATGAATTGTTGTACGTATATAAGTAAAAGGTCACGACCTACATTACAACGTGGCTCGTGCCATCGAGTGCTCGCCGCACTGCATACTGTGCAATGAGCATGTTAATGCAAAAAACAAAAAAGATGTTTTAAAAAAAAAGAGGATTTACTCTTGGAAAAATATGCCCCATTTTCGATTTCAATTGAAAATGCGGGCTTTCTGTGCAACTTGTACAGCAGCAGAGCAACTGATGCAGTTTGACTTGTCATTTATGAAATGGCTACGAGAGCAACCGAACCCGCTTAATATGTGCGAAAAATTGACACTGTCTTCCACAATATGTATATTGCGAATTTATGTAGATGAATGCAAATTAGTTTGTCTGATAGCGTCGACGTTGCAATGGATTACATAACCCATTTGAATGCAGCTTGCTGCACATAAATTGCACGTTTAAAAAGTGGTAGGTAGTTGTGCAGCCTGAATGGGCTGTTTTATGTGCAGTGAGTTCATGCAGGTTATATGTACCAACAATTTATCGATATACGAGTACCGTTTATGTGCGCGCGCGTTTTGTTGTGCCCGCCGATTTTGCAGCTGTAGTATAGTCAAGTGACGTCAACATAAATACACCACTTGAACTAAAAGCCGCCTCGCACCGACCACCGTGCGGCGTTATTAAAGATAGTTGTGTTGCGATAAACAACAAAAAGCCGGCCGCTATGCAAATGCTGTGCATGGCCTCTATAACCGTTATGTACAAATATAGGCAATAGTATATGTGCAGGCTATTTAATGACAAGGAAATGGTATGTTTCATTGCCCGCACTTCATTATTGAACATTAAGTTGTAAGGTTTCGCAATATACAAAAGATTTCCAATAACCGTGTAATTAGAAATGATTATGCACTCCTTTTATGAAGCTATTAAAATTCAAACATTAATTAGTTATTATACAAAGCTTACTGTTTCAAAATTCGTTTGCTGATTTTCTTTTAAATACATTTTCAATATAAAACGCCGTAAGTTATGTACAGATTAATGATTGTTAAATTAAAGACTGTGGAAAATTCCAGAACGGAGTATGCATAAAAATTAATGGGAATAAGAAAACTCATAAATTACGTAATGAATTACAGTGTCACAAAAACCAAAACATCGACACAACTACACAAGTTGTTATATCAGAGAGCTTTTGCCTTATGTTTTATGCACATTCACAAGACATCGTCACATCTGAGCACTGAACAGCACATCATTAATAAAACAGTCAACGAAAATTGCACAATTAATATATAACGACCACAATATGGAGCAATGAAAATTTGTCACACATCAAACGTGAACACCAACACATGCATCGGTCAAAATGATAGGCGGCTTACATTCCGTTTGTCAGAATTCAAGCAAAATGGGAGAAAAACCCCATGTTTTCATCAACAACATGAAGAATGATCCTGAATTAAATGTACACGTGTGACATTTGTGATTCGGATTATGATACAATCCGGCAAAGCTGTACCGTTTGACCTAAAAGCTCAACATAAACACAATTCAGTGCGACCTCTCACGGCTCACCCCCAGTGAGTTTTAACATGACCTATTTGACAATGTGCGGCCTTTTTTTATCGCAAATATTGTGCGAGAAATATAGAAAATAAAAATTTGTTATTATTGTCAAGGGATGGCGCGAAATTTGGTGACACAAAATGTACTTGAGTGCGGCATTTTGTGGGAACAAAAAAAAAGCTTTTACGCGTGGTCATACAAATTGTGGGGTGAGGAAATATTTATTTTTGCAGGATGACGGGTTTTTTTTTTTTGAAATTGATATAAATGAATGGTAATTGTTTACCTGTAAAAATTGTTTATACATTTTGGGAAATTTTCGAGTTATTTTTGGCACAGCAAACAAAAGCTTTGAACGATTTCTTTGAGCAAATTTATTGCTGGAATAAATGTCATTTTAAATTCATGAATATGACTTAATTATTATTATGAAGTATTAACTTGATACCACCGTAGCTTTCAATTATGTGTGAAAGAATTTCAAATGAGCAGACATTTAATTATAAAAGAATGCAGACAATTCATAAGGGATGAAAAAGAATTTGAACAATTTGTTGTTTAATGCTAAAAGCATTTATAATAAATTTCAAGCATTCAAATTTGCAGATTCAAAGATTGGTGTCTTGTTGTTGATTGAAAATTTCGAGTCGATAAGATTATTCGAATTTCTCGTTACTGAGTACACGATTTAGATAACATCACTTAACTGTTTTTCTCGTCTCAAATTGAAGATGAATTCCTTGACAATATAAAACGTTAATCTCTAAAAGCATAATACCAAAAAATTGGATTCAAAGAAAAATTTTTAGTTGGTTTTGGAAAACATTTTTTATCAAAAAAAAAAAACAAATAATGTAGAACTTTGACCTTGAAATGTTCTACAAAGCTTTTGTCTCTTTTTAGAAGCAAATTTTTTCAACTATTGTATAAAAGGCTGTATTTATGTGAATTACTTTTTTTTTAATGATGCGTAACGTTTCTGAAATAGAAGATAACGTATAACGCATTTACACTCCTTTATATCATTCCGAAGGAGCATTTGTTTATACAGTTAGGATATACAGTAAATTCAGTTTTCTTTAAAATACTTTTATGTAGAAAATTAAATTTAAAAACGATCATAATCTGTAGCACTGTTGAGAGTTGAGCATCAATATAATTTTTCAGTGAAAAAACATTTTTTTGAAATTAACTTGACCTTGAGAGATGTAACCTTAAAATAAAAAATCAGATATTAGGCACAAATTATTTTCTATATGACGTCAAAACGTCATGCAAATTAGTTCAATACCGAGAGATAATTTGGACATTCAAACGTACACTCATTTTTTCTAGCTCCCTTTTTTGGACTCAGAGTTTGTCATGAATCATGACTCATGATTCTGCATAATAATATATCTTCTTTTTAAAAAAGTTTGTGAATGTAAGAACCTATTACAACCATTATACTCTATCGTAATAAATAAAAAAACAAAAACTACATCGTAGAGAAAGCAACATACTTTATCCTTTGTATTTGAAATTATCCAAATTCCAAGTGTAAGACGCATCGAAGACACGAATAAAAAAGAATTGTTTTCAATAAACCTATGACGATATTTTACATACAGTTTGGATTAAACTTTTTTCAAGACGGAACATCTGTTCTGTCCTCAGATGTTCTGTCTATGAAATGTCTAGTGTAAACTAAACAGAACAAAAAAGTCGATAAATCTGTAAACAACTTCGGATATTTTTTGGATTCATTATTTATTCGTATTTATATTTCTTATTAAATAGCATTTGAAGAATTTTTAATCTAATTTGTTTTTAATGTTTCTAACATAAATAATTTATTCAATCCGTGGTTTTGAAAAATGGCATTTTTGAAAGCCTTGAAAGAAAATTAATGAGACTTCAAGTATTGAGCAAAGTAGTTCATCTGATTAAAGTTTCAGCTAAAAGTATTACTCGCGCACATTACGACAGACTCACTTAGGCGCCTAAATTGTTCAGATGATTATTCCATGCAAGATTTTTTATTTGAGTTTCATTACTCGTTTAAACTTTCACGATATTAGCGAATTTTGTTAAACTATTTTCATATTGTTAATTGTTATTGGTCGTTTAAAGTTTCCAGATTTGATGGTGACCTCGAAGATAAACAGTTTAAATGGAATCACATTACCAATGGAATCAGCACAAACTCTAGCCGATGATAAAAATCTTCAACATATTATCTGTCCAAAAAAATAACAAACACACCGTTTAACATAAACATTATGCAGTGCAAATTTAAGCACTAAATAAGGGCGGAAAATCGGGTCAACGCCGTATATGTTAACCAAATTGGTCTGAATAATGCCGATTTCACTGTGCGAGAAAACAATCGAAACCCATCGTGTGGACAGTATAAGTACGTCGCACGAGTACCTCCGCAAACAGATCACCAACAAAGACGAATGGCGTGCGCATTTTAAAAGGCAATCAAACGAAATTACAATTTCAAATCAATCACAACGCATTGTTAGCCAAAACGTGCGCCCAAAATAGACATCAAACGAGTAATAACGCACATACGCAAAAACCCCAACCACCACAACACTCAACAATAACACTCTCGGGTGATCAACTGCATCAGCATTCAGCAGCAACAGCAAACACACACACACATCATATGAGTTAGCGTCTTTAAGGAACCATTTTCTTAAAAATCGATCTGTCTAAAGATTATTTATGGAGATCCGAAACTTTATTTATTACGATTTTTATTAGCCAA
Source organism: Sylvicola cinctus (assembly GCA_963854165.1). NCBI lineage: Eukaryota > Metazoa > Arthropoda > Insecta > Diptera > Anisopodidae > Sylvicola > Sylvicola cinctus. The sequence continues at coordinate 10,688,068 of OY974082.1, forward strand.
TTAATTATGTGAAATGCGCCTTCTTGTGGCGGGGAGTTTTGTGCACACACTCCTATCGGGCGTCAGCAATCGCTATTTAAGAAAGAATTCTTCAAATGTTTTAAGTTATGCGAATTATTTTGCAAAAATGGCCAAAAGTTAATCGCATGAGACTAATGAAATTGACAATCGGCAATCGTTAATAATTTGTTGTTTGCGAGTTGTTGGCAATTCGTTTAGATCCGTTGGAGGGAGATTCCATTGACTTGTCACACAAATTGTTTAATTCCCGTATTAATGTTTCGAGCTTTATTTTCATTTTTCAACGATTTAAAAGCTTTGTTGTAAATTAAGATTGGAATCGTCGCAAGGCTCATATTCAGTAATCAATATGAATATTAATTCCACTCCCGTAAAAAACGTAATTCATTAATTAAAGGCTATACCAAAATAGAAATCTCAGTAAATCAAGATAAAAAAGAGAACGAAATTTCAAAGATAATTTCAAATTTGACCTTGAAATAAACTACAATTGTAAATGTTGTGTCTCCATTTTTTCAATTTGTGTTGAAAATGTACTCCAAAAATATGGAAATTCTAGTTTACTTCTAAATCTTCACCTTGAATTCGTAAATACAAAAATAGTGTAAAGAGATTTGTACAGTATTCAAGATCTTCCGGCAGATGATGTTACAGGCAGTTACAAAATATTAAAGATCATTAAAAAGCTCCCATTTTCTTTAAAAAAAATTTGTGAAGGAGAATTTGCATTATTTTACTAATTTTTTTTAAGGTCATCTTCATCATTTCAAAATATATTTGACCATAAAAAAATTAGGTTGAAAAAAACATTAAAAACTGCATAAAAGTAATTTAGTTTGTGATTTTTCTTGTTTATGTTTCCAGGACTCTTTAAATAATTCCCTATGTTTACGTCTCTATGATGGAGATTGTTCTTAATTCAAAACAACAATTTGAAGTAGAAGAAAGAAAATTAGAGATCCTGTTGATAAGAATAAATTCATCTTGAATCAAATGTTGACAAATTTTGGCAAGTCCAATTTATTTTACAATTTCGAAATCGGATTTAAAGTTGGTTGAATTCAAGATAATCCGCACAAACATAACATATTTATAATTCAATAACTTTCTCTAAAGCAAACTTTAGTTATTAGAATGTCAATGAGTTAGTTATCATATAAACTAAAGTAATCCAACCAACTACAATAATTAAAGCGAGATGAAATAAATATAGATGAGATTATTATTGTCCCATATGTAATATCGTCAATTGAAAAACCACACACGCTTTAATTCTGACAACTCTAATACATTTTAATTAATGAAATGTTCATTTGCACGGGCAATTTCGAAGCAACTCTGTTTGATATCTGAAATCTTTAAATACGGTGGTTATTTATAGGATTGACCTTTACTTTGTGCGAGATGATGTAAAAATAGTAATTAAGAGAAGTGCTAAATTGAATTACATATTTAAATTATAATTAATTATACAGAAAATGTGTTTTCATAAAAGTTAGTCACATACAATTATTGTGACTTGTGAGTTATGATAGAACTGTTAAAATGGTAGTTAGTCTGGTAATTAATACTTATGAAACATAATCTAGGGATGGGCTTTTTTTGGGAATATTAATTAATGAACAGGTGTCACCAAAACTGTAATATGTATTTTGAAAGTATCAAATTTATGGGTTTGTATTTATATGATAAATTTTTGTAGAGTAAAAATTAATTAAATACTTTTGCATTAATTTTTTCAATATTTTAATGTTAACTCATTGAGTTAACTCATTAAAATATCACTTTGTTTAGTAAAGTAACAATTCGAATATATTTAAACGCCATTAAGAATGCCATTGCAGACCTTTAGGCGTTAAGCATATTTAAATCCGTCGCAAAATAATAATTTTATTTAAAAGGTGTGAGTTTTTTTCTTATTCTACTATTTTCGATTCAGTTGACATTGTTTAAGATATGACCGATTACTTCTGTATAGAAAATATTTTTAATTTCTTTAAATATAAAAGATTTCAGTTATTTCCATTTCTTGGAAACTCAAACGAGCGACATTTACTTTGATTTATTTTAAAATTCCAAGAATCGAAAACAAAAGTTAACTTACCAAAATAAGAATACAGGATAAGAAGCTTTAATAAAAGTGGATATCCTTCACATCTTACTGTAATTGAAGCAATGATTTGTGGAAAGATCTAAAACAAAAAGAAAATAATTTTATAGTTACGACTTACGATAAATAAATATCAATTTATTTAACAAAATATTAGAAACTTTGCAGCATTTTAATTTTATTCACAGATTTAACTAAATTCAAAATGTGGATTTAAAAAAAAAAATTGTTTTATCTGTTAACCGATGAATGGAGTTAATAATGAAGATCATAGTCACTTGAAGCTATGAACTTTGAACTATACATCAACACTTTTAAGCATCTAATTATAAAAAGACACGTTTTTAAGTTTGCTAAAAAACAACTTAAATGCCAATCACCTCTTATGATGACGACAATGTTTATACACATAAATATCTAAACAAATAAATTCTATTTAACTATCAACAAAACTCGATTGGGTGAGTTACCAGAAAGAAATTTTAAATTTTAATTATCGCCATTTCAAATCGACCAGCAATAAAATTTAAAAGCATCCCCAATCAGAATAATAAATTAACACGAATCGTCACGTGATTGCATTACACTAAAAGGTACACTCATGGCTATCAAGTTTAATTGAGCCCGCCATTTCGGATGTTGTGACAAATTACTCATAACCTAAAAATAATGTAAATTAGAACAATTTCAAATAAATGATCGAGCTTAATGCTTTTGCATGTTGTGCAAAAAAATAAAAAATTAAAATACCGACAACAAAATGGAATTAATAAAAATTGAGAGGAGAGGACAATGAACCGTACCACGTTAAGCGAAATTCATTGGAACTGATCATTTGTTGTTGTATCGGCTTTGTGGAGTTTGATTAATTACATCAACTAAAGAGTGTTGGCTGCGTGTGGTTTTGTGTATTTATGCGGCTCAAAAAAAAATTTTATTTGCTAATCAAGAGACCAAGATTTGATCAAATTCGTGATTTTTTTTTTAACGTTTGTTGTTCAGTTATTTTCCTAATAAAGAAATGAGCAAAATAATTTTTAACAAATTTACATTTTCATTATTTAGTCCAACTCAATAGCAATGTGCAATTCCCATGAAATTTCATGAAGCAATTACACAGTGAAGGTAAATTCACAATTTGCATTTGAAATAATTAAAACTGAAGGTCTTGCAAGGCATCTCTTTTCATGCATCACTTTCCAACAAAGAAATATCGGTAAGCTACGTTGCAGCACAGCTATCGAATTCGTTTCATGGCAAAATCTTGAATTATACTTTGAGATTCCCTTTGCTGAGAATAAGATTCACTTGAAGCGTTGAATATCAAGGGCGAAAAATAATGAAACGATTTGGCTTTATTCCTCAATATGGGTACTTCAATTTGTTTCCTAATTGCGTCATTGTATCGTATTACAAATTAATTCATTGCACTTCAGCCACTAAAGTGTATGGCTTAATCAGAATCGTCTCCTAATGGTGTGGTGGGCAGCATTCTAAAGCACATTGAATTAACATCCAACGGTCACCATAACTCTGTTCAATTTGGTCGTTACATCTAATTAATCTACCGCATGCCGCTCATTTTGTGATCAGAAGGATGTGATAAGACGCCGTTGTTTTTGCCTTCCAGTGAACAAATGTTGTACAAGAAACCGCATAATTTACAATCAAGCCGTAAACAAAAAAACACATAGTCTCGTAATAACATCAGGGACACCATCAGACCATGCGTCATTAAATTTTGTGCCGCGCGTTGCGCGAGGACGTCATAACTTTTAAACCCAAACGCTTTTTGTTTTATCTCGCCAGCATTAAAAACAAAAAGGGTCACACATATTAAGAAGTTGAAAACGAAATGAGTGCAAGTGTGTTGTGTCTGGTGCATTAATTTTGTAATGCCACAAATTTAAAAGTGAATAGCATGGAATAACGTATGAAAAAAGGGGATGTTTTATTAAAAGTGCTTGTGATCAACATGCGATAAGAAAAACGTAATGAAGACGTTCACTGTTGAAGAAACTGTTTTTGTAATTGTCGGTAATGCACTCAGACAAACTTAAAGATCATTAATTTTTTATAGAGATTTTAGAGAAAATTTAATGTGAACGTTATTTTCTTATAGTTACACGAAATGCAGTTATCGTGAAAAGTCAATATCGTGATTTCGGCTAAGAAGTTTACAAGAAATTTTAAAATGTATTTAAAATGGAACGGATTAAGAAAGAAACTATACTATAGTAATTTGAATTATCAGTAAAACAAAATTTCGAGAATTTTATTACGTTTACGTTAGTAGAAAGACGCTGATTTCCACAAACATCAATGTTAGCATATTATTTTAAAAAACTGTAGAAATAAGAAAAGTGTTTTTTAAAAACGAATTCACTAAAATTGCTCCTTAAAACTATCTTAAAAAATATGAGAGAATGTAGCAACTATTTAGTTTTCTTAATATTAGTATTAAAAACGTATTTTTGAAATTCAAAACTTAATATTTTTGAAACGTTTAGCAAAATGTTGGAATTTAATAAAAGCAATAATAATTTAAAATCCGAAGGATTAGTTTCAGAAGAATTATTTTGGGAATGTATAAAAAACGTTAGCGCCGTTTTCGAGTACCCCAGATTTTTGAAAAAAAAAAATTTTTTTGAACCTTAACTTAAATGCGGTGACCTTGACATCAATTAAAATATTCCATTTTTTATTTTCTAAATAGTGTTAAATTTTCGTTCAGTAGTTTGTGTATATTTAACTTTTTTGCACTTTATAACTCAAATGCAAGAGTCTATTACTCCAGTATGGGGGATCGTAATAAATTAATCGACAATTTTTATTTTTATTCTATTTTATTTCTAAACCGAAAACTAATTGACTCCTATTATAGCTTAAAGTGGCAAAAAAATTTGGTCTAAATTTTTTTTAAAACACTTTAAAAATAATTGTTAAAAAATGCCTAAAATTATGTTATGCAGCATACAGTTATTAAAAATTGCGTATAAAAACCCCTATTGGTTGATTTTATTCAGGCGATAAAAAGTTGATAACAAAATGGCTCCGAAAAAACGAATTTACAAATTAAAGGAATTTATTAAGACGATTATTCTAATTTTAAAAATTCCATGAGGTTTAATTGTTTTTTAACAAACAAATATTATTCTTTAAGAAATGTAAACGGTCTCCTTTTAAAGAGAATAGCAAAAAGAAAATTTAAATTACATCGCTTGCTCAATTCTGGGAAACACAATCCTAATGTAATTAAAATATCAATGAAATGAAACTGAGTGGGAAGCTTTTTAAATCAAATAAAATACTTGTTTGTAAGCTATGTTTATAAAAATAGAAACCTAACTTGTGGGTTTGTTTAATTTTTTACATGATTGGCCATTTTTACAAATGTAGTTATTCTAGTTACACATCCTTTGTAAATTGAAGACAAGAACTAGAAATCACATAAGAAAAAATAAGGTACAAAGTACAATGTGGCCAAAAATAGGCACTCCTTTGTTATCAAGCAAAATAATTTGCATTGTCTTTACATCCTTATTTACATTACAAACCATTCTTATTTTAGTTCTCGATTGTATAAAAACTGCAACAAAATTAACGTATAAAAAAGGAATGCGCATTAAACGTTTCAATTGAGCAATGGTAAAACAAAGAAGCACTAAAAGGATATTTTATTATTTATTTGCAAACAATGTTACAAAAATATAAAGAAATTTGTTTCTTTTAAATAGGTTATGAAAATTCCAAGAATTCGCAAACAAAGATCAAAGCCATTCATTGTACATGTCGTGATTTATTTAAACCGACTGCAATATTGACTTACTATTTACGGTTGACAATACAAAAAAAAAAAAAACGCCACAAAGATGAGCGAAGAAAATTAATTGGAAAAAAAATGAAAGAAACAACAGCAACGTTCATGCAGTTTCCCTTTAAATCTCACTCCGATTGCCGTTACTTAATTAAATCTTCTTCAACTTGACAAGGCCGCGCGACTGCACAAAAGAAAAACTGATTCGTTCTGCAAATTTATTGCTAACTTTAATATATTGAGAACACCAGCAGCAGAAACAAATGCAACGCAACACAAAATACCCGTTGAGAAATCGCGTTTTATTACTTAAAGTTAGAACGGGTGTGTGTGTGTGTAAGTGTGTCTGTGTTTATTTGCTCGTCTTTGAAATGAGAAATAAAAAAAATGCAGCCATTCAGCAATTTGGTTTATTAAAGAAAATAATGATATGGAGAAAATTTATTGTCACTTGGTGTGGTGTGGCGTGTGACGTGGGGTGTTGTGTCGTGCGCGAGTTTATCTCAACGTGCGGCAATGCATCACCGTCATTCACCCTTTCAACGCTTCCTTTGGCATCGAGAGGGATATGTCGTGCTGCATGTAGCGCCAAGTAACATAGAAAAATGCACGACAACGACTTTCGTTCGTCCTTGAAGAAAAAGCAATGTAATTTATGTTGCTTTATTTTTATGGGACGGCGAGTCTTTGTTAGATTTTACAAACTTGTTGAAATGCATTATGATTAATTGGCAAAGTTTGGAGGAAACTGCGCGCAGCCAGGCAGCAGCGTCTTGAAATTTTTATGAAAGACATTCTTAGATTCAATGAAAGATGTGGAAAGACAGACATAAATATTGTAACGTTTCTTTTCGTATGGAAATTGAATAAAGAGGTTTATTTTGATTTTTAGAGAGAAGTTATTCGAGAATTTATATTCTTTATTCGAATTTCTAGATGGGAATTATATATGGATTTTAATAATTAAAAAAGCTATGTTAAATTTCAATAAAAGGACGATAAATAATCATTTAATTTAAAAACAATTTAAAATTAGCGCCATTGTAAAACTGTGGGCAAGAGTTGAACCATAATATTGCATATTTACAGGCTATTTTGGAGCACTTTGACTTTTTATTAAGGACAAATAATTTAGCACGTGACTTAAACAATAAAATCCCAAAAACAGGACATTTTTCTCTCAAAACGCAAAACATACTGCCTAGTCCAAAGACTTACCAGTTTTTAAAACCAGTAAAAATATTAAACTGAAGTCTATAACTAAATGACTCCTATAACTTCATCATCCTTTGCATAAAATTAAGTAAAGTAATTTACAGAATAAAAAATGCAAAAGCTATCAATTTAAATCGCCTCATCTATATTCAACCCAAACATCCCTACATCAACAAAAACACCACCCCCAATTGCATTCAAAGTGGGCAAATTTCATCCCCCCACCCTTTTATTCAATATTGCCTGAGCATAAAAATTGTGGACGTGTTTTACTTGAGGATCATGCACTGAATACTATTTGCAGCAATGTTAACTGATGACATACTTCACTGAACGTGTTGATGTCAAGGAATTTCTGTATTTGACAATATTCAAAAGCGACAAGGGTGGCACTGTGAATGCATTTTTTCCCCCCATTTTCACTGTATTACATTCCCATGCATTTGGCGTTGTCATTCAAAAGCGCTGCGCACGCATATCGCTCCTTAAAGACATCATGCTGTTTGTGAGTGCGGGGATGTGTGAATGCTGTCATAACACGCGAAGAGGATGCGGTTATTTCAAATGCACGACGCTATATAGCACGAATTTCAAGCCAAGGACGTTCAACATTAGAGGGCATAATGTCATACAGAATGCAGTTGTGAAAGGAGGGGAGGGAAAATATAAAAATACAAAAAGCGTCAATAAGAAAAGGTTACATTTAAGGTTCACCAGTAAAGTGAAGGCTGCAGCTAATGCAACGAATTGTGTACATTATGTCCTTAGCATAGATTGGAGAACGTTAACATAAAGAAAACAGCTTAGAGCTTTCAAAAGCCAAGTTTGATATCAAATGGAAATGCATATAACGGTTTGATGGAAAGATGGTGTGGGTGAATTGCTTCAATTTGTTTAAGTTAAATTAATTACTTAGGTCTTAGTAGACTTACGGGATTACGGGGTGTATATTTTCAGTTATTTATTGCGTTATTTACACATCCTCGGGAGTATTAATGAAATATATAACTGGAAATATTTACTCGTTAAAGGATGAAATGGTTGCTCCAAACGGTTATTACACAAAGGAAAACATTGACGATACACAGAAAGAAAGCTGATGTGTGTTTGGGTGCTGTGTGGGATGCACCAAGCTCATTTTGAAATCGTTAGGGGTGTTTGTTGTATGATACCAAGGACGAACACCGAACTTTTGTGTGGGAGCAAATACTCACCAAGGATATTTCTTTATATTACAGCGAATATGTGCACGTGAATGTACTTAATGTAGAGTAAGCTTACAGGGTGGCTTTATAGTTAAGAGATTAATTTTTATTGAATTTTTAAACAAATTAAAAGTAATATTAGTAGCATTCATATTATTAACGGTGACAGCATTTTTATAAAGCTTAACGTGAAAATAAAAATGTACAACGGTGATAAAGCTTAGGCATTATTATCCTTTGATTCTTTGGAAGAATAACGTTTCAATTCAGTTTCACCGCTGCCTAAGTTGTAAATAATCACAATTAATATTTATTTCACAATTCGCAGCTATTCTTATAGTCGTTATGATAATACAAAATGGTTTAACAATTTTTAAAGCCATGACTTTATTTTAATTTCTTTTACTGAGAAACTCAACAAGTAAGTAAAGTGGTTGCTTATTATTACCACAACAAAATGGCGGACTCCCAAATAAATCGACATATTTAAAATCCGCCATTTTAACTTTCTTATGAACGCTTTAATTTATTGGGAAAGAATCCTTAAACAATTTGTTTTTCAAGAGACACACATGTCTGATCGACAGGATATCAAAAACGTTTAAAAAATGACCAAATTTCCCAAAGATAAATAGGGGTCGAGCTTTTACGTTCCGTTGGAAAAGTTAGAAGAACTAAATACACCTTTGTTTAATTTAAATTAAAATTTCTGAGAAACACCCTGTATAAAAAACTAACTATTTACGAAATTGTAGTGCATGTTAAAGCAAATTACATATAAAAACTTTGTTATGAGCTAAACACAAAACACATAAAATGTGTACCAAAACAAAGTGGGGGAAAAAACGATTCACATTCTGCAAAATTTTTACAATTGTTTCTTAAAGAAAACTTTATCCTTAAAAGTTGTTCCAATCTGGAAAACTTTTAACAATAAAATGCGAATTGAAAACAACCCAACTACAATACAAATATTAGTTTAATAACATAATTGACGACATAATATGCAAAATACACATTATGTAAGAAGCCCTATCATTTCACAATTCCATAAATTTTCTATTCCATATTGTAATTAGCATACATTTATAAAACAAAGCCGCCACTAAAAAGCAACAAGTGTTTTCTGCACAATTTACCGTTCCTTTGTCAGACATACTGCACCTGTCAGCCGCTAGAGGCGCTCACAATCAACAAGATGATGTTTTACCAACTGCCCAGACTGACAGGCACAGCACGCTTAAAATTAATGTGCATTACACTTACTTGCGCCCATGATGTTTGAACTTGTCTGTGTGGTGCTCAACATTAAACATTAATACATAATTGCAAATGTGTTGCCAAACAGTCAGCCTAAAGTGGTAAAAACAACAACGCAGATAATGGCGGATTGGTGCAGAGATAAGTCGCGAGTACCAATGCAGACATATTTTGTTACGGCTTTGTTTGTTTTGTTGTGAAAAGTTGTTTTGCAGCCGTATTAAGATTGTTGTTGGGATTTGACTTAACTTGTAGCTGGTGGGTGTGAAATCAAGCTCTGGCGTATTATTCCTAACTTGGACGAAAACATGATAAGAAAGGCCACAGGCGATGCAATATCATTTTGAAGCTGAAATGCTGTGTGCGATGATTTTATTTTGTACTTTGTAATTTTATATATGAATAAATTTATGCAATGTAAAATACTTGTTAAATGAAAATGAAGACATTGAATGAGCATTGCAAGCAACCGAAATTGCCTTGAGATGGATGGTGACTTTAGATTGGTTATTTATTAGCTGTAGTGGAAAACAAATTACACTTATTTGTAATTTAATTTGAAGGACTTTTAATTATGTAATTTAATGTTTAGTTTCATCTTAAATTTTAAATATTGAAAGAAGTAATTGACAGGAAAGGTTTTAAATATAAAAGCAATGACATTTAGCTCAATAATGAAACTTTTTCTTTCCTTTATATAATTTAACGACGGAAGAAATATCGGTAGAAATGCGATAAAATAGTTCGGAACAGATCCTAATATTTGCACAAGTTTTTATTATCCCTACAAATTAACTAAATAAAATAACTTCATTTACAATATTTAAGTCATATTGTATTGATATCAATATTATTTGTCAATAATTCAAGTTAATTAATTATTTTAAACATCCTTTTAAAGAAAATATGAATTTACAAATGCAAATGTTATTGTAAAAGGATTACAAAGTAATGACTTTTTATTTAAAACAGTTTAAAGTAAGTTTTAAAAATGAAATCACACTCTTTTAAATTATCTGCACAGAAAAGCTTAAAAAAGCTCATTCATATTTAGAAACAAACAATAAACCTCCTTTAAAATAATCTAACTGCAACCAAAATAATCCCGCAATAAACAAAAGTAATTAATAAGGACTAAAAAACCAACAAAGCACTCCATCAAGTGTACAAACAATTTCTCTCTCAGTGTCTCGTATAAATTGCAACTAAAATAGAACAAGACAGCAATTTGCTGGCAATAAAGTTCAAACATTAAATCCTTCCGAAAGCCATAAAACAAGTTGCTTTTACTTACAAAACAAGACTTAAAACTTGGATTTATCTCAAGCCATTGGCACAGCCATTTCAGATTGCTAAATAATTATCAAAGTTTGCTTCATAAACATACTTGATTTATGCAATCAATGCAAAGTAATTAAGATAAATGCGCTTTGGCGACCATCCTTCTAAATTTTAATAACATTGAAGACTCAATGCTCATACAAAATCTGATAAAGCTCGCACACAAGAAATCGCCATCGCGGCATCACTGTACTTAATGTGCAGTCGCAATGTCTGCAAACAGCGCAGTAAAATGTCTGTTGCTTTTACCGCACAAGGGAATTGAAAGCTCGTGCACAAAGGACGAACTTGTGAAGGTCATTTCAAGATGAAACGACAAATTAGAGTAAAAAGTTGTATATGGTGGAAGCGAAATAGTTTAGTGACCCCAGAAACGACCCTAAAAATAAGCAAACGTGTTACATACATCAAATGCAGAAATGTCTACATATTTATAGACAAATCGGTTGGCAGACATCGTCGGGTACAGCCTTTGACTCGTACAAAGATGAGAAAATTGTTTACATTTTTCAGCGCAAGGCAACAAAATGTAAGGTCGTCTGAGACATTCATTTATGCACGCTACAACAAACACAAGTTACTCAAGAGCCCCAACATCTGAAATGCGATCCAATTAATTTACTCACTGTACCGATATCCTCGCCACTTTAAGACAGTATAGTTCCATCATTCTGGTATTCGAACAGCAAGGGCGAGTTTCTTGTGGGCGTGTGTTTAATTGCAGAGTATGAAAGCATGAAACTCGTGCACTAAGCAAGGCGCAGTGAAGTGATGAATGGATGGATTGAGATGGATTGTTTTGAGGTCAATTCTGATGATATGAAACAATAAAATGAAGCTGCTTTGGGGGTGAAGCGGCGGTGTAAATCATTGGGGGGATGCGGTGACATTTTGTTGGGGGATTTTAGGTCGATATGTACGAGTATTTAGGGAATATTGGTTGGATAAATCTTAATGTCACGATAACAAATCACTATCTACAACAGCAATGGCTTTAATAAGATTAGTTTTGGATGTATAGTGAAAATGTCACTTTAAGATGCATTGCCAAATTGAAATTCAAGCATTTTTTTGGGAGGAAGGAAGCATTCACCGTGCAAAAAAAATTAGAAGCATTAAAAGTTAATTTGATTGACAATATATTAATTAAAAAAATGACGTGTTTGAAATTATTTTTTGCTGACTTAGGATAATCAGCGAAATCACATTATCGCTTAAAATTTACTGAAATTGTGTAACTACCAAGCTTAAATTAAAATTAATGAAATATTTTAAAACAAAACATAAAAAAACACAAAAAAAGGAATCAATTTTAATTTTTTTTTCACCGATTCCCTTTTTAATTTAAAAAAAAATGCTTCGTAATAAAAAACAACCAAAATTGAACCATTAAAAATCGCATAATTGCTTGCAATCCAATTAAGAATGTTGCCAGGATAAAAAATTGCAGCACTTAGCCACTGCACCATCCATTTGGTTGCACCAACCCACTAAATTTGCAACACCGCTTGCCCAAAGAAGATTTTTTTTCTTAAAATCAAATTCTAAAAAAAAAACCCCAACACAATTCAGATTGAAATAAATCAACGCGGTTCTTGTTCTTTGCACTGTTTATGTTTGCTTCTTAATGTGCGGGCAAGCCGTCCTTTTTTGAATACAATTTTATGCATAATAAAAAAGATGAACATTGTGCTGACTCGGTCGAGACGCTGCGGCGGCATTCACCGATCTGCCATTAATGTTTATCGAACAATGCAGTGATAAATATGTTGCCTGAACGCCCGAAAATAAATTCAACACCATCGCGCCTTTTGCGGGGCGACATGTTTAACACTTGCCATTAGCATTTTTGTGATTATTTGCATGGATGAGAGGGAAAGTATTGTAATTTGTAAGAGATGTGTTTTTATAAAAAAAAATTAAAATTATTTATTTGGTATTATTGTTTTTAAGATTTTTATATTAAAGACAACAATTTTGTGGCGAAATTTTTGGGTAGAAAAATAAAACAAAGAATCCTTCATTCTTTACAACAAAAACCCAATTTCCTTAAAGCAACAGCAAGAATCTATCATACGAATCTTCTATTTCCAAGATTGAATGCGACGAAAGCATGCATACAATTCAATCCACGGGTATAAGCATCACTGCATATTGACAACAGTGTCTGTATATTAGACAGCGATAACATACAACACGAACAAAGCAAATCTGCAGCATATGACAGACCAACTGAAGCAAACTGAAAAGCTGCAAAACACATAAAGCTGCGATGGGGGGAAAAAAACACACACAAATAGTTGTGTGACAGATTTGTGAATGCATGCAATTTATAAACATGCAGTATCAGCTATCGCCCATCATGCATCAGCATGCATGAAATATCAAAATGAATTTATTAATTTAAATTTATTGGAGTGTTTTTGTAGTCGCAATGTTTATGCAATCATAAACTGTGATGCGGTTTGGCGTTTGTTATTCTGCGAGGGTATTTGCAAAAGAGTTCGCAAAGTTGACAGCAAAGAGTTTATTTAAAAAATGCAAAAAAACCGCACTATTTGTTTAGCATTTAAACTCACTATTTGAATTAGGAGTGAGTATTGTAAAAATACTGTTTGTTTTTAATTTAAAAAACCCTGCATGCATTTAAAAAAATTAAATTTGCTATTTTAAAAATTAAACAAATTACAAATTTAACTTAACTCTTCAAGTCCAATTTTATCACATCTGAAGCCATATTTAAAAAAAGAAGAGCACAACTGCCACTTTACCTTGTGACTTTGGACCTTTGTTGAGTTTTTGACCTTGAAGTAGCACAAACTTCGTTAGCAGGTGACAATTAACTTTAAATGCAATTATTAAATAGTATTATGTAAAATAAATATTTTTTTAAAGTGATGTTTAAATTCTCCTTGACCTTGAAATATTCTGTTTTGGCCTTGAAAGTATGTGTGGCTCGTTCTTTTTATAAAAATTAATTATTATTTATATTTTAATACAAGCTTAAGTACATATTATTATGAATTAAATAAGTTTTAAAAGATTTAAATTTAAATAGGCCCATTCTAAATAAGTAAAATGCAACACCTAAATCTGATAAAGATATACTCTGAGTTATCGAGTATGTCTCCTTTTTTAGCAAGTTACCAAGTGTAGAACTTGCTTACTAAAAATACCATCGAGAATGCAGGTTCCAATCATGACTAAAATATTAAATATAAATATATTACTGAAAAAATTACAAATTAAACAATAAATAAAAGCAGTTAATTTGCATTCTCAATTGTGCTCATTAAAACCAGTAAAAATAGAATAAATACAACAAAATTAATCACATTTGACCTGAAGCAAATTAATTATCCAATTACAAGAATTTTACGAGCAATCAATACTCCAATTTATTTAATCCATTGTAATTTACACAAACCAGTCGATTTAAATAAAATTCTAACGCTGGTGATTGCAATACTCAGAATTCAATAAGCTCGAAGTAAGTGCATGCGAGTACACAAACAATTGCATACACATTTCCTTGACCAACCCTACCACAAACATTATTCAGCCATCGCAACAATTACACTGCATATAGGGATTAAATTAATGAACGTGTCGGCATTTATTAACAGAGTGATGATGCTATATTCCTTCTGACATTATCTCAAGGACTTTAAGGTTCATCGACAAACCAGAACATGCCAACGTGCGAGTGGGGGGAGGAATATTGGGTGGTAATTACAATGGGAGAGACGTGCGAAAGACCAACAAAACAAAACAGAAACCATAGCAAATTGATGAAAAATGAATTGATGAAAGGAAAATGATGACGTATCCCTTTTCAAGCCGTGGAGGCTCATTGGCTTTTGTGTATGGGCATGAAAAGCTTTCCAATAATGGAGAGACATGCCATTTTTTTTTTTTTTTTATCAGAAAATCCACACAAAAGAGCATCATTTGTTATGTGTGGTGCTTATCAGATGATTTTGCATGCAATGATGATGGGGTGGGACGGGGTGGTATGAACTGAACAGCATTGGTGGGATGTTTGGCATAAATTAGAAATAACATTAATTAATTAAAAATGTCGAGGCAAAGCATCACAGAGAATGCACATTGCATAAGTGGGAGAGAGGGTAGGGCGATTGGCTCTGTGTTGAAATTAATGGCATGTTGTCACTCACTTAACTCTGGGGAAGATTATACGTACACATTTATCAATGGTATCATAGGATTCTTTTGATTTATATTTTTTGATGAAAAATGTGTAAACTAATTTAATCTGATTTTCAATTAAAACAAATTATAACGTAATTTATATTGTTTAAATAAATAATTGGATAGGTTTAACTAATTGGGTTATTAATGGAGATATTTCAATTCACATTATGTTCCAGAATAAACGATTCAATCAACTTAGGGGTTAATTTATTTTGAGACAGATTTTAAAAATGTAAAAAAACAGCATAACTTCAGGAGTTTATTTATCAATACAGGAAATCTTTTTGAAAAATATGCAATTTGAGACTGCAATTTAATTATATAATATCTGATAAACAATTGAAATTAAACATCCCTTACCCTTAATTTAATTTATTTATAGACTTGTGGTCTACGAAGTTTTTGCATTTTCTTTTAAACAAATTTAAACACAAGAAGCCATATCAATAAAGACTCCATTTTAAAATAATCGCTTTTGTTTCTTTATAATGTGGCAACTTCAAAGCCACCACAAGTCAACACTACTTACCTAGTTGCATCAATTTAAACCAAAGACATTTACAAGGACATTCAGTTAACCCCTTCAATATCACCTCCACAATTATACTCAATTATAATGCAATTTTTACATAAACAAACCAAATAACTGGAACTAGTTTACATAAGGGGGAGAATAAAAATCAGTTACCATTCGCCTTTATGAAAATCAAACCACCACAACCACCATTCCTCGATTGTTCTATCAAAAACCAACAATCAACCATGAACTGAATTAATATTTCAGTATAGGAAGCATATGCTTCCTTTCCATCGCCGCATTCACCATTCAAATCGTCTGAAGCTATATGAAACACAAACAGATGCCACCATGTTTTTTGTTTTTTTATATTTATTTATTATGAAAAAGCATGAGAGACTTAAAGGGGTTCGCTGTTCCATTTACCCGGCAATTACAGTTGTGTTGTTTATTTAAGAAAACTGTGTGCGGTAGTGGCACGGGCCAGGGACATTGAAGTTTGAACACAACCATCATTCATTGCTCGTTGGATGTATTTACACTACTATACAAAACTTATAAGCCACACTAACTCTTTCTATAATATAAAGTGAACTGTTAATGGAGAAGACATCAATCAATTAAATGACGGCATGGTGGATTAGGTGAATTGTATTCAACTATTATATAAATTATATAACGTATAGAACGTACAAAGTTTGTTTGAGCCTAGTTTGAGCCGTTAATGCCGGATATGAAATAGATTAAATTGGGGTCAATAATCGTGTTTGTAAATTTTTGTTTTAGTATTGCGCTTTCATTCTCTTTATGGTGATAGCCATTTTGTTAATCGAAATTTTAATTGACATTTATCATTGAATGCTCAGTTGCTTTATTTAATGCAAATTTTAATTGAATATGGCCATAGAATTGAGTGATGTAAGAGGGATGAATGTTAAAATCAATTTTAAATTAATCGTAAAATTTCATCAAATTCACCAAACTCACCAAATTTTTGAGTTTTGTTAGCTCAGTATTTATTTTAAATAAATTTAAATTTCACAATATGTAGGTAATTCCAAAAAAATTATGATCGTAACCTCCTTTTCATTTAATTTAGTTGTAAATCACACAACAGTTTTTGCAGGGATTGTTAAAAATATGTTTGACTTTGAGTAAAAAGCTCTGTTGGTGCATATAGAAATAATATTGTAAATTAATTAATTTTTATGGTAAAAACAAATATTTAGTCTGTATTCACCAAACACTTGGTGTGTACCCACCTATAATTTTTAAATGATGTCTATTGAATCTAGATTTTAAATTGGAATTGGTTTAAATGTAAATATTGAAAAATCATTATCAATATTACATTTAATTGATAATAAAGATAAATATAAATATAATTAAACCAACATTTAAAAAAATACTTTAACCCTTTATAATAATAATTTTTTTTTACATCAAACCCCACAATTTAAAAACCATTTATTGTAATTAATTGTTCATAATTGTTGAAAATATTTAAATTACGCTTATTAATTGTGTACGCATTATACAATTGCATTAAACATCAATTAAAGGTAAATTCCTCTCACAAATTAATCGTATTAATTTACAGAACAGCAAAAAAAACGGTACAAATAAATATTACACGATATACCCTTGTCCAAAGTCAACATTAAAATGTACACTTCAATTCCAAAACACATCACATTTCACACAATAAAATGAAAACCCTACACAAATCGATCCGATTCAAAAATACAAAGCAAAAACATGTACCCTCGAAACATGACGCCAACAAACATTTTAATCCTCGCCGCCATATAATCATCATCATCATCATGGCATGGCATGGCATCCATGAAAATGCAGTCCTTGCACAACACACAACCCCTTGACAACGGCAAAAGCTCGAACACACGTACTGCACAAAGTCCATCACTAAGTACATAACAAAGTACAGTTTGGTTGTGCAGTGCAAAAAAGCAAATTGTACAAAATGACGATGTACAATATTATATATAAAAGTGGATGTGTTGTGCATTGTGAATGGAAGCATTGAAAAGGCAAGAATAAAAACATTAATACCGCCAAGTGCGAGGGAGCAGAATAAGAACACATAGCATAGAATAAAAATGCATGTAAAATACAAACACAAATGCACATTTTATGTTGAAACAAAGATGGCGAAAATTGCCAACGGAGTGGACGAGTAACCAACCATCATACTGCACACAGCATTTGTTGTGGAGGGAATCACAAAAACCCATTAAACGCCAGCTACATGAAATGCGTTCAGTGAAAATGCGTTGTGGTAGGTTATGGGTGGCGTACACACAGTGTTGTTGTAATTGTGTGCACCCTATTCGTCGCAATTGTACTCGTGTGTTGTTTACATGTACAAAATGATTGTACATAAAATTACTGCAAAATGTGGCCGGTGTAGGAAAGTGGTGAGAATTTAAACATGTTCTACTTTATGTACAACAACTAAATATAAAATACATGTAATGATGACATGAAAATGAGGGGGTGGTTTGAAGGTAAAAAGCTTCCCTAACAACCACTATATTTAATTATAACAACTTTATAAAATTATTAAAATTTTACAAATCATTTAAACCATTTTACTAACCCACCCTGGTAAAAAAACAATTTTTATTAAATAAGTCCAATTTTTAAAGTACAATATGTTCCCTTAAAAAGAATATATTGACTATAGAAGTTCTTATCTACACACCACAGCATTTAGCATAAAATCCTTTACATAAAAATGTTTGCATGTGTGTTAGTATTGCATCTTCTTCAAGAACATAACACTGAAAACACAAAACAAGTGCAATATGCGAGCATGAATTGCGCAAACGTTCAATTTACCTCGTACAACTCGCGCACCCACCCACCCCTAGTAAATTTTAAATGACGCTGAGCTAGCAAGAACTCAGTTCTAAAGGAATATAATATTATGAAGCTGGGGAATGGGGTGAATATAATGGGGGCAGAAAATATATATTATTTTGCTGCCTATATTAAAATAAATCTATGTAGTAAAAATATAAATATATGGCCGAGTGCAATAAACTTCCTTTACCAGCATGCAATACAATACCCTGAGCATATAAATGTAATAAATACAATGTTTATTTTAAACAGCGTGGGTTGATGGAGTACGTGTATGTGTTTTCAATTAGCATCAAACCGGCCACTGGAGAGTTTCCTCCCTTTAACGTGGTAAAAAGTGACGATTTTTATTTGTTTTTTTTTTCTTCATCAAGAATTTTTTTGTGTAAGAATAAAAGTTTTGTTTTTTCATTCCCGTTATATGCACAAAGGACTGCAGAGCTTCAGTAATAATTGTTAGTATATAAGTGAGATTTATGTAATGGTAGCATGTTAGAAATGCATTCGCTGCATTGCATAGGATTGCATGCACAGTGCACAAAAAGTACATACAGGGTGAGTATTTGGTGGCGTCCACTAATTTGGCTTTATAAAAAAAACTTTTAATTATAGATTTGAAAATAAGTTTCACTTTAAAACTTTTATTAGAATATAGTGTGCAATGTTCTTGTGACCTTCAAAGTCCTTTAAAAATCGTTTATGAGATTAGATTTTTGTTTTTTATGTCTTTGACGTTTTTCGAGATATGATTTCCAAAATATTGTGTTTGTGTTTGAAGTAAAATATGTAAAATCTTGAATGACCTTGGATACTTGAGATTTTGACCTTGAAAAAATGATTTTTTAACTTTAACCTTTATCTATATAGACCAAAATCATTTGATTGAAATTTTCAAAGTTGACCTTGAAACTAAAAAATTATGAAATTTAGATTAAAAAAAAAAATTCTGTGATCACATTTTAAACGTTTCATTGAACTAGATAAAAGCGTAGAAAAGGAACATTTAATATTTTTTCAAGATTCAATAAGAAGCACAATAGCTTGACCTTGAAACAACAAACAGAATAATTTAGATTTTGAGTCAATAAAACCGCGACATAACAAAGAAATATTTATTGAATCGAGTTTTATTTGCAATGACCCCGAAGTAAATATTTAACTACAATTTTAAGGATCTCATATTAATTTTAATTTATTTTAATGACAACTAAAGTCGGTAAAATGTTCAAACATAAATTAAGTGGTTTGTCGGCAATCAAAAATTAATTCATAAAAAATGAAGTCTTGTCTTGAGCTCGAAAAAAAGCATTAAATCTTCACCAGTAATTCGGAGGAAAATAGCAAATTGGCGGTTTTTCAAAAGCCTAATTTTAATGCATATTTTCCCTAAAAGGCTCTAACTTTTAAAGGTCACCAAAGAGCAAAAAAATCGTCCTTATATTTGCTATCCAAGTTCAATTAATGAAATTCCGAATTTTTTTGATTGGACGCCACAACGAAATCACCCTGTAACATTGAACATTGCAAGGACAAATGTTCTCACTTATGTACATATAAAGTGGATTAAAATAAATATGTAGGTATTTTACATACATTTCAATCGCAAGTTAGACACTCACACACATTTGCATTTTAAAGTGTGTTTGCACATTGAGTACATTAAATTATGAAGGGCTCTGCAATGACGTTGGGCGCGTCTGATACGTATCCAGGGTTAGAAGCTTGCAATGCCGGCATTTTGCATCATCATATACCGCATATGCACACTTGCCTCAGCTAAGCATGTGCATATTTAACATGCGGATTGCACATTGCACAACACGATTACATATAAACAGTGTTGTGGCCTTGATGTTGGGGTGAAGCAATCTAACCTTTCGACATAGTAAATTAGATCAAAACTAGAACGATCCAAAAGCTGTGCAGTGTGCACAGCGGGGGCTGCGCTATGCATGCGTTCATTATTGCAGTTGAATGTTTCTTTGTTGCTATCGTGCCACACTATAAATGCTTTAACTAGCTGTTTGTGTTTTCCTTTGTGTACGTTGTGGGTATCAAAGTAAAACTAGCTTAATAGGGGTGCTTTTGTGCGAAGTTTAGAAATCGTGTTCGGTAAATGTGTGCAGAAATTGCATTCATTTTGTTTCTTTTTATTGCTTTATGAGGGAAAATAGTGCAAGTGTGGGGCGACTTTTTTAGGGAGGTTTTGTAACGTCTTAACTTATAAATGTCTTTTTCATGAATTTATAATGATTTTCTTGAAATATTAAAATTTACCGAACATGGGTAAAAAATTGCAAAAAAAATCGTTTGACCTTCATTTACACATCATTATTCCAGTTTTTTTTTAAAGGTTTTAAAAGGTGCTTAAAGCATTATTTTGTGTTTTATCAAGGTAAAGTAAGGACGTCAACTGTTGTCTGACTTTGAAACAATATAAACAGTTCTTATTTTGAACAAATTGTGGACTGAATGGTTTTTTGACAACTCTAATCGAACAACTAAATTCGATTGAAATAAAAATTACTAAATTGAATTTTCTGACCTTGAAGAATTTTAAAAGTACATATAAAAATGTAGCCTACTCGTAAAATTTAAACTCAAAAAATATGTCTGAAAACAACTCTTGGACTAAAAAGAACAAAATCAAAAAATTCAATAAAATTAATTGCCAAAAAAAAAAAATCTACAAATCTCAAAAATACAAAAATCCTCAAATCAACAAAAAAAAAGCACGTCAACCACAAAACACAACATTCCACTTTTCCCCGAATTTGATGAAAAAGCCACACAACATACCGGATTACAAAATACTCCTCGCACCCACAAAACCATTCATCAACCTCAAAACATTGCAGTAATTGTGGGCAAACTTTCTGACCTACATGAAAAAATTCTCATCACACACGGAAATACACGTATGTTAAAGAAAGCAACCGCAACAACAACACAAGTCAATAGAATTGTACACAAAATGTCTCTAAGCTAACTGGTGAATGGCCATCAAAAATCACACAACGACAGCCCGCATTCTCATTGCGCCCAGTTCTAAACGAAATGAAAATAAAACATCTCAATTAATCAAACGCACATACATTGTGGCTTGACTTTAAAATAAACACAATATGTGTGTGATGTGAATAAGCCAGGCATTTGGACACAAATGTCAGCATGAGAAATTAAAACAGCTATTTCATCCCTATAATATAACTTGAACAGCGGGCGACTCTAATGTGTATTAGCTGTGTAGAGTTTTGTGTACCAAAACAAAATGAGAAGGATTAGGCGAAGACATTGGGAAAGAAACGTTTCGTAATTAACCCGCATGGGGAGCAGAAAATAAACAACGAAATATGAGCGAAGGAACGCGGTTATGTAGACTGTCGTGTCCTCCAAACATAATATTCCTAAGATTGTGAGCAAAAAGCTTCGTTAGCCTAAATAAATCATAACATTGGAAGCATCTCGCACCGCATGATCTACCCGGGTAACAACATATAATATTATCAAGATATATGCGTTGATATGTTGCTGTCATACCAAATTGCGTCGCGGACGATGAATAACTTAAGAGAGGGAGCGAGGAAAAAGCCTGTGACAACGACTTCAAACAGAAACTTAAATCAAACAAATCTTAAATACAAAGTCGTTCGCGTAACTAGCGGATTTTATGTTGTGTGTGGAAAAAGATTAAGTGAATATGCGATAAGACGACACGTCGAAAAATGTGTCAAGTGAAATTTCATATTCATTCATTTGGCGCGTTTAAAAACCACACATTTTGCATAAAATTACATTTGTATTGTCTTGAATAAAACTGCTAGAATACTTGCATTTGTTGATGTTGCGTGCTAAATAATGGTACTTAAGCATTCGACATCAACAAATAAACATATTCTAGCAGTTACTGTCAACAAAAGTCAACAATATTTCGTCCTTTTCCAATAAAAAAAATTTTTAGCCACCAAGTAAAGACGTTGAAAAAGTAAAACTGCAATAAAAGCACAAACATTTAAAACTACTATAAAACTGCTATAAAAAAAATGGAAATGACGGTAAAATACTGAAATTTAAAGTGCAATGTAAAATAAATGAAGAAAACTGTGCTCATGTACCTTCACAAACAGAGAAAATGCCCTTGGTAAAGGTCACATGACCCAAAAGTTGCTGCACATAAAATGCACTCTAACATGTATAGCGAATGAAAAGCTTGCAGCTCCATTGTGCACATGCTTGCACAATAAAAAACTGGGGAGAGACATCGATAAAATGATCAGCAAAAAATGCAAGCGATGCAAAAGCTTAATCCACCCCTTTTCTGGCTGCGCTCATTGAATATTATCAACACCACACCAATCATCCCTTAAACTGCAGCTTTTCACAAATTTATTTATTTTGGTCCGTTGCACATGATGTGGTGGAAAATTCATGGATTTCACCAGCATGTGTGCTTAATGGGATGAAGGGGGTGAGAACTATTATAGCAGAAATTGTGTGCAGATATTGAAAGCACAAACACACAAACACACACACATCGATTGAAAGCTTGCACATTATGTACAAAACACATAAGACTTGCACAACATATTATTAAGCTATGCTGCAGGGTTGTATGCATTTGTAAATGCAACCAATTGGCAAGGTCATATTTTGACCTGACTCAAAACCATCGGGACGATGACTGTATTGCACCGTTTTCGCCTTGAACATTGTGAGTGATCCACATAACGTTATCGTAAGAAATACAGAGTCTTACACATATTCTTAAGTATGGGAGTTCCGTTTTATGTGCAGTTTGGTGCACATAATGTTATAAAGAAAACGCTGAGCTTTCTTGATGACCGCGACAAAGAATAAAGCCAGCTTAAAAGAAATTGCTGAAAGTACACTGAAGACAAAGATGGAGAATGTTGTACAAAAAGCAGATATAAAACTTTGCATGAAATGGGGGGAAAAGTTTAAATCGTTGTTAAAGGAAAATTCTACATAACGGAATGGTGGCAAACAACAAGGGTTTTTTATGCTGCGTCACATGCAATTTTAAGCGTTTCTCCATTGTTCAAATTTAAAGCACCAACACTAGCATCCATTTATGTACAAAATATTGCATTGGTTTAAATATGTGTGCGAGGGGATGTGAAGCAAGAGTAAATATGTGCGATTAAAAGGGATAGCATGTGGCGATTTGCGCAATAGTTTGGTTCCGTTATAAATTTCCAACTATGTATAATGTTTTTAATGAAAAAAGTCACTATTGCATCTCTTTCTCTCAACATAAACCTATTTTAATCAGTGGAAAAAAGTACGACAGAAAAATGAGGAGTGAGGACTATCCCGTTATTATGGCCACATTGAAAAAGTCGGTTAGAGTGAGACCATTTTTCTATTCTGTAAAAAAAAAATAACCAAATTGAGTAAATTTAGTGCACTTGAAATAGTTTCTTGCACTGTTGCAACACATACGTGTATGTAGGTATAATTCGCGCCAAAAAACGGAGCCATTCAGACTGGTGGCGCCATCAGACCTGCCCTGCATCAATTTTGATCCAAACATTTCGTCATGGCAAGCATTGTTAGCAATAATAATTGACGACGACGTCACCCAAATTTTGTGCGTCAATTGATTGATGGTGAAAGTAAATTTTGATAATGTAATTGTTATTTTGCTCTTTGTGTGAGTGCTGCGTTGACGTGATCCTATACTGTGGAGATGATTCATCAGGCTATACCCGTTATTTGCGGATATTGCTTTAGGATAAATTCTATACACACCCGGTATATTTTTAGTTTACGCATTCATTTGCTTGCTGCGTATGATATTTTGAATATGTATTTTGGTTTAAATATAGACAAATTTAACAAGCTTTGAAATTGGTTATGAATAAAATGAATTCATAATATTTGTGCGATGAATTGCGATTGCGAATGAAAGTACATTGTATCGAACATTGTATGTATTGTTCGTGATGTGATTTAAGTCAATTATTATGAAAGTTTAAAATAGATTAACGAAGTGTTTCAATTGTTGTTTGGTTCTCCAAGCAAATTTTTGTATTTATTGGTACAGGATTATTTTAAAATTCACATTGAGTAATTGTTATAATGCAGTTATTGTTTACAAGCATCAACACTCGGCATTCCCTACAATTTTACGTGTCTTAACTGTTTTCTTAAGAAAGAACGAGAAACATAAGAACGCTTTATGACTTATGTGTATAGATAAATGCTCAGGTCTGGTAGAAGCTATAGAAACTTAGCATTGGTCGCCACAGTGGCGTAACTAGAAATTAAAGGCCCCCCCGCAATGTTTGCCTGACTCTCAGAAATTAGTTGAAATTTTTTTTAATCTAACTACATAATAAGAATGCATATTAAAACACAATTTTCATAACAATAATATTTAATTGTATTGCAACAAAACATTTTTTTTATTTTAAGACATAATAAATAAAAATCTAAAAACAAAGGTTTCTGGTTAATATTATTATTGAAAATATAAGAAAGAAATTATAGGAAATAATAATAATTAAAAACATTTTTGATGTCAATTTTCTTAGATTTTTCAGCCTCAATCGCTAAAATTGAAAACGTAATCTATTTTGCGACATAGATTTTCTTAAATAATTTAGATTTTTAACTTTTTGAAATATCTTTCAGCACTAGCAGATGTTATGGGAATTGATAAAAAAAGAATAAAAACGTATATTACTTCATTATATGATGATATAAATCTAAAATGGATGTGGCTTCTTATATATCGTTGCTAAATTTATGTTTGTATAATAAAATTTGTATTGGGAAAGCAAAGCTAATGACGGTATTGTACTTTTGAATTAATCTGTTACAGTTGGTATCTAATTATTAGTGTTATTATTTAAAGGTAACAGTTTATCAGGCAATAAAAATTATAAAAACTTTGAAATTTTAGACATGCTCCCAAATCGTCGCTTTATTATCCTAAAACTATATCTAAAATTCTGTTAAAAACATTGACTTCAAATATTATTGTTTCATTCAAAAATCGATGATCTTTAAAAAAATTGATCGAAGGGTCACTTCACCATTCTCACTCTTTTACTTTTAAATTCAGGCGAAACTCGCAATTGTTTCAATATACTTTTTGATTTATTCAAAAAATTACTGAAATTTTTCCGATATTCATCAAATTTATTTGAAATAGTCCTTTAAATATCATAGGCCCGAATTAAATTTAATTCTTTAGTTTGCAATATTTGTGATATTTTTTGTTTCAAACTAAATTTTAACGAAAGGGAAACAACTGTAGACCTCTAAATCAATATTCTAAACATAAATAATATAAACATATAAAATAAGGGTAGACTAAGATTACTACAGTCTGTTGATGAACCGATGCAATAAAGGATACTTTGTTTAACTAAATATAAGGGCCCATCTTGTTAGACGGACGCATAAATAAACGAATATTACTACAATCTGCTGTGGGACAAATGAATCTTAAGCATATATTTCATTTTATGATCCTTTTGCTAAAACGAACCTAGCATTTAGCAAACTCGAAATAAAAATCTAAATTGTAACATAGAATATTAAATTGATGCATGGGAAATGGGTTATATGATATATCTGAATTTTTTCATAACTGACCAAAACTGAGCGATTTGGTACAAGAATGTTTTTTGTTATTTTTATACGGGCCCCCTGATTCATTTTTTTTTAAAGGGCCCCCCCGCGATCGCGGGGCCTGCGGCACCCTAGTTACGCCACTGGGTCGCCACGTCATTTTGACAGCATCAGTGATTTGAAATCAGTGAAAGACATACCAGAAATAAAATAATTCTTAAATATCACAGGTCGAATTAAGCTAACCAATAATTTGTCACGTGAGTGACGTTAACTTGTTGCAAAGTACAGTTACTAGAAACTATCTAAAAATGAGGCATTTAAAGTTGAATTATAAAGGATCTAGAATGTTATTCTACAAAAAAAATTATTTTCAACCATCAGTTATTATTACTGTAGATAGATGAATGAATGACAAAGTATAGTTACTTCTACTATAGAGAGACACCCTATTTTCTTAATGAATACATATTAAAATACTGAGGTCACAATAGTCAATGTCGACTCCAGTTAAATTCAATTAACTGTCAGTAAATCACACCTTTTAAGATAAATTTTAATAAATTAATAATCATTGTGTTGCATGAAAAGAACATTGACTTTAATTCCAATATCCCACATTGAAATGTATTCCAACTTCAGAGTAATAAGGGTTAGAATGTCTGAAATGCAGACATAATATTGGCAAATAAATCAATAATCATGAATAATTTGTAGGTTGCTTTCAGTCTCAATATAACGTGCAGACGGCGAACTAAACCTAAATATTTGAATGCCATGAACAAGACTCAATAATTAATAAAACCAACCACTTGCACAAATTTAATATGCACAAACAATTTTAAATTACAGAAGCGCATTAAAAATTCATACGAAAAATAATTTATTGATGCAAAAAATTTGCACTCAGCAAATGAAAACGAATTACCATAATACAAATACATAATAATGCAGGAGGAGGAGCAGTACACCACTTTCACCTTCAACCATCATCTCGTGCAGTGAGTACATTGAATTTTAAATACCCGTACTGTTTGTATGCCAATTGGCAGACGTGAAAAGTAAAAACTTCAAGGCCACAGCATCAAAACGTCTATCAAGAATCGTGATCGTAATACTCACTTTTTTTTTGCATTTACACCGCACCAAGATGTCTCTTTGAAGACTACTCAAACGTCTCAAGACGCTGCGCAAACCCGTTACATAAAGGTTAAAATGCGTGCGGATTGGGAACGGACGTGCAGTCGCTATGCCGTATGCGGCGTTTATTTGTAATGAGTGTGTCAAAAAAATTTGAAATAGATTCTGAAAAAAGGGAACCTAAGCCATTTCTTCAATTATCTTTTGCAATATTGTCACATTGTCGTCCACCCACGCATCTTGAGCTCACCCAACGCAATTTGTATTGAGTTGCCAAGAAATACAGAAAGGGAATAAACATATCGACGCATCCACACATCACGCACATTGTATGTACGTCGCGACGCACGTTGGTAAGGAAATTTCCACAAAAATAGGCCCACGAGTCAAATTTTTTGTGAAAGCCATCAACAAAACCCATTCTCCGCTATTTATGGTGCACTTGTCTGTGTTGTTGGATGTGATATGTGTCCCTCGTCATTATGATCATCAATTCACTTATCGTCATAATGGGAATGACTGCTCCAGTGCCCATACTCCAAACAAATTACTTTACATACATGCGAGATATTCATTTCGCCAATTTCTCTCATCTATCAGCTTATAATGAAAAACCAATTGCCAAATAAAAATATGCTAACGACGCCAACCCGCTGCTTATAACGATAACGAGAGATGGCGGTTATGTGGAGCATTTTCACCAGCTTACATGCGATACAGGCAGTGACAAAGACGCCACACAGATAGAAGCCAGCTGAGCATGTCACTTTTTATGTGTGTACAATAATAATTCGCAACTCGTTATATTTTGTTGATGGTGGCATCATGGCACCGCGCCGCACGCGCCCCATTGCCCTACACCCAGCCGGTTAGAACTTAATCATTGCAGCAGCCAACCAAAATTTACTCTACACACAAATATTAATAGAAGAATCGGAAAATGATGGACATTTGGGTGGATAATAAATCAATATGGCGCGCCAGGGCTGTGTGTGCCTCTTTTCAGTTAACGCAAACAAAACAAAACAACGGTTTTTAGTTAGTATGCAACACACCATGCTGAAGTGTTAAATTATTGCAATCGCAATTTTTTTCTTGAAAAATTTTACTTGCTTAACGCCACCACATTTTTTTAAAAATGAGGTTTGTTAAAAAAAAAAAACGTTTAAAAAAATTGCCATTGCGCTATTTGTTTTTCTAATTTTGCTCAAAATTTAAGTTTATCATGTAAAACGGAAAATTTTGTTTAACAAACCTCTAATTAAATATAAAGATTTTTTGCATTGTATTTTAGCCCAAACATTATTACTTCAATGTCAAACAATTATATTTTTAAACAAATTCGTATAAATTAAAGACGAAAAAATTAGTCGCAAATAAATATTTGAATGACTCTCCCTGCCACATTGTTTGTTTTTCGTATACTGACTACATGACGCCTTATGGACCTTTCAAGATAATACACCCTTCTATCTTATTTATCAATTTTTGGCATAATTTTTGACAGTAAAAAAAGGACGCCGCCAAAATCCCAAACTACACACACCCAGAGCAATAAAACACATGAAAACATGCGTACAGACAGCCGCAAACGAAGGGTGAAGGGAAATGTGTTACTAAATAAAGGACGAACAACTGAAGAGGCATGGAATTGAAGCTGTGTCGTAAAGGGGATGGTACACCGAACCTCATTCACATAAAACAGAATCAAGACAATGGTCGCATGAAACAGAAGTTGGGTAAAAGACGCATCGCGTCGCGACGACAAGACAACGCATTTTGCGTGCGACGTTGTCACGTGCGTTCAATTGCTTGTACATATACTATAAACTATATTCTGATTCCTGAGTAGCATCGTCCAGCTTGTGTTTAGTATGTGCAAATTAAAAGCACTTCAACAGAAAGACACATTTTTTGGCAATAAACAAAAAGCTTGAACCCAGACGACACAACGACGAGAAGCGACAATGAAATAATTGTAAGACAAAATTACACTCATCGATCATTTTAATTAAAAAATGTCTTGAGAGCAATTATTCGCGTCTGGCAAATCAATGTGGCATTGTGTTTTATTTTTAATTAAGTGGGCACTCCAATTTGATTGAATTTTATTAAAATGGAGATGAGATAAAAAAAAATTAGGCGACACAAAAAAATTTAGCGCCCAACGTGGGGCTCGAACCCACGACCCTGAGATTAAGAGTCTCATGCTCTACCGACTGAGCTAGCCGGGCTGTGTACGTGGCACTTTTCGTCGATCACACGTGATCAACGTGCGTTTAATGAAATTCAGTATAAGACGTGATGAAAAAAGGTGTGTTGGATTTTGAGTCGACATACTTAAAGAGCGAGTGTGTAGAGATGGTTGTCAATTGTCAAGTTACATATTTAAAAATACATAAAATGTTTTATCCTTGTACTATTGTATGTAGTTTAAGATACGTGCTAAGGCATATGATTGGATTATAAAAAACGAATTTACACCAAGGATTAATTAAAGTTTAAAATGTTTAGCACCCAGTAAAAAGAGCCGAAATGCTTCCTTGATTAACTATAGTCTCAAAAATCTGTGCATAACTTCAGGCAGTTATCATTGAACATCAAGGAGTGAGCAAATTTTTACAAAACAATTAGAAACAACATCGATTAACAAAGCCATATTAAAAACAAACATTTTTTAACTTTAATATCATTTTAATTGATCTATAACGTTTGTGAAACGGTAATTTATTCAAACATTAAAACACCAAATGACCCATTTTCACAGCTCTCAAATTCCATTTAACTTGGAAAAGAATACTGAATTAAAAATAGATAATAGCAACAGTGTTTTCAATTATTCAATTAAAATGTTGGGAAATGAAAGTGAAACTGTCCAATTAACATTTTTTAATAGCAAGACGAAAGTAAATTAAATAGGGACAGATGCAGGAGATGAAATTGAAAGTCCCAATTCAGTGAATTACTACGGACTACTAACTATAGTCTGTAGTCAGTAAACGTACAATTATGTTGCAACAGATGACTTCACAGTCAATAGGTAAAAAAAAGCATAGCTGCACAAAGTGACACAAGTTAATTAATGTCGCTATTAACTAACAATCAGTGTTACAGTTTTATGATCTTTTGAAATATTACAAACAAATCAAAAATAAACTTGCAGCGTTTAATTAATGATGAAATAATTGAACAAATTAAAAACAAAACACACAAAAAAGGGCAGACACAAAAAATTAGCGCCCAACGTGGGGCTCGAACCCACGACCCTGAGATTAAGAGTCTCATGCTCTACCGACTGAGCTAGCCGGGCAGTTATCGATAGAAGCACACGTGTTAACTCCGAGAAAATGGGGGGATGTCAACCTTTCTTAAAAATAATATTAAGATTAGACATAAATATATTAATTAATATAATTAATGTCTGAGTAATTTTTACATAATTAAAAGAAATTTTTAAAATAATTACTGTTAAATTTTACTTTTAAGAAAATAATAATTACTTACGCTTAACAATTAAAAATATTTGTATTGTTAACAACGCACAAAAAAATAATACTAAAGCCACGTTTCTCTATTGTAAAAGGTAACGGAAAAACTTTTGTTTACAAAAAAAAATAAAAACTTCAAATCAATAAAAAAAATTGTCGCCCAACGTGGGGCTCGAACCCACGACCCTGAGATTAAGAGTCTCATGCTCTACCGACTGAGCTAGCCGGGCACTTATTAATACAGCGGCTGGTTGTAGCTGGTAGCCTACTGACTGCCCCTACAAGCCCCATCTCATAAATAAACATAGTTTCATCTCATTCATAAAAATGCCTACACAAATAACACTGTGTATATATTTTATGCATGTGAATTTGTGAAACAACAAAAGGGGTTTAGTGGAGAAAGCAGATAGCCCATATAAAACAATAAAACGGTAAATATTTAAAGAACAACTCACCGCTTCCCAAAACTCCTATAGTTATGCAATTCAGCACCAATTAAATGTACACACACTCGCACCCAAATTTATCGCACTACGTACATCATGCCATTTAATCACAATATTGCACAATCAAAAATGTTTATTTTAAAACACGCGATAGATAAAAACACACAAACTGGGGCACAAATAAACAATAAAAAATAAACTCAACGATGACGTTTCAATCAAAAGTTCAATGACAATTTGGCGCTTGCCGCATAACAACGATAACCAACCGCGGGTATTTTAATTGCGTTGACAAAATTAAATCCACCTTATCGGGTGTCCGGTGTACTGTAATGTATTGGATGCATCCACGCCAGTCGTTTGCAGTTTCACAAACAGTAAGCATTCGCTGGGTTGTTTTCCGTGGGCAACCCAATTACAATAATTGTTCTTCGTTGCGGACTGGTACAAATTTTTGCTGCAGCAATGTCGCACCGAATATTCAACAAAACACCCCCGTTATTCGTAACCATTTCACCAAACACTAAAACTCTATTCCCCGTGAATCGATGCCGCAACTTTTTCATGAACGATAGCTTCTTCACAAAACAATAAACCTAAAACTGTGCACGGTCATTTTATTCACTGCATCCGCGAATTCGGAAATGTGTTTTCTATTTCCCTGGCGCTCCATACCAAAGAACTTTTCATTTTTCTTACTTTTTTTACCTCCTTGTTTTTGTTTCGTTTCTCAATCGCATATATTTTCATTGAACACAAATACTACTACTACGTCATATTTCAATTGTCAAGTACATTTTACGTAGATCAGCAGGCGCAGTGCCACTGCTTTGTGCTGTGTTGTCATTTGTGGGACATTTTTGGGAGGTGTTTTGCTGGGCTGTGGTGTAATTTCAGACGTCACTGCAGGAGGTACTCGGCACCGCGGCGAAAGTGAAATGTCAAGCGGCACAATACAAAGAGTAATTCATTCCAATTGGTAACTGTAGCGTATTCATGTGATTTTGGTAACGAAGTAAGTGTGCTGAGCAATAGAGGGCTCTGAATGTTGCTAGTGGGGAAATGAACCCGTTATTTGTGTTTATCATTTTGATTTCGGTTGCACTATAATTTTAAAATTTTTGGTGGTATATTATTTTATTATATAATTATTATCAAGTTTGGTTCCGATCGGAAGATTGCTTACAAATATAACCGAAGATTTCGTTTTTTTATATAAATTGAGTCTTCGGTTATGTCGTCGTCGTTTTTGGTTTATTGAGAACACCTCAATTTTTATATTTCGCTTCTCGGAGTCGTTCGCGATTATCCCAATTAGTATTAGTTGTTATAAAGGTAGGAGTACATAAATGAGATAAAACATAAAGTACACAATAGCCATAGCCAGTCAGCTATAAAAAATAATTGCTTTTAAGAGAGATGAGTTCTCGAATATATTTTAATTTTATGAATTGGGATAAATAATTTGTTAAATCGTAATTGGGATTAATACTATTCAAAGTAATGCTCAGCCAAACGTGGTTGTTCGTAATGGTCGGTAAATTTTCTTCCACTTGAACCATTCTTGCGTTTTTCCAAAATAATGTAATTTCAAAGCTACATTCTAAAAAACAAAGTAATTTTTGTTTACTTCTAATAAATTTGTGTTTAAATGAGAATCACAAGAATCACTCTAGACACGAATTTTTCAAGGTCAAAGGGACGTTTCTTTTAGTTAAAACATGTGTCTTCAAAAAAAATTGTTCAGGTTTGTATCTTTAATAAACCAACCACAACAATGTATTACCATCAAAAGATTCAAGGTGAAAATTGTTACACTTGATTAAGAAACAAAAAAAGAAATTAATGTGGATTAAATTTTAAATGTATTTCCCTGCCACACTATTTCGTATAGTTAATTGTTGTTAAACAAAACTCACATCATACTGAGTGGAATAATGCACTCATTGCATGCGTTTTGCAGAATCATTGCCGCTGTATTAATCGCGCGTATTGGAAAAGAATGTCAAGTCACATGTTCCACTTTTATTTTCAAATCGTGTAACGGTGTACAGACTACACAAGGTACAAAGTGTTGTTTTTGTAAAATTTAAATCTTACTGGAAGTCGATATAATGTAATAAAGTTTCTCCCATTACAACTCAACCATAAAAAAATTGGATTAGAGTTTCATGAAGAACATTTGTTGCTTTAATTAACAGATTTAAAAAAAAAAGATTTCTGTAAAATGTAAATACAATACAAAATTATTTAACAAACAAAAAAAAGTTTTTTTTTTTAATTTTATTAATTTTAAATAAATAAATTCACCGGCGTCATTTCAGGGTGTAAAATTTTTGCATCAAAAAAAACTACTCAACACACACATTGCCAAAAAACAATTGGGTCACAAATTGATTTAAACATTCACTTCCCAAAAAACAACGACAAAAAAATTCCAATAAAAACCACCTCGGGAAGAAAATAACGCACCATAAGGAAACAGAATGCGAAAAAATGTTAAAGAACTTGATTAAAAGTGTGTGTACGATCACAATTCGAGTATATCTCATTAAGTATGTGATCGCGACCCACAAAATGGTCATTAATTTGGACAGAAATTTTACTACCCAGCTGACCTTGACAGCAAATTAAAAAGTCCATATATCTTGTCGATGGTGGTTGCAGCCCGACAGCAAGTGGCATGTGCTTGGAGTGTCACACATTTGAGCTTGTCTTCTTTTTTTTTGACCAACCAGTTTTGATTGCCAAATTTGATTATTGAGTGGGGTCTGTGAAATGTGGTACAGTTATCTTGTGATGACCTGTTGCGTATTTATAATGTGTTTGTTTATAATTTTTCGCAATTTATTTTTTTTTATGGAAATTTAAAGCAATGGTTTGTAGTTTTGGGGATTAAATTGGTAATTCTGGCTTAATATTTATTTTAAAATAAGGACCATACAATAACTTAAATTCAATTATTGTTTAATGTCTTTATTAAAAATAAGTAATAAATTAAGGAGACACAAAAAAGTTTCGCGTCTTCATGAATATTTAAAAGATTAAGTCCTGTTTGCCATTGAAAGAATGGGATCCTCACAATCAGGACCTCTACAATTAAGAAGGCATTGCGTTTGATAAAAACAGAATGGAATTCTTCTAGAATTTTTAAACCGTATTAATACCCAACATCTAAAAGAGCAACAACTTTCACTTACTGATAAAAATTGTAAAAATCAATAAAACATCTTAAGAACCAAACTTTATAATGACTAATCTTCATTACACATAATCTTGTTTATACTTACCAAGCCCCATAAATGCGCCAAACAAAAAGCAACTAAAAAGCATCACAATCATCTCAAAGACTCATGTTACTAGATGGGCAATGAAATTAAAATACAACACTACAACCCGCTACACATTTTTTATTTCAGCCACACGAGAAGGTTCTATGACACCGGAAATTTTCTCAATGAGGAAAATAAGCGCACAACGTGCTGCTGGCTATCACAGCCACCTACTCAAACGTCGCACACATCATATCTCATACATTTATAAATCGCGAAGGCAATTGGAAGCTGGAAAACATTGGATTAGTGTGGCTTGGTAATCATCGGCATCATTGGCTGTAGCCACTATCGTAGTTACGAAAAGTGGAATGCGGTGGGATGCTGGAAGCAGATTGGAAATGTGAGTAGTCATCGTGCCAAAATGTCTCAGTTGTGGCCGTACGTTTGTGGTTATATTATCGGCCTAATTGGCAATTGGCTATAAAAAATATGTTTAATGTTGTGCGATGCTGAATGTTTATTTTTAGGTCATCAATTGATTTGTTGTACTTTTTTTTGGGGCACGTGGAATTTTTGAGTGCCTGCTTATAACCAATGAATTCATTCTATTTTATTTTTTATTTTAAAATAACATTTCTAATTTAAAACCTTTAAATGTTTGTTAAATGTTTTGCTGGGGTAATTTTTGAATTATTTGAATTTGAATTTTGTAAACTAACTACTAAGCTGACATTTTTTTGACAATTAAAACCGAAAGGAATACATAAAGAATTATATTTAAGGTTGAATGATGAATCGTTCATTATTTAAAGTCAAAATATCATAAAACTTATCTTTAAAAAACGTTTAAAGAGTTCACTTATGAACTTCAGTAAACTTCCCCTTATTTTGCTGAATAAAATTTCAAAACAATTCAGCCGCATACAACTTTTGAGTATACTTTAATGTTTCGGTACTCACTTAAGTACAAACACTCTCTGCACTCTGATACTTAACATTTTGAATTGCCCCCTTTCTATCTCCAACTGCTAGCATAATTTTCACATATTGTATTGTAAATTTTGTAAGCGATCGCACAGCAACCACTTTGACTAAAGAGAACGCGTTCAGTCATTACGGTATCGTCGATGCGCGCGCATCTATTTTTCCGGCCTTTTCCACTAAGGCAGTTTTAAATATATCGGTCATTACAATTTAACTTGCCATTAATCCCACCACCACACCCCCTCAACGTTGACAGTTAAGCCCTTCGATCAATTTGCCCAATATATTAATTGAGCCAGTTTTCCAGTCCAAAAAATTGTGTGTGTATATAAGTGGTGAAAATGGTTGATTGAGGGCAACACATAGGTGCGAGACTTTTCAAAGTTTTCCGGTTTTTCCACTGCGAGACACAAAATCCACAGCGAAAAAATTGCAAGAAAATTGCAACTGTTAATAACGAGAGAGGCTTCAATTGAGTGTGGTGAAAGTTTTTTTTATTTTTTTTTTTTTGAAACAATAATTTATTTTATTTTGAGCTGCGTTTGTTGTGTTTGTGCGACCAACCTAATCGTATGCTGTAAGAAAATAAATAAGAAACGACGACGCGCGACGCTGGAATACGAAAAGATTTTCGCAATTCAAATAATGTGTGCACATAAAGTGAATTTAATGAAAATTGTGGAAATCTAAAATTGAGTGCTTTTTCATTCAATTAATTTGTGTTAACGAATTTTTTAAATTTTATATTTTTGAGTTATTGGGAAACTTGCAATTTAAAGTGAAATTAAAAAACTTTTTATGGTCCAAAATAATTTAACCATAAAAAAAATATAATAATAAAAAACGAAAAAAAAATTCGTTGCAATTATTTTTCAAGTGAATAATTTAAATTTAATTGATTAATAAATAAAATTTAAACACCATTATTATCTTTACGTGCTACAACAAGGTAGTTTGTTTCAATTAAATAAGAGCAAGGTGGAATACATTTTAAAACACGAAAGAGGATATTGAATTATTAAGTTTTTGCTAAACTGCATTTGGAGTTTGTTTCTCACACATTGGAGACGATAGTCGTCCAATCGCACGAACTTTCATAAAATTGTACATATCGTGGAAAAATCTCAGTCAAGGTAAATTGCATTTTTTAATTTATTTAAATAAACTCAGCTTAATTTATTTAAACTAAGCTTAATTTTGAAAAAATCAGTGACATAAAAAAATTAACATTTAAATAAAAATTCAATCATAAAATAAAATTTTAAGTGACTTAATTTAATCAAAGTTGTTTAAAAATTAATCTCCAATAAAATGAATTAGTTTTCTTAATTATCCACAATTTTTAATACATTGATGAAGTAATGTGCATTTAAAAAGTTTAATTTAAAAGTGGATTTTCAAGGTCATTAAATATTTTATTTAAGAAAAAATGCTCTACAAAATATTAATATTAAAAACTGAATATTTTGCTAGACTATTTGATCGGCAACAACATTCAATAATTCAAACAAAAGCAATCCCATAAAAACTTAATCGTCTTACAGCTTCAATAATAAACCAATATTATCCATAAACTGCAATAGATTCACCTATTCATAAAATTCACTAGCAATGCAATGCCCTTGAAGCCGTATCAATCAACTATCTCATATCAATCTCCTCACACAATTGCGCCTCAACTATTCCTCACACAAAATCAATTGAAGTTTTCTCACAGATTTGATGCGGTTTTCGGTCGACCATTGCAATAAATTGAATAAATTGCAATCCATGCACAAGCATCACTTCTAATGCATTCCGATTCAACATTATGCAGCAAATACAACAAATCCACAACATTTTCCCTTCAGCCAATATTTCTTCCTGTGCAAATGCATTCAATTTGAATTAGCATAAATTGCATCAACAACAACAAACCCAGTCAATATAAACAACATAAAATGCATTTCCAGCCATATAGCGCTCGCATGCATTCAACCTGCTTGTAGCCCCCACTTGCAAAGATGCACCTGACTTCCAAATATCAAAAAGTCATTAAAAAAAAAAAAAATCTATCGGCCATAAAGGAATGCATAACCATCTGGCCTACGTTATGTGTTCCATTCCATGCAATGACTGTGTGTTTTTATTTTTAAGAACGTCTTATGTGCCACACGATGCACTTATGTGCACCCTACAATAAACTACATATTGTATAAGACCAAAGAACCTGATTTCGTTCCATGTTAGACTAAGACCATCCAAATGCGCTTTATAACTTCAATATAGTAATTTCAATGTTATGCTCATTTGAAATCCCTTTGTTGGATGCGAGGATTCTGTGTGTGTGCAGCAGCGTTTGAAGATGAGCGCAACAATCAGGTGCATCTTCAGTGTTTTGTGTGCTGCATATTATGTAAAATGTGTGCCCCAACTTAATTTGTCCCAGGTCAATTTTCTGTGGTAATTTCCGTTGCTGTTTGAGTGATCTTGGAGATTCCCTTCTTCATGTACAATAGGAATTAGAAGCGATGCAGCGCGTTGCTTCTTAGTGTCCATTTCTTTTTGTGCGTGTTTTGTTTGGATGGGTTTTGTTACAATGTTTAATTCCGCTTCGAGTTGAGTCATGTGCAACGGCATCCGTTTGGGGTGGTCCTTTGTTTTAGGTTTTAATTTTTTTTTTTTTCAGTTCTTTTTCAAACTACAAACAAAATACTTAAGTAGTTAAGTTTTTAGTATTAAGAAGAATTGATGCTTTGAATGCTTTTCCGAAAAGTTTTTATAATGCAATTTATAATTT
This sequence comes from Sylvicola cinctus, assembly GCA_963854165.1. Taxonomy (NCBI): domain Eukaryota; kingdom Metazoa; phylum Arthropoda; class Insecta; order Diptera; family Anisopodidae; genus Sylvicola; species Sylvicola cinctus. Next base: position 10,726,372 of record OY974082.1, read on the forward strand.
TTATTTTGTGTTAACATTTCCAACAAAATGTGTAATTAAAATATAAAACTTTGTGTGTGTTTGAAAAAAAAAATAAATTTGGTGTTCGCCGCTTAAGTCTTTCGTTTTATTGGCCTTCATTTTCGTTTCTGACTTAAGAAATTTTGTTTATTATTGCCAGCTGTTAATTTTTTATTGCTTTCTTTGTTTAAAAATAGTACCGTTATATTTAAAAGACCTAAATTTACATGGTGGTTTAGTTTATTGATAAAATCGGTAACTTTTTAATGTTTTTATTGAAGAAAATACAACAAATTAGGGGTTTCGGTTGTAATATGCTTGCAAATAATTTTTAATTTAATTTTTCTTTGCACTTCATAAATGGTTTTCAACATGCATTCTAATTTTTATTTGGAATTTAGAAAATTGACTTTAAATTTCTATTTTAATTTTTAAGTGGCATATTTTTGCAGCTTTAAAATAAAAATATAAACCCAACTTAAACTGGCATTTTACCAATAATTAATTGCTTAACGCTGCATACTTTCAAACAACTATAAGGAAATTCTTCCGCATTGAAGATGGCGACATTTGCAGCCAAAGTTCATCCCAAAACTTTCTCGTACGCTCATCCAAATGCATTCGTTGCGTATGTACGGATAATATTTTTACTTAAGTTCGCATTGTACAATTGCAGTTGGTACAATACGCAAATGGATGCAACAACAAACGAATAAAACATTTTCCGCAATAACCGTCTCAACAGTTAAACCGTTTAATTATATGCTCGTAATTTCATATTTCATAACAAATGCTTGAAATATGCATTACGTCGCCATCCACAATGAAATGGTTTTCAACTGCGCGATCTCACATACAATTGCGCGCATTATTGTTAAAGACTGTTGTGGGTCAATTGGAATGTACACACACACCTGCACATGGTGAAGCAAAATAAAATTTTGTGAACAAACCAATTCATAAATTGGCGAATTATCGAGCGGAATCAGGTTTTAAGAAAGCAGGAAGAAAGTCCCACAACACAATCATCAGCGCACATGTTCAATTTATGCAAATGTTTTGCGCGCGATCGCAACGCGCAAGCATATAAATGTTAAAACCGTGCATACAATCTACGTAACCAACGACATACGTGTATGTTTGTTGCTGGCATGGTGGAAAATTCACCGCTATATTATGGGGAGATGAAGAGTTTTAAGAAACATGAGCCCATCTTCGCATGCATAATGATTGTGTGATGCTTTTGCACAGCGCTTTTATGTTTTCCATAACGATTTAAATAAAATCTGGGAAATCAACACACCGAGCAGCTGAACTGACTTCTGTTGCCATCACAGCAGCTATGAGCAAGCTGCAGCGTGTGTTATGTAAAGTCTTGTATAATGATTTTAAGATGTGTGTGGCTTTTTGTTGCTTTTCTCGATGTTTTATCTTTGATGAATGCTCAATAATACATTTATTTAGACACATTTTTATGGTGCACTTGTATCACTAGCGATGACGTGAATAATGCAATTTATTTTTTGCGGGTACTTGTAGTTTTTATCGTTCGGTTAATTTAAAATTTAACTTGTTTAACTATTTAACTTAAATTCTTTAAAATATTGTGTTTTTAAATTTTATTGTAAATGCATTTTAATATAAAATATAAAAAAAGTCACGATGTGTAACCGCCTTTTCAAGTACGTTGCAATGATAAAGTTTTAACGATAACACGTTACGTCTTTCCTAATTAATGTTGTTGATACTTCAATTGAGTTGAATAGTTGTCAGTGTCAACTTCAAAAAGAAACGTTTTAAGTGAATTTAAGACCTTATTTCTTAAGAAAACTGAACAAAAAACTGTTATCAATACCAAGAACGGCTCACGTGAATTTTAAAATTAACAAAAAAAAAAACTCAGAACATCAACCGCAAACATAATCTCATCGACACACTTATGTGCGATTCACAAAGGCGCCGCTCTGTCATAATCTTCAGCACATAATCTCATTTCGGTTTAAAAATGTTATCGCAATCATGTAAAATTTAGCTTGTTACAAAAGACAATTGAATTTACTCATATCACAGCAATAAGTGCAGTAAATTCTTACAGATAATTGCCAGCTGAGTTCAAAGAAAAAAAATCGTATATACCTCAAAGCCGCATTACTATCTTTTTGTTTAATTATGTTGTTATTTCATAAAAGCATAACGTCTTTCCATTTAAAGACATTTTTACCGACACAACAAAAATTCACTCAAAATGTGATTTCCACTCAAAAAAAGTACTCAAATTAACTTCTACATAATTATTTTCGTTGTGCTGAAGAATTAAAACATAATATGTAGGAGTGTAGTAATTTAAATTATCATGTCAATGTGAAGCCAATTTACAATTGTCGCCAGCCACCAAACGTATACAATATGTTATAACAGATGCATCAACAATTAAATGTGCACGCTTTGACAGGGACGCGAATCATGCGACTATACCTTGCAGTGTGCACATTTTTTATGGTAAATTATGTCATTTATTCATGCAATATGTGATGGCAATCGTATTATGTCACAAATTATATGACGACAAACACTGACATGAGCTGCTAAGTAACTTAATTATATTTCAATTAACACTTGAGTGCATCGAAATTAAAATGATGATTATGCTTGCTTATGAGTTGTGATGAAAAAGGGTAAATAATGTTAATTATTTATGGTATATTTAGATTGATGCACTGATTTCCCTGTCTTGTATATTGTAAGTTTACTTTTAAATTCATGCTTGTGACAAGTGAAAATTTTAACGATTCTTTTGATGTTTGTAATTGTGTTTTAAATAGATGAGATCTCCGATCTGGAAGAGTGTACTAGTGGTGTGTAATGCTTATTTCCTTTAATAGTTATGGTTGGTGATTTAATATTGCTGGTTTGGTCTTCTTTAAGTTCTTTTAAATCGATGGTAAATTCAAAAGGTTAAATTTTTTTCGTTTTTCGGTGACTTAAAAATTGTTTCTTTTTTTTTCATTTAAATAAAATCTTTCCAGAATGTGTATGAGATTTTAATTCAAACGTGTTAATTGGTTTTTGTAATTTTAAGACCCCAAAATTTATTTTGTTCAAACAATTTAAAGTTTGTTTGAAATATTTTTGGATAATTCAAACAGCTAATCAAAAAGCGTTTTCTTTTAGTAGATATAAAGTATTGTCAACATTCAAAGTTTATTTTAAAAACTCGCAAGCAGAAATCGAAAGATACTTAATAAATATTTAATTATCAAAAACAAAAAAAAAAAAAAAAAAGCAGAAAGACTTAAACGACGAACTTTATTAAGCGATTTGAACTAATCCATAAATAACGTTAACAGTAAACTATTTTCTAATGTTTGTTTGAAGAATTTATTTAAAATGTTCAGTTTTTATTTAAATAAAATTAATTTCTTCATGAAACAAATATTTAAAGACTTTTTCATTTGTAATTTAAATTTTAAAAACTGAAATTTAAAGAAAATCAAAATTACAAATAAATAATAGAATCCAAATGACGGAAATTCAATTGAAATTGAAAGTAGACCTTGCAGCATTTGCAACTTATTTAATTTACTGTTAAACTCTAATCCATAACACGAAACCAAACGAATAGATATTAATTCAATTTATCCGAATCTGAAACAAAGCATTTTTAATGCCTCCACTTAAATATATACAGTCGATGCATAAGAAATTTCATTACTGCAAGCCACAACGCTTAACGACACCTTCAAATTGATGTGTCAGTCTCGTGCTATTTGTGCACATTACCATGCAGTCGCAGTGTTGAAGAGTTGAAGACTTTCGCGCAAATTATTTGCCAAAGTGCACCGCAAGGTAAACACCCAGAGCGCATTAATGATTAATCAGCTATTACCATGGCACTGTTAAGCTGTTATATTCGAGTGGCAATGTGCATTTGTGAGACAGCAATGTGAAAGTGGGTTGAAATTGAATTGTGTATAAATTGAGTTCGTAATTTTGGGGGGAAAATCAACTTTTCAATAATTAGGATAAAATGTTTATTCAATTTGGTTTGTCATGCTTTTCAAAGAACGTGGCGGTCGTAATATGGAAATTATTTAGAATTTGGTTTAATGAAAGTGTCTTATTTGCGATGGACATATATTTTTGAAAGGCTTTTAAAACGAAAGTGTTTTTCCAGTGAAAAATAAAAACACAGTATGTTAAGAGAGGGTCAAAGTAATGACAAATTGGGGATTTTTTAATTTTATTTATTGATTGTTGGTTCAACATTAAGTTGTTTTCAAAACATACACGACGTCATTGTGGAGAAATTGTATGCGATTGCGCAATTTAGCGGCATCTGTTTAACTTGTTATGTTAAAATTACATCACATTTCGTTGAACCATTAAGATTTCAACCGGATCTCTGCAAAAATGATGCTATTGGCATTTAAAATAATGTTGGGAAAGCAATTTAAATATTTTTATTCATTTAATTCCTTCACAGACCAAAAACCCTCTTGATTTTATCACTTTTTGTTTCAATTCGGTTTAAATACCTGCGTGCAAATTTCATTGTCAATTAACTTTGTGTGGTTACAAAAATTGTTGATTGTTTTTATAAAATTTAGATCACTCACAATTTTGAGGTTTTTTTTTTATTTTTTGCTATAGATTGCAATCAATTTAAATTTAACCACAATTTGGCACACTCATTGTGGTCTAAACTTCCTCATTATAATCAGCATGTGCAGAGTGGAAAGGTATAGAGTGACGAGTGGCGACCGATTTCAAATTACACGCTGATTACATTTAAAGTGACCAACAAGAGATTGCTAGAGAGCTGAAAAAATAGATCAATTGCGCACCACGAGATGAAGCATTTGATATGATGATGGCAGTACAAGTTGTTGTGCGCTATTTACTCAGTTCCGGTCTAAATGAATTTGAACGGTTGTTTTTGTTTTCGCACGCAAGATCTAGATTTTGCGTGCATGCGCTTTGAAGCAGCTGGAGATGGTATGGGTGGTCATTTAAATGAATGATTCAGTTGAAGTTTCTTTTTATACATGTTTTAGAATTAATTGAATTGCTTGAAAATTAATTGAATCTAATTTAATTTTAAAATCAAGGCCTTATGTAGTTTTACTTTTACTTTTAAGTCTTAATGGGTTAATTTTCTTTGTAATTACATCCAATTTGTGGTTTTTTATTCAGTTAAAAGGAACGGAATTAAAAGACAAATATATCTTAAACTTATCCTTGAGACCTTAACAAATGCAATTTCAAACAAGTGCAGTCTGAAATTAAAATATCAAGGTCTTGGCTGTTTTTGCCACATCATCAACTATTGAAAAAATTGATCCCCAATTAATAATTCGAATAATTTTTTGTTTGATTGTTTTTTAAATGATGAATTATTTTTACGCACTTTTCTGCCATAATTTTAATGGGTTACTTTAATTTTTTTTACGCATTTTCCCTTATTATTTAATGAGTTTATTATTAAATGAATATGGGAGGTCATTTCAATCCGTTAAAGCAAATTCTTCAAAGTAATTGTGTCTCAAATCTCAATTTAAATTAATCTAACCATGGTCTTAATTATTAAGCGTCTTCATTTTATAAAAAAAGTGTATTATAATTTTAAATACAAATTAAATAAAAAGGTTTTAAGTCGTTTGGTTTTACTGTTTATAATTAGTTAACATTTAATGAAATACAGACAACATAATCAACGAACATTAACTTAAATATTGGTTTTCTTAATAGTTAATGTGAAGAAATTCGTGTCTATTAAGGTTAAGGTGACAACTGACGGTTGTAACAATTTAAATAAAGCTGCAAATAATCTGATTGCTTATTGCAAATAATGCTGATTATATAAATTGCAGAAATAGAATCCTTTTTGCTTGTTTTTGTAAAACAAATATTAAACATCTATTTGTTACCGATTCAATAAAATAAATAATAAAATTTACTTTACCATTTTTCTTTGCTAAAAATGTTAAAGTATAATAAAAAAAAAAAATTTAAGTAATTCATATTAATTATTATTTTATTATTTAAATGAAACAATAATTTACCCAACTATATTGCTCCAATCCACATAATATGAATGACCTTAAATTGCACTTTATCTATAATAAACATTTTCAAGAACAAGATTTTGTGCGTTTCCGGTATTTTACCGGCATTTTACAGAATGAGCGTGTTTTGTAGTTGATTCAAACTTCTTAAAGAACTTTCTGAATACATCTATGAATTAAATACATATTAAGAATGTTGTTTTAATCTCTATTTGACTTATGCGTCTTGTAATGTTATTGTGAAAGTTTCCTTTGGTGCTTTTAAATTATTAACAAAACGTGTAAATTAAATTTAATTGGTATCTATTTATATAAATTAAAAGAATTCATCTTACTATGAAGGCCTTAAGAGAACAAAATGTTCATTTTAAAAATAGTTTTGTCTAAAGAGGTGGATTCCTTCTATCAAATTTAATTGAGGACCAAATATATGACGAATTTATTTCATTACGAGAAGAGGAATTGGAATTTGTGCGTTTAATTTAATACCATCCAAATGACTTTAATACACAAATGCAATCATTTGAAAAAAAAATTCGACCAGGAAAAAATACTTTCAATAGTTATTAACTGCACAAAAATCATAAAGAACATTTTGAAATATTTTCTTATAGTTAAAACATTTAAATACAAATATTTGTTTAAACTATATAATTAGAAGGTTTCAATTAAGACTCAATTTTATCAACTGACTCAGATTAATATTAATTAAGATTAATTTCATTCATTTTTTAGCTTGTTCATTTAATCAGCTCTATTGTTTTCTTTCACCATAAGGCACTGGGAACTAAGCAGTAATCTCAATTTCATTTTAGATTATAAATATTATTTTAAAATGTGAAGAATTAAGATTTATTCATTCTTGCTTCAATGACAAATATTATGATTTACAATAAATAAGTTCTTTTATCATTTGAATTTGAACTATTGACAAAACGTCGTAAACCGAAACAAATCCATAACTATTGTGAGTCAAAAAACTGTTTAACAATTGAAAAAATTACTGGAAAAATGCCAATAAAGCTACTGTCTGTTTTGTTGTGGATTTATAAAATATGACGTTATCATTCATCAAAAAGGATTTGTAACAAAAGTATTTATTTTTAAAGTTGAATTTGTTTATTCTTTAAAGCATTTCAACACAAACTTTATAACCTTCCGCATTCATAAATATTTTGCAAACCCAATTAAAATCTATCAATGAAATTAAAATGTATTTATATAATAAAAAAAATTAATCTGTAACAAAACCAAAAAAAACTAAGCAACTTCTTGTATTGTGAATAAAATAATTTGCACAATAGTTTTAGCAAAAACGACATCCAACTCAAAATGTTGCATTTAAATATCAAGCAAGGGAGAATGAAATCTGCCAAAAAAAAGTTTAATATTTCACGCTCTATGGTACCTAAATACATTCACAATTTAATAATAAAAAAAAGCAACTTAAAAGTGATTCACGAAGCTGACAAACAAAAACGCCACATAGGCTTGGTTACCTGCAGTTGGTACTGAAGTTCGAGGGAGACATAAACTCCACATTCAAAATGAAAGGCGCATTTTATTTCAAGCAACAAACACTTAAAAGTTGTATATACCCTTTCATTTTCTGGCAAAATTACATACTGCAAAGTCACCGCACCACCAAAGTGTCAAGGACGAGGTGTTCAAATCCGCTTTTATTACAACCATTCTTTAACCACATCCACAATATCATATGTAGAAAAACCCATATGTGTTTATTTTAATAATTTCATGTTACACTTCATTAACTAGGTAAATTTTAACGACTCTCAATTAAATAATTTGGTCAACAATATTACACTAATGGTGACGAAAAAAAAAGTTCGACTCCAAAGTAAAAAGTCATTTTTAAAAATGTGAGCAATAAAATGTGACGCACATTACCTGTCAAATTAAACGTCACAGGTCAAATTAACTCTCTTTTTTTTGGGCCCATTACACAACTGGGTGTTTGTATATATAATGCTTCCACATTTAAGAAATTAAAACAAATTAAAAAGAGCATTCATTTCCAAAAATGTCGTTGAGCGAATGTATGGACGAAGACTTAAAATTTGCATTTAAATTGTGTCCAACTGTTTGCGAGTGACTGTTTATTCAACATGCGTTGAATGGCAGCATGACTAGTGCTAAAATTTTATGTAATATGTTGTCGTGGCGCAACAGGTAGCCCGGAAGTTGAAGATGGATTCGCACGCACAATTTTTATGGGTGTTAAGTGTTAAGTGCTTCAGTGGATGGTGTCTTTTTGTGTTCTTGTGAGATGTTATTGTTATAAAGGTTATGGGATCGTCTAATGTTTGTTTTTCATGCCTTTTTTTTAGTATCATGAATTAAATACGTTAAATTTTTAATTTTATCAACTTAAAGTGATCTTATTTTCTTTCTTTTTTTATCATATTATTTTTGTTGAATGTTACTTTATTAATTTTAATTTGTCTGACCTATGTCTGCCTGTTTTTTATGTTTTTAAGTACACATCAAACTTTTTCTAATTAAAAAAAACTGCTTAAAGACAAAAATTGAAAATTGAATAAAAATTTAAAATTCTAATCAGTCATTTTAAATTGAAATAACATATTCAAATCAGTCCAATTCAAAAAAATATCAACATGAAAATCTGCATTCCATAATTGTGTACCAAATTAAATCCCTTCAAGGTCCTTTAATATGCAAAACACAGGCGATGGCAACCGATTATTACAATAATTGACATTCAAAACTTTCTGTCTCTAGGGCAAACAAGCGCTATTTTACCGTTAAATGAGGCGTTCAAATTCTAAAACCAAAAAAAAAAAAAATGTTAAGGGCACTCATTAAACTCACATTTTTGCTCTAGGTTAAAACGATTAAAACGGCGAGACCTTACCCACCGCAACACATTTAAATTTAAACAACCGCTTAGATAAGGGATTAGCCTATGCACATTGCAAAGGTCATAATCTCATTTCTCACATTAACTTAATGACATTAAATGCACATCAACATAATGAACGGCATCTGTGATCTCTTCACGATAGCACGCAATTACTTCTTCACATTCATTTAAATATGCAAAACGTCTAATATGGCAATCAAGTGTTTTAACTTGACAGAAATTGATAGCATAATTATGCTGTGGGGTAATTGGTCGGTGTCTCCTCTTCAGTATAATACGCGCCGTAATAATTTCTCTGCATTTATGTGCATTTAAGTGCAATATACATAAAGACTTGGAAGCAAATTGTTGGTACATAAGAATGTTGTGATTGGCATGCAAAACGCGGCGAACGTCATAAAAGCACACAGCACAACATTGACCTAATTCTGCGGGTACATGTGCTTGCATACATTGCACTGCACTCGCGTCTTTATATATACGCACGGTTTCATTCAGATAAACACGCGTGCAAAACAACTGTGCATTTTATGACGTGCTATGCAGAATGCAGATGCAACGCTGTTCTGAGGCCTGCATCAAAACAGAACGGCGTTGCTCATTCTTATGCGATTATTATCGATGATTTGTAATTATATGCCGGAAAATTGGCATGAACTTGAATCAATGTCCTTTTTAAACTTTATGAATGCGCGTTTGTCTGCACTAATACTGTGAATAATTCTGATTCTATCATTATTATTATTATTGTTATTTACACCACATCGATAAAACTCTCGCTCAAGGTCATAAAATGACATTCTGCCGCTTAATTGCGCCGGTGTGGTCGCAGTTTAATATAATTGTGTTATGGGTGTTATGGTACGAGCTGTGTTACATGCCTAAACGTTTACTTCCGTTGTGCTGTTATCATGGTTTAATGTTTATAAGGTGGTTGTTCAATTTAATGATGGTTAAATTTCCGCAATTATCTGACACCGTTGGTGGTTTTATTTTTTGCAAAACTGCGAAATGCTTTTAAAGAGCGGGTGAGGGAATTTTTTAATGTTGTTCAGAGGAATAGCTCGTTGATTCAGAGATCGTTTCAGTAGATGATTTTTTGATGGAAGTGCGATTTTTAATAATACTGATGTTTTAAATCACATGAATTTTTAATAATGAGATGGCGTTTAAAAAAATTAAGAATGCTATAAGTAGATCAATCCTATTTTCAAAAACATATTTATTATCTTATTACAATTTATGATAATATTTCTGATTTATGAGTCATAAATTACATATTTATTTTTGTAATTATTTAGGATGTGTGTGAATTTATTTAAAGATAATTTAAAATTTTGACAGTGGAATCATCTCTATTTAAAATTTTATTAGACCTTCTGAGTCGCTTTTTCATAGAGAGCTTGTGTACCATTCTATCGCACGAATTATGGTTTGAATGAGCCAATCTCTAAAGTAACGCGTTGGTTAAATTCATTCTCAAAATCATTTAGTCCTAGTATATCTAAAAGATCGTTTAAGGATAGTGTTTTTATGATTTGCTCTTACAGGCGTCATAACACTCGATTTCCTAGTAATAAGTTTTGAATTGTAGAGTAAAAATTATGAATTATTTGTTTTTCTTTTCTTTTAATTTCACTACCTGCATTGTAAATTTGGTTTCATTATGGTAAATTACGTTTTGTAATGTTTTTAATGAAAATAATAATTAAATAAATAAATAAATTTAATTGGTAATGGATGTTAAGTCGTGGGGAATTTTTTTATTTATATTCTTATTTTATCCAATACGCCCTTAATTTAAATTTTGCAATATTAAATAATCTTACTGCTTTTTAATATGGATTGGCACTTGATTTTGTTGCTTACCGTTTAAATGCAAAATCAATTCATCAATTTATAAATCAGAAGTTTAAAGCTTGACAAAAATGTTTACAAATGTTTCGACTCTTTTAAAACCTAAAAAGTTTAAAAATAATTTACACTCTATTGTTATAATAAGAAGAATATTTTATTTTGTTGTTACGGAGAAATTGTTATTAAAATTTTTTGTGAAAATCGTTTTTTTAAATACTAATTAATTTTTATTATTATTTCCATTGTTTCAGATGACTTGCGGAATATCAGTTGTAGATAATCTGCTGAACAAATCCTTTGGCAAATTAGGAACTTTTATTGCACACAATCCCGGTTATTTTATAGTCATTCCAGTTTTGCTGACATTGCTATGCATGACTGGGTAAGTTTATTTTCACAAATTACTCTATTTAATTTTTAATTATGGGCGACCCACGGAACAAAAAATTGTTCTTCGGATTTAATAGGGATGGACTCAAAAAACGTACATTTTAATTTAAAAAACAATCACTTCATTATTTTGCTGAACATGTCGAGATCAGAAAATATATAAAACGAGATCCAGGCTGTTTTTTTAAATGTTTACAAATAATTTCTATTCGAAACAACTACTTCAAAACAATTTTAAGCAATACTTCATAATAAAGTTTAGTTGGATTCGTAATTTTTCGTCAATTTTTTAACCTAATCATAAAATTTTGTGATGTATTATTTCAATACTGGAAAGGGCTGGATAAAAATATCTCTCAACGAATTTAAACATCAATTTTAATTAATTACAATGAAGTACCAAGTTTCCTTAAATTTCATTATTTTTGAGGAACAAATAAGAAATTAAATAAAGAAATCAGAAGGTACCTTCAACAAGTGTAAAGTGAAAATAAATTTCGACCAATTTATCCACGAACCAGAGGTATTATGTATAAGTTAAAAAGCCCCAAATAAATCATTTTAATTTTTTTAATTTACTTCCGAATACATTAAAACCTACCTCCTTTTCCAATCCAATTAATTTTCCACAACAACACAAACACGCTTAAACCAAATTAAAGGTTTATAGCTTTTAATCACCTTCAATTTAAATCTTAAAATTGAATTTATTGCACCATAATCAAAGTTCGATTTAATCCATCTTCAAAACGATTTCAAATTCTCTCTCCATTTTCTCAATTTTCTATCAATTTACAAGATTTAATGTAAATAAGAAAGCATCATTTAAAAATGCAATTTCAATAAATCGTGCGCCACTCTCTTTTTCGTTGTGTGGCACCATGGGCGAAAAAAGGCAACCAACAGCAGGCGAAATGCTCATATGCATGCCACGGTGGAATACTATGACGTGTGACGCAGCAATTTCCTTCATTATTGTATTTGTTTACATTGCCATATGTATCGTTGGAGTGTCTGAACTTTAACTTAAGCGCCATTAAAATGTTGAAGCCGTTTAGAATAAAATGAAAAACAATAACAAACAAATAAAAACAACAACCAAAAAAAAAGGAGAAAAATATTATGTGAAAGCTTTTTGGCGAGGTGAAAGACTTTCACAGAAAGCCTCCCATGCAGCATAATAAATGGTGCATGCATATGTCATCGTTTCGCAATCTGCATACATAATTGGGTGATATTTCGTTGAGGGCAGTCATTTATCTTCATGTGGTATTTGGATGAGATCCCGTCTGGCATCACATCTGATGAACAATGTGTGTGGGTCAATGTTAATCATCAATTAGATGTGGTCAGCAGCTCGCATGCGGCACGCATCTTCTTCAAACCTAACTGCGAGTGTTTGGTTATTTGTTAATGAACAAAATCACAGCGTGTGCATTTATTATGCGGTAAATACAAAATGAGTCGCGATTATTATTAATTTGAAGGCTGAGGATTTTGTGGATGGGTTGCATTGTAATGCTGAGGCATTGAACTTGACTGTCATAAATACTTTGTGTGTGTAAATACTACTAAACGTGATTTATGGGATGGAAATTATGATTTAATGCGGTGGTTATTTAATTTCTCGGTATCAGTTGTGGTCAATTAACATTATTTTGGCTTTGTTAAGTTGATTTTTATCTGGCAAAAAATGTTTTAAAGGCTATTTAAGTCAGTATTAAAACGTAATGAGTTGATTGCAACAATTATGACTTAATGATGCTCTTTTCTGCCCGCATTAAAAGATTTTAAAAACATTGCATCATGCATGTCCTTAAAAGACAGTAAGACTCTAATTTGCATCGTATTTAACCTAAAGATTCATTAAATAAAAAATGGTAAACGAAAGTCCTTTTTAAAGCAGTAATACAGTTAATTTAATCCAAATCCAAAAGTACTCAAAATTTCACTCAAACTATTTTTTTAATTTTCAATAATTAACGCAAATTCTATCTTATTTTCAGATACCAACAGCTAAAATATGAAATAGACCCAGAATACCTTTTCTCACCCATAAAAGGAGACGGAAAAGCTGAGCGTGCTATTGTGGAATCCCATTTCAAAGTAAACTACACACATCGATTCAATGTGGGACGAATTACTCGACCTGGTAAGCATTATAATTACTCTTTTATTAATACTTAAAACTAACAGGCTTGAAGTAAATTAATTGGAATCGCAATTTTGTGCACTTAACATTTAAGTGGATTAATCTTGCAAAATTTAATAATTAAAAGCGTGATTTCGCCCTAAAACGTTTCAAGTGCAAAACTTTCCAGTTTCCATATACAAAATTCTGCGTATGTTCATACACGGGTTTAAGCAATTAAGCGAATTCATAGCTTAGATGTGCATAATTGCCTCATGTACTCGTTGAAATATTAAGTGCTTTACAAGTAGATCCCGTAAAAAGATATTTAATATTTCAATTTCAAAAAGCTCCACTTCATATTTTCTCCTTAAAACTCAACTTAATGGATTTTTATATTTAATAAACAACATTCCGCAAATGACGCCTTGACACGGCACATAAGATTAGGTGAAAATTCCAAACCTTAAAAGTCAAAAATAGAAAGGAAACAAAAATACATCCATTTTAGTATGTGTGCATATTTAATGCAGAAGCCTTTACTTTCATTTTCATTAAAACCGCAGCAACGCAGTCATTTTATAAAACAACAAAAAAAAAAGAGAGAGAAAAACTAAAGGCGAATAAAGTAAAATAGCTTTTTTACGATATTGCACGGATTCACGCATTAAAGCCACTGCCATGCTGCGCAGAATCCATCTAATTGTTTAATTATGCAGTGCAGATTTTAATGATTAATGATTTTGTACATGGTGTCGTGCTTTGTAGATGTGCTCGTAGCGCCATGCAGTGAACTCTAAAAGATTGGATAACAAAGTATGGGCAGTGATTATTTAGTGTTAAAATAATCATGTGTGTACTTTCGAATTATGTGTTCAACTATGTCTAATGCTGTTAACGGATTTCAGTTCGCGGTTTAATTAGCAATTTGAAGAAAGAAGAGTGCGTTCAAAATACAATTTGTCTGTTCAAGGCTTTGATTTTCTAACATCTTGTACAATTTATTTTTTTTAATTTTTTTTTTTTTATTATAAGTACGTCTATGAGTTTTTTTTTCTAAAACAAATTTGCTTTTTTGAGACCTCTTAAAATGAATAGAGAAAGTAATTTTAATGCAACAATCTAATAAGAATAAATCGTTCTTTTGAATAACAATTCTCTGAAAAAGATTTAATCCTTTCAGAAAAGTTCTAAACATTCACAAATTTCATATTTAGTGGGTATACTCTAGACTGAGAAGTATTTAAATTATGATTTGTTCTCTAAATCCAAGATGTTTAAAGTTTAAACTTTTTTTTAAGTAAAATAGTCTGAAAGGTTTTAAAAAAATTAAAGAAATGTGAAACTCTTTGTGTCTCTAAAATGCAATCTTAACAATATTTAATACAGCTATGGTTGACTTTAATAACTTGATATTAAGTCAGTTTAGAAAGGAAGAATTAGGAAAAAGATAAGTGAAGCTCTTCTTTTAAATAGACAAAATTGACTATAATTTTTTTTTAATTTAACTTTCTCTAAACCAAAAAGAGCTAAAATAGTTTTAGTTCCAATTTAACATTTTTATAATCAGCTTAAAACATTATTTTAAATTATTTTATTAGAAATGTTAAAACATCATGTGAATCTAATTAAATTTTGAAGGCTCCACATTGTACTAAATAAGCAATCGTTTTTCTTTCTTTAATATCTTGAAGTTGTGCAAAAAGTGACAAGTGATTAAAAGTCACAAAAATTGCATCCGCCCATAATCTACACTTCAAAACATCGAACCGTCAAATTTCCATAATTTTCGTTTATTATTTACCCACCCCGATCAAACAATGATTGATGAGACATGCCCAAAAGCATCCCACACGTCCAAGAAAATCGGTCAAAAGTTTTACAACAAAATCTATTTTTGTTTTCTCCATACCATTTTCATCATTACATCATTTTTCACACAAACTCTCAGACACAATCTATTCGTGCAAACCCACTTTATGAGCTTTCATCCAATTCCAATTTTAAAAAATCACTCATTCCTTTTGAAAATCGCGATCCCATACTTTGTTCACACACTGGCTTTTTATATTTTGTACCGCTCACATATTCAAATAAGCATCCCACTTAAGCTTCACATGCACGCAAAGTACTTGGCTCATAAACCGTTTACAGCAAGATGAAGTAACGGATTTTGTGTGTTTTATCACCATTTTGCACATTTCGCGAATCATTAATTCAGATTTCTTGAGGCTTAAAGTTGAAACAACAACAACAATAACAATATTAAAAGAAGCAGCCCAAGCAGCTAAAGCAATATGAATGCAAATCAGTTTTTTTCAATCACGTTTTTGGAATTTCTAATTACATTTTGTGTAAGCGTGGCTTTAACGGCAAAGATTTTTTACTGTGTAAGCTGGGGTGGTTGGGCGACTTCATTTGCGCGCTTCATTACCCATTTGAGTCTCGTTAAAATGAGAATTTGGATTCAATTTCAAGCTCTTTTTGGCTTTAATCAAGGCCCCAATATTTTGTAACGTTGGGGAAAATCATAATAATTTCGGTTTTTTGGTTTGATTACAATTTGTGGCGGCCCAATGAGGCTGAATTGTGTGATCGGCGTATTTAAAAAAAATGTTTGAAGGGCGCAGGCTTTAGCATTAATCGTTATTCTAATAATGCTTTACTGTGTGGTCAGTTTTAATTGTCTAATCGCGCACTAATGTATTGACTTTTATAGTTTATGTGTTGATTTAAATTGTCGTTGGCAAATATTCGTCGTAAACATGATTTGTTGAAGGATAACAGTTTGTGGGTCTTAGGCAAATAAGTATGTTAAAGTGGCATTAATTCATAAAAATAAACGTCTGGTGGGAATTCCGAGGAAGTCACGTCTCGGTTCAAGTCTGTTCGAATAGTGTTTGACTTAAGTTGCAAATAAACCAAAAGTTATAAAGCACGACCCATTTCTTTTAGGAATTATCATCCCATTATAATTCCAGTGACAGCGTGTAATTCTATTCATTAATTTTAAAATTTAAATTAAAACAGATAAATCTCTCAGTAGTTCATTGTCCTGAAAGTATTTTCTAAACATTAATCAATTTTCGCCATGAGTTTTTAATTTCCCCGAGTGCACAATTACCCCCCTTGCTCCCCACTTTATTATCATGACATCATGATGACCCGCTCGCTATTTTAAACAGAAAAAACAACTCTATACGAAAAGTGCAAAATTGAATTACACCTTTTTATCGTGCATGCAATTTGATTGCGCGTCAAATTGTGCAAAAAACGAATCAAAAACAATTTGCTAACAAATGCAGCAGCTGTGTGAATGAAAATGGAAAACTCTTTTCACCCCACCACTGCTTTATCGCATAATCGTATCTTAATTTGTCCCGTTTTGAACTAAAAAATGTGCGTCTAAAAAGCCGTCAACAACTAATGATAGACACAAATAGACAGATTTAACATGAAGCATGGAATTATAAAATCAAAACGAACTCAACTCAATGTGGTTGAGTTGTTTTGCTTGGATTTTTCTGCGAAATGTTTCACGAGACCCACAAAAAAGGGGGTCAGCGTAAAAATCATCTGGCATCGTATACGCAACGCAGAGAACTACAATAAAGACGAAGAAAAATTTACGATCGTAAAAAAAACACTTTAAGAATTTAACGCATGCTCAAAAATCGGAAATATTGTAATTTCAGAGGATCCACAAAAATTATCGAGTGGAATTTATTGTACAAGCTTGTGTGCTGAAGTAACCATCGGTGTAATAAATCGGGTTGCCACAAAGATCGATGACTCTCACTTCCACATAGTTACCTACATTAAATTGTGGTTTGGCTTTTGTTTAAATACAGACTTTAAACAATTCACGCGGCTTGTTTGTTTTGAATTGTCATGTGTGTCTTGCTTGCGGTTGAGGAATGAAGCCCCCGCGCTATGCAGCCGCGGTTTACACCTTGAAATCAGAGAACCTGTTTGGAATATTCAAGTTAATTTTCGGTCATTCTTGACCGAGAATTGAGACGCGGCATGGCATGGAAAGAAGAAGAAGAATCGTTAAAATGGTGGCAAGAAGTGGAAATATGTAGGTCAGACAAACCTGACAGTCATTTCATGTTTACGTTACGAATTTTATGTTTATGCGTTTCATTCATTTATTGTGTTGAGTATGTGCGGTAAAACTTAAGACTTAAGGCAATTGAATTCTTATCAGTAACCGCATCAATTACATTTTTAAGTCATCTGAGTGTACTTCTTTTAAGATGGCTTAAGGTTTCTTTGTTTTAACTCCGGCATTCGCATTGTTTTACATTGTACAGATGTTTTGGTACACATTTTGTTAAATTATTTCAATACTTCACATTGTGTGCTTTTGAATGAGAGTAATATTCTACAGCTTGTTGCTTTAAGAAAGTTGCTGTATGAAAATTTCTTAAAACTATATTGCCTGAAGTACCTTAACACGATATGCAATTGTTTGTTGGTTTAAACAATTTTTAAGTAAACTCAATTGTTTCTTGCATCTTACTTAAGCACATTTATCAAAATGAATACAATAAGCTTTCTGATTTGCATGTTCTACTACTCGCATCTTGTACGGTGAAATTTTTGTTGAATGGTGACAGTTTTCAGATGTCTAGTCTGGAGTATAATATCGCTTCTTTATAATCACTGATATTATCGTTGAGCACATGCTACGAGTATAGAAATTAGTTGTATTGTTTCAGCCATTGTTTTAATTTCAAGTTCAATATTGCTCTGATGTTGTGGCATTCAAATAAAATATGTTCTCACTGTAAAGGAGTCAGGAATTTTATGAAAAATGTTTAATAAAATGTTTCTTAAGAAAATACAGTTTTTTGGTTTGTTTTATTAAATAACTAGAAAATGTTGTTTCGTAAATAAAAAATGTAAATAATTACAACGAGTATTGCACTGAATTCAAAATTAAAATATCTAATCTTCTTATTTGCCTTGAATTTTAAAATTTTTGGAGAAGATACACCAGTACAAACTAGTTAAATTAACTAACTAAAACTAAATGCGCCAATTGGCTTCATATTCTGTTACTTCAGCTAATATTCTCTTTACGTATTTTCTCTTTTATTATTTACTTATAATCACATTTATTAATGTCCTATTTTCTGGAATAAAATTAAATCTTTATGTAAATAGTGTTTTCAGTTACAATTTTTTTCAAAGTTACACATAAAGTTCCCGAAAAACAATTAATGCAATTCTGTTAAATTATATTGATTTTATTTTATGTGCAATTGCTTGACAAGTCGGAAACAATTTAATTAAATTGATTTCTAGTATTGCATCTATTTAAAATATTTCGGATTCAGTTACAATTCCAGATTGTTCCATTTTAACACATAAAAACATTGTAATAGTTACTATTTTCTAAGAAACGTCAATTTGAATAACAAGAACGTTCGTCAGTACGTCAGTTAGTGCTTAAACTTCTTACCATTCCCATTATTTCAATCATTAAAAATAATCTTAAAATGATGAATATGAGCGTAAATTAAAACAATAAAAAGCTGGATAATAACAAATCTTTATATTAATTTACTCGACTGGCATAAATTCAAAATAATTGTTAAGGTCAAAAAATAACAGTTTAGTATTAAAAAAAATTATGCCACAAAATTAAACCCATTAATGTTTTATAAAGTTAAATTTTTCAAAGTCATCTGCGTCACTTTCCTCACATGTCTAGCCAGTTTTCGACTATAATCTCATTTCGTCAGTTACAAATGTAACTACTACGTTCAACATTTTAATAAATGCCAACTACATCGCAGCTAAACATATAAACGACATTATTGTGACACATTCCGACCTCATACATTAAATGAATAAGAAGCAAATATGTATGTTAGGACTTAGGTAATCATCAATTTTTATGCATTTTGTAACATATTTTGTGTGTGTAAGTTGCATTAATTGAAGTACGTAATTTAATCGGATATTTACAAACAAATATGCGTATTACAGCAAGTTGAATGTGGTTCACATGAGTGAGATGAAAACAACGTCAAAGACGCGGGCACAAAACGTGCAGAGAAAATAAACGTTTCATTTTCATATTCGAGGACATGAAATTGTATAATCCACTCATACTTATTATTAGGAAATGAGACAATTAGCATGTGTTGAGACAATGTTTTAGTGCTATTTATACTTTAATTAGGCATCGTTAACATTAATTTTTGTTATTTATTGTGTTAACATTTAATTGTCACAAATTATTAAAAATTTTGCTTTGTCTTAATTGTTAATTATACCCATTAGGATGTGGTTGTTAAAACAAAAAGCAAATATTGAAGAATTGTGCATTGAAATGTTGTAGTTCAGAGTTTAATTTTAGTTTTAGTAGTGTTCAAATATCTTTATTAAATGAAAAAACCGCAGTGACATGCAAACGGATTTTAATGTGCTGTTGCAAAATATTC
Organism: Sylvicola cinctus; assembly: GCA_963854165.1. NCBI lineage: Eukaryota > Metazoa > Arthropoda > Insecta > Diptera > Anisopodidae > Sylvicola > Sylvicola cinctus. The sequence continues at coordinate 10,746,175 of OY974082.1, forward strand.
AAAGGACCTTGATTTTTAAGTTTAGTAATTTCGGTGCGGTTGAATGAATAAATGAAACTTCATGATAGTGAATAAGATTAACAAATTTATTAAGAAATACCCGGTTTTTATTTTAAAATGCATTGGGTGTTTGCAGTTTTAAAATATTTTTTTCGAAACACCGCATGTCCGATCTTTTGAAATAATTTTTTTAAAATATTACAGCTATTTAAATTCGAAATGAATCCGAATAATTTGAATATATCCGTTTTAAAAATATTTAAATTTTTATTCATTGTCTAAGAATTAACACAAAATGTAACATATTATTTAAATAAATTCAATTTCATTGCACGATGACTAAAACTAGAATTAATTTCACTAATATCACGATTTAAAAATAATTGGCTGCGTACTTGGCTGCGTACTAAAAATTTAGTAAATTAGTTAATATGTTCTTGGAGTATCTCCCCCTAAATTAAAATAAAACTCTATTAAAAAAGAAAACATTTAAAACGCTTACCTAAATTAAAATTTAATTAAAACTCATGAAAAGAGTTGGCTTTAAAAAAATTTGCACATTCCAATTAATCGATAAATATTTTAGCTTCGAAAAAAAAGCTCCTGTAATCGATTTTACAATGTAGCGGAACGTGCTAAATTAGTACAAGCTACACATTTATTTTCCACGCTTCTCCACACAAAACAATATTCAATAACAATTCATAGAAATGAGGCAAAAACAACGAACAATAACTCAGCGAAAGCATCCCCTCCCAGCCATTCATCAAAACAAACAATATGTTGCCGAAGCCACATGTAATGCTACTTTTTGTTAACAGTTTTTCTAATCAAATCGCACAGTGTTAACGCACTACTCACTAGTTGTATGCTTTATGCTTGAATGGAACACAAGCAAACAATTTTCGTGAGACAGAAAAGGCGGAAAATTAATTTTCATAAGCATAAATGTTGTAATCGATGCGCTACATGAGCGCAGACTGCATGTTTCAACATAATCTTTATTATAGCCAGCCGCATATCGATAACCGTTTTATAATAATAATAAAAAAAATGTACCTTCTCGTCTGTCTTCATTTTGGCGTGTGTTTTTTTTTTATTTATTTACAACATAATCGTACTTTTTTTTTAACTTTTGTTTGTGTAACCGATCGGCACTGCAGCATATATGTTCCGATGTATGCCGGAAGTTTGGCATACGCTTCATTTTCACTGATGTTAACCGCTCAAAAGATGTTGGTTTTTTTCATTTTTTTTTTTTTGCGCAATTTCCAGACGCAGACATTTCTTTTTATTATTATTTCAAAGAAATGCAACAAGTAACAGTGATTGGATTTTAAGATTTTTCGAGGTTATGCAAAAGTGAACGCAAATCTTGATATTGTGTTGTGCTTTTATGAACAAATATAAATAAAAAATAATAATAAAAACATTACAATGATTGGAGAAATTGATTGAACACATTTTTGGTTAATTTAATTTGGTGAAATAATTTGTGTAAATAAATTGAAGAAAGTGTATTTCAATAGAGTGTTCATTAGTATTTATTAATTAATAAAAGACGTTATTTTAAATATAAGGTAATTAAGTAATAAAAGCCTCATTAAATTTCATTTACCGGAAAAAACAAACAATCACAGTAATTGTTTTTTAAATCGTTTTAATTTTGTTTGTTAAATCAAATATAACAAAAACTGTTGAGCTAATTAGTGCATTTGTGATTAATTTATTCGATAACATTAAAAGGTCTTTATGGTAAAAAAAACTAAGACCCTATAATTATTAATTTTTTCCCCACATTTAAAAATACATTTGAATTTTTCGCTCTAAATTTTATAAGCAATCTAAAAACTATAAACTAAAAAAAAAAAAACCCTCTCACTTTAATCCAACCATTATAGGCCGCTTTGGTCGCGTGATCGTCATCGCCAAAGACGGAGACAAAAATATGTTACGCAAGGAGGTGTTCAAAGAGTTGCGTTTGCTCGACGACATCATCCAAAATGCCACTGTCATGTTTGACGAGGAATACTACACGTACCGTGACGTATGCGCCCGCTGGGAGAACGAGTGTTTCTCCAACGACATACTCAATCTGGACTATATCATGGACGATGTAAGTGTGCTCGAATGTCTTTCGCTCATAATAATAATTATAATTTAAATACGTAATTGCTTCCATTGTGTGTGACTGAGAAAAGCCTAAAAACCACAACACATTACATTCATTTCATTTGCAGATAATTTCTGGTGAATTGAATTTAACATTTCCGGTGATGTTCAATCCGGTAACATGGGATGCGCACGCTTTTCCGGTATTTTTTGGCGGAACAAAGCTTTCCGAGGATAACACAATCATCAGTGTGCCATCCATACAGATGGTGTATTTTGTCACAGCTGATAGTAAGAAACAGGATGCAAAGTGAGTTGAGTTTTACATTTGTCAAAAAAGGATATAATTTTTTTTTTAATTTAAATTTTTAATATTACAATATTTTATTAAATTTACTAGGGGTGCTGCATGGGAAGAGGCTTTCTTAGATGCCGTTGGATTAGCAGAAGATGGTGGATTGTTCAAACACATTTCCGTTGCTCGATTTGCATCAAGGACATTGGATCATGAGTTGGAGAAAAACACGAGAACAGTGGTGCCGTACTTTGGTTCGACGTTCCTTTTGATGGCTGTATTTAGGTTTGTTCTTTTTTGTTTTAAATAATATTTTATTCAGTTTTTTTTAATAATTATTGGAAAAATGGTAAAACTCTTTTTTTTTAATTTATTTTTAGTGTCATTACGTGCATGATGGGAGATGTGGTGCGATCTAAGCCACTGTTAGGACTTTTAGGCAATATTTCGGCTGTTATGGCTACTTTGGCTGCTTTTGGATTAGCTATGTATTTGGGAATTGAATTTATTGGAATTAATTTGGCGGCACCATTTTTAATGATCGGTAAGTCCTTTAAAAAATATTTACCTAATTAAAATTTAAGCCGAATTTAAAATATATTTACAAACTTTGTTTAAACGTACTTCCTTTTTTTTAACTCCAAAAGTTACTGGAACAAAATCTAAGTCATAACATTCCTTCCTCATTTTTTTATTTTTTTGATGTAACCACGGAGGTTATTCTTGAAAAGCTCGTCCACCTCTTGCAACGTGGTTAATTGAAAACATGCCTAAAAGCAGGCTCCTCATCCTACTGCCTTCTTTTCCTAATTATCTTAGATTCCACTAAGAGATTAAGAAAAAAGGAGTACTTCTTTATAAGAAAGCATCCTTTCATCAGCAGTTCTGTGTTTTATAGAAGTTAATCTCGCTTCTTCTATTCCCTGACAGCCACACAAATTATATGTGGCGCACTCTCCACTCTATTTGAGCAGAGTTATCAAGTCTCATCTTCTTGAGATGTATTTCCGGTGGTCCGTTATCTCTTCTCCATCGAAAGTCATTCAAAACATAACCTCAAATTTCACTGCATTGCAGTTTCTTTGCACCATGCAAGCATCGAACCTACTTACATTTTATTAACAACAAATTACAAATAATTGAGACTCAACTTATATTGTGACGAAACGCCTAATTCAAATTGCAGCATAAATCTACGCTTTAATGCACGCTGCCTGTGCAAAGTTGTGAGCGAATAAAAACAATAAGACAATGACTTTTGCCATATATGCGCGATTAACGGGATTAAGAGACACGATCACATAGTATGTGTGTAAAGTTATTGTCTGCTTTAATAGAGCGCCGAGCACGCACATACGCCTTGTCAAAGTGAAGAAACAATGTGTTGAATTGCATCAAGTAATGTGGATTAAATGATGTTATGTGCACGATTAGTACATAAATGTAATTCACATGATTTATCGCAATGAACTCGTCCCAAGGAGATTTATTTGTCACAACTGGCCACAACACAGTCGACCTCTCACTGCACGCATTTTTAAATCATTTTATATTAATTGGTTGGCTTAATTTTATGCGTCTATACATTTTATTGTCATTGTAAGGTTGTTCGCGTTGTTGTCTATGACACGGCCCATTGTTTTCCACCCGGTTTGATCATATTAATTGTACTAATGTTTATTTTAGTCGTAGGACCATATTATGAGTTGACTCACTGTAACCAGACAATTGTTAAAGTTTGCTGGTGACTAAAGAAAAATATGCAAAAGCGCTTTAATAAATTGAATTAAGAATGAATTTGAATGCTTTGTTTTAAAAAAGTTCGTTATTTATCTTATTCGGTTACACGTCAATCTCTTTGCTTACAGTCTTAATTACTTAAAAATCGACTTGTTGTTTTACTTTTAAGTTTTAACAAGTGAAAGAATTATGTTTACAAAAGCTTCAAAGTCCACTTTAAATTAATTCAAATTTTTCGATCCAAACTGACTTAAATAAAAATAAAAATCAAGCTAATTATAAGCATTCCCGTTGGTATAAAACCTTTAACTTCTCATTATTAAATTTTTTAAATAATAACTTCATCCCTTTATGTCCTTTATTCTATCCAAATCGATGTGATATTTCAAAAACAGCGCCAAACTCATAAAAATTGTCAGTTGTCTCGTCCTTGTTCCGCTTTAATGAGTACGATAAACCATTTCAAATGATAAAAGCTATGTAGAGCTGGCCAAAACCAGGTTGCATCAGATCTTACCTGGTTTTTCACGGATAAAAGCGCAGTCGATTTAAAATAATTCATCATTACAGCTTTCACCCGTTATTTAACTGCTTAACTTTTGATAAAATGTTCGAGTAACTACTCAATTTGTCAGGTGTGTTGAGTGGTTGAGTTGGATTTCATTACATAATCCATTTTGCCGATGCAGCCTTGTTGGATTAGTTGGATATTTTTGTTGGTTTCCTAAATATTAATCTGTTTTTTTTTTGGCTACAATTTTTTCTCAAAGCAATGTAATTTTTTTTATAAAACGGAAGTCATTAAGTTGTTTTACAGTAATAATTGTGTGTACAATTTAAAACGATTTTTTTGTTGATAGTTTTAGTAAATAATCTCTGGGAATGAAGAAATTAATATTAAAAATTTTCCTTCAAGACTTCACCTTTCTTTTTTATTTCCCTCCATCTTGCATGTTTTAATTTATATAAAAATTATTGTATTGCCTAAATGCTCCAAATAAGCTCCACTACATTGAACATGCAATAAAGTCAGCCTTGTCATGACCCCTATGGAGATGGGGAGTTGTTTTCATATCCAAACGTTCAGCTTACTAAAACCTTCCACGCGTTAACGTTGAACAATTAATCACAAACAAGTGTACAACTGTAGCGTAAATATTTGCAACACATTGAAATTGCAATTTTCCACAATAATTAATTACCCTTGGGGAGTCCCCATCCCAAATGAATGCAATTTACAGTGAAGGACGATTTATTAAACAAAAATTTTAATCTGTAGAATCGCTGCATTTTAAAGCTTTAATCAGATGCAATAATTTGTGTTTTAATTATATTATTCAAAATTTGAGGCATTTGCTTAAAATCTTAATTACGTTGAATTGTTACATATTCTTCTCCCAATCAACATATTCAACTCGACTTAATGTTTGGACGCTCTCTTTCTACACCAAACAATACCGCATGTTTTTTCCGCTTCGTGTTAACATTCTTTGCGGCTAATTAGGTTCGCTCATGTACTCTTATTTTGAAAGGTTTTTATGTAGTTTAATTCATTTTTTTTTGTTGTTTTATAATTTTGTTTGCTTTCAATTTCGTACAGTCTTGACTGTTGAGAAAGCTTTTGTTATTAATGCAATCATTGCGCGGTTATGCTTTGTGTTAAATGAGTGCGACTACGAACCCTTTTGGTTAATCTGTGGAGTTCATCTGAAATGTGTCAGATGCATTAGAAGTAAATAAGCTGACAGCTTTATCTCATTTAAGATATGTCGGCAAAATTATGTTACTTTGAGTAATTTTATGTTCAACCTAACGAGCATAACTCTTCCTGGTTCATACAATCCATTATTAAAGGGTTGATCATATATGGCTACAGGGTTTAGTTAATTAAATGAGTTTCACAATTTTAATTCAAGTCTGAGAATGTTATTCGCAATTAAGTGGATTTTTTTTGATTCCTTAACTGAATTTCAGTAGAATAATATTTAATCAAAGCTATTGACACTTAACAATTTAAAAGGCTTAAAAGCAAACATAACCGCAGCAATTAAATGTAAATAACAACATCAAAAACCGCATTCATGCCACAAATAATACTGCGTATGTTATTGAATGGATGCGCTGGACAGGAGTTTATTGAATAATTGCTTATTTACAATTTAAATTCGCGCATTTCTCAACTGTGATGCATGTGCTCAACACAACTCATCACACAATGTAGTTACATGTACTAAAAAGTCATTGTAAAAAAAGAAAAATATTCAATTTGTTGTGTTCCTTCTGGACACTGGATGGTGATCACTTTACAATGCGATTTTAAATGACTTTTTTATAATATATCTGCAAGAACGAGTATGTGTTGTCAAAATTCACCCCCAGTCATAAATTAAAGGCGGCGAAAGCGTTTATTATGGGAATTAAGCTTCAAGTGCTTTTCAAATGAGTAAATGATTTACTGCGCAGCGCCGCATTTATTCGCGCAGTATTTGCAATGAATTGGGATAGTATTGTGTGCGATTGCTTTTGTTAGGGTGTGCTCAATTTGACTCAATAAAATTTGATGATATTGTTTACAATTGTCAAAAATGTATTGTGGTAAATATGAAAAATGGCTTCTTCGTAAATATGTTATCCACGCAACAAGACTTTTAGATTTTAATGGTAGTTCAATGGTACACTATTTTCCAACACTAAATGTTTATTTATTAAGTAATCGTGTGTGAAGTGAGGGTTCTTCTTCGCACTTTATGATGGTGTCGTGATTGAAACCTCCATTTTGACAGCTAACAAAATAGGCATTTTGAACACGATTAAGGTTTAAATTTCTTAGAGAAAACAAATTGCTTTAAAAGTAATTAACTTATTTTATTTAATCATATTGTCGTTGAATTAAATTTGTTATTAAGAAAAAAAATTAAGTCATTTTTCAACTAAATTTATTATTAATCAGAAATTGTTCGCAGTAAATTCTCAACTTTTTAATTCACTCTATTATGCTTATAAAACAACATATTTTCTTCATATTTATAACGTTTTGATCATACGTGGTTTTCCCCTAAATTTTGATCAAATTTACCTTAAAAATTTTAGGTTTTAATTCAATAAATAATATTCAAATTAAAAATCAATGTTTTGTGTTAAAAAAAGTTTTTGAAGTGCCTTCCACGCAGCTGTAAAATGTGATTACAATGGCTGAATTTGCATGAAAATTCACTGCAATCATTGAATTCCAATATTAATGCGTTAAACACAAAAGGCCCATGACCGATTTTTTTGAATCAACTCCGCAGTTTCATTACACATGTTTCGCAGTATTTTTTGATTTAACAGAAATTTAAAAATTCAATGAATAATGTCTCATTCATCATCTTAAGGGAAATCCCAATTTAAATTAATTATTTAAGCTACTTATTTACTTAATCCTTAAAAACATGGATGGAATTAAAACTGGCAACAGTGCAATAATTAAAATCATGTCTACAATGGTCTCCTTTTGAACCACGTGTTGAGATATGCAGTAAAGCTCAATTTAAGTCAAACCAGTGTTCGCTTAAGTCTTAATCGAGTAGTTATGTATACAGAAAAGCGTAATTTTCTTTGAATTTCCATTCAACTCTCATAACATATACAAACTTAAAGTGATATCACTGATGGATGAATTTATTTTGCGAAATAATTACTAACTACATAAAATGTACTCACATATCCATTTCAAACAATTTAAATTAGTTGTAAAAATCAAAACTAGTTTCCCAACACTATCAATTGGCGAGATTGCATGTACCTCGCGTGCACAATGTATTATACGATTGGCTAATGAAACAAACGTGGCAACATTGGCAACAAATCCATAATCTACCTTGAACAAACGAACAGCGCACCATTTATTTGGTAATAATAATTACATTTATAAAATGGACATCGACGTCTGACGAGGCAATCCAACTCCGTGTAATGAAACTTATGGTTGCGGCAAGTGAGAACGTTGTGCCTGGAATTTTAATGAATGTATGCACAAATTTGTTGACACCACCGTAATCAATTAATTTTATGCGTTTCTTTATTGTAATAAAATTATTACCAACTAATTGTTTTAACAAAAAAAACTTTTCTTTTTTTTTCAATTTTTTTTAGGCATCGGCATAGACGACACTTTTGTAATGTTGGCCGCATGGCGTCGAACCTCAATGAAGCTAACCGTGCCGGAGCGAATGTCACTCATGATGTCCGAGGCGGCTGTGTCCATCACCATCACCTCCATCACGGACATGATCTCATTTTTTATTGGCGTCATCAGTCCGTTTCCATCGGTGCGAATCTTTTGCACATACAGCGGTTTTGCGGTTTGCTTCACATTCATGTGGCACATCACTTTCTTCGCCGCATGCATGGCTGTGTCCGGATACTGTGAGGAGAAGAATTTGCATGCCATCTTCTGTTGCAAAGTTCAACCTCTTTCCGTTGCCATTAAAGGTAGGTTTTCGTTGCTAAAAAGCTAATTTATTTGTATTTGAATTTGTCAATTGTTTGCCAATCATTGGCCAATATTTTAACCACAACAATGAAACGGCCACACGTGCTTGGTCGGCCATTTGCTTTTTTTTTAAATTGTTGGACATTTTTTGGTGTATGAAAAATGCAAGAATCCATAAATCCTGTTCAATTGACGTCTTTTATGACGATAACTTTAAGAGACATTGTCGTTCTTTCGCAATTAAAATGACTTGGCAGACGTTGTGTGACGAAATTTCATTCAGTTTTGTTTTGTTGTGTTTGTGTGTGGACTGTGGTGGATGCGTAGTTCCCACTTCCCACATAACATACTATAATGCCTTCTGAAGACGTTTAAATAGTTATTCCAAAATGTGATGATTATGTTGACAAAACAAAATTACTCATGCATATGCTTTTTAAATATGCGACAATGTCACACATTTCTGTGACTTTCGTGTGTCCTTTTCATTATCTGGAAAACGTTTCATTACCATGACGTTTATCTTATGTTTATTTATTGTTTAATTTAACATCATAATGTTTTTGTTGCTTCCTTTCTTTCCCATTTTAAGCAATGTACTTAACACGGTTGTAAATAAATAAAAAGATTTCAAATGTTTTTGTTAAGAAAATAATTTTAAAAATTGTAAAACTCATTAAAATGATAAACTATTGTTTGTGAATTTTGCACGTTTTTTTTAACGATGGAAAGTGTTAAAATTTAAATTAACTTCAAAATATAACTTTAACAGTCTTGCTATGCAACATCAAAAATAGCAAAACATCAATTCAATGCGTCTGGCATCCAATTGTTATTGCAGATGCTGCTTTTGAATTTACAGCTGTGTAACAATTCTTCACACTTCTTCGGGCATTACTCTGCAGGTTATTACTACCTTAATCGAATATTATACTGCAAACTCATTGTGTTTGCTGGCTTTTTTCGATTAAATCTTTTGCCTTTCTCGACTGTTTACCCTCAATCATTATTTTTCACTGTATTGAGTGAATTTGTGAAAAATAATTTGAACTTTTCAATGTTCTGACATGATGATTTTAAATAAAAACTATTTTAAATCTTGTATCGCAAATTTTATAAAATTCTAAATATAATTTTTATAATCAATTACTGTGGGAACACTCAAAATTCCGTTTTTAAATATTAAACGCCTTAAAGTGATCAATTGCAGTCATTTAGGAGTTTTAATCAAAATTTAATGCAATTTAAACAATCTACTTGTCAATCAGTTTGTATATTAAAGTTATTTGTGTTATTCTCAAGTTTTTACAAATTTTAAAAATTTACACAGCTTTAAATTAATTTGGAAAAAAAGCAACAATTTATTTTTATTTTTCAATCGTTTTTTAATGTACTAAATGTGTATTTTCTTATTTCAATTTCATGTTTAAAATTAATTTTAATTATAATTTCAAATCAACATTTAATACCCATTTTAATAAATTTAATAGCTTAATTTAAAAAGCTTTAAAAAGAGTCGTAACATTAATTTTGTTTACAATCTACACCCTCAATTTGAATAAATATTTAACACATTTTAAACTAAGCGTCTTTTGTTTTCCGATTTGCATAATTTATAAAATACACGATACAGTAATTTGATTAAACATCGGAACTGAATAGTTTTCTTTGTTTACTTGTAAATATTTGATTGCCTACACCTTACGTGTAATTTAAACAAGTCAATGTCAATTTAACAAAACTTTTAGGATTCCATTAATTATTATCTTCTTGAAAATGTTCATCTTAGGAATTCATAAAAAGCGAATTCATAAAAGATGAAAGAGCGTTGAATAAATCTGAGTTTTATAATACTTTTTCTCCTTTATTTAAAAACACCAAACATATTTCATTCATCATTTATTGTTTGAAAATTATTGACATTTTGTACTTCCCACCAGTACATCAACTGCAAAATATCCCCTTAAAATCTTTCCCATAGAATTAACATATTATGAGCATCAATTTATTTTTGAATTAATATTGCATTTGCGTTTCTTGATTCTTAATTTTTCTGTGAAGTGCCACACGGAAAAAGGTGTTAAAACTGGTTTCAATTCGAAAATTTAGAAAAATTGGTTAATTTTCAGTCAATTTGTTTACAATATACATCAATTACAATTCGTTTATTTTGTTTAATGCAATTCCTTGTTAAATTTACTTTGATTAATTGTGCAATATATTATTTACATTAATTCTGCCACTATGAATGTGGTTTTTGTATTTCTGTTACTCGTCAGTCATCAGTTTTTAAATTTATTGCTAAAAATAGAAAATGGGATTTAAATTTGAAGTGGGAACTATTATAATTGTTAAATAAATTCTCCATTTTCATTCATTCTCAATTTTTCTTTCAACAACAACAATAACTAACTTCAGTTTAAAATGAAATTGTAAATCCTCAACGAATTAATGTGGTGCTGGGTTTATTCCCTTTATGTACTACAAGTTACAACAATTCAATTAGGAAGTCTTAAAGGAAATCTTATTTCTCGATATTAATTTCTACGAATGTCTATTAAATGTAGACTTGTGAAGTATAATATTGTATTGGATTTGTTTTCATACGTTACCAGCTTATTTATTAACTTACTTGAGCGTCATCGAGAATGTACCCTAAAATAATAAATTAAATAAAAATTATGTTTTAGAGGTTATGCTCTCAAATTTTGGTATTCAATTAAAGAAAAGAAACACTTAAAATTGCTACAGAATGATAATGACTTAACCAACGACTTAACAGCCCATTTTAAGTAAGTTTCCATTCCATTTCCTTTAAAAATTGGATGAAGTTCAAAATTTGATTTATATACAATAATTGTTGTACTAAATATCAACTTAAGTGGAACATTTAGCCTCAAAGGGCTTCCGAACTAAACAATAAATTTAATTTACAAAAACACGATTTAATAATAATTGTACCGATTGAAGCTAAGAAATTATTAAAAATTCCAAATTAATCTAAATACCACCTTAAATAACTGTTATCTTCGTAACATACAACGCCAAGAAAAAGCAATATCAAGGTCAAATCGTTAGACTCAACCACGTCATAACTCAAATCCCACATTATATCATCCACTTTAAAGTTTAAATCGTTATGAAATTCATAAGATGAAAGTAAAAGCAATTCACAGTTAATTTTCTCTATTTTGCTCTGAGTGGTTTCTGTAGAAAACAATGCACACGGATATTATGAATTGGTTTAACGTGAACGCATGTTTAGCCGACATTTAGCCCAACCCGTTATAATAAACTTAAAACGGTACAGCTAAAACATTCACCCAAATTATTACCTAATGTTGGTTGATGTAATCCGTCATTGTATTTCCCATTCTTGAAAGTGTGTACCACAGATGCGTGGCAATCTCATCTTTGTGAATCATTAACAGTGTGCGAATTTCTGAAGATTTAATTCGTTATAATTTTGGTACTTAATGGTGTTACGTTGATTTTGGCTTTCAGCATTAAACAGCAATCAGTTTGAATTGACCAGTAAAATTCTGCAAAAAAAAGGCATTTTGATAGAAGTCTTAGATGTTTGTTTAATTAAACCATCTACTTTACAATTTTCATTATTATCCTGTCAAAAGTCAAAGGTGGCTTGGACTTGCTTTGTGTGCATTAGTGTGGTCAATCATCAATGTGGTTGCAATTTTATGATTAAATGTGTTGCGTATGTTCATTCAATTGCATCAATTGTAACAGTTCCTTATGTGAATTATTTTATTTCTCTGCTTAAAGTGCCTTTATCACCACTCCATTTTTAAACAAATGGCATTAACGTATTTCATGAATTAGCATAATATTATGAAAGATGAGTTGGCTTGAAAGATGTTGATAATTTTATTGTTTGTTTACACGCTTTGGTGGCGGTAAATATTGCAATTTGCGCGATAATAAGCCACGCTCATTTTTGCTGAATTTGCACCCAACCCTCCCCCGATTTTTTCACATCAAAACAATGACGTGATTATGTGCGGGTAATTTTGTGCGTCACATAATCTTAAAATGCATTTATTTATTCTTTACCTAACTTAAATAATGTTGATGTCTTTAAGCATTAAAATAATATGAATGCGACTTAATGTATACGTTTCGAGTTGATCACGCACGGACGTATTTCGCGTATTGGGGTCACTTACGTTTGTAAAATGAAAGTGCGATTGTGGCGGCATGGCAAGGCACTTGCATGTGCGTTTAAATTGCGACTTTGTGTGCCGTCTTGAAGTGCATACAACCGCAATGCGGGAAATTCGCAATATCGCTGCGTACGTCTCTGGTATCTTTTGATGAATTTACCTGTAAATGCGTTAATGTTGATTGCTGGCACACGTTGATTGCAGCAACATGCTTTTTTGCAATCATTTTTAAAGGAGGACATGAAGTTATTAATTTTAAGATGTGGTTTTCTGTGCTTTTATGAGGAGGTTGTTGGGGATTTACCAAAAAAAAAAATGTTTTGGGATGATTAATTGTAGGTTTTTTACGATAATATTAAGGATCTGATGTAATTTGGATTTTTTTTGAAAATTGTTATGCCATAAAAAAATTAATTGAATAGATTTTTTTTTAATATTTTAATCTCAGTTTATTGAACTTTTAATTAAATAAGTTTGTCAGAAATCGGTTTATCTATTTGAATACTTTAAGCTGTATAACACTTGTCGTAGGGAACTCCATCAAGAGCTTTCAATTAAAATACCGTTTCTTCAAAAAAATTTAAATTATAATAAAGGCGATCAAAAACTGAAATTTTAACACAACTTCATGCGATTAATTTTAAATACCAAAACGTTATTTCGTTGAACAAAACTATAAAGTATAAACATCAAAATTCTCGTAAGTTGTACTGATAACAATCGAAAACGAAATGCAATTAAAATTCCTTGATTTTTGATAGCTTAAAGTTTAGACAGTAGAATGCAGAGAAAGTGTGGCTCAATTTTACCATCAACACCATTTTCCAAGTAATTATAGCTCAAAGGTTTCGGTAATCATAAAAAAAACGTTTAATGTTTCCATAAAATTTAAAAGACTTAAAGAAAAAAACATTTTCCAAAAAATTTAAATTTATTTTAAAAAAAGTCATCATATTTTGTTTTAAATTGTTTAATTTAAATTAAACCAATAATATTTGCTTAAAGGTTGGCAATGGAACGTCATAACAATGAAATAAAAATCATTAACAAAACGTAATTATAACAGTTACAAGTCAATCAAATGAAATTGATTCGCTTCAGCATTATAATGGTCGATAAACTATAATTGTCTTACCTGAACTCATCAATTACCAATTTGTGCACTAATATTTAATAATAGCTACACCTACAGTAAAAAATGGCAACCCAACTGTACCTTTAAGATCATTAAAAATCCCCCATCGTCTTATATTTAATAACATAGGAAATCTTTGTTAATTAATACTTAATTTACCTTGCAACTTCCTATACTCGAAAATTTATTTGGAATTCATAGAGGTTAAATAAAAAAAATAGACTGTTGCGCTGGTCTTTTAATTCCACATTGTCTCCCCGCACTAATTAATTATAGTTTTATTACCTTTTCATGTAATAATTGATAGTCCACATGTAAGAAAAGAGCACATCATTTCTAAAGAATGTCAAAAGCGAATCGTTCCTTCACCTTCGCCATTAGTCGCGGTAACTTGCACAATCCATTGCAGTCGGTGCACTGTTGTCGTTCCTCACCGCCTTGTAATATGCGACTTTCCTATTATATATTAAGTTTATCCAAACACCACGATTTGCGGCTTTTTACCTCTATAAGTTATTACTATAACAAGGTTCAAGTACCATCTTTGTGCGCGTATAGTTGTAGGAAATTATTATGGTATTCGCCGCTTCTTGATTAGTGTCTTGTTGTTATTGTTGTTGCTGCATTATGTGGCTATGGCAAAATGTTCATTGATGGGAGCGCTGTGATAACATTCAACTCACAAGACATACCAAAAATGGCAGAATTGCAGCAGAAAATAGATTTCAAGGGGGTCGACAATAGAAAGTTGACTTATGAGCAATTTTAGTGTAACTACTCTTACAATATACATAATGTGTAGAAGAATGCGCGTGTAGTTTAAGTTGTGTACAGTCGAAATCCGATAACATGAACTTTGATAAATTCAATTTATTGAAATATGTCCGGACCTCAGATTGCGGCTCTTATTCAAAATAATGCCAACTACAGTTAACTTAAACAAACATTACCTCAATATTTTGAGGAAAATAATGAACTTTATATTTAATTTCTCACATTATACGGTTAAACATTTATTTATTTTTAGAAATTGCTGACAACTATCAAGTTACTCAATGACTAACTGAAAATTGTACACAGAAAGAGTTCCACATTTAAAATATGTATTACTCCAGGGTCCACATTAACTATAATTATTGTTTTGATAAAACTTTTCATGTAGATATTATTTCTACTACATATATACATAATTTTCCTTGTCGTTTATAAATATTTTCAAATCAAATTGTGTTTCCTAAATTCTTTAAAACTGGTTTTTGTAATAATAAAATCGTTAACTTTTTGTTTCCACTTAAATTCGATTTATCGTGTTTCTACTGTACCTACTTCTTTTTGTAATCCGCGACATTTGTTATTGTTATTGTTTTTTTCTATTGCTATTTTGATTTTATGCGGCTTTCCAATAAAATATGCCTCTTCCCATTGCAGTACGTACTTTGTGCAACTGATCAATTACGGGAATAAAGTATATGGTTGAGTCACAGAGCACTTATCAAGCAAAAAACCATTGTGACAAACTAAAGACGTCGCGCATAAATGTCTTAATTTAATCGTTTATGGTGCATCATCAAATTCCCTCCAAGAAATTGCAAGCGATGGTGTGCGGGCGTTTCTATCATCAACATAGAAATTATACGTCTCACTCATCTCGAGACAATCTTAATTGATTTCGTGTGGCCTTGTTCTTGGGAAGTCGCAGTGCGATGCTTCCATTTACTTCTTCATGCTTGTGTATAAAATGTTCAATGCTTTCTTGCGTGCATTGTGATGGCACAGTGAAGAGATGAAAATTGTGTAGTTTATGGTTGTTACTTGTTGTGTGGAGTAAAATTACAGCAATGTCTGAAGTGTCAAGATTGCTGCCGTGATTGAGGAGAGTAAAACTGCTTGTACTGTTGCAAACACAGGCGGAGAAATTGGCTTTATGCACTTGCTAGCAGATTCATTGACATTGAATTTTTATTGCACGTTTATGGATTGTTGAAAGAAATTATTAAGATGCGCCGTATAATTGTTATTAAAATATTCTGAAGGATTTTTGGTTGCATTGATGAATGCGTTCGATCAAGGTGGCGTATAGAAGAGGTCTGAGGGCATTTACCTTTATGTGAATCAATTAAATAATGGAGTGATTTTAATTGAGTGGTTTTGAATTGTCTTCAAAGTTTTTTTGGTAAGTTGTGAATTAAGAAAGTCGTTAAAGCAAAACATTGAAGAACTTTTGAGCAAATTAAAAAAGTCTGAAGGCATTAAAAATAAAGCCGCTCAGACAATCACGTGAAATTTCAATCAGATCATTTTAATGACAAACCTGTTAACATTTCCAAGCCTACCAAATAATCACTTCTAATTAACAAAGATTTTAAACACAACCAATTGCAAAAAAAAAAAATTAAATTTAAACAAACTCGTAATCGAGATTCCATCCATTTTTGCTTTCATTTCTTCAAACAAATTCATTTATAATTATGCCTGAAATTTATTTCCGCTCAAAAACCCCACCACCCCAAAACCAGCTCAACGTCTTAATTAAATAAATCGACAGACGCATTATGGACCATTTGCTTCAAATAACTTCCTTCAACAAAAAACAAGCAAATAAAATTAAACAAAAAAAAAAGATCCGTTAGGTAGACCACTCTCAAATAAAAATACGCAAAAATACACAAAAATAATTGTGCCACAAGAGCCCACACGGTGGAATATGACGCAACTACGGCACATTACCTCCGGGCTCCGATTCCCACTTACAACCAATTTTCATCTGTTCCGATCTGTCCGCAATTACACATTTTATACTGTTTGCGCTTTCCCATTTCTCGTGTGTGCACCTCGCTGGTGCTCCTCATCGGAAATTCAACCTCAAACATGATGACATAACATCCACCGCAATCGCGCAACCCAAAACATATAATTTTTCAATTCATAGAAAATGTTGTGATACGTCGACGATGTTTATGTTTTTCTTTAAATATTTATTTATTATGCTTTAGATTACGCACGTGTTTGTTTGGTCAGACAATTTTTTAGTCGCCACATTTGGGCTTCCTCGAAATTTCACTCTGCATGTGCGTGAGAGGTTCCTTTTCGGAAACCAACACAGACCCCACCACCCGCGTTATCACAATTTAAATGCGTGTGGAACTGGTTTTAATGGGTTAAAACCATTGAGAAAAATTCACAATGACGTGGGGCAGCATAATGGGGGGGGGGGGGGGAAGAAATTATATTATGCATAATGTTTGCGTAATTGAAAGCCGTTGCGTTGAGAAAGAGACATGCTTCATGGAGTTCGATGAAATTCATTAAATTTTCTTTTAACAATCTCTCTTTGGGGAACTGGCTACATGCACAGCCATACTGCCATTATATTCAGATTGAATGTGTAGACTGTAAAGGCACGGTGATGCAGCATGGATACCATACTCCAACTATTATGCAATTGGTAATTTCTTTTGGTTGTTAAAATATGGCGGCTGGGATGGGGATTTTTTTTTCCTCCCAACATAGAGCCGGTTGTTTGCAGTATTATGTAGTTTCTGTCGCGGTGCACTTGCCTTGTATGCCAATTGCAATTGAGATATGTGAAAGAGGGTCTCAAGAGGGACGCTGCAGTGTTGTTTAATTTTATTTGCTGAATGCACATGAAGACGTAATCTAATGAATTTTGTGGAAGCGTGACGGTGCATTTTTGGTTTAACTTGTGGGCTGGGTGGGAGCGACTTGAAATGTGGTTTAAGTTCAATCAAGGGATACCATCTGCAGATTATGCAATAATTTATTGCGCAAGATGAAATGCGGTTTAGTTTATGTGTAGGAAATTGGGTTTTGGAGTTTTTTTAATTCATTTTTAATCTCATCAATGTGTTCAGGAGTTTTGTGTTAGTTAGGGTAATGGACGTCCTCGATTTTGGGACTCTATTTATGTCAATTTTATGGTCAGTGTATCCGGGATTATAATAAAAAGTCCTCACCAATATCCTCTCTCCAGTGATAATTTGATTACCATTGACATTTTACTGAACAGAGATCCTCGAATTACCCAGAATTCCTCAATTAGGAGCAGTTTAGTAATAAACTTATGAATTCTTTCATAGTTCAAGTGTGGCTACAACCATATCGTGTCTCCAGAACTGCGCACAAACCCATAGTGTAAAAGTTCAGTGACTTTCTAGTCTGGTTCCATACACAATGAGCAGTGCTTTTCACGTCCAACCTCAACTTTCTTAAAATACTTCACGGAAAATTCGTGACTTGTTGTTAACCTTTTAAGAAATTAGTTTCGTTCTAAATTTAAGTTGTACTTTAATGCCTATTAATCTTAGATGTCTCTTGCAATCACAACATAGAAGACTCCTCAATAAATATATTAAATTAATCTCAAAGAATTTTATAAAAGTATTTATTAACAAAAAGGGTTATTTATATTCAAAAAACTTCCATCTTTCTAATAAACAAAGCCCACAAATCACAATAACATCTCCCACACCAAGCTAATCAAATTTCAACTCCATTCGTGCTGTCTAAATCTGCCCACTTAAATTATCTTCTTGCCCTTTTAACGAACAACTCAATTAAATATAACAAGTCACTCGTACATTGTCAGTTTTTTTTATTTTAAGCTCCCTTTCCCAGAACTCTTTCATATTTCACACAATCGTTGTGCCATCAAGAATAACCCATAAACATGAGGAAGCTCTGAAGTAAACCAAAAAACTCGTACATTATTCATTAATGAAAATGTGCGTGTTACTGTGAAGAGTCATCAAACACTTAATGATGTGGCCACCATAATATGCGGTGATGATCAAGTCCGAATCGAGCATCTTCAGTCTTCACGTTTCGGCGTGTACGTAGTTCTTTTTTTGTTACATACACATTTGGTTGCGGTTGTGTGGCTGTGCCTCAGGAAGTATCCAATTGGTTTTGATTAGCGGTAGTATGGCTATGCCATCTGTTTATGTGCCGCTATTTTGATGGTGTCGCAGTGTGAACATATGGGCGAGGAATGGCGAAAGGGGAAAGCCCTCGGACGGGTTTGCCCTAATTGAAACTGAGTGCACACAGCTTTGATGAGA
Organism: Sylvicola cinctus; assembly: GCA_963854165.1. Classification (NCBI taxonomy): domain Eukaryota; kingdom Metazoa; phylum Arthropoda; class Insecta; order Diptera; family Anisopodidae; genus Sylvicola; species Sylvicola cinctus. The sequence goes on from OY974082.1 coordinate 10,765,190, forward strand.
TTATTTCTGATAGTGTGGGTGGGGTATTGTTTTCAATGCGTGATTTGGAAAAATTAGAAGCGATCTCATATTTGTGGAACCCTGGAGATTAGGTGAATTTTAATGGGTTCCATTGATAGGTTAATACTTTAAAACGATTTCCGGCTTCCAAGACTGCCGGCATTAACTTGAAATCCAAGAGAACTACATTTTAAAAATTGACATTTTAATGATAAATCTCACAAACATCATCAAGTCCTGCCTTATTCCAAATAAAACACATATTATGTAACCTTAAATAGTGGCTTTTAACTAGTAAGACCAAATAGAACTAGAATTATTCAACAAACTAACTAAATTCTTCTTTCAATTCCAGAAAAACGTTCCTGGTTCATTCGCAAATTCAACACCGGTGGCATCGATCGCGAAGATCCCGACAATCCCATTGACAATGAGGAGCACATGGTGATGGCCTTCTTCCGAGATCACGTCGCCCGCATTATCAACAAGGGATGGATTAAAGTCCTAATCATTGTGTGTTTCGCCGCCTACCTAGGCGGTGCCTGTTACGGCCTGACTCAAATTAAAGAGGGTCTTGAACGGCGAAAACTGTCACGTGCCGACTCTTACTCCGTAGAGTTCTTTGACCGAGAAGATGACTACTATCGCGAGTTCCCATACCGCATTCAGGTCATTTTGACAGGGGATCTCAACTATTCCGATCCAATCACGCAAGGAAAAATTGAGCACGTAATGCAAACCCTCGAAAACACATCGTACGTCACTTCACCATTGTACACGGAATCATGGCTCCGGTCATTCCTATCATTTATTGACAGAAACAATGACTACCTGAATGCCACCATTGATAATGAGGTGGACTTTATTGCATCCCTGAAGGAGCACTGGCTATTCCCGGCGAATCCATTTTCACTCGATGTCAAATTCAACGAGAACAACACTAAAATTACAGCCTCACGTTTCTTGATACAAGCGGTAAACATAACGGACACCAATCACGAGAAGATTATGGTAAAAGATTTGCGACAAATATGTCGAGATTCTAGTCTCAATATATCAGTATTCCATCCGTATTTTGTATTCTTCGATCAATTCGAATTGGTGCGTCCGACTTCAATGCAAGCGATGATTATTGGTGCTATCATTATGATGTTGATCTCATTCATCTTCATTCCGAATATATTGTGCTCGCTGTGGGTGGCATTTTCAATTGTATCCATTGAGTTGGGTGTCGCTGGATACATGGCGCTGTGGGATGTGAATTTGGATTCAATTTCTATGATTAATTTAATTATGTGCATCGGGTTTTCGGTAGACTTTACAGCGCATATTTGCTACTGCTACATGTCCTCCAAAGCTGAGCATCCAGATGACAAAGTCAAGGAAGCACTGTACTCACTGGGAGTCCCAATCATACAAGGATCTATCAGTACTGTGTTGGGAGTGATTGCTCTTTTGCTAGCGCAAAGCTACATTTTCCTTGTGTTCTTCAAAATGATCTTCCTTGTAATCTTATTTGGTGCTCTCCACGGTTTGCTCTTACTTCCCGTGCTGTTGTCACTTTTTGGACCCGGCTCATGGAATGCATTCCGAAACAGTGGTAAAAAACGCAAGCTAGCTGCACTTGATAAACAATTTGGCAACCCTCATCATCCTTATGTGATTCCACATCCACAATTGGCACTCACCGGTTTCAATACAAAGTCATACTTGAGTGCACCGTACAAGGCTTATGGTGGTCCAGTTGGTCCCAACGGAATTATTGATGACAAGGATCTTGGTATCGGCACAAGCGGTGAGGATTCTAGCGAAAGTTCCAGCAGCAAATCACAGCGACGACAAGCGTTAGAGGATGAAAACATTAAGCGGCGCTACGAGGGTGGTTGGCGCAAATCTTCAGCCACACAATTTCAACCGGTGGTGGGGCAGGATGTGTATGGCAGGGAAAATGAACAACGCTCTTGGACCACAACACGTTGCTTTGATGACAGTTTAGAAGTGGAGCGACCACGTCGATTTGCACCCACAGAGCAACCGCCGCAACAACGATTCTTCCATCATCCACCTGAGGATAATGAAGAGGCTCAAGCACGATTCTTCTACGATCGGCGACGGTTCTCTGATGAACAGACACATCGACGCCTCAGTGATGAACGCAGACCGCGAAGGTACTCACCACCAGAAGGTATTTACCGACCGAATCCCCATCGATCCTCGTCACAGCATAACTTGTATTACCCACGAACGGCGCCCATTGTGCATCCGGCGATGCAAGCGATGCCGCCGCAGCGGACCGCCTCACAAAACAGTTTACACCAGCTGAGGCATATGGGTGATATGAGGTTTCCATGATAACCATCAATGCGCCCACTTTATGTAGGTTTTATTTTTAGAATTATTAATTAAATAATTGTATTTTAATAATCTCAAGAAATTTACACCACTTTTGCTGTATCGAGTATTATGGAGTGGATAAGTTTCCATTTGTTTGAAGATGTTGAGGATGTTGAGTAACTTCGGGCATTTTTGTATACCAAAAATATTAATTGTTTATTAGAAGCCATTTAATCCAAGTGGCTTAAGTTTAAACAATGCCCAATGGTGCGGTGAAAATTGCACAAAATCACAAACAAATTTGGCGAATTTATTAATGTTTTGTTTTTATTATAGGAGTAGATCAATTTTTTAGTTTTTCTTTTCTTTTTTGGAAGCACCTTTCGTGCTTAACTAAGTAGATAGTCTTGGGGGGAGTTTTGTAATAAATAAACTGGGTTTAGAATCACCTCTAGTCTGCAGCGTCATGTTGCAGTTGGGAGGTGGTAACTCATAATTATAGTTTTTAAGTAGAATTGTCGTTTAAGATTTTCGTTTGTGTATTATAATAATTAATTTATCTCTATTATCTTAAAGCAGTAACTAATATGGTTAAGAAAGAAGTCATAAGAGTGAAAAGAATATCAATTAAATATAATGAAGATGCAATTGTAATAGGTATTAAGTTAATAATGATTATTATTTAAATGATTACTACAAAAATATTTTATACACAAAATTAATTTTTTTTAAGTTTAACAAACACTTTTCGGAATTATTTTTATTTTTTACTTATTTTGTAATCGATGGTTAGAAACGCCGCTCGTTATTAAAAGGGGCAATCTAATATATAAGGGATGAAATAAATTGTTGCGATGTGAATATAACTGGAATTTTGTTTTATTTTAAAAAAACTTTTTTTTCCAAGAACTATATTCTGTTATCATCTGAAAGTCTCCGAATTTGCTACCAAAATTCAATATTTTATGAATATATATAATTTATTAAAATAATGACTGCAAAAGTAATTATAAAAAATTATATAATATATAAAAATTATATTGTATATAATTATTTAAAAAAATATATTGGTGTAAATATCTGTCCTTATTGCAGCCGTGTTTTAAGAAAATATTTTTAACGCAAAATTATCCCCGATGACTAAGAAAAAAATCGCGGTTCGTGGAAAAATTTACCAACTCCAAAAATAATCGATTTCTCGATGTCAATACAGTAAAAATCACGCCACGATAAATTCCGTTGTTTTATGTCCTTTTTAAACTAGCGTTTGGAAAGGATGTCGATCTTTTATCGAGCTTAAAGTCGGTTTCTTGAAATTGGCAAATCAGTGGTACATACACGCCTAATTTTAACATCACCAGCTTACTGGCATTCTGGAACCAAAAATTTGCCATCACTGCTTTCGGGTTTTCAGGAACATTTAAAACGCAAAGTTAAACGAATTGTTTAGCCATTGTCCGTATTGGCGAAAAATTCCGTGGGTTTGAAATAAATCGCCAAATTGTCTATTTTTTTGAATAATTTGTGTTACAAACAAAAGCTAATCATGAAGTCAAACAAATTGCGAAAAAACTTTACCTTTAACTTTTATTAAAATTATATTTCAAACGTAAGTGGGTGACAACAAATTATTAAAATTCTGCCCTCGAAAAAGTCCGCGCTAAATTTTTTCACGAGCTCGTAATGAAATAAACAAAAATTATTTGTACTTTTATGTATTTTTATTTATTTTTATAGACGAAAAGTTTTTTAATAAATTTAATTCATTTTATAAACACACAATAATAACAGATTTTTTTATATTTAATTCCTAAATTGTTAACCAATAGGTAATAACGGTGGCTTAAGTATAAAAAAATTAAAGCAAAATCAGTTTAAAATGAAAATTTAAAAAAGTAAAATAAATCATGGACGCAAATTTAAAATAAAATGGAAATTATAATTGCACGAGGTCAGTGGTCACAATAAGTCATTTCTAAAACTCAAAATCAAAAAAATACATTCACAGTAATTTTTAATCATACAATAATTATTAATTACGTACTCTAACGTATTTAACTGATAACATTCAATTAAATTATATTATTTTAACCTATATTTTGGGGGTAAATCTAAAAAATTTTAAAATACCAAGTATTTATTACAATATTTTTAACAAATTTTCAATTAAACACGTTGTCGTGTTAATTCATTTAAATTCTTGAGTTTACGTTTATTAATTATTGCTATTGTTCTTAACCATTTAATTATTGTTACACAAATGATGTTTAAAAGTTTTTATTTCCCATTGATTGAAACAGTATTGTAGTAGTCGGCGTGGTAGTAAATTGAAAATCTTTAACTCATACAAATTACAGTATTAAAGCAATTCTTAATCATTTTTAATTATTTTTTAGTTTAATAAAAATAGCACTTTTTGAAAGAAAATAAATTGTGGTGTGAGAAAAAAATATATGTTTTATGGGAGATATATATTTTTTGCATAATTTATTTGTATAGACAATTTCTGAATGAGGCGCCCCAGGTATTTTTAGATTAAATATTTTTCCTTTTAAATACATTTACATAGATTTATTATATTTTATTATATATAGTAATTTTTTAAGCAATCTAATTTATATTATATTCTGTCTTGAATGTTTCATTTTTAGTTTAATATAATATTTTTAATTAGATTTAGTTGAAGAAGAGGTGACAGATATGTGCATTCATCCCGTTTTTATTGTCATTCGACGACATCCTCAATTAATTAATTCACATTGATCGCACTTCTAGTTATTGGTCTGTTTATTAATACTGCTGTGATGAAGCTTAATGTCATAAAAGTCTTGCATCCACGAAAAATGGAATAACTAGTATGGAAAAACGTGAATGTTGTTTTTCCATACTAGTTATTCCATTCCTGATTTTGTAAACTTTTTCATAGATTCATATATTCTAAAAGAAAATTGCTACTTTTTAAATTTGTGGAATTTAATCTATTAAACCCTTTTTATGTTTTTCTGTTTAACCGTTTTATTATTAAATTTTTAATTGAATTTCTTCATTTTAATTCTGAATTAATAATTTGAATATTTAAAAACATTTGAGTTTTTAGATTTAAGATTTAAAGTTTTTTTATACAAAATTAAAAAACACACTTCGTTGTTTTTAAAACTAAATTCCATTGCTATTAATTAAGTTTAACAATCATATTTTTTCGCAATATTGAAACACTATAAATTAAATAGTCTATAATCGTAATTGTAGAAAAATGTTAAAATAAAATGCACAATAAATATTGTCTGGCAAAGAACTTTGAGGTCCCACATTAAAATACTGAGCAATTTCAAATATTAATTTAAAAATTTTGCATTAGCTTTTAATTTAAGTAAATTAAAATTTTTTGAAATTTAAGCACAACTCTAGAAATTGACAATTAACTTAGGAAGTTGTCGTTTTTATATTGATAACACTAAAAATGTTAGGATAAATTTAAATTAAGCATTTAATAGCAGTAAAAAGAACGTGCTTTTATTAATTAAATCCAATTGGTTAAAATACAATGCAATCAAATAAACTGTCGTTAAGAATGTGTTTTCAAAAAATCCGTCAATTAGTTTAAAATTAAGATTGAATGAGTTTGTTGAATAAGATACTAACTAAAATGATTTTCGAAACAGTGACATACATACATAAATAATACAATAATGATTACAAGAAATCTCTGGGGTAGCTAATATTAAAAGACGTTTTTAGTGTAATAAAGTCTTATGCCGAATTCCATACCAAACTGTCTCAAGCTTTTCAATCTTCCCGGTAAAATTGATCTTTTTAAACATGTAGAACTTATTCACACAATCTTCAGTTCAATACATCCCTATCATATATTGTTGTTACATATAAATAGGCAATGTAAATACCCAAATACTAACAATAATACCTACAACGTCTTAAGATCCTTTCAACATACAAATTTCCTAACTAACTACAAATATTCTATGAAATTTACCTTTTTCACGCGTACGAACCAACAGAATGTATTGAAATTGGCTGCACGCCACTGCATCTGCAACTCCCCACAACCCACAAACACACACACACTCACACTCACTCCAATCACAAACTCCACCTAACACATCACACTACTGCCAAACATTGCCCAAATTAAGTGTACCAAATTGCTGGCTGAGATTGGGAGGCTGTGCAGCTGGTGCAATGGGTTGTCCAATTCCTGCCATATTGTGCGAGGTCATAATACCCCCACCCACTGACATTTGAGGCATACCACCACCCGCTGGGGCCATATGAAATGCGGGTTGTGATGCGAAGTTGGCAAAATTTGGCTGCTGCTGTTGTTGTTGCAGATTATGCATTTGCGGCAGCATATTTTGTTGTGGTGTTGTTTGACATGTAGGAACCATTGACTGGAACTGACCACCAAAAAACGATGGATTACCACTGGCGGTTGCAAATGGTGAGGCATTCTGTGATGCCAATTGAGCGAATGGCGTTGGTCCACCAACACCGCCATTGACGGCGTACGGTGTTTGTTGCATGGTGGTGGGGAACGATGAAAAGGCGGACACGGGTTGGGGTGGAAATTGAGCGTTCGGCATCATGGAACCGATAGCGGCAGCCGTACTTGTAGGTGCCGCCCCATATAAAGCTAGTATACTGTCCTTGGTCATGCGAGCCTTCTCCTTTTCGTTGGGTACTACTTGATTGAAAAAGTCTGCCTCCTCTTTTGCTAAGCTCTTACTGGCGTCGTCCACTGGCGCAATGCCGATGCTGTCAATGCCGTTGTTGGTTGGGTGAGTGGTTGTGGTGTTGTTGGTAGGGGCTGCTGGCGGTGCACTCAGGAAACTACTGAACACATCATCGTTTTTGGGAACGCTCGCTGTTGTTGTTGTGGTCGTGGAGGATAGTGTTGGTGGTCCGTTGATAGTGGTTGGTGATGAGAGACCAAGCAGATCTGAATTAATGGCGGATGTATCAGTCCGGGATGATATTTTGGGGCTGCTTGATGATGACTGTGGATTAAAAACAGTAAAATTGAAATTAAGGATTAAAATTACAAAATAACTTTTGATTTAAAAGAAAGTTTCATTAATCCAAACATTAAAATACCTTCGGCTTTGACAACGGAGCTGGAATTGCCTTAATGCTAATAGACTTCTTGTCTATACCAGCTGGTGATGGAATCGATCCCAATATGCTGGAAGTCTTCTTTTTGCGCTTTTGTTTCTCAAGCTCCTCATCAATTTCTTTATCCCAGTCAACTTTTGTGGGTGGTGGTGCAACCCACTCACGTGCCAAATACTTCTTGTGCTCATACTTGGCACGAATGAAACTCTCTAGCGCATGATCAGTTTGTGGCCGTCTGAAACCATCAGGCAACAGTGCCTCGTAGACGGCACGAGCACGTGAGTTGCCCATCTGCTGCAGAGAGACAACTTGCTCCGGTGTCCAGGAGTCAAGATTCACCGATTTGACACGTGATATGTGCACGCCCAAATTGCGATGAATGCCGGCGCAACGGATGCACAGGAATATGCCAAGGTTCCATGAAGCCCAACGAGGTCCTAAAATAAAAATAAATAAAGTTCATTGTTTTACTCATTTCCATTTCAGATTATCTTTCGTGTAAATTCGGTTGGACAAGTGAATTATTTTAATGATGACAACCATAAAGATAAAAAAATTCAAAATAGTAAACTGTAATAATCTTTCTTATGTAAATAACAGTATTCTGAAAATCCAGACCAGTTCGTGTACCTTAAAGATTACAAGACAAAAAATTGGAAAAACGATGATTCACTAAAGACGTCACAATAATTGATGCATAAAACTTTCCAACGCCAATTTTCATTTCATTTTCGTTTGTTTTCTATTGTGCTTTCGCGTGGAATTAGTTCAACAAAAAGAAATTGCAACTGACCACCTACTGTGCGTGTCAAATTAAAAGATTGATTACCGATGCAAATCATATTATCAACACAAAAGAAAGAAATGAATACAAGGTCAAGCCATGGAAGCCATTTAACGACCTCAATTAGAAAAAAAAAACACTTGCACATTTCTTATCTAGTGAAAGAGTTGAGGAAATCTTTCTTTGTTTTAAATCAATGCTAAAACTGAAAAACTAAATGAACATTGGGGGCGGAAGAATGCACAGAATGAGATAACAAGACTCACACCATTAAAATCCCCCAAGAGATAACGAGAATCTGTGCTCGTTTACTCGTACTGATAATTGTGATAACAAAAGACGTTTGCATAATAGGGAAATGTTGAAAAACTAAAACTACAATTTAGACAAACTAAAAAGAAACTTAAAATTAAATTATATAGATGTTAATAAAAAGGTTACCTTTAGCATCACAATCCACACAGTACTTGTTATCCTCGTCGCGAAGCATCTGTGTAAGAAGTGTCTGACATTTGTCCTGCAGCATTTTAGTGCGCTCAGTCTCTTTGCGACTACTCATGATTGAAGTAGGTATAATAAGCTGATTTGCGTACGCGTCAATCAAACCAGAAACAAAGCAGGTAAACAGATAACCAGCAAACCTTAAAAGTAAAAAAGAAGCTAATTAGAACCAAAATTCAATGGGTGAAAGTGGGGGTGGATTCATTGTCGTAATACTTTTTTCCTTGTACGTAAAGAACTGAAGGGTGCGGAAATTGGGAAACACTCACACAGTAGGTTAAGAGTTAAATTATATCCTTTTTTGTTGGAGGATTTTTTATTTTTTCAGCAGTTTTCTTGCTAGTCACTTCAATTCACTTTTTGTATAGCTCCAGTTGGGGGCTGGGGCGCTTTCAAAAAAGAACTTGTGTGCAATAGTTTTCTTTTTTTTTGGATTTTTAATGTGACCACTCAAATGTCATTTGACATCACCAGTTTGTGGTGCCAATGGGAAATTATTTTTAGTTCGATAGTACTAAATTTTGCGATATTTTTTAAATGTTTTTAAAAAAATATTAAAGGTCAAAATGCTTTCTGAATGATTGGAATTAAAAAAATTTTTTTTTTTCTTTGAATGTTAAATACTTGAAAAATTATATATTTTGGCGCGATCGACATGAGTTGTTTCACTTTTTTTGTACCTATTTTCGTTTATTGAAAGATCAGAAATAATTGGAAAAGGCAACAAAATCGGACTTTTTTCACATTTTTTAAAATTTTATTTGAATTTCCCCATATGAGTACGAATTTACTTTTATGTCAAAATCGCATTATTAAAATATCCCAAAAAAAATGCGATCATTAATTTTTTTGACGTTTCGTTATCAGCTGTCAAATGTGCTGAATGACTGCAGTTTGCACGCATGCTGAAAGATTGGGCACTGTCAGTTTTGTTGCCAATTCCGCGCCATTCAACATTATCAATTCAAATTCCCTCAATTATTTCATTTAATTGATAAATTGAGGTCCGCGCCTTTTATCACAACAGTACATATATTCCATCAGCTATCGAGCACAAAATGTGGCCACAGTAACATTTTTTACAATCAACAACTTAATAAAACGTGTTAATTTAATTTAATTAAGCACAATTCAATTGATGTTATTCAGATGACTAAAAACAGTATCAAGAGTCCCAACACCTGCATCTTTGCCCAAATTTCAACAGTACAACAATGCTTCGTCCTGCCGAATACGATGACGACTCAGACTACGATGAATACAATGATGATGGATTCTCATTTGGGACGTACGATAAGAAACCGTTTCAACCATCCGGACCACCACCTGGTCCGCCGCCAAAAACATTGGGCGAGAAACTGTATGACGCCGTAATGGAAAACAATCTGCCCTTGATGAGGGAATTACTTGAACATGGTTCATCACCACGATTTGATGTTAATACTGAATTGCACACAACGTGGGGATTGCTGTTGCATGCCTGCAAAGAGGGTCATTTGGAAATTGTGCAATATTTGTTGGAACAAAATGCGCACATCAATAAACATTTTAGTGGGTTTCAAATTTGATAAGAATTTATTTTAAAAACGAACTTAATTTCATGTCAACACTTCCAGATTCAATGACTCCTTTAATGGCGGCATGTCAATGTGAGAGAAAGGATGGCTCACTTGAAATAGTTAAGACCCTTATTAGGGCTGGCAGTGTGATAAATGTGTCTGATCGTATGGGAAAAACTCCACTGATGTATGCTGCAATTCGTGGACATGTTGAGGTGGTGCGTTTTATGGTGGCTGATGCTTCCTTGGAGGCTTATGACAATTGGGAAAGTACAGTAAGTTTGAAATGCTTATAAAATATAATCTTACAATTAAACTCCTTTTTTTTTAAAAAGGCCCTTTGTTATGCTGTGGAACACAATCAACCAGAAATTGTGAAAATTCTGTTAGACCACGACGCCAATTATGAGGTGGTCAATCGCAGTGGACACACACCAAAACAAGTGGCTGAAATTGCGTCATTTAAAAATATTGTAGCTCTCTTCCCGGATGAGGAACAACCACCTGATATTCCAGTGCGGTATTTGTCATTTAACAATTACAAGGAATTAGCGCCGACTATATTCGGCGTTCAGGATATGTGAGTACACATTGTCGTTAACTGTTCCTTTTTACATTTAAATTTTTTTTTAGGCCAGCATACTTTCCCAACGTTGCGGCAATGCTGCATGGAATGCGATGCGAGAAACTGATTCCCCTATTTGCAAATGCTGGCATTGGCTTGGAGAAGTTTTTGACACTCAATGAGGATAAGCTCATTGATATTGGCATTGAGTATCCTTTTTTACGTAAACGTATTTTATTGGGACTTTACAAATTTCATGGCCATCCATGGAATCGAGTTTTAAGCAAGGAATTGGCACTCAAAACGGAAAAGACGTAATTATTGAATATATCCCATTAATTGACAATTGAGTTAATTCAAAAATGAAATCATTAATTTTAGAACGTACGATCTCTTCCTAACACTGAGCACCCAATTAAAGCATCTCATTGTGATCAAATCAACAGCAGAGTATTTACGTGAAAATGTTACGCAAACATTTAACAGCACTACCAAAGACAAAATTTCCTGCATCTGCATGGAATTGAACAGGATGAAGCTCAGCCTGCGAGACATTCGTGAGCGTATGGTTTATGTAAGTGCAATGGCAATCCAATTTATTTGAAATATTCTCTTCTTATTTGGAATTGATTGATGGCATGTTGTAGATTCAGTCATTAAATCGGCCGCCACCATTGTTGATTGATTTTACGCAACATTTGCGAGTGCGGCGGGCGGATCGCAATCGACGGGTGGCTGTGTGGACGACTGTCTTCGGGATTGGTGTTCTGTTGTGCCTCAAATATAAAAGTAAACTTTTGCAGCCATTTTCGTAGAATTTTAAATGGTTCAAGTAATCACATGATTTTTTTTTTAATAAATAATGAATTTAAATCTCTATTTTTCTATGCGAATAATAATAATCATCAATCAAAAAATTATGCTAACTAATTATGAATTGTTTTTTCCATATTTTAATTTAGTTTTTTTGCTTTGAATTTTTTTTTGAATTGTCCCATCAAATGAAAAAAAGGGAAAATATTAAAATCCAATAAAATGTTTTTAAACTTGACCGAATCTGTTTTTTTGTCGGTGTAATTTTTTTTAACTGACAGTTTTGGACATGTTACCTATTTATTTTAAATATCCGCGAAGGAAACAATCAAGAGAGGTTAAATTCGGTGGACGCGGAGTATACAGTTTGAAGTTACATCCTATTGAGAACATAATTCTGGATGGTTTTCCAGAGATTGGACTCAACAAAATATCCGAAATCTTTCAATATTGATCACCATTGATGGAAACTTTGACAACGTATCCATTTTTAAAGAAGTGTGGACAATGATCCTTTCGGAAAACAAAATAGTACACTTGAGATGGTGTCATTAGTGCTGATGAACAGTTCATGGTTTCGCCCGTTGGTTTCAACATATTAAAAAACCCAATATTAAAAAATAACAAAGTAAAATTGATAATTTTTCAAAGACTTTAAAAATAAATAAAAAATCTTTAATCCCCCCTCCCCTATTTGTTGTTTATTTATTTATTACCCAAGGTCTGCGATTAAAAAAATTGTAACTACATTTACTATGGAGAGCTGGGACCCAACTTCTTTTACAGGACTTACTTCCAAATCCAGGAAGAGCACAAGGTTTAGCCTATAGCCCTCATCATTTTTTAACATTAAAATGTTTTTAACAATATTTTTTCTACAATAAATTAATTCCAAACAAGGACACCCTGTGGTTGACTGGAAAAATTTCCCGCCAAATCTTTAACCCATCAAATATCAGCTGCAACGCCCTTTCATAATATTGACAGGCGCTCCTAATTGCGATATATCCTCGAGATAATTTCATTTCAGTTTACCGTTTTAAAAACAGGACTCTGTGGTTTTAAATAAAGTTACAAAATAAATTAAAAATTCACCAATCATTTTTAAATGAAAAGATAATGGCAAGCCAGGAAGAGCCCAAAAAAATCCACAGGTTAGAAGATCATGTTGTCAACAGAATTGCAGCTGGTGAAATCATCCAACGACCGGCAAATGCTTTAAAGGAGTTAATTGAGAATAGGTAAAATTAATAAAATGTGTTCCCTTAAAAGAATTAAAATACGAAAATTTAATTAAATTTAATAACAAATTGCAGTTTGGACGCAAAATCCACAAACATCCAGATAATTGTCAAACAAGGCGGTCTTAAATTGCTTCAAATCCAAGACAATGGAACAGGGATCAACAAAGCGGATTTGGAAATTTTGTGCGAGAGATTTACCACATCCAAACTGAACACATTTGAGGATTTATCATCAATCAATACTTACGGATTTCGTGGTGAGGCCTTGGCTAGTATCAGTCATGTAGCGCAATTGGCCGTGCAGACTAAAACTGCCATGGAGAAGTGTGCTTACAGGTGAGAGTTTATAAAAGATTTGGAATTTCATTTTTACCATAAAAATTTGGCTTCTTAAAATCTTAATAAATCATGAAAATGTAACTCCCAGAGTAATGTACGAAGATGGCAAACTAAAAGGGCCACCCAAATTGTGTGCCGGCAACCAAGGCACTCAAATATCCGTTGAGAATCTCTTCTACAATGCACCACAACGCAAACGTGTCCTACGCGCACCCAACGATGAGTACCACAAAATCTATGATGTCGTCAGCAAGTATGCCATCCACAATTCGGGTGTGGCTTTTTCCCTGAAGAAGCATGGCGAATCCAATGCGTTGAGGACACAAAATGGGGCCTCAAAAATTGATAACATTCAGTCAATTTATGGGGCAACAATTGCAAAGGAGTTGCTTGAAGTTGCGGTTAAGGATGAGGCACTTCAGTTTGAGATGAGTGGATTGATATCCAGTGCTAATCATGGAATGAAGAAGGGGGTGACGTTGCTTTTTATTAATCATCGATTGGTTGATTCTACGGGTAAGAAATTTTTATTTTTAATTTTTGGGGTGAGTACCAATTTAATCCTTAAAAAATTTCACTAAATTTTTCTTTACACGAACTCATTTTAATCAATTTGGAACTTTTCAGCCCTTAAACAAATCTTGGACACAATTTACGCCCTTTACCTGTCGAAGAATACTCATCCCTTTATCTACATGAGCATTTTGATTTGCCCATCCAACATTGACGTTAATGTCCATCCCACCAAGCATGAAGTTCAGTTTTTGCACGAGGAAGCGATCTTTGATAAAATTAAACACACAATTGAGGAGAAATTACTCGACTGTGGCAGTTCCAGGACATTTTATGTTCAATCTAGATTGCCAGGAGCATTGGAACCAGTTTTAAATGAGTCTAAAGACGCTGGAGACAAAACAGTTTATGACAAATATTTAATTCGAACAGACGCTAAGGAGCAGAAAATTCAGCAATTCTTTGGAAACAGCCAACAAGTTAAGGCATTAGTCAGTGATGAAGCTTCCAGCAGTGATCCTGCTGAAGAATCATTCCGAATTCAATTGGATCGCAAAGATGATCCAAGTAGAAAGTATTTTAATTGTTAATTTATTTTAAGTCCTCATTGTTTAAACATTTTTTATTTAACTTAGGCAAACCAAATTGAGTAGCATTCTAAGAATGAGACAATCAATTGAAAAAGGATGCAATAGATTGCTTCGAAATGTGCTTAAGGATCTAACTTATGTTGGGTCCATCAACCAGAAGCAAGCTGTCATTCAATACGACACAAAGATGTACATTTGTGATACGGAGCGCCTCATCGAGGAGCTATTCTACCAAATTCTTCTGTATGACTTTGAGAACTTTAGTGCATTTACATTTGAGGAAGGCTTATCAGTGATGGAGTTAACTTTAATTGCATTGGATTTGGAAGAAAGTGGTTGGACGGAAGAGGATGGACCTAAAGAGGAATTAAGTCAACGTGTTGTTGATGTTTTAATCGAGAAGGCCCCAATCATGCGGGAATATTTTTGCATCAACATCACTGAAACTGGAATGCTGAGGTCGTTGCCCATTTTAATTGGTAGATTTTTTTTACTTTAACTTTAATTTGACCAATTTAAAGTACATTAAAATTTGCAGAAAACTACAAGCCAAACTTTGCTTTTCTTCCAATGTACATGCTTCGCCTTGCCACAGAAGTCAACTGGGATGATGAAGCTGAATGCTTTCAAACACTCTGTCGCGAGACTGCCTACTTTTACTGTCGCAGCGGTGAAACAACGTCAGAAAGCGAATGGAAGTGGGTGACAGAGCACGCATTGTATCCTGCAATCAAGAAATTTCTGCTCCCACCTGAGTCCTTTATGAATGACAAAACATTGCTGCAAGTGGCAAATCTTCCAGATTTATACAAAGTATTTGAACGGTGTTAAATTTAATTTATTTCAATCAATATTTAAATCATAAAAACTCTTACAACTAAAAAATACAACAACAGCTATTTAATTAAGCTTTTCAATCTACTTATCAGTCAATGCAGGCATTGTGTAACGTTTCTCCCGTTCAGCATTGGCAACATGCGTCTTGAACAAACTCCAAACGCCGTTTTGATATTCCACTGGTGTGGGTTTGGAGCCAATTGCCCAATAATAAATATCCCAATCATTAGAGACCTTATTGATTAATGTATCGTACTCAATGATCTGCTGCTCCGTCATTGTTTTAAGATATTTTGCTGCAAATGTGCTCAGGAGCAGATCATTCTCAAGCATTCCACGCTTGCGGGATTGATACATCAGACGGGCACGTCTCTTCTCTAATGGTTCATTGATTTTGTCAGGGTACTCGGGAAGTGGTATATTAAGAGGGCCATCACGATGAACAATGTCTGACTCATCATTGGGACCAGAATTAATTGTGGAAGCGGGACGCACAATTGGTAGAAACTGCAAAAGAAAACGGAAAAAATTGCATAAGGGTTTGAGGTTATGTTTCTTGTTTTCAAACAATAACAATCGCAAATTAATTTACCTTAAGGTTTCTGATTAAGCGAAGTCTCAACATTTTAATTTATCGACTGTGGTGGAATTTATTCAATTTAATTTAAGTTATATTTTATTAAAACGAAATTAAAAAATTAATGTTGCAAAATAATTTTCACAAAACGACATATATATATTCTAAACAAAAATAAATAAAACGGTTTTAGTACAAAAGTTGGCCATTTTTTTATAAAAATTGACAGCTGTCGAATTAATAAAAAGAAGTGAAAAATTTGAACGTCAAATTTTCTCGATTCTTCGGAACCAGAAGATTGAATTGCCTCATCCGGACGTGCAAATTTAAATTCCTCCCGTCAAAATGTCCGTCTATGCACAGCGGTACGCAGCCAGGAAAGGCCCAAGAATTGTCAGTAAGTAACTGGAATTACATTTCCGAATTTTTTACATACACAAAATTATCGAATTTGCGTCGCACCTATTACATAACTTAAATTATCAGTGCATCCTAATGAGCTTCATTAAAATTCTTTTATTTCAGCGGCAATTGGCCGATGGGCTTACAACCTCTCTGGATTCAATCAATACGGTAAGTAATACTGCAACTCAATGCAAAAGTTCAATTGTGCGTCTCCCCCACTTAACCCCACTTTTTTTTGCATACAGGCCTCCACCGTGACGATTGCTTGTACGAGAACGAGGATGTTACCGAAGCAATTCGTCGTCTTCCCCCTAAGTTGTACGATGAGCGTAACTACAGAATTTTGCGTGCCCTCCACTTGTCAATGACAAAAACAATTTTGCCAAAGGCTGAATGGGTGAAGTACGAGGATGACACCAAATATCTAGAACCGTACTTGAATGAGGTGATCAAGGAGCGTCATGAGCGTGAGGATTGGAATAAAGTCCATTAAGTGGAATGATGCGTTGATGCAACATTAAAATATTATAATTGTAATTAGTGTCCGGAATTTAGTTCAATAAAAAATGATTGTGCTGTCAAAAATTAAGGAACATTATACCTACGTATACTGTTTTAAAATTTGTTGGGCGTAAGTTTATCAGTTTGAATTTAAACGACTGGAGGTGTGTTACTTGGTATGCTTTACGGTTGCGATATTCATCATCCTTTTTATTCATATTTTCAATAATTCCTGTAATATTTTATACAAGTGTTCAATCCATTCAATTTCTGTAAATCGGTCAGTGCGAGTAGGAAATGTTGAACAAGAAACACCACCAATTAATTAAAATAAAATCTTTGTTCAGTAAGTAAATAAGTGCATAAAAACATGGCAATCCTGCATACGATATAAAGTGAGAGTCCGCCCAAAACCAAATCTCGCATAATTTAATTATTTTGAAATTATATTTTTAAAGGGAATGTATTTCTGGATCCATTTTATTTAAATCCTCACTATTGAATATTTGGATAAAAATATAGATACAAATAAATATCTCTTCTGTCTGTTGGTAAAATTCCTCAAAAAAGGTAGATTTGTGAGAAGAGGAAAGAATCTTCTGGTGGTGATCCCTGAGTGCGGATTTGCGTTTTTTTTTAAATTGAAAACTCGGAAAACTCATTGAGTAGTTTTATTTCCCAGATGATTTTATTTCTTTCTTATCGTTGACTCTTCACATTGCAAAGGTGTTAGTTTACAAGACTGTGACCTGTCAAGATGCCAACTACTTGTATTAAAGCCCTTTAGCCCTTTTATATTAGTTTTCCCACTTTATACTGACTTAGGTGTAGATTGTAGTTCATAATTCGCGGCTATTGGTTTAAACCATGTAAACTATGTCTATAATAAAAGTCTAAAGACGTTGTCTCAAGAAACGTTTAAGAGATTAAAAACCCGCTAATCCACGAAATGCATTACTAGTCTTTTGGCGGTGGGTCTCACTCCTCCGTTAATTATGCCAACAAAACTGAAAAAGTGCAACAACTACTCTCTGAGACTAACAATTCGAAAAACCTGACCCGTTAAGCAATTCTCCTTTTACTTCAAGACTTGCCTTAACAAATTATCCTCGAATCCTCGACATCTGGCGGGTTCTGCCGTCTAGTTTTTGCCTACAGGCTACAATACTCTTTGTTTCATCATATATGCACCTCTTTTATTGAAGTCTCACATTGCAAAAGTTAGTTCTTCACGAGTATTGAACAATTTATTAAAACCAATTGCTTTATACATTTTATTTTATTTAAATTACATCAAATATACAGTTGTTTATATCGTAAATTAAAGGATGAACCATACAAAAGAGTTAACATAATTGCTATTAATTAAAAGTCAAAGTTATCAACAATAAAAAAATTTTTACCTAAATACATTTAATAATATGGTTTACATTAATTAATAGTTAAAATTGTTAAAATATTTGCCAAATGCGGCGAAATTGGCAAGATTACAAATAAAATGGAGTACGTTTAAAAAATCGTCGCGTCATTTTTTTAATAGAAAATGGAATTTTGACACATATTCGCTTTGTACGATTAAATTGGCAAGAATCAGTTCAATTATTTTCATTTTACCTTTTTTTCACTTCTTTTTTTTTTTGGTTCACTAAACACTTACAAATTACGAGATGTATTCTTTTGTTATGTTAATATTAATAATATAATTATTTAATGAATTACATATATTGGTCATCCCTGTAAATAGGACTTTTAACTCTTAAAGGACAATAAAAAAGGGAAGTGCTTAAAATAGTTGATTTTTTGCACATTCTGAATGGCACTTTTGTCTTTTTTGTACATTTATCAAATTTTACCGTATGACTTCCCTAAATCATAAAAAAAAAATCATTTGTATAAGGTTAATTGTTCATTGAAATTGTTGTTTCGAAGATGGCAACTGCATTTAGAGCACTTCATTAAATTTAGCATTCGAAATTCGAAACTTGCTTGCTTGCTAGAAATGTGCCATCGAGAATGTGCACCTTAAAACGTAGTTAAGTTTAAGGAAAAATCAGTATTGTTAAAAATAACAAAATATAAACAAGGATTTTGAGTAACAAGAATAATTTTAAACAAGGATGACCATTGATTTGTTGGATAAATACACAATATTTTTATTATTTAATCTCGTATTATGAGCGAGTCGGTTTAGTGTGAATTGAGCAAAAAAACAAATTTCTAAATGATCTATAAATTCGATTATCAATTAATAATAAGTATTATTATATAACAGTGCTACATCGAATTGAATCCTATTTAATTGGGGATTATAATTGAAATTATTACGTTATGTTTTCTTCATTTGGCAGTTGTTGATAAATTCATACGGTTAAACGGTTATTATTTAAAGTCTCTGACATTATTGCAATATTCTTTTCTATTAAATATCTCCCTTTTAATTTAAGGTTTACCGTTCATTAGAATGTGGGTGGATTTATGAATGAATTGCTTTAAGGATTTTAAATACATAAAACAATCAATGGAACAAGAAACAACTTGCAGTTAAATATAACAAAAACAAACAAACCCAGATTTAAACAAATATTATATGCTTCCAATTCCTCACTAGTCATCACTGGACTTTAATATAATTCCACATTAACTATGCATTGAATAACGAAATAAAACCATCCCATTGCGTTACAAATCATCATCTCCGATCTCCTCAAACGCGTCATTTTGCACGGCGTCCCTGCCATTCCGGAAGAATACAGTGGTTGAGAATTTCTCCCGCAATTTTCGTCGCATTGAAAATGGCTCACCTTTGGATTGAATGGGCATGTCGATTTCATTCTGGAAAATGACAAAAATTGTAAATATTCTTAATTAAAAAAAATCAACAAAATATCCTACCAAACTTGAGATGGTATCCGTTGAGCTAGACTCTGATATCCTTGAATTGGAACCATCCCTTCGAATGTACGACATGGGTGTGTAGGTGTTTCGATGGGTTTGTATATTATTGAGGTCATTGCCATGCTTCTGATTGACCAACTCATCCACCATTCCCTGCAAACACACGGACATCAACATAGCCTGCTCACTGACAATTGTAATCCACTTGAGGCTACTCTTCTCCATCAAATACTCAAATGATAGTTCAAGACTTTGCACTTGAGCGTCATCTCCAGACGTTGGTGCAGTATCGTCCGGAGTGTCAGCATATTTTGTGGTCACACGCCAACATCGCATGCGAGTCACTTTGAATTTGGTCTCTCGAATTGTTTTACCCACTGTTGTTCGTATGCTGAGCTCACGATTTCCAACCACTATTGTTGTGATTGTGTTTGGTTTTGGATAGTCTACGATGGCATTGGAAAATTGCACACAGCCATAGGAGGGAAGGTTTTTTGCTACTTCCAAATACTAATTCGGGAAGAAAATTATAATCTTTAGTAATGAAATGAATGTAAAAAAATTTAGGACCCCAAAAATTACCTCCTTCTTATTGCCCCTAGCTTGTAAATCAATCAACTGCTCCCTAACATCAGGTGTTGCCACAATCCACTCTGATTCCAAATCCGCTGCTGTCTGTATGTACAACACATTTAAGGCTATTTTGTCCACCATCAGTTGCTGGTCATATCGGAGATCCCAATAGCTGAAATTTAATAATTCAATATAAACAACAGCGTAGAGAATGTTGTCCAATAAAACAAACCTCTTCCTGATCACAATTTTACTATCCTCAGCTAATCTCTGTGAAATGAATGGCGCTTCAAAATCCATGAGACGCCTCACCAGCGTGACGCCACCATTCTTTTCGCGTCGCATCAGAAACAACGCAAAATAGTACGTGTATTCGGTGGGCAGGTCGATATTTTTACACGCCTTCTCCAGCACTCCACTGGAGCATTCGGTTGTGTAACAATTGACCGCTATTCGGAAGCCATTCATGAGGTGGACGTCAACTGTGGTTTCGCGGGAGTCCGTGAATGAGGACTCCTGTTGAGCATTCAGCAGGAATATTCGCAGAAGATCAGATTTTGAAAATACAGGATCTTGTCCGACTGCAGAGAAAAATGCATTTTAAAATTGTTGATTTAAAAGTTATGTAAAATTTTATAATACTCACTCAATTGAACATAACGCTCTAATGCTAATCTCCGGTCGAGTAATTGATTTGGGGTGAGTGGAAGAAATCGTTTCGGAGGGAATGGTGGAAGAACCAGTGATGAAAAGGAGCGCTTTAGTTGATCGTGCAGATTGTGTAGCTGCTTAAATCGCAGGCAACAATGAAAACTGCCATTTATGTGAATGTTGTAGCCCTGGAAATTAAAAAAAAAAATAGAATTAGTCATCTTGCACAATTGAAGAAAGGTTTGGCCTAAATTTACTCTGCAACATTAAATTTATATTCAACTGTAATTTGAAAATAGCGTTTCCCCATTAATTTAGTGGGTGGCGTAAGGGGAACGCACTACACAACCAATTTAAATAAACAGCTTTGGTTATGGGAGAAGCTTTGAATTAATTTGCATTAAAATGAATTATGTTTATTAATCAACAGCATCTCCATTTCCATGCATATTCATTGAAAATTTCCAAGAATAAAGACAGCCAGACAAGTGGGTTACTTTAAAATACAATGTGCCGCGACACCCACACACCTCGTTTCATGAATCAATAAACCTACTCATCCACTCTAATCATCACCATAAAAGCTTGCAATATTCTTCCTCGATCCACTTCACACATCCTTACACCAGCGCATCAAAAACACCGCACTCATCATCCCAGGTAATTGGCAATTCAATATTAACCACCTCATCAGGATCATCAGACATGTGGCCATTAGGAATGCACTCTATTACGAGTAACGAGCCTATTACAATGGCGTTGAACAGTTTAAATTGCAAATAGCGCAGCCAATCCATGTTGCTGATGACACCGCCACACAATCGTGCCAAATCAATGCATGCCGCCACACCAATAAACTTAATAAAAAGCACATACAGTAGGTCGGCGCACAATTAATTTGTTGGCAACCACTTTCGTTTCGCCTAATATAAGTGATGTGTTTGTGTAATTGGTGGGGCGCGATCTGTCTGCGTGCATTGACATTTTATGTTGCTGACATGTTGTATCACAAAATGCTAATTTAATGTCAATTAATCTCTTTCAGTTAATGTAGAATATTGTAGGCGAATGGGGAAGGAGACTCGAAAAACTGAAGCAAAATATTCAGTCAATTGCGACGATTTTTACTAAACTTTGAATTTAACGGAGTCATGCTATGCTACTTTAAACTTTGGGGCAAAAGGAAAGTATTAGTCGTTAATTGGCTTCCAGGCCACAGTGGATTTTCATGAAATGACATTGCAGGCTTTCTAGCAAGGGATCAAAGACATCAAAGGATGGTATAAAAACCCAAAGTTCTTTAGTCCAAAACCTTGTATTTTAATAGTCACGTGGTAATTAAATAGGAAAGACAAAGTACTCTGAAGGAACTGGCTAGTGATGAGGTTGGCATAACTAGTTTTGGTCGATGCAAACAATCCCAATTGTTTACAAACAGTTCAGATGAAGGCTTCTGTTCTGAACACAAGGATCTCAGGAACGCAGTTGCAATATTGACAATTTAATGCCCCTTATCATCTCCACAAATCCTAAATGCTGCTTCACCCACGAGCAGAAGCTGCTGTGATTGTGACAGCACTGCCTGTGATTATATCCTCAATTGTATCCGACTCATCAAATCAAACACTGAACACAAGACGATGTCTGGAATATTACAGACCTTTTGAAACTTGATCTAATTTAATTCGTAATTGGTAAAAATTAGGAGGGAACGGAAATCTGTCGAGTGAGAGAGGTAGAAATGAAATAGAATGCGTTGATTGCGATGTACGATGACCCGAAGTGTTTAAGAGCTTAAACAGCTTACGTTACGCATCATTGTCCGCTTAAATGCAATTCAATGACCTTGAAAACAGTTTGCCATCCTTTTAGAGTTCATCAAATTAATATTTTTATTTTAATACTAACGAAGAGACCCGTGCGTCGCTTGGAAACAACGTGTTACATTTTTTTCGCGGTTTTCGCGGCTTATTTGTCAATTGTGACAAATGCGTTCCAAAAAATTTGATGATTACCATAATTCTGATTTGATCGAGCGCCTAGAGCTCAAACATATAAGTAACTTCGATAAAACATTACTGTGCAGGTAATCTCGGAATTATTTGCGGAAATTTTCGCGAGGTGTTTTTTACTAATCTATTTTTTTAAGAACAGAAAGATTTCTTTGTAGGCGGACTTATATTGCAATGATTTTTACATTGACCAAATTAAATCAATTCCAATGTTGCAGCTTAATAAGCAAAAAGAAGTGAAAATTTAAATTTTATCAGGCACAATGCTCCACATACGAGTGCATACATAAAGACATGTGTTGCAGAGACCCACTTGAAAGCAACAAAACAAAATGTTATGTGTAAATTGTAATAATTTACAAAACACAAAACATCGAAAGTGGCAGAATGAAATCATTTATGTGTAACTTGTAAGTATGCGGGCGATCTCTTCGTGTCAGCTTGAATGGTGCGCAACAGATGTGCACAACGGCCTTGCAAGTGTGTGCAATCGCAGAATATAATGAAGATAATGAAAGTACGCCCACGAAAGCGCGAAGCATTTTACGTATTTACGCTGCATTCAAGCTTCTTCTTTATTAATTGAAATATGTAAATTAACTTTCCCGTTGCATGGGTAATTAGTTGAAAATAACAGTAAATGAAGGGAAAACTTGGGGTTTTTTTAAAGCAAATTAAAAACTTTACTTAATGCTACTGATTTAAGAAACGTTTTGATTACTTTTAAAACATTTTAATAAAAATTGTGCAGAAAAATGAAATTTATCTTTAGAAAAGGCAATTGTAATATTTTATGAACATTTATTGAAACACTTTTCGATTATTTAAAAAAAAAAATTTGTCATTCTTCAAATAACGGGCTTAATTTGAAATTAAAACCAAATAAAATTAAAATATTCAGTTGGTGTTTAAGAGTCATGAAAATCACAAATTCTTGATCGTAAAAATAAAATAAAATAAAACATTTTGTCAACAAAATATGTCTGTAAATAGCCAGACAGATGAATACATTGATAATGAACAACACGACAATCGACACCCCAAAGGTTAATGTTTTTTGTTGGAAGAAGGACGCTTTAAAGCAGAATTTAGTCACAATAAAGTCAACAAAATTACTAAGTATGCAAGTTCATTTTAAAAGGCGACCGATGGAGCATTTTTGAAGCGACATTTTTCATTAAATACATTTAAAACCGTCTAAGTAAAAGCGTAATCCGCATTTAAATCATTTTAAAGCGATGTCGTCTTTGAGGAAGCCCCAATACTGTGTTACGCTTCTTGGATTATTCCATCCCACACCTGCACATATTTATGTAATAACATTTAAAAATGCCAGCGCATTCTTGTAATTACAAAAAGTGTTTCAGCAAAGAAACGCACACTTTAATTATAACTCTTTTGTTGCATGTTTTAGAATTGCAAAACGTGAGACAGTTGAGCTCAGACCACAATATAAACATGCAAAATCATTTTAAAGGCTTCCAAAATTGAAATATTATATAATCCAACTTGAATTGCTTAAGCCGCAAAAGACGTACATTGTACAGAATACGATTACATACACTAAACTGAGAGTCGGCAGCATTTTGTTCCCACGTCTAATGTGTGTGGGTTCAATATCATTAATATGTTCAATTCAATTCAAGGTAAGAAATTGTCATCTGATGGAATGGCATAATATGTAAAAAAGTTTAAGTTCTATATTTAGCGAAATTTAAAATAAATGACATTTTACCGTAAGAAAATGTTCAAACAACCCACGAGGATGCCACATTTTTAAAGATTTCACTTTTTTATTGTTTCTTTAAATGGGTGTGATGAAAAAAATTGAATCAATAAAATGCCAAATACGAAAATGATTTGTCTTTTATGTCGAGTAAAAAAACAAATTTTGAGAAATAATTCTGAAACTAAATAATAAACATTGTTTTCTGGTGAAGTGTCCTAAAAGCTATCTTCAGTTATTTAAAAAAAAAAATCCTAATTATCTATCCACAAAGTATCTCGAAAACCACTGGACGAATTTGCATAAAATCTTATTATGTTGTTTAAAATAAAGCCGCTTCAGATTTCCTACATCAACATTTTTTAAAATTATTTCGCCAACCTTGAACCTTCTTAAAAATTTTTTTTTTAAAATAATTTCAAGGTCAAAATTCAAAATTGTTTTATTTTTTTTAGAAATTAACTTTCATTTCTGACGTAAAAAATACGTTCCTTTTCATTTTGTGGTCACGTATAAACTACAAAAAACAACTAAACATTTAAAAGAAAAATAGCTTTAAGTTTTCAAGGTCAGCATTTGATTTCGCACAATGTCTTCGTTAATTAAAATGTGTTTATTTCATGCAGATTGTCTCTTTTAAGTGTTGAATTCAAAACAAATTAAAGCTAAAAAAAATTGAGATCGATGAAAATAATGCTATACGACATGCAATTCAATATTTTATACTTTACAATTTAGTAAAGCCTTGAAGTGACAACAACCAGAATCAGAAACAGAAGCAGATTTCAGCAGATCTCAAAACACCCCATCGCCCTATTTAAACTCAATATAGATCATAATTGATATTATGTTAATACTCGTAACTTGTATGGTTAGTTATACGACTTTATAACATATGAGATGATTACTTATAATATTGCTTGATGTGTTGTCACAAAGAAGCTTCGATAACCTTTTTATATAAATAGTCCGATAATGAAAAACGAGATTAAATATAAATTCAAAGCGAGTTTGTAATTGTTTTACTCAATACAATTTAACGATGCTTCATTTCTCATAAAAAAATAAGGCAATTTTTCAAGGTCTTTTTTTCGTTATTTATTAATTTAATTAAATACTTAGGGTTTCCGAGATAAAATGAAGCAATTCGGGAAATGATAGTTTTAGATGAAGTTTGTAAAAAAAGGATCGAAATTGGTCAAGCCGTTTTTGAACTGCAATAAAAATCTTTTTAAAAAATCGTTGTTTTGATAGAAAAGCAACTTCAAATTTAAAAACTTTGTGCAGTTTTGTAAAAAAAACTTTAACTTTTCTGGATCATTAAATTTGAAGTTGCTTTTCTTTCTTTTCATCTTTTTATTTTATAGTTTACTTTCTTATTAAAGTCAGCAACAAAAGACAGACGTGTTTTGCCAGTTCAATATGAACCAAAAAAAAAGCACGATAATCTAAAAATTCAGAATAATAATCAGACCCATTTTAATTTGCAAAAGTTAAGTGAACTCTGCAGTCTCATTGATAGTCTCTAATACATTCTATTGCTTGCAGGGGTCATCACATTTGAAAACATTTGCGCAATCTCAATTAATTATGGCAAAAAAAAAAACAAACGCCTTAATAGCACACTCACAGTGGATCGCGTCTTGTTTTTTATGAACATAATTAAATTTCTAAATATTAACTCATTTTCACACATCATAATCATTAAGAATGTAACAAAAAATTTGCAAACAAAAACCGCATTTTTCATTTAATAGGCACAACACATGATAACTTAAGTCATTAACGCCTGCCTCTCCAACTTAACATTCAATTCTCAGTTTCATATCTTGTGAAATGAATTATAAGAACTAATGCATTAACAATACAACATTGTGCTCGCACAAAACACATCAAATTCCGTATTTTACAGCCCGATATGCGACTTGCATACACAACAAATTGCCACCAGTTAAGGGACACGGACAAACGGCCGGAGAAGTGCGCGCTCACACAAAACATTTGATTGAATTTATAATTCAAATTTGCCTTAAGTATGAACATCCGGCCCATCCAAAGATTTATTCATTGCGTAGAAAAGTTCAGTCGCAAAGAAGGCAGGCGGTTTCGGCATTTTGCCGTTCCTTCGCCACACGAACCCAACTCATCATATTTTATTGCAACAACGCGAACCAGCGCTTTGATTAATGTGATGGCGGAAAAATTTCATTTATTTTTATTTTTGTTATTGCCTTTTTTCCGTGAATACAAAATTTGTCGCAATACTTGCGAGCGCACTTGAAGAGGGATATGATTTTAATTGAAAAATAAGCATAACATAACTGGACTGGAAATGCATAATGGGAGCATTTTTTGTGTG
This sequence comes from Sylvicola cinctus, assembly GCA_963854165.1. Classification (NCBI taxonomy): domain Eukaryota; kingdom Metazoa; phylum Arthropoda; class Insecta; order Diptera; family Anisopodidae; genus Sylvicola; species Sylvicola cinctus. Next base: position 10,792,095 of record OY974082.1, read on the forward strand.
CAAATCATGCGAGCAAAAAAAATGTTTTGCATGCAATTTGTGGCGCCTCATTTGATTGCATTTATTTTGATTGAATTATTGCAATGTGTTTTTTTTTTTTTTGTATACAAATTGCAGTTGAATAAGTTCTTTGTGGGAAATAAAATGATAAAATTTTCACTGTTGAATGATAAATTGGCATCCGGTTGATGTTTATAAAAACAAGGAACTTATTCAATGAATGCATATAAACTTTATATAACTTTAGGCGTTAAAAAAATGTATGGCAGTGGAGGGACGCATTACGCATTTTAAAATTTATGGGTTAAATTTTTATGAGAAATTTATTTTAGACAGTTTAATGTTTAATACGATTGTGAAAGACTTGTTTTTTCTTTTAAGATGATTAGTACAATTACAGTAATGTGAAAATGATATTGAATTCCAAAACATGACAGGATCTGAGATTTAAAAACATGTGACCTTAGAAATTCATGAGGTTCTTAACACGCTTTCTTTTAATTCTTTAAAATGTATTTTTATTTAAGGTTATAAAATCACAAAGCCGATTTGCAAGGAGATGTCAAAATCAATAAAGCTGTTTTTGAGCATTCATTTCATTTTTTTTTCCTCCCGGAAAATTTACTTTTAAATTATGTTTTAAGTCTAAGATGTAAAAATGAAACATTTCTCTAAATTTTAAATTATACAACAGAATTCATTTTACTTTTTAAAAAACCTCAATTTATTTGCAGAAACATTTTTTAAATATGCACAGTTACAAAAGTCCACAATCGAAAACAAAGACTGACTGTTGTTGCTCAAACATTTTTCGAACAATGTAAAAATAATTTTTATTTCGCGAAAAAAAAATCTACTCGTCCACAAACCCAATACATTCTCGTACTTCTGACTATGACGCATTACGCCGCTTTAAATTGATGAAAATGATTTTTACGGGCAAACGACTTTATTGGTACATTTACTTTCATAGTTTGCCATTCTCGTAAATGAGTCAATCACTTGTGCGAACACGTGAATTGAAAGTACTAATGACAAAATTATTCCAACAACGGATCTCTTCATTGTACTTTTTTTCTCAAAATTCAACTATAACTGTGTATCGTGATGATAAATAAAAATGCATTATTTGAAAAAAAAAAAAAACAAATGTTAGGTCGTGGGTTGTAATGAGACAAGGCTGTTGCCAAATAACCTCCTACATGATTACTGATAACAAAAATTACTATGTCGGATGTTATTCATGTTCTGGTGTAGTGGGAGTGCATAATGTATTTGTGACTTAATGTTGATTGCAAATGTATTGACTTACAGAAAAAATTAAATTAAATATTTCTTTATTTTCTTCTTTAAAAATTGTTATTTATTAATTGATGCACGCGTCTGATCAACTCGTTATCAATCAATCATTTCAAATGTTAAAAAATAAGAATACAGACTATTGCCCTTGTTTGGGATTTTTTCTTTTGCAAATTTAGATAACCCCTGATCCAGACTAGCTCGTACCTAACAAGACTCACTGATAACATTGTTTATGTTGTCAAATGTATTTCGGTCACACGACACGGTGAAACCGATAGTGAAAACCAATTGGAATTAAAACAGATAAGGTTTACAAAACAAAAAGTGTTTGTCCAATTCGCTGACAGCTGTTTTTGCATTCATGGGGTTGCACAAATAAGTAGATTTAATTAAGATTGGATAAAAGAAAACATAAAACATAAAATTTGCTCAATTTAAAGAAATTCAAATAAGAGTTATAATCATTTTTTTCATTTAAAAGAAATTGTCTAAAATATAATTGGGTTTCCCATCTTCCACACATAATTAGTTGAGCCCTTTTATGTGCAGTTGTTTAGGTAACTCCCATAAATAAGAAAGTTAAATTGGAATTATATTTAATCATTGTGCAAAAAGTGACGTTTTAAACAACACAAAATAATAACCACTAAACATAAAAACTAAACAAAGGCCGAAATGATTGAAAAATGCCATTTAAATTGCAGTTTAACAAAATAACACTAACGGCATCAACAAAATAAATATACAGTTCTAACAACGATAACTGTAATTAATCATAAACAAAAACATTTAATTACAATCATCAAACAATAGAAAATTGCAAAACGTGCAGCAGAGAGTCTGCAGAGTCGCTGAAAATATAACGGAATACAATTTAAGCAATTTCGAATTCATAATTAAATCAAACTGGAGCTCATTGATTAAAATGTTGATGTGAAGCCAATTGCTGCAATCGACATGTCAGTTAAAAACAATACGGAATTTATGTTATAACAGCAATTTGCATACATTTTTTGCATTCCTTTGTGTTGCAGCTGTACTCGGGTTTTATAAATTTGCTGCAGCAATATTCAATTCTTATCGTGTTCGACGGAATGCCAGAGAATGTGAAAATGTGGTTGCATAGATATTATGTATACAGTATACAGTATAATACGAGAATGCATAGAATGAATAAAGTTAAAATGCAAAGCAAACGGATCAGACACAACTAAATGGCACCTTTTTTAATTACATACAGTTGTGTGTAAATGTACGTTTTATTGGACTTTGATAAACACAAATAACTACATATAATATACGCTAATAGAAGGGGAGTATTTGTACAATAGGTGCTTTGTTGTTATCTGAACAGCTGATAAGATTCATCATTTTTATTTAAAATGCACGTAAACGATAAGCAGTAGCTGTGATCCATTTTACTTTGTGAACGACCAGTATGGGGAACATATAAGTTTTATGTTCGCTGAAAATATTTAATTGTGTAAATAAATTTAATTTGAGAGGTGTCAAAATTATAAACAGACCTTATAAAAGTCTTAGCACGAAAAGTTTTCGACAATTTTTTTAAACATTTTTTTTTTCAAACGTCGACCTTTTCAAAATTGTGTTTTTGTAATATTTTTATTGTTTTTTCTTGTCAATTATTGAAGTTATAAAATGTTTAAAAAAACATTGAAAAATCTGATTCTGTCGATAAGTATGCTTAGTTTTAGGGAAAAATAAATTTGACTTAACTCGTAAAAAATAATTTTTTTGTGGACACAAGCTTTTACAATTCATATTAATTTCTTTGCTTTACTGTCATGATGAAAATTTAATTGCGAAATATTATTTTATAATTTGTCTATTTGTTTCAGAAACATAATTATTTAAAAAAATGTTGATCGACACAATTTAGCCAAATAATATGTAAATTTAACTTTCTAATGAGATAAACAGCTATGCAAAAGAACATCATATTTGGCTGTATTTCGAACCATTGACCGAAGAATTCTTCAAAAACTGCGCTTTAGGTCTACAAGACCAATATTTAAGTGCACTCGCCAATAAATTAAAGAAATTAAACAGAAATTGTAACTGTGCTGTTATTTTTAAGATTTTATTAATGTCAAAGTGAAATTTAAATCCTATTTTGACGTACGCAAACAAATGCATTGTGGAAAGAAAAAATTAATGTGATTATGGCTTTTACAAGGTTTGATGTGACTCTCCCTGTCAATAATCATGTAGATTTTTTTTCCAAAATATTTCTTTGTTTTCGTCGATGCATTTTTTTGTATAGTGAGGTGTTCAAAACAATATGATTCGACGTCGCATGATGATGTATGATGATGAGGTCATTGTATTTTTACGAAAAGGGAAATTACTAATTTAAAAGTGACTGTGTTTTTTGGCAGAACTGATGTAAGTAGGTGGTCATTTTTATGAAATTAAGTAATTTAAAGAAAATGTGATTTAATAATGGTTTAAAAAACTGTGTGCGTAGGTTTCCTTAATGCAAAATTTTGACATTATAAACAAATTAACAATTCCCCGAAAGTAAACAAATATAAATAAATAAATATCTGTTAAAGGTACTCTTATTTCGTAGGTAAACTGAAATCCCAGATTGTTTTCCAAAAATAAATAGGATTTCCATAGAAACTAGGTAGGTACATATTGTATTTAATAATAATTTCTTCAATATCCCAACATTTTCCGCCCATATTCCAATTCAAATGACACCCACTGCCCACATTTACAATAAACTTTATTTTCCTTCTTGTTTTTTGTTATGTGAATTTATGTTAACGTGTATTCTATCAGCTTCTCATTGCGAAACAGATGCTACACAGTACACACAACGCGTGATGAACTGTGGGCAGATGAAATAATACACACAAGAGAATTGAGGAAAAGGGCAATCGCATCGTTTGTGATACGATTTTGATCCAGTTTTTCAGGAAAAATCAATGCATTCTAAAAATAAACCGCTTTTAATCTCTCCCTGAATTTACTTGTTTTGGGGCGGCAGGCATATTTGATATTGATCAAAAGACAATTATAGAGGAATTACAACGCGTGTACTGAAGGGAGATGGATGCCCTTCTGACATATTACAGCACATTATTTAAGTTAAACATAGTACATGTTGGGGGCACACAGAACAAAGAACGGGCGATGATACGCCTCTTTTAAAGCATCACCAACTAATCAATGGGAATTGACATTGAACTGCTGAACTCGTTGATTGAATAAACCAAAAATCTCCTGAAAAATGGTCAATACTCACTGTGTAGGCTGATCCATTTGATTCATTGACAAATTCTTGTGTGTCTGGTATGGAAAAATGCATTTTGCTTGTTTGTTTTTGTTGTACTTTTTTTCACTTAAATTTTTCCTTCCTCTGATTACCAACACACAATTCTTTTATATATTTTTTTGCTTAATTTCGCCACCACAAAGAATTTCTGTTAACAACCTTAATTAATTGCCATCCTTTTACACATCCACCAGCACAGAAAAACACTTATTTTCACACTTTTCAATTGGATTCACAAGTAAATCAACTAAATATTCACAGTCTGTATTATAATCAACACCTATCCCTTTTTTTTTTAATTGCACAATTTAATTGATGTTGCAAAATGTAACCACTGTGTCCTGATGCTCACGGATTGAATGAATGAAATTTTTGTTAACAATTAAAAGCTCACAATTTAAACAATTGGTGGACACTGAACGACGGCATTCTCATTTCTCAATGAGTTTCATTTATTATTAATTAATCGAACGCCTTATCAATGGGAAACGCAACAATTCACAATTAAATGCTCGTTTTCCAGTGTAACAACCAGGCTCTTACACCAACTTTGTTTCACCATACAAACGCGAGTAAAATTATATCAAATAACAATCCGCGCTGAGTCGGATACTTGTTTTGACGCACAGGCCAGCGAGCGCCAAACGTTCATCGCAAGCATACTTCAAAATTGCTGATATGGATGGTGCGAGAGAGAATTTAATTATTTCTGTACACATTTAACACAACGATGTGGGATTGAAAAATTGTGAGGAAAATAATATATGTTGCAATTGTGTGTTCAAATTACATGATTTTGATGCAATATTTTCAACGATGCAATATTTTTGATTTCACTTTTTAGGATCCCAAAGGGAATAGTGACGGCCAACGGGTGACATTTCAAGTACGGGCCGACGTGCAAACGCACGCAATACGGCTGTGTGGGTTTAAATTAATATAAAAAGAGAGCATTTTGGTTTGATTGTGTAATTTTTTTTTTGATAAAGTTTTCGCTTCATTTTCACGATCGAAGTGACATCTTGTGCTAGAAGTTTTTGTTGTTGGCGGGAAAATACAAATTTCTCGTACTCTCAAAAAACTATTAAACTTATGGAGATCCAGCAGTTTACTTTAAAGTTTTTTTTATATCGATCACCTAAAGTTCTTACTTAATTCTCAAAGAATATTGGGTCTCTACTCTTTGTCATCTAATCCTATTCGAGTCTACAGCTTCTGCGTCTCCTATTACTTAAAATTACTTCTAGATCTTCCAAGTTAAATTCTAGCAATTCAAAGTTTACAATTATCAAAGGATAAGTCTCGAACCTAATTTGACCTTTAGAAATATAAATAATTTGTAATTAGAATAACACAAAAAGACAATTGAATATTAAATTAAATCAGAAATAAATTTATACAACAAAAATTAACAATTACGTAGATTTTTTACAATCAATCTGGTCCCTCAAGAACTTCAATCCAGCCTCAATTGACTTCTCCAAATCCCTACCATTATCACCACGTCTCTGCTTACTTGACGATGGACCATAAGCATCCAAATTGGGTGGTGGAATTGCTGCACGAGTTCGGCTGGAATCCGACTCCACAGTGCGCGCTGCCACCGGATTAGGTCGCACAAAACCAGTGTAATTGTATTTCGTTGGCTCACTGCGATTAAATGCTGGTTGTGGTGGCACTTCATGATAAGTGGGAGCAAAATGTTTAGGCCGTTGCTCACGTTGTTTATTGTTCCATTGCTCCTGGGACATTGGCAGTCGCTCCGGCTTATAAGTCCATTCTTCCTCTTCATCACTGTCGGTGTCGCTGTCTTTATATTTGTTTGACTTACCAGAATCCCATGGACGTACATGTTTGCGTCGTTCACGTGCTTTAGACTTTTCTTCATTCTCCACCATTTTTTTCATATTTTCCTCCTCCTCCAATTTAATTCGCTCATTTTCTTCCTTCTCCTCCACCGCCTGCTCTGGTTCATCCTCCAGCGGTGGCAAACCATCGCGAGCACGTTGACGATTTTTGGCAGCACGCACACGTTCAGCAATTATTTTTTCACGTTCCGTGCGTCGCATTTCCGACAATTTGCGAGCCTCCATGGTTTTCATGCGAGTCTCCTCGAGTTCCTTTTGTTGTTGAATGCGTTCGTCTTGATCCGTGGAAAAAGCATAATAACCAACACCATGGGAACGTGCCTCATCGAACAGCACATCCTGGTAGTGCACTGATTCCTTGTTGGCATTTTCAATTTCTTGTTCCTCCCATTTAATTTTCTGTGCCTCCAGTTTACTGGTTGTGGCTGTGCTCTCCCCGTCACTGTCAATGATTGTTGCGTCATCACCGTAGGTGCTGCCCTTGGTGTCAATCGACCACATTGGATGTGGTGGCGCAGTAGGTTCAGGCTCATCTATTGGTGGTACCTCTTGATTTCTGGGTTGAATGTCATCGGCAAGGGCGGCGTCTTTTTGTTTAAACAAATTTAAATCTTTGCGCAGGCACGTCCTTGTGCGTCCTAAGCAGTCTGTGTATTCAACGAAATCATCGTCCGGATTGTCTGCTTCGTAGTGTTTTACACTTTCATCAGAACTGCTGTCAATTGAAACGCGTCGACGAACTTCCTGGCGCTTCTGGTTGAACATTACAAGGCAGTTTTCATCATTGTTTAAGTCACCACCGGATTTCATCAGCTTGTCGTACAATTTAGATTTTGCTTCAAGGATGCGCTTGGATTTGTCTAGGAGAGCAGAATTTTCAATTTCTTGGTCTTTGGATTTTGATTTCGATTCTTCGGGAAGTTTTTCATTATTCGAGGACTTTATTGACTTTTTCGGTACAAATGGGGTTGCTTTCAGGGAAAGTTTGGCTTTGTTGACTTCAGCAGCTTTGCGAAGTAGTTCCGCTTTCAGACTTAGAAGTGACGACTTGTTGACATCGATTATTTTATTTGGGTCGTTCATTTTTATAAGTGAACTTTTATAACTTATTTTTAATACAAACACAATAATCAATTAATATTTTATTTATTTAATAAACGTTTTGAGTCTCCACTTAAAAATAAAAACAATTTATTTGTGAGGTTATGTTTTTATTTTGACATCAAGAATTTGTTTGACAGCTGCCAAATTATAAAAAGAGGATTTGTTTTTTAATAATTATAATTTTTATTTTAAATGCCTGGCTTATAAAAACAAATCAAAATCAATTCTCTTTGATGTGTAGAACTGGTTGTCTTCGTTTCCTACCTTCCTAACATATACTCCATCCTTGAAATATCCATCATCGGTCCACTTCTGCATCTGTTCTGTTGTATAAGGTCCATGAATTGTCTCATCTTCCTGCTTCCATTTGTACTCCCACATCAATGGATCTGCCAATTTTTCTTCCACTTCCTCCTCCTTAAACTTCACCTTCTTTTCCTTTGTATCAAAGTCGTCAGCATACATATCCAAACCTTCCTCTTCCATTTTAGCACCACCGGAACCGGCTGCCTCTACACCACTCTTCAAGTTCCCACCACGCTCCTTAAACTTTTTCTCAATCAATTCATATGTTTCATCATAAATGTCCATGTTGCCCAAACGCGTCAAAATCTCATTGGCCAATTCTGTCAGCTTCGTTATCAGCTGTGCCGAATCATCTTCAATGCCGGCCTTTTTTCGTCGCCACCTCTCAATCGATGACAATTTGGCTGTCTGACCACCCAATCGTTGTAGTGCCTTCTTGACCGTCTCCTTTGGCTTCATTAGCTCCAACATTGCGCCATACGATGCACGCAAATCAAATTTCTTCTCATCCTCATCCTCCTCATCGGAGCTGGTCTCATCGCCCAATCCATCGGGTTTATATTTATCGGCATTGCCCGAATCTGTCTTCACTTTTACCCAATCAATGTTATCCAGCCAATTGTCTTTAATTAGTTTTTCTTTATTCCACTGGTAGTGTCCCTCCTTGTCAAAGTGACCCTCTTCCATTTCTTCCTTCATGTTAAATGGTGTCACTTTAACCTCACCATCCATGCCGGATATGCCATCCTCCTCGCCTTCAATGTCATTCTCATCCAAAATATTGTAGCGCTCCTCCTCCTCGCCGCTGTCCTCTTCATCAGAGTCGAGGGTGTGTTTTTTTAAGCTTTCATTTGTTATTTTTATGTGTTTGCTGGATTGAAGAAGTTCTTCTGTGTCGAAGGCTTCATCAACTCGACGTTTTGCCATTTTTCTGGATGAATTTTGGTTTGTTTACTGCGAAATGAGAAGATTTTTTCAAGGTTAGGTTATTTTTTTCAAACGTTAAAGAATGTTTACGGGTGTAATACTTTTGATTTGATAACTTTACTTCTTAGAATGGGATACATCAATAAATGATGTAAAATGAGTCTTCTTTAAGTGTTTATGTAGATTTAATAAAACCGCACTTTAAAATTTTTCAGAAAAATCAAACAATAAAAATGAGATGTAGCAGTTATTGATTTGCTTTGAAGTTTGACGCAACTTTGATGTTTGATTCTCGCAGTTTCTTTTTCGCCTAAATTTCATCCGGTGCTTTGAAGGTCTAGTACCTCAGTCAACAATTTAATTAATAGTCGATAGTTCTCTGATTGCGAGTTCAGACTTCAGACTTTAGAGTTTAAACATCGAAATCCAGGATGCTGATGTTAAACTCAGTCGACACAATTATAGCATATATAGTAACTATTGTTTGTTGCAAAAGTGGTATTCGATGCTTTATACAATAAGTACATCCGCATAAATTGCACCTGTTGGATTAAATTTGCAGTTGCGAGGATGTTGAACATGAATCAAATATTTTTGCCGCTTTACAAAAGTATTACCTGAACATCTCACTAATATCACTGGAGTCTTTTACTGTCATCGATTCATTAGACCCCAAACAAAGGTGTCGGTTTGTTGTGGATCTCGAAGTCAAAATCACGTTTTTTTTCTCCCCACTAATCTTCTGATTGAATTTTGGATCAGAATTCAAAGAGATCAAATAAAGATTGAAATCGTATTAAAAATTATAGAGTACAGCCACAGAATTTTTAGAAAAAAAACGTCGCTTTCCTACGATCCGCTTGATGCTTTGTCTTTTTCTAGAATGGAATTGAATTATTAACTTAAAACTTAAAAATGGTTAAATTCAAAAAATATAATAAATTCTGACATGCATGGTGCCAAAATTTAAATTCTAGCAGTTTGACAGCTGTCAATTTTATTTTATTTACCAAAAAAAAATTTGCACACAACAAAAGAGATATGATGGTCATTAATGACTGCTGTCAAATATTTTACATTAATCAATTTTGTTGGAGATAAACTTTGGGTCATTCTTAAACAATTGTAATTAAACCTAATTCAATTTTAAACAAATCAAACCATTAGTTTACAATTAAATTAAAAATTATCTCTAAGTGTGTTAGTGTTAAATGGATTTGTCGCGTACTCCAAATGCAAGAAAGTTGTCGATTTGTCGCAAGTACTTCATCGCGGGATGGCTTGCACTTCCTTTTGTGTGGGCGATAAACGCAGTGTGGTTCTTCAATGATGCCTTCCGCAAGGAGGAGTTTGAGGAGCAAAAGGCTATGCGTCGATATGTCACGTTTTCAGGCATTGGAAGTCTCGTTTGGATAGCAGCCATTGTGACGTGGGTGGTGTCGTTTCAGCTACATCGTGCTGAATGGGGCGCATTCTCCGACTACATTAGTTTCATTATTCCACTGGGACGAGCATAAATTAACTTAATCAATTTAATCCTATTTCTATCTTTATTTATTTAAGTAAATACAAAAAAATAATTTTTTTTAATATATCCACTAAATGTAGATAATTTTATTCATTATTATTATCTTTTAACAGGACCTCAAGACAAAAAAAAACACCCAATAAGGATTCTTCGGTTTGCGTAAAACAATTTAATTACTCTATTTTAATCAACATCTTCTTGACTGGGAGTATGCTTTGGTGGTCGACACTCTGGATGCTTTTCCGTAAGGAAGCTTCTCATCTCACCGTAATGTGTCAACATATCACGACGCACCTGCTTCTGACCTCGCACCTTTTCCATTTTACTCAAATGCAGCTTGTAGCCATACGACTCCTGGTAGAATGGAGGGAACGTCTTCCTCTTTAGCATAATCTTTCCATTCAAACAGTACTGCGTAAAATCCATAATTTCATTGGGCTGAATTTCTTCCTTCTTTCGGCACACAGATGGGCTTGCCACAATTTTCGGAACATTTCCATACTCCTTACGGAATTCCACCAAATGCAGTCCTTTTTCCTCTGCAATCTGTTGATGCGTCTTCTGTTGCAGCAGCCCCAAAAAGAATGCCTTCACCACATGCTGCAAACATCTGGAACCCTCCATCTTGGCATACAAATCTTTAATACCCAACACCTCGCAAATAGTCTTAATGGCACGATGACAAACCAGCCCATGACCCTCAGGCCGTTTGTACACAAAAATCTTTGTCTTTCCGAATTGACAGGAAAAGTCATGGAACACCGTGTGACCATTACACAACTCAATGTGCATCAACTTTTGGCCAGCACGATTTTTCGCCTTCCTTACAGCCACTTTTGTCTCAGTAGCCTTGCTGTTGGCAAACCCAACCAATCCATTACCGTTACCAGTGACCGCCATCACAGCGAGACGACGTTTTCTACCCAAATTACCCTTCATAATAAACACCGTTTTCAGCTCCAAAATACGTGTGTCAAAATTCTCAAATGTGTCCTCACCAATTGCGTCTGGTGGGCCCACACTTCGTCCCGGCATTTTACTCCCCGACCAACCACGATCCAATGGGCTGAGCTTCATGAAACGAAAGTTTCCCATTGCGTCGCGCAGCTTCTTCAGTTTGGCCTCACGCTCCTCGTCTGGTGGCAATTTTTGCTGTTGCACCAACTCCTTGCCACGAACTATGGGCGCATTCAGACCGGGCCACACCATGTTGGTGCGTCCCACGCCTATTACCTGGCCACGATTTAAATCGCGGATCATTTTTTTGCCCGCCTTTTTGCCACGGCCACGCTTTTTGCCGGCATTGGAGACGGAGCTAACACCTTTCCACAGCTCGTCGGCGGGTACTGTGGAATTGAATTGTTGAGGTTATGTAATTAGTTAAATTTATTTGTTTTTGTAAAACTTACATTTATTGAAGAAGCTGGTTTGACGGATGGTGTTTGTTAATGGGAGTTGCCTTTGCAGGAAGTTTGCAGTGACATGCTGCCATTTGTCGCCGATGGGTGTTGAAAGATAACTTCTTTGAACTGTGTTTAGGATGAGCTTGGAAGCGAATAACCGATGAAGACTCATTTTGGGATGGTTCGTGGCCCGTGTTTTTAGGACACTGTTTTATTCATAAAAAATGATTTTATGTGACAAAGTATTTAATTAATTTTTTGGAGATTGAAAACTCGAACGCGCACGGCTGTTATGAAAATATATGGACTTTGCAGAAGCTGAGGGGTGAGGACTGAGGGTCGAAGGGTGAGGAGACTGCATATATATATTCTATATTATTTGCAAACTACATAACACTAAAAAAATAAAAGTACGGTAGCGGGCCGATAGCTTTCTAAACTTTTTTCAATAATTCTACACCTTTCCAATTGTAATTCAGATATTATCAAGTGTAATTCAGATTTTTCAATTGTTTCAAATCTGAATTACAATTGGAAAAGGTGTAGTTACCACAAATTGTGTCACACTAGTAGAGTTAAGACCTTGCTTCTACCTCTGCGATTTTCCACATTCAGAACATTTTCCTCAATCTTTTTTCCTTGATGAACTTTAAGATGTGAAAAGTTTGTCATTAAAGTGGTTGTAAGCAGAACACACATCAGAACCCGCCTTCATAACTTAAAATTTCAGTTGGTTCCCTCCTCCCAGGAGTTCCTTTCATTGTTTAATCCTGGAGTTTCTTTCTTTTTGCTATGTTTTTAATTTTTTTTTATCAGAATTTTAGAAATTTAATTGACCTTCCATAGTTTCGATTCCGGAGAAGGGTTCCTGTCCAATGAAGGACTTAGATGGGGCCATCACTTGCTGTACTATCCGCTTCTTTATTACCTTTGCTACTAGTCCTCCATAGCTGTAAATTTATCGTTTGTTCCAAAACAATTTCCTAGACTAATGTGATTGCGTCCTAACATTGGATTTGGATGGAATCTGGCAATTGCACGTTACTTTCCTTGGCATGTATTTCATTTAAAATTTAAAATTCAGGATTTTCTTTCAATCTTTGTACCCGCGACATTGATAAATATTTGATGCAAACTGCACATTTGTTGTGCTCCTTGCAATCATTTTTCAAAGTGCATAATAAAATCTTATCAATAATCGATGCAATTATGCGTGTTGAATTCCGTTATTTTGCAACATAAAACATTCCGCATTAAATGATGTCTGGGATGTCATATGTTTCTCTGCTACATTATGCAAGCTATACGACCACTCCTTTCAACAAGAATTTAATGCAGAAATTATTAATTTCCTACAAGGCCTTTAAATATCAAGAAATTGACACCATTATAGCATTCCGAAACTGTAAATCAAGAAAGGAAGACTTAAATTTTAATCCTTAAAATGGAATTCAATGTTTTTGGCTTAATTAATTATCCCCTGCGTCGAACAGGATTTTCCATGAATCCAAGTGTTGAAAAGTGGTGGTTCCGTTTTGTGAAATACTTTTTTCTGATTCTAACATTATCCTACGCCGGAGTATGCTTGCCGTTTTGGATCCTCAACATTGCAAATCCTGCCAAGTCTACAGATAGCATGCTCGCTGCTGGTATTGTGTGTTCGGGATTTTGTAAGACATTGTGCTTCATGGGGTCTTATCAGTTGTTGCCGAGAATCTTTAAAAAATTTCACTTCCTAATTGATATAAGTGCGTAAACGTACGATAATGTCCCTAAACTGTAAATTTCAAACTCATTTTCTTTGAGCAGTGATTAAAAAAGGATACAAACACCTGTACGAAAAGGCGGCAGAAAAGTGCAACTTATTAAATTACACCTACTATTATCTGCTGTGGATAACAATCACCATAATGCCGTTGGCTGCGTACGCCATTTTACTGCATGACGTGATTACGGGAAATTTTGATCCCGATTCGTCATTTGTAATGCCGTCAGAGGGGCTGTGAGTGTTAAATTTGAACAAAGATAAAACAATGATAATAAAAATGTATGCTCACAGATTTCTATGGAATATCCATACACCCATTGGGCATTTGGGCGCAGTAATCTTCACGTTCATCTCTTGCTACTCCAACATAATGCACGCGCTCCTTTATGAAGGACTTTTTTGCAATTTGGCTACTTACAATGTGGTATTTTTAAAGAACTTACAGTTATCAATCGCAAAATTGGATGACTTCATCATCAGTGATGATTTGGGAGGAAAATCTGTTTCCCAGGACGAGCGCATGCGGTTGGACTGGGAATTTTTCAACCACATCCGTTTTTGTATTCGATTTCATAGTCAATGTTATGAGTAAGCTTTTTATTTTTTATAAAATGGTTTTAAAGGATTTTATTAATTACCTTAATTAAAACTAATTTTATAATTTCAGGTGCTATAATTTAATCCAAAAACTTTACAAAAATTTAATATTTTGCCAACTGATTTTTACCACGGTGAATCTTTGCGCAGCTGTGTATCTGGTTGCTTATCAAGAGACCCTCGGAATTACTGACCTCAAATGTTTCTTTGTGGGGTCTTGTGCCCTCCTGCAACCCCTTTGCTACATATATTTTAGTACAGCCTTGCACACGGAAGCCTGCAACGTCGATTTAGTGGTGTACTCCAGAGGATGGTATCAGTTGCCGCCTCGACATCGCTTTCTGTTCCGTTGGATGATCATGCGGTCCCAGGGTACTGTATTCATAACAACGCCAATGAATATTGAGGTATCCTTTCAAACATTTCAGTCCATGCTGAATACGTCCTTTTCAATTTTGGCATTACTACTCAAGTGAAATGTTAAGTTAATTTATGGAACATGATTCAAAAATTTAAAAGGTCTGCTGGAGGATTAAATGCTGGCGCCATTTTTGCTTTTCTTCATATAAATAATTCGCACGGGTGACGTCAAACTGTCAAAATACAGACTATTCATACTATGTTCCCTCAGATGACGTCACACTACGCAGCTGTCAAGCAGACCTTTACTTTTTGGATCATACAAACATTTATTTCAATATAAAAGTTTAAATTTTAGAAACTTAAATTTTTTATTTTAATTTGCATTTTTAAAAAAGGACCAATTTGTTTTTTTAACACATGATCCTTGACGACAAGTTAATTATTTCTTATTTAGCACAATGCAATTAAAAACTAAAGCAGGCAGAATAAAAAAAGGATGGAACAGCTTTTCAAAAAAATAGAAAAATAAATGCAATGGTCTAAAGTTTAAGGTCACGACTTACGACAGACACATTCCTCGACACTTCTATCATTCAGTCGCCGTTGTAATTAATTTAAACAATTGTGTTTGAAGATCCTACATGCCACGTTAACACAAATACAATAGAATTTGCAATCACTAATTGCCTACTTAAGCAACATGATTGACAATCAACGGACCCACCCCTAATCCGCCCATGCAAAATCTCCTGCAATAAATATTAGTTCCATTGGTGCACAAAATTCTTTAAATACCAGCGACAAAACGTAAGACAGTCACAAGTTCTTTGAAATTCCCAAAATGGCGTTTGAGATTTTAGGCCTTATAAACCATCCTCTCAAAGTGACTGGGTTCTCGATTGACCCCATCAGTAAAACTTGGTGGTATCGTTTGGTGAAGTACATTTTTCAATTTCTCTCGTTGTCGTTTGCATTTTTTAGCTTTCCCTTTTGGATAAAACACATAAAGGACCCAGCCATATCCACGGAAGCGCTACTTATTACTAGTATTACGGCGTCAGGATTTTTTAAGACATTAGGATTTATCCGAATTCATCATATTTTGCCAGACATTTTGTATAAATATGAGGCATTAGTTGATTTGAGTAAGGATCATCAATTGTTTTAAGAATTTTATTAAAATTTCAATCCGTTGCAGTGAGTCATAAAGGATATGCACATCTTTATAGTAAGGCTGCAAAGAAGTGCAATTTTCTAAACAAATTTTACAATAGCATTTTGTGGACGGCTACTGCAATAATGGCATTTGTTGTGTACGCCATTTTATTGTATGATGTAATTGCAGGGAAATTTGATCCTGAATATTCGTTTGTTTTGCCAGCAAAGGGACTGTAAGTTGTTTAAATATATTTAAAACAATGGAAGAGTTTAATTAAACTTTAAATTATCTTGTGATTTTAATTTTAAAACAGATTCCCATGGGACACCAAGACAGCATTTGGACACTTTTTGTCTTTTGCTGTTACAATAATTTCCTGCTATTCCACTATATTGCACGCGCTTCTTTATGAAGGGCTTTTCTGCAATTTGGCCACTTACAATCAATTTTTTTTTAAGAATTTGCAGTTAGAAATCGCAAAATTGGACGACTTCATCATCAGTGATGATTTGGGTGGCAAATCCGTCCCATTGGTGGTTCGCTTAAAAATGGAGAAAGCATTTTACAACCACATCCGATTCTGCATTCGACTTCATGGTCAATGTTACGAGTAAGTTAGTCACTTAAATGAACAATTTAACCCTATACAATACTTGAGTAAACCTTTAAGGCTCTTCCTTGCAGAAGAGTTAAACAAAACCAATCTTAAATTCAATTTCAGATGTTACGATCTTATACAAAAGCTCTTCAAGGAGGTGATTTTATACCAATTTATTTTCTCTACATTAAATATATGCTCGTGCGCCTTTTTGTTGGCTTATCAGGAGTCTTTGGGGATGAACGACTTGAAAGTCTTCTTCATTGCTTTGTGTGCTCTCTGCCAGCCACTTTGTTACACATATTTTAGCACGTGTCTTTATACAGAAGCTGAAAATGTTGGTGATGCTGTGTATTTCTGTAAATGGTATCAGCAGGAGCCACGTTATCGTTTTTTGTTTCGCTTCATGATATTGAGGGTTCATTGTACCAAATTTATGAAGTCGGCAATGAGTGTGAAGGCCTCGTATCAGACTTTCTTGTCGATGGTGAATATGTCGTTGTCTATTTTGGCGTTGTTACGCGGTTAAGGTCTAAGGATACCATTGTTCTTAATAGTTTGAGTTTAAAGTTGATATTAGAAATAAAGTGGCCACATTTCAAGGTCACAAAATATTTGCTATACATAGATTGGTTAATTAGAAGTTATCTAGAATCAATTGTTAGGAGTAGAGCCGTTAACATTAAATTAACCGTTAAATTACTGTCACATATTGTTTTAAATAAATAAAGCATTTCACACACTAACCTTGAAATTTTTGGTTGAAAATTGAAATGAAACAATACAAAAAAAGCCAAATTTAAAAAACGATACAAAAGATAACATGTATTTGGTGGAACCCATCATTTCAATTTTTCATACACTGGATTGTACATTGGAAGACCACGACACACCACAGCTGTTCTCATCCTTAGGGTTTGTTTTGTATTGCACCTGGCTTTGCTAATGACTGAAAGCAATGACCGTTGCATCGGTTTGTTGGAATCTTTCGGTTTAGCACCTTTCGTCGTGGCATCTTTCAGTACCATCGACCCACTTCGCCATTTCTCCATGTCTATTGAGGTCCAAACATTGCCAGAAGTTGAAGGAATCCATTGAGTAATGATGTCCGTGGTCATTGTGTCGGTATCCATATCGGTGACAGGATGCAGCATTCCCACAACAGCTGGACTACAAATTAATATAATAAATTAATAAAATAAAGTTTACCCAATTCTAATGAACAAACTTACCATAAAGCTAGGTGATAAAAATGGTGAGTTCCAGTCATTTCAGATCTGCTCCCGTATGATTTTAAAGCCACAGACTGGCAACCAAACAGAAACACCGGACAATTGACGTTAAGTTTAACCAATTGGCTGGGGGAAATGTATTGAAGTCCAGAGCCATGGCCACTGTATCTGTATAATTGAAACAAAGGGAATCGATAAAAACAATTAAGAATTAGGAATTGATTATGGGACTTACATAAAAATATCGGAATCACTCAGCATTTTAAAAATCTCATCACTTTTCGGTGGTTTTCCACACAAAAGTCGCCATTTTGGTTGCCAAAAATTGAAAAATTGGGTAAGTCTCTTCTCCATTTTATTTAAATTTCTTTCGGGATTTATAATGCAGCTTCCCGCCTCCATAACTTTTTTAACATAGCCATCACGTATGCTGCCCTTCCATGCGGAGTACAAATTGAAGAGGGAATGTAGTGAGCTGCATCTCGTAAATTGTTGCTCTGGAAGGAGCATTTCCCATTTAAATTGGTCTAAATGCTAAAATTTACTTGGTAACTTGATTTCTTTGATGGACATTAAATGAAAGTACCTCATCCACAATAAGTATGCAAGGATTTAAGTCAAACTCCGTAAGTGCCATAATATTTTTAACTTCAGTAAACAGCTTTACGATACGTCGAACAAGTGATGCATCGGATGTTATCATGTTGGCGGTAGCAACAAAATCATCTACTAAATCAATTCGGCGGCATAATAAACTCACTAGTACCCTTTGAGTTAATGATAGACTGTGAATTTAAAACAATACATGTTTAATATTTTCAACTGTATTTAATTTACTACGGGCAAAACTTTTGAAACCCCAAAATATTGCAGAAATATTTTTTTTCTAGAATACATTCAGGAGTATTAAAGTAATATGTAGTTATTTTTAAATTAAAACAAAATTACCCTGCAGAAACCTTATCAACCAGTTTGAAAACTGATTTCTCCCATTCTTCCATAGCCGATGAGGGTGTTGATTTGCCGCTAAACAGAGTTATCCAAGGACCAATGACTTGTTTCAAAGTTTCATGGGCATTCTATAGTTTAAAAATGTCGTTAAGAGGATTAAAAATTCAAATAACTTTTATAAAAATGTAAATTCTTACCGTCAGTAACGTTTCGATATGTCTTTGATGATTCCAGTAAAACTTTTTGTCAACATTGTCTTCCATTTTCATCACAATATTCTCCCAAACCTGACTCAGCTCTTCATACATGTTTTCTGTAATCAATAAAGTCAGCATTATTGATATGTTTGTAACGAGACTGAAATTATGTTAACCTTTGGTATTCTGTGGTGCATCAATGCAAAGCATAATTGGTTCGTGGCGCAACAGCTCTGATCTTGGATAGCAGAATAATGTGAGAAATATTTTTCCGTTTGTGGTCAAAACTTCCTGAGGTTTTATAAACGCGCTTCGGGGGTTGTATTCTTTGTTAAGTTGTATTACAGTCCATTCTGTTTGGGAAAGAAACAATTTTCATTAAATTATCATTCACAAATTTGCATCAAAAAGTAGTCGCATTACCGGATGGTAGTTTCTTGCAAGTGTTCACAATTTTCTCAAAACCTTCTGGTATATCCGGAACGAAGTTCCTTACAACTTTCCAATTACTCAAATCAAGATTCATGACATTTTCAAAGCATTGCTTCCTCTTTTCATCCCTTTCCTTCTTTTGTCTGTTGCACAAAAAAGGAAGAATACAAATTAGAATTGAAATCAGAAACAAAAACCCAATTCCTTACTCTTCAATCGATGGTTTTGGAGCAGGTACCTCTAAAATTGGTTTCTTCTCTTCCACTGATTCTTCGCTATCATCATTAAAAATTTCAATCTTTGATTTTGTTCGTGGATCTGATGAGCTGCGAAGGTGAGATTAACCTTTAATTAATGATTAACTTTGAATAATAAGATTTAAACTTACTTGCCACTAGATTTTCCTGCAGTGGGTGTCTCAAAAATGGACTTCTTTATTTCTCCCAATTCTTTGCTTTTGCTTGTTGGTTTCTTAGATCTTATTTGAAAGGAGCTGTGAAAAAAGTTCAATAAAATAATTATTGCAACTTTAAATAATTAATTTAAAACATACTCGTCCAGAGACAATCCTTCAATGGGTGCTTCTAAAATGGTTTTCTTCTTTTCTATCGGTTTTAGGATTTTGGTCGCTAGTCTCGTTGATCTTGTTCGTGTTTTCAAGGAGCTGCAAATATTTTATTGAAAAAATGTTATTTTTAAACATTTATTTTAAAACTTACTCGCTACCAGATGATCCTGGAGTGGATGCTTCTAGAAAAATTGATTTCTTCTTTTCCACAGGTTCTTTACTTTTACTACTTTTCGTTGATTTTGCTCTTGAAATTAAGGAGCTGAAATGTATAACTTCAATTAAATTTACACTATAAGCAATTCCGTTCAAACCTACTCCTCATCAGATGGTTCTACAGTAAGTGCTTCTTTAAAAGGTTTCTTCTTTTCCACTTGTTCTTTGCTTTTCTTTTCAATTTTCGTTGTTTTTGATTCTGAGGAGCTGCAAAGTAAATCTTACATTAAATGTAAATTTCGAGAAAATATGTTTGGGTTTACATTTCTTTAGATGGTCCTGCCGTAGGTGCTTCAAAAATTGGTTTTCTCTTTTCTACAGGTTCCATGTTTTTACTTGCAACTTTTCTGGATTTTGCTCGTGACTTTAGGGATCTTAAACGTTGAATATTAATTGAAAGCTAACATAACACATATTATAATTTGAACTTACTCTACATCAGATGGTCCTACAGTGGGTTTTTCTAAAATAGGTTTCTTTTGCTCTCCCAGTTCTTTGCTTTTGCTTACAATTTGTGTTGCTTTTGTTAGAGATTCTGAGGAACTATAAAGGCAAACTTATAGCATGTATAAACTTTTGGCAATTAAATCTAAACTTACTCTACTCGAGAGGGTCCTGCAATGGGTTCTTCTAAAATAGGTTTCCTCTGTTCTCCCAATTCTTTGCTTTTGCTCACAACTTTTGTTGCTTTTGTTCGAGATTCTGAGGAACTACAAAGGTAAACTTATAGTAAGTATAAACTTTTGGCAATTAAATTTAAACTTACTTTACTCCAGAGGGTCCTGCAGTGGGTTTTAAAATAGTTATACTTTTTTCTTCTGCTACTTTGCTTTTGCATACAATCGTTGTTGATTTTACTCGTGACCCTGAGGTGCTGCAACATAAAACTTCAATTAAATTGCATCCTTAAACATTTAAGTTTAAACTTACTCTTTGCCAGATGTTGTTACAGTGGATGTTTCAAAAATGGGTTTCTTTTGTTCCACAAACTCTTTGCTTTTAATTGCAATTGTCGTTGATTTTTTTCGTGACTCTGAGGAACTACAAAAGTAAACTTATAGTAATTGTAATTTTTAAACAACTGAATTTAATCTTACTCTGCATCAAGCTGTAATGGAGTGGGTACTTCTAAAATGAGTTCATTCTTTTCTTTCCATTCTTTGCTTTTGCCTTCAATTTTCGTTGATTGAATTCGTGAAACTGAGAAGCTGCAAAAGTAAACTATAATTAATATTTAACTTTTTACAATTAAATTTATTTTTACTCGTCACATGATGTCGTTTTGTCTTTAGGGGATTTGGCCATGGGTTTCTCAATATTTGAGCTGAAATAAAAATAGTTAAATAAATTTTAAATTGTGATTCCCAAACTGTGCAAACTTACTCATCATCCGATAATGCTACCTTTTTCATAAGTTTTTCAACCTCTGAGCTAGTACAAAGATTAAAAGTTAATCAAAACAAGAAACAATTTTTAATTTAAAAATTAAACTCACATAATATTTTCAAGAGGAGGTTCTTTCTTTTTCGAGTTTTCCACTTTAATATCCGGAGGATTCTTTTTCCTATCTTGTCCCTCCTTTACTATACTTTTACACAAATCAAAAAATCTAAAAATACAAAAAACATGACATGAAATTCATTAAAAAATTAAAATTTCTAAACTTACTCATCACCGATTGGTTCAGTTAGATCCAATTCGATCTCCTCCTTCTTCCAAAACGCAAAATTAATAGATTCTGAAAAAGACGTTTAAATTGTAGTTCACATAATTTTCTTTAAAATTAGTTTTACCATCGGTCAAATTTTTAGCACCAAAACTCATTGGGTACTTAAGTCTCATTGTGATGTTAAGCGCCTCAGTGAAGAAAAATACGCTGGCGGGAAGAGATTCTTCTTGATATGAAGTAAGCGCCCTTTCAAGAAGATGATCTGAAATTTAACAATAAAAGCAACACTCGACTTAAAGGAAATAAACTAATTAATGTACCTCTCATCGCTGGCCCGCAGGAGTAGAAATTATGTGGGATATCAACAAAAGATTCGGCATCTGAAATTTTACAAAAACACATTAAATTTTAGCAAATTGTTTGGGTGCTTTAATTTAACTTTAAACATACCTTTTATGTTATATAATTTGGCTAAAGTCCCTAATTGCATTCTGAGATTTTTGGCACTTATTTTTTTACAACTTTCTTAAAAAAATAAACTCTAAATTGTTATTTAAAACATAACTTTAATTATTTGTGATTCGAATTGTTGTTGTGACAGCGCGCAACACGTTGAATGAATTCACTCGCGCGCTTAATTTTGCACAAAGTAAAATCTGTCAATTGTGACATTGGATTAATTGTCAAAATTTAAGTTTAGTTGTACTATAATGTCAATTTTTAAAGTAAATTTAGATTAACTTAATTGTGTAGACCAAATTGGGTTTATTTTTTTAAATTTAACCAGGGATGCATGAGGAAGAATTAAAGTTACGGAGGTGCCCAAAAATACAGAAATTTATCTAATCGAAACTTGAGGTTCAAAAACATATACATTTTTTTTGGATAATTGTTTTTAAAGATTTCTAATTTTTTTAAATAATAAATAAATTATTGAGTTAATTATTAAATTGAAACAATTTAAGAAAAAATCAAACGCAACTATAACTCTGCAAAACATTCTAAAATCTCAAATAAATATGACCTTCCAAGTAGTTACTCACAACGAGATCTAATTGAAGCGAGACTGCCAAAATAAAACAAATTTGCATATAAAAACAGGAAAACCTTCAAATTTGCATGTAATATAATTTAGCTGAATTAAAATGAAAGTCACAAGACGGCAATATTTGGATAAATATGTGTGTTATATTTTATTTACGTAAAAGCAACGATATACCACCGCATCTGTGATGATTTCAATTAAAATTCTTATAACTTGAGTGTTTAGATGATATATTACGCCATAACATGTCATGGAAGCGCGCAATCGTCCACGACAGTTGTTCACTTTTAAAATATTTAATATAATTTATGTGACAAAAATGTATGTAAAAAAGTATAAAAATGGAACATTTAAAAACAAATTAGACAATTTTTTTTACAATTTAAATATTTAAACACGAAAGGCTACGAATTATGCAATTTGTAACACAACAGAATGCTCTTGCACTTACTTCTAATTACACAAATACATTTTAAAAGGTATGCAAGTAGTTGGTCTGAATCAAAGACGGGATACAGTGATTAATAATATGATCCTTACGTCAATTTATAATTAGTTTGATTTTTTTTATAATAATAATATATTATTTGTAATGCAGTTCCCTATTTTAATTAAACAAGCATCAAATACTAAACTAAAATATCGTAATCAATTCGTTTATGCGATTAAGGATTTTTTTAATTGTGAAAGAATTTTGATGTTACATGATGAGATCGTACTTATTTTGAGCGATTAATAATTGTTATCGACATTAACAATTGTCGACGCTGAGTTGAAGCCCTAAAATTCACTTAGTTCACGTTTGCATTAAATATTTTTGAGGTAGGCAATTGACACACACCAAGGCGAATAACGTGAATTTTATCTAATAAATATGTGGGACAATCTCATCGCATAAACGATTTAATTTTTTTTTTGTGTGTTAAAACTTGTATTTAATTTCGATTAACGGTAAATTTTTTAAGTTTATGGAAAGAAAATATTCCACATATTTATCAATCATTAAAATCGATATCAGAATCATCTGAATCGTAACCGCCACGAATTGTCTTCTTGGTTTGAAAGTTTGTCTTCTTCTTTTTCTGCTGATCTGGTGGGGTCAGCAAGTCACCCTAAATAATTACAAAATAATTAACATAAATCTATTAAATTTAAAGCAATTAACTTACATTGTACTCAATGGTACCAGATTGTGCTATTCTCCACTCCATCATCTCTGTGGAGAAGTCATCACGATTGCCCAAATCAGTGAAACCAACAACATAATCCTTTGTCTTGCTGTCCTTGATGAGTGCAATTGTTGGTATCACCTTGATGCGGAGGCGTTGCGTCAGGAAGGGACTTTTCTCCGCATTCACCTTGCAGAAGCGTGCCTCAATGTGTTTCTTTGCCAAAATTTGCAAATGTTTGTCGACAATGCGACATCGCTCTGCAGAGTCCCGGTAGAAGTGGCACACAATGTTGGGGGATTTCTTCGACACCTCAAAGAATTCTTTTTCGTCCACAAGCTCAGAATAAACACCATGTCCCTGAATGACGGCGTTTTGTTAAACCAATAAATTCAATTTAAACAATCAGCGATGCACACAAACCTCATTCAACCATTGTTGCCTTTGTTCCGATTGTTTTTTCATCTCCTTGAGTCGTTGATCACGCAGCAGCTGCAAATCATCACTGCCCAAAGATTCCAAATTGGTAAGTTCATTGTCCAGTTGCTTCTCCAATTGGGAGGCTGTCGAGAGTAGAGTTTGTTGCAATATTTGATCCATATTGTGGCAGTGCCTATTTTAATTAAGGGAAGGTAAGAATTATAATGTGCTAAATTAGGTGAACCGGAACGTGCGATGGCCGGGTATTTGAACGCGGCGACATGTTTTCCGGAAAGGTGCGGCCACATGAATTTTTGTCAATCATTTAAATGCATTAAATGACAATAATGCACGTTTATTTTGTGGTCATTCGATGGACATTTGTGTAATTAAATAAATGAATTAAAATTTACTTACTTTTATTTATTAATTCAAGATTATTTCGAAAATAAAAGAAGGTTGGATAATATTTAATACTGTCGGCCGTGCTCACTATTCACAATTTTTTTATTTTATTTTCGCTCATTGCGCACTTCTCGATTAAATCGATTTTATTGATTTGAGGGCTGCCCGATTGTTTTATTTTGACAGGTGCAATTTGTGGTCGACGTTTTGAAATGTAATTCAAAGATGACGCTGTCATAAGTCAAAAATGGTTATAACGGTTGTTTAATGCGTTTTATTTAAAAATTGAATTTAAAACAAATAAATTTAAATAATTAATTTAAAGCTCAATCCATTTACGTTTATATATTATAACAATTAGTATATTGTGAAGTCATTGCAAATTTAAAATATAAATACAACCAAATCGAGTTAATACTTGTTTCCATTAACAACTCGACCACAACAATTGATGAAGTCTCAATCCTTTACTGCGTTTCAGTTTACAATTTATTAGTTTCTTGCAACTGCTGGACACACCGACACAAAATACGGCGGAGTCATTGAAAATTGCAACTGCAAAATGAAACACCAACAAGTTACTGTAAATTACTGGGTGATGGTTAAATCATCCATGTCCTACCTTGTTTTAGCATTCTTAGGATGGTTCCTATTTAAGTGAGTATCCAATGTCATTATATTTAATTGCCAATCCCTTAATTTTTAATGATTTTCCCTTAATTTTAGACTCATTCAAGCCGTCTTTTGGCTGCCCGGATATTTGCAAAAGAATCAAGAAGTGTTGTATAAAAAAATGGAAGA
This sequence comes from Sylvicola cinctus, assembly GCA_963854165.1. Taxonomy (NCBI): domain Eukaryota; kingdom Metazoa; phylum Arthropoda; class Insecta; order Diptera; family Anisopodidae; genus Sylvicola; species Sylvicola cinctus. Next base: position 10,817,427 of record OY974082.1, read on the forward strand.
CCAATCGGAGTACATTATTTCTAAGTATGAGAAAATTCCCGATGGTGAGACTGCAGTTGAGGAGAAATCGTCGTCGGGCAATGAAGTGCCTCCCCCGGGGGATGTTCCATGTGAAAGTGACTTAATGACCCAAAATGAGTCGGAAATTGATGTTAATTTAAATGACGATTGCAAGAAAACAAAGTAAAGTTTATATTAGTTTTATCGCAAAGTTTTATTCTTAAATTTGAAGTGCATGTGTTTAAATTAAAAATGATACTTTAAATAGTTTCTCAATAAATATAAACTTTAATACCTCCAATCATATTCTTTTAAATTGAATAAGATATTTCCAAAAAAATTACGACAATTTTTGTGGCTAATTAGAAATTAAAAAATTAAATAATTTCCCTCGGCTAGTATTCTCCTATATTCTGTGTCTTCGTCAAGGAGTACGGAATCAAGATAAAGAACTGAAAGGATCATGGTACTGTACAATAGTAGCTTCAAGGTTGTGCATAAAACTTTAGAAAGAAAGACTTTTTTACTCTTATAAAATTGAATGGATTAACCAACTTTATAGCAATTAATTTAAACTCGTAGCATCCTTTCATCAAAGGACACAATTCCTATATCTTCCTAGTTCCTACAATACATTTTTTTAACATAATTAATAAAAGAAGCCTGATAAAATAATAACGAAATATTAAAGTAGATAAAAGGGGGACGAGTTGCATGACAAATAATTAATTTAATTTGACGAATTCGTAATTTATTATTGAAAGGGTGAACAAGCAACAAACAAGAAATTAAAGATAATCAGAGCAAACATGAATCAATCAATTTTAAAGGTCGTCACAAACCACAAATGCGACATTTATGTTCGTGTAGTTATGAGGGGACCACAAGCGAAGTGGAAAGTTTCAGGTAACATAATTTAAATTGTATTGATTTGTTGTGGTATTTTTCTTTGAATCTGTATTTCATTTTAAATGACCTGTAATGAATTACGAAATCCACATTGCTTCAGGAAACTATCAAGTGTGCCGGTCGCTAGACAAATTGCAGAAAGAGGTTTTACATTTAATTGCACCTTTAAAGGAGGATGTGAAAAATTACAGTTTGTGACGTATTTTTTCATTGTGTTGGTTAAAAAATCACTAATTTCTTAAAATATCTTCATCGACAACGGGCAAGCTAAATCGGGCATCAAAAAAAACTATTTCAAATTCAACGTTGTTTGTAATGTGTGGCAGCATTTTTGTTAATAATTTCTTAAATACTGATGTTAGGGAAAAACGTTTTAAATAAAAAAAATATGTATATTCCTTTTTGCAACACTAGTGGTTCAAACAGTATTTGCATAAAGTGGAAATGATCCGAGTCATAACAAAAAAACATTTTCCCTTTCTTCAAGGTGGCGGCCAAGGGATGACTTTTCAGTCCTTTAAATTGAATTTTGAGTTAAGTGCTAAGTCTCGATGTGCCTCCAATAAAAATCTGAGTCTCCCTAAGAACGCACAGATAATTAGACAGTTTAAGTAGTTAAAAATATTAAAAATTGCAAATGCAGCATAATTGTGGTCAGTCGAAGAGAAAAAAACTATACAAAGATCTGGGTTAAATCCACCAATTGGCAAATTTATATTTTTAAGGCAATTTTCGGTTACCTTCTTTTTCAAATAATAGGAAAGCAGTGAAGAATTTACATTAAAAAAAAAAAAAAAAACTTAAAAATATCACCAGACGATTCCATTGTTCAAAAAGATAATAAAATTATTCAAATTAGAACCTTAATTACACTTCGGGCATCCATTTTAAATAACAAAACGAATATTACAAATTTATAAAAAAATTTATTTGATCTTAATCCTTAAACAAATTAATCTTTTACTCCTGTATTTGTACATTGTAGTGTTGAAATCTCACAATATAATTATTTAAAAACAAACACGGTCCATCGACATTAAATTCCACATTCAAAGGACACACGGGCACGATTCCCGGATTCGTTTTCTCCCCCCACAAATAAATCAAAATAAATGATACAGTAATATAAAGTCTTAAGAATTAAAAGTCCTATTTAATTGAGTAAAATCTAATAAATGCAAGAACTGTGAACTGCGCGAATACTGACAAAACTAAACTGACATGTTGAGCAAATTAAACTCGTTAAAGACGTTGTGAAAATTGTTTAAAAGAATGACATTTAAATACAAAGCAAGAGAAAATTATAAGACCACAAAAAATGAAAAAAGAGGATCATAGTTTTGACATTATGTTGATTACAACATTTAAATAAAAGTCTTTGTTGAAATAAATCAACCCCACTTTATATGACAAATAATAAAAAAGAAAAAAAGAAACTGCGAATTCCTCGCCACTCGCGCATAAAAATTAAAAATACATAAAAATACGTTAAAAACAGAGAGCAAAATATAAAGAACAAGATCCTTTCACTGACACAAAACTAAAAAGCTAAACGCTCCAAAGGTCTGCGATTCTTCCGCACAGCCCGCAAGCGCCGACCAACAGCATGAATGTCACGCTTCGGTGGTGGCGAAAACACACGCAATACCCGACACTTATGGCCAGTCTCATAAATGTTCTTGCACTCCACACAAAAGACATGACTACACTGACTATTAGTGCATCTCGCAACTGGAAATGCAGGTGATGACTGCGCTTTGTGTGGTACAGCATCCATTGAAAAGGCACGTCTTGGTGTGACATCAGTTGAGGCAATACGTGACACCGGACACGAAGACATTTTCATCAAATTCCTAAAGCGAACATTTTTGAATGGCATCAACGGGCTCGGTGTGGTCAATGGGATTGCATCGTCCGCGTCCTGTTGAGTTGTCTTGCATTCATCAACAATAGCTGAACGTCCACACAGTGGACACTGTTTCAGTGATTCGTTTTCACCCAAACGACTGACAATACGTTGATTCTCCTGGAATCGCCATTTTGATGGACTAACCGGAGGTGTCTTCAATAGTGGGCTGATCTTTTGTAAATTAACAGCCGAAAACGGGCGACGTCCATCACCGTGCTGTGGAGGTGGTGCACTCTCAATCGATTTTTGGCGCCACCTTGAGATGTTCTCTTTGCGCGATTGACATTGCGTCATAAATTTTAGGCGACGCTTTGTTGCTAGTGGATTCATACTGACAACGTGACGCCATGTTGTGTTGACACAGCTAAAGCTGTTGAGATCAGGTGCACTGAGATGAGAGAGAATCAACGAAATCGCGGGCGCCACATTAAAGAGATTCGCCAAACCGGTAATGATGTCCATTTGTTCGCGACCATTGTAATACAGTTTGCGTTGTGGCAGTAATTTTTGTGTCGGCTCAGGTTGTGCGTACAAACGCTTCTTAGCCGGTGGCGTACCTTTCGAATCGTTATTGCTTCGTTTGCGTGCGCGTGGATGATTTTTCGGTGGAGTACACGGCAAATAAGGATACAATGTCTCGTGCACCTCCTTCTGAAATTTGTACTGATTGCAGCTAACACTGCGACGCACCTTTTTCGGTGTCAACGGTGTGTCACGAGGTGGTTGGGCTCTAATCGATGATATCCCACCACTCAAAATGATGGGACGTGACAACAGCGATGCAAGACCTTGCGGTGGCAGTGAGCGCAATGGCGTCTGTGGTTCTTCTGGCGGTGGTGATGATGGTAGCGTAGGCAACAGCGGTCGTGGCTGTTGCAACTCAACATGCAGCGAGGAATGTGAAGAGAACGCCTTTTGACGCTTAAGTGGCATACGTCTGCGAGACGGATCAGCTGTGTTGTTGGTGGTGATGTCACTGACCTCAACTGAACCGAATGAGAGTTTTTTGGTGACGCTCGCCATGGGGTTGCGCCCAGTAAAAAGACACGACGCCTTGAAGGCAGGCGAATTTTGACGGCTACCCGACAAAAGACGCAATGGGGTGCGTTTTTCGGCACTCGGTGTTTTCATTGAGTAACGAGATTCACTTTTTCCATGCGAAAACGAGATAATGGGAGACAATTCATTGCTAAACGCCTCATTCTCGATATCCTCAACACAAAAACCATCATCCACCACTTGATGGTCGGGCGTGGAGCTGAGTGTTTTACGGAATGATGTTTTCATACTGGAAATGCGGCGTCCCATGAATAATTTCACTGGTGTTGCATGGGCGCTACGCGACATCTTCTTTGTCTTTGTTGGTGTGCCATTGTTAGCGGCTATAGCAGCTGCAACTGCTTTCGCATGGAATGTGTCGGATGCGGTGCGCTTCAGAAATGCGCCATTCTGTGATTTGTGTTGGCGGCTGGCAACTGGGGTTGTAATGTGAAAGTCGCAAATCTTTTGTATGTTTCGTGTGGTTGGTGTCAACTCCATGTCCATAACATTTTCATTTTCATCGTTATGGTCTTCGGAAATTGGCGCCAAACTGTTGGTTGAGTGGCTGTGATGGAATGAGTTGCCCGGTGTGGCGTAACCGCTGTCAAAGTGATTAATGTCCTGAAGCATGTTAAATCGTTTTGAAGCGCCGGAAAAGTTGAATGGGGCCGCAGCCGCTTGTAACATGCTGGAGTCGTTTGATTTATTCATTATGCTGCTTTGGTGGTTGGTACACTTTCACTGAATCGACATTCTACGGTAATTTGATTTTTTTTTAGGATTAGAATTTTGAACAAAGACGCTTTACAGTTATTATATAAAATTTAAATTATTTACCTCTTTATGTTAATAATTGTTGTAACCTTGAAGCCCTAATTTGATGCTGGCAGAATGACGCTTCCCATCTGTTAGCATTGATTTGGTAAAATATTTCTTCTTTTTGCACACAAATTACATTAAATAAAACAAAAAAACATTTTTTTAACTTAACACGCAAACATAATTTGTTTTATTTTTGTTTTTTAATAATTTTTTTGGACGCGCTTCACTTTTTAGTGGACTTTATCTGCGCCATCTTTACTTTATTGAATTGAGAGATTTTTTGTAGCTGTAACTGGTCTTGTGCGCGTAGTGGTTGAAATTGCTATGGTACTGTTTGCAGATGTGCGTCTAGCGTTTACACTCTCACACTACTTTAAAGTGTGACTGTGTCAATGCGGAGGAATTCGCCGGAACAGCTGGAAAGCATTTTATTGACTAATTCTAGCAGTTTGCCGTTATGCACTTTTTCGAACAGTTTTTTATTTTGACAGATGCTATTTTTTGCAGTTGTAGAATTGTCAAACGAAAATGAAAATTTAATTTCGTTTTAAAAAATAATTTATTGTTAATTTTAAATAATTAATACAAAAATAAATTGATTATGGCTTTGACTTATTATATTAAATCAAAATTTTTAAATTCAATTATTTAAGACAATATAAATAAGTAAATATTATTAACATTCATAATAATTAAAATAATCTGCAAAAATTGAGAAGTGACCCATTTCAAAAGAATTTAACACCTTCATTGTCATCAAACATGATAAGCTCACACTTTCCCTTTCCTTCCAACATTTTGAGCGCTTTCAACAAAACACCTTGATCCAAACCATGAAACTCCTGATTTGCTGAATCATCGCCATTTATAATTTCAAAAAGCGTACACACCGAATTGGTCATTCCGCAACTCACTGCCCAATTGTAAATAAGATTGCCCCACTCCTCCAGCGTATGCCAATACACTTCCCATTCATTGCGTTTCTTGTCCAGTGGGGCCGCATGACCAGTGCGTTCCAATTCCTCAAACACAATTTGTCTGCCCTCGATTGGCAGTTTTCGTTTTAATTCCTCATTGTTGAACAATGGTGAGTCCTCAGCGGGAACTATGGTTGATTTGTTGATATGTTTTTGGTATTTTAATACTAAATCAGCCCATGCCAGTAGTTGTTGTTCTCTGGTGTCTACGTGCGGTTGAATCCTGTGGGAATTTTACTTTATTAACACAGTGTTTATGGATTTTTAAATAATTCTAATCAGTTTTAAAATTAATTATGTTTGTGGTTTTAGTGGAATTTGATTTTGTTTTTAAAAGCTTACGTGAAAAATGGTGGAAATGTGTACTGCCATGGCCATTCAAAATCGCTCATCGTTTACTGTTTTAATTTGAGAACTCTATTCTAATTATAAGATATAATTGATTATTTAAAATTAATCAAATAAATTGCAGAATAATTTTTTTAAATTAATTTTTGATGATTTGTAATTTGACAGATTCTAAATTTGTCATCAGTTTTTATCGCGTGACAACTGACATCAACCTTATTTACATACAGGGTGTTGAAATAAACATTTATTTTAATAACCATTTTTCAAAAGAATTTTTTTTGGAAAATTGTAGCCTGAGTGTAAACACTGTAAAACTTGTGAGTGTTAAAATTCATTAAACAGTTTCTAATTTAAAACAACCTCTGAAAAAATGTATTTAATTTCAATAACATCTTAATTACGAAGAAGCTATGCGTTATGTCATTGTTTATTAAAAGTATTCATTATAAAAAACAGAATATTGTAATTAAAAACCAAAAAAGTGGACATTCAAATTGAAAAATTTGTGAATGTTACCTTAAGACACGGAGTGACAAGAACCAGAAACGCAGCAACGAAAACGGGCCCGTTTTTATAGAACTCATTTATAAAAATATTTTTGGCTCTGATTTCTTTTAAGTTCATACTTCTTTGTCACTCCAAGCCCTAACTGGTTTTCTGTATCGCGTAAAGAAAAAATAAAGAAATGGCACCACTGGAACTAAAATAACGAACTGTCAAACAATAAATGTCATTTTTACACAAAAAGAATGAAATCGATTTGATTGTGGGGCCAATATATAATTTTTTGGGGGATGAAAATTTAATTTTTAAGTTATCGGATTTGTTGCCATCAAAACAATAAACCCCACGGAAATAATGTAAAATAAGTGACAAAGTGGGACTCAAAACTTAGTGCATTAACTCAATTCATAAAAAAAAGTACACACATATGGATAATTTGGTTAAGAGACTGCCCGACGAAGAACAAACCAACGGACTAACCATGGACAAGCAGCAGCTGTCTGGTGTTATGATTGTGATCATAATCGGGGGTGGAACGCTGTTGTCTATTGTCCTGTTTATATTTGCGAAGCGCCAAATAATGCGCTTTACAATTCGCTCAAGGCGTGGCCCCCATGTCGCTGTGGGTCACGACGCAAAGAAGGTGAATGTTTTTCTTTGTTTTATTGATTTGTGACGCATTAAATCATTTTTGCCATAATGTTTGTAGTCATTGAAACGTGAGTTGGAGCGCCGTCTGGATTGTATACAAAAGATTGCGTACGAGCCACGATTGATATGGGATGACGATTCGCAGTATATTTTGAAGCCTGACACAAGACTGCCATTGTACTATTATAGGATGAAGGCTGTGGATGACATTAAAGTTTTGGGTGAGTTTGTTGTTGTTCATCAACTTTAATCTATTATTCAATATATTTATGACAGATGAGATAAGAAATATAGAAAGCAATCCATTCATTCAATCAATCGCATAAATTCCAGAAAAAGAAATCGGCAGACAAGACGGCCGCTTACGCCATCCCGGTGACAGTTTGCGCTCATTCCTACTGACCACATTGGCAGCACCGCTCAATGGAAGTGGTCAGCGTGATATTCAGCAATTTTGCGACATGTACGAGCACGCGCGTCACGATCCAAATGAATTTGGAAAGGATGAATATGACGCCTATTACCGGCTGTTTATGAAGCTCATTGATGCGTTCGTGTTTCTTATTCAATTTAATCCCAATTCAGACATTTAAATTAAATTCATCATTTTTGTTTTAGCGCTCGTAATTTAAAATCATTCTCCAACAGTCGGAAGTCATCACCTAGCAGGACACCTGTTAAGAAGCAAAGCAAAATGCAATCTTTGCTGGATCCATCACGTTTGCGGCCACCCTCGATGACCTCTACGGGCGCGGGTGACCCATTGAGCCACAATACTCGTATCAACATAACACTTGGCTTGCAGCAATCACAGACTGAGCAGCAACGCAGCAATGCCATCGTGGATGACAATGAGATACTCAGCATTTCGCAATATCACGATGAGTCCAGTGTTGTTTGATTGCAGGCTGGGCTTGACTTTAGTTGTAATTGGCTACATTATTTTTAAGTATTTTTAATTAGGACATATTTTAAAATTAAATTTTATTGCGATAATTAATGTGTGAATATTAAAAACATTAATAAATCAATTTAAATTAGTTAAAATAGAAAAAAAGTTAAAAGTTTTTTTTTCATGTTTTACACGTGTGCTTCTTGATTTATGAAGGTATTTGAAATTTATGATCCTTTGATGTTTGAATCCACTTGACACACTACCTAGGTGGCATTCCGTTTATGAAGTGTCACGCCTGACGCATTTTGCAACGTGTGAGGCGATAATTTACGTATCTTTATAATTAAAGAACGCGAAGTTCTAATGTTTCAGGTCAGCTCAGCTCTTTGAAGCTTTTGATGTTTCGCAGGATTTAATAACAAAAAACGTTTGAAGTGAATTTTGTCATCCGTGGTGTTTCATTTTGTGCTAATTTTTATTTGTAAATGTGAAGTGCTTCTTGACCTGAGTCTGAGTGTTTTAATCGTGGATGACATTACGTTGAAGGAGGCACGGGTTATGTTTTATGTTCACATAAACATAAAATTAAATAAATCAGACAATATGGAATTTATAATAAAATTGCATCCCAGGGAAAGCGATACAGTACTTGGTGTCGAGGTTGTGCAAGTTGAAAACGAATTTATTTTTAAGAAATCACTTTTTGACTTTGAAAAAAAAATCTTTATGACTTCGTAATGTTAAGCACAGTTGTTTCTTAACGATAAGGCCTACACTTATGTTGTTTGTATTATTTTTCAAACCTTGAGTGACATTGAACAAATATAAAGAAACATTTCATTATTTTTCTCTTATTACAAATTTTCTGTTCTAGCTTTTCTTTAATAAAAAATAAACCAATTTGTTTTTCTAAGATTTCTCCACATTTTTGAATTCCGATTAAGGTGCACCTCCTGGATTAGATTGTAAGATCACACTAAATTGCTGATCTTGACTTTAAAATTATAAGAGAAAAATTCTATTTAACAATTTATCAACATAATGAGACGACCCACACTCGCTATTAACTTTGACCAATTACCTGACTGCCCAACTTCTTTAGTTACACGCCACAATCGTTTATCGCGGAAGCCCAAGAGTATTCAATTCTGACCAAACCAACTTGCACTTCAATCACAAACTCGCCAACGTGCACTCTGGCGCACTCGCCAACTTCAATTCCCAGCCAAATGTTTCGCTCGTTACATTTAATCGCTATACACGTGCTCCCCGGCTAGTAGTTCAAAACCAAACTTACTCTACATTCAGCTGCAGCCATCCGCACCAGCTTTCCTGCACATTCTCACTGTAACAAAAAACAAAACACAAAAATCACCGGAAAGTTGAAGCAATTTGCAATTTGCAGCAGCCCATACAACCGACGCGACTATACCCATAACTACCCCACCACCACTGCATACATGCGGGGCCACCAGGATATCTCGCGCGCTTACTTTTATTAATCCCTTGAGCCAAATATCTGCAGCACTTTCGCATTGTTCCATAGAATATGGCTTTTGCCTTTTCTTTGCACACACATACGGTTGAATGGTGCCGTAAAAATCGCGGTGGTGCCCATTCACGCTGAAATCACGTCCGGCTACAGCTGCCAGAAGGCTGTTTATGCCCGCATGTGCCCCATCGCTATATACAGCACGGCTTTACGTGGAGGCAAGGGCACAACATGAGAAATGACCATAACGCAAACATATTGTGCTTGGGCAAATATTTACAGCAAGCAAGGGCACAAGTCGAGCGTCAGAAGGCAAAAATTGTATCCACCATCACCACTAGTCACCACCACCACCATCACCGCCACATGCCATCAATCAGAAACGATCAAACAATATTCGGGACGATTTTATTGTTTCGCTTTTTGTTTCCTTGTGCCGTGGTTATTTGTTTTTCGTATTGTGTCATTTACTTTTGCGTTGCGTATTTATTTGTTGGTCCTGGAAAAACAATGCAATATATGATTCTCTGCATCTTACAGCGTAAGCAGCCCTTAAGGACATTCAGACAAATCAACGGTGGGGACTTATAATGTTCCCATACATTCGTGCTTTATTTATTGCAATGATAGGGGAATATGAGAAGTTGTTGTTGTTGGTTGAATTTGTGTACCGCAAAGGACTAGTTAGGCAATAGACTGTATATTTATTTATTCGATGTTTGCCGTTTCTTTCTGTTTTCAACGCAAGAAAATGTCGAATACCTTACTGTTACTTGAACGGTATATAAAGAGGATGCCGTAAAAATGTGGTATTATCTGTCAACATGCGTTTGTTATTGTTCTTGAATTCCGGGACACATAGTGGAATGGCAACATTAATCCGATTGATGATTTGGTTGGGCATAGGCTTAAATGTCTATGTAGTATGTTGTGTCTTGTTGTTTTCTCTTTGGTACCATATGACCAAATGAAGGACCAAAAGAAATAAGAAGCAATGGATCCTAAAAATTAACACAAGAAGTGTGGCTAGTAATGGTGTCCATATTTCACGTTTTATTTACACTATTGGGACAGAGACCAGAGTAGTGAAGGTTGATTTTGTTAAAAGCATATTTTCCTTTCAATAAATATAACCTACCAACGCATTCTGACTTCTTTGCTCCTATGTTTCAGACTTGAAGAAGTCCTGAAACATTTTGAAACCAGTACGACACTATCTAGATCGTGCATCAACCTCTTTTGGGGGATAATCAATCTCTTTCTTGGTGGTTTTTACATTAAAAAAATAAATTGATAACTTGAATCCCTTAAAACCTCACAGTGTCCTTAAAGAAATCAAATTATGAAAGAATTTTATTTTCGCTTTCTGCATTCCTTTCATCAATTTAAATTTTATTCTCACAGCATTTTTATAACGCTGGCAACTGTAATTGATTCCTGCTTTAAATTCCACACTACAAAGGATTAAAATGTAAAAGGACAGCAAACTTTGTTTCATATTAATAAATTGTCAAATATTTTTGGACAATTTAATAAATGGTAAAATTAAAAAACCAACAGTTTTTTATAGCAATTAGTCCTGTTAACTTTTATTAAACAAAATAATGGTAAAAATTTATCACAATATGTTAAAATTCTCTAACACGAAAAAAAAAGTGTATTTCCGTTAAGTCCTTACGATTTATTTACAATACAAATGTTATTTCATATTTAGCCACACGCTCACATTCCACCACATCCTTAATCCCGTTAATATTGACATTGTGAATAGAATTTGACGCGCTGTACCAAAAAAACAATACGAAATGAGGATCAATGTTTGTGTATTGGATTACATTGGAATCCCAAAGTATATATTTATATTAAACGGATGTGAGGAGACACATGCTGAACGGCAAGAAGGATACACCGATGGTTAGCTGTGAAAAATGCGAAAGGGATGAAATGGTGGTGTGAAACTGAGCACTGGGATGCTCCATTACACCACAGATTGATGGATTGAGGGTTGAGATGGACACAGGTGGACATGCCGTGCCCTACATATTTTGGGTAGGAAGCTTGCTGTTTATGTGGCATCCTTTTTTGAGGAACAAAATACTGGTGTGTGTGTGCGTGTGCGTGTGTGCGTGTGTGTGTGGTAAGAGCGCATATAAAAGGATGTCAAAGTGACCGATAAGAAGGACAACGGTGGGTGTAAATAAAAGTTTATCACCATTATTGGTGATTAATGAGTGAAATCAAAGGACCTTCTACATTTTTTAAAATGCCGACCTTTAACATATTATTTGTGGGACGGCGTTAAAGCTTCATAAGGGGTTGTGTGTGTTTATACGGGCAGAAACAAACTGATGTGGATATATTAGTTTCATTGACTGAAAGTTAGGAAATAAATTGATGTGGGAAAAGGGGGTGGTCACTCGATTGATTGCGCCAAAATTGAAATTAAATGTCCCCTGAATTCAAGTTGTTTGACCTCAAACTGGTATTTGACAAATGAGTTGAGATTTGCTGTCTTGAAATGCGAAAGGATGAGTTGATGAGAATGACCCACTTATTTATCTATACGCTTTGTGTCACTGCAAAATTTTACCTTTCGTTAAACAGGACTGAGGACAATCGAATTGTGATGAAGGACTTAAGTGATTAGATTTAACTCTTTATAATTACTTATTGCAAAGAGAAAATCATTTTCAACTCTTTGATTAAAAGTTGGGATCCCTGGACCAGAGGATTATTTAATTTTCTTATTTGCCAATTACTTCACATTAACTTTATAAGGAGCTTGGTCTATAATTTAATTACTTAATAATAATTTTAAAATTACTTGATGCTGGATCGCTTTTATCTAATTAAAACGCTCAACATTGAATACTGTAAAGGACCCTCCCTTTAAAAAAGGTTATCAAAACCATTTAGATTTTAGATGCAAAATAATGTGACAAAGGACATTTAACTAAAAAGATGAAAACACAGACAGAACTCAAATAATCAAACATGAATTCCCAGAAGTACTTATTGTATAATTACTCTAGTTAAATGTGTGGCGAGGTTATCAAAACTTGAGGGATTTTCGATTGACCTTGGAATTGTATTTAAATTCTCATTGTACTAAATGTCCTTAAAGACAATGAATGTAATTGCACAGTGTGACATTTAGTCTCAGCTGTGCAATTTAAATTGTGTTTTATAAAAGACACAAAAGTAGGGGAGGGTGGTCTATCAAATGGCTGAGCGTCAATCAAGCAGAGTGTCCTATTTTATCAGCTATATCAAAAATCTATATGGGACTGACGTAATACACAAATTAATTTGACATAGAGCTGAGTGGAATTTAATGAAAAAGGAAAGTTGATTGTTCGGAAGTTGAATAAATCGAGTATTTGTGTTTTGTTTCCAACAACGAGTTAAGTCTTTAAAATCCCATAAACTAAAAGAATGGAACTCCTTTCGCCTTTAATTTTTAATGCCATGATTGGTAGGTGGATTTCGAAATGAATTTTATAAAGAGGTGGATAAAGCTTAAACAATTTTACAGCTGTAAGTAATGAATTATAATTTATAACGGGTATTTTTTTAAATTATTTTAAATTAACCATTTTCACGACACCTGTAAAGTGGAGTTTAATTTCCCACGAGATTTGTTATGCTTGTATTTAAAATTCATCAGTTATTTGAATCTGGGTCAGTTACTCAACTTAAATTGATTTTTACTTCGCTAACCGTTATATACTTTCTGTTTTATAACAATGTCCTTTATAAAAAAAAAAATAATTTTTTTTAAATCTTCACTAATAAATATACTTTAAATACCTAACCCTCAATATGTATTATTTAAACGCCATAATATATTTAATTGCAGCCATTTAGGGGTTTATGTAATTAAAGTCCGATTTAAACATTATCTACATTTGCAAAAAGGTCAGAATAATTCCAGTCAGCGTTAGCAATCAAATTCAAATAATTCAATCCATATCAAAGTGACTTAGTTTGTCCTTAAGTTAGTTTGTTAAGTTTTAAATTACGATTAAAAAAGTTAAAATTCGAAATACGCCTGAATCCTCTTGAATTCAAACGATGAATTTTAATAACAGGTCTTTTTCTAAAAATTCCTATTTAGTAATTTATAATAAATGTTACAGGCTTGCATATAAGTAAAATATTTTTAATAAAATAAAACATGATTTTAAAGGAAGAGAGAATCATTTGGTTTTAACGAGAACAAACTAGAATTATAATTAATGACTTTTTTTCACAATATACATGCAAAAATATTGCATTCAAACGGAAGTCATAAAAACATATTAAAAATGCATTACGCCTCAACCAATTTAAATTAGATTACCTCCACGAAATGCATTTCATCAAAAATGTGATCATGATTAATGATAGGAACATGCAAAACATAATTATCACCTTATATCTTTTAACTGGAAATCGCTTACTTAATCTAGTAACAGTTTCAACTTCCCCGGTTATATTTTACATCACACTATGCCGCTTGAAAGAGAAAAATCTACAGAACCACCCACTGCACTCATTCCAGCTTGCACCACCAACACAAATCACCTTCCGTCACTTTGCCAAATGCCCGATAAATCTTAATTAACAACCTGTCGGCCGTCATTTCGTTGCATATCTAATATCTAGAGGATGGTACACCTACTACCACCTAGGTACAAAGTATTGGAAAATGGTGTGAAAATTAATACGAAAAAAAAGTTGGCGAACGAGAAAAAAATCCATTCGGAAGTGGCCGCACAAGACAGACGAAACCGTGTGCACAGTGCAATGTGGCGCGGAGCCACAAGGGATGAATTGAGGTGAGATATAAATGAAAAAGAAGAGTCGGGAGATAGCGTGAGATGGAAAATACCTCTTATTTAGTTATCGCTTCCTACTCCATCAATCAAATTTTGATCAGGCTATCGTCTTTATGCCATTCCGTTCTCATTCATATATTGGAATATTCCTCCTTTATGTATACGTGGGGATTTTTTTTTTCCCGACCATCCATGCAGCAGCAGCATCCTCATTCCCCCCTCCGTACAAATGCACTGAAAATTGGGTTCAATTCACCCACAAAACCATATTATATAGCCAACTCAACTAAGAGCTCGTCTCCGAACCTTGTCGAAACTGCCTCATTCCATGCCCAGATACACTTGCGGGCGAATATGGATCAGCAGCCGTAAATCACGTCGCAAGAAAATGTTCGAATGAACAGAAGAAGATAGAAGGATGGAAAAATTGTGATGTTGGGGGATGAAATAGGGGGTTGGGAGGGGGGGATGAGAAATATAAGTAAAAGAAATAGCGCCAGCAGTGTGGTACAAGTGTGGTGTTTCGGATATGAAGGCGAATGTGCGAAATTGATTTTTGAGCGAAAAAAAATTGTGATGGCAAAAAAAAAGGAAAAGGATATATTGAAGGGAGTAAGAGGAAAAAAAATTGTATTGGAAAAAAAAAAGAAATCAAAATAATAATGGTAATAAGATGTGCCGGAAGAGCAAGTTTGCAGTGAACTGGTTAGATTACAAGCGATGTATTTGCAGTACGGCTTGTTTTGGGGCAAAAGGAGTCGAGACAACGTGTACGAGTGTAGTAGAACTTTCCCTTATGTGTCAACGGTGGAGGGAAGGGGGTGGGAATGAACGATGGTTGTATTGGGCGATGTTATGTATTATGATGCAGCGTGTTGGCATGAAACATCAGGCATCCTTCCGGAATCGTGTACAATGTAATAATAATAATTTTCAAAAGTTATTACACTGTTTGCCAGCCATAGGGAAAAAGGATCAAGGCAACACACAGAGGGGTGTACGCGACTTAGTATTACATAAACAATATTTAATAGAATGCATTCTCTTATATGAGTGGCATCTAATTTTGTTAATTCAATTATAAAGAGTTTAAAATGCTTTAACATATCATTATTTCTGTATTTAAAGTTTAATGCAAAAATTCTTTTAACACACTTTCAATAAGGATCATTATATTAGTTATAAAAAAGTGTCGCATTAAAGGACTTTTCAACAATTCCAACATCAGACCAGACATCCTAAACCTCATGCAACCAACCACCCCCTTGTTTTCACCCTCTCCTATTTCACTACACTTCCGTCTCTACAACACCGTCTGGGTGCAGTGGCAACCATCATTTTTCAATTTAATTTTTATTCGCGCGTCCAATCTAATATTAATAAATTCTGGGATGTCGTTGCGCGTGTAAATGGTGTGGTTGGTGAATTATTTCTCAATTTTGCACAACTCCTCAGTCCACATCGGTGGCATGAATGTGCTCACACAAATAGATATCATATGACTACAGCAACCTCAGTGAATAAAAAACATTTTCCCAGCGTGGCTTTTTGTTTGATGTAAGTGTGTTCATCTTCACAAACACACAAACACATTGCGGAAGGTGGTAGGCAGGGATGAAAGGGGGTGAGTTTGCTGTTTTAGTTGCAGCACAAGTAGGAGGGTGTTGAAAGTAGTGTTTGTGTATGGGGAAAAATTAATTTTCTTGTCGCATTAATTTACATGCATGTCGTGTGTTATGTGTAATATTAGAAGTGGTGTGCTTGTACTCTGTATATTAGTATGCTTGGTTAACACCTTTGAGTGTGAGCTTCAAGGTAGCGTCATAATCAAGGAATTTGTTTAAATTTAATTAACATGCATTTCGTTGTTAATTTAACAAAATGATTTTATTCTAAAAAACCAAAATATTATTCAAAATTTAACTTTTTTCCGGAATTTAAATAATTTTTACATACCTCCAGGCGTTTTCACAATTGATTACATAATCGATCTTACTACATACAGAATAATAAACAGTGTAACACCGGCTTAACACACCTTTTATGCAAACGAAAACAAAAAAAAAATTAAACCCACAAAGTACTGTTATAACCGAATTGGCGAGAACCAAGTATTTTACCCAAAATTCTTCTATGCAAAATATGTGCACAATATATGCTGACAACACGACCATCTACAGGTCACACCATTCCCAAAACTAAACATCTCTCTAATGGCATCCGAATGTAAAATATGCGCGGTAATGTGATCATAAATTTGAACGGGATGTGCTCTCCCATGTAAGGTCGGTTATTTGGGTGTACCATAAACATGCATATTCACGCATCGCAATGCAATAACAACGAACGCAAAATAGCCCAAAAACATACAAACACATAGCCCAGCAAGCTAACTACATTAATTCTCTATACACACAATTTGGAAATGGGAAAACGCTCGCATTTTCCATTTAAACCAAACTCTAATGGCGGCGTCGAAATGATAAAATATATTTCAACATTTTCCAACCGAAGAAATAGAATATTTCGGTGAAACTCAAAATGCTGCATCCCAGGAACAATCCAGCTGTACCGCCAATGTACACCAGCACATCGGTAAATCCGAAAAGCAGCTCACGTCGCAACTGCATCTTTGGGTAATCGTTGATCCCCCACTGTAGATTAGCACCCAGGAACCAGACACGTGATTTCTGTAATTATTTTACCCTATACATATAGTCAACTCTCAAAAGGGATGTGTGTCAATAATATGGCTTAGTTGCGATGGGATTAACGGTGAAGCCTTGTCAGTGGCATTAACTTACAAACCATTGCACGAAGAAGTTTGAGTTGTCACAGTTGGGGAGGCAATTGCAGCCAATGTCGAGGACATCCGATTTAAGGGAAATCAATTCATCTTGGTAATGTGTGTGTGTTTGTGGAATTCATCAATTGTCGTCAATGCATCCGGCACGAGTGCAGGATTATCCAAATTTAAATTAAATATTATTTTGTGTGTGCACTTTAATATTTATTATGGTGAAATCGGGATGATGGATGTTTTTTTTTTGTTTGAATAAATTTGGTGGGATGATTTACTCACTTCGAACGTAAACCAAACAGACCAACCCGTCAAAGTCACAGATCCGATTTTTGCGTCCATTTTTTTCTGTCAAAGAGAAAATTGGGATTCATCTATTATCTTTTTTCAACATTCGAAAAGAGGTATTGGAGTCAATCGACTCTCAATAATTTTTTTATTTTTTATTTTTTCTCCCCAATTCACAGAACACTTTTGTTGTTGTCAAATGTTTTTTTGCAGCTGTGAATAATATGACAAGTATGATGGGAAAAATGGAATTTGATTTAAAAGAGTGTGGAAAGAATCAAACGAAGAAATCAATAAATTTAGAATATTACAGGGTGGTTCAGCAGTGGATAAATCAACGAGAATTTATTGGAATTTATTCTCTGGGTTGGGTGTCAACTTTTAAGGAATCCATTTTTAAATGCCGAATATGTGCTCTTCTGGCATTAAGAATAATTAAAGTGTGGCAAAATAAAATGGAAAACTCCCGGGATAAATTTTTATTTTGGTTGGAAATTTGTTCTCTAAGCCGACATCAAATTTCTTCCTGAGAGGCAAATATAATATTATTAGTTGAGAAATTGATCACTCCACAAATTTTTCAACGCATAAACAATGGTGAAGGAGAGAAGTTTTTTTTTCGTGTTCTTCCATTGTAAATCATCAGTACGAACATAACAAAAAGTCTTACTGCACAAAATTAGAAGCGTAGGATTTTTTTGGAATAAATTCAAAATGTGTTGAACCACCCTGTCACCGCCACCGACCGACTCAACTCAAAACTTTTCCGCAATATATTTTTGATGAATGTCTGTTATTTCTTCTAATGGAGACGTCGGTTTCAATTTATTAAATGCTTACCAAACGGCCTGTAAAAATGCGGAATACATCCACAAGTTCGTAACGCCAACAAGTAACGGCACTCGATGTGGCACAAATTGTAACTGTACACTGGACTGGTAACCATATCCTCCGCCTCGTGTGTAAAACGACATTTGCGTTGAGATATGGAAAGTCTGCGAGAAAGGAATATTTTTTATTTTTTTAGTAACTATATCTCCTTTTTGGGTTAAAAATATACAACGTGTGATGACAAAACACATAACAAATTGAATTAACTGTTTGGCATCCTCCGATGTTCGAATTTCAAGTGCGAGCAACTCCACCGTTGTGTAGTGGGTGGACTCGAATGTGTATTTTTGCAGGGAAATGTCAGGCACCTCTTGGGACCCATGGAAGTAAACGTCATATGATGTCGATAGGTTGATGATCTGTGCGTATATTTCACCATCAAGGGGATGTACAACAATGGTTTCATTTGTATTCCGAATATCCCAAGTGTTTTTATTCCAATACCTTGAAACGTTTCCAAAACACATTCAATACTTAAAATATTTTACACACAATATTTTGCACCACGGAAAGCACACACACACACACACACACACACGTTATGCGGGAAAAAGGTTATCTGCGTAATATGGCAATATATTATTCTAGGTTATTTTGAATTGAATCGAACACAAAAAAAAAATTGATGGAAAGAAAATAAATATACAAAACACAAAGCCTTAGCAAAACATAAAACTCCCCAAATGTATGCAAATTGCACGCGCACACGTGTTTCCCATATAAACTAAATATATGTACACTCACTCAAACGAATTGTAAACTGAAACGCGCGAGTTGACAGAATAACAGTAACCCAGCTCAGTTATTGTTGGTTGCAAGTACAATTTGCTGGTGGTGCCCGAGCTAATTTCAGGAGTAAATGGCCACGTTAGGTTGACAATCAATTCCAAATAGTCCTCACTGGAGATTCCGAATGTCTTATTCATGGGAAGTTCCTCAATATTTTCAAATGACAAACTGGCCAGTCGTTTGATAAAATTTTCAAACTCTGACTGAATCTCCCTGCTGGAATATTTCTCCGAATTCGTCCTGCAAGTAAAGTAATGATGCCATAATTTGAATGCACTGGCGGCATGAGCTTTTTAAATGGTTATTGTGTACTAACTGGAAATATGCCTGCAATTTATGCTCATCGATTCGCTTATGGGGACACAGCGTCAGACTGGGAAAGCTGGTGTTCCAGAAGAATTTATTGCGATCCATTGTAATAACCATTGGGTTTGTTTGGTATCGCGTCCAAGTTCCCTGGCCAAGAGATGCTGTCGCTATTATGGCTGTGCATATGCAAGTTAACCACATTGCTCTGTTTTTGGATGGTTTTTGTATGGATACAGTTAGCGCGATTAAAGGAGCAAGGAAGAAAGGGAAAATGGTAATAAAATTTCCTATATACAGCAAGTGTTGCATTTAGATTTTATGTAATTGCATTATTTCCAACACTTCAACTGAGAGAGTATTGCTGTTATGAGATTTTGATGATAGAACAATGAGAATGTCGATGTGCATGCGAGAGAACAAACGACAAAAAATCTCTACACTTCCGTATTCATCTTTGATTGGTGCTTGCCAGCTTCAATCGGGCAATTTTGTGCTAAACACATTGTGTGTTTTTGTGTGTGTGTGTGTGCGTTGGAAGTAGAATAAAGCTGTTTCTTTTTTTTTGGACGACGAAGTGCGCACCCGAATGTGAATCAAATTGGAAGCTATCAGAGATAAAGAGGAAAAGATTTCAAGCAATGTTTGGCCATAAAATAAATAGGTTTGGCTGAATTGTGTGTGCGCATTGAAGGGAATAGCAGGCGACACAAAAACCCCAACTGCTGTTGTTGTTGTTGTTGTACAAAATATACTCGTATTATGAAAAGGGCAATGAGAATGTGGAGAAAATTGAGATTGCCATGGAGTAGGATGGTGGCACATAGAGATATCGAAATTGTAATACAGCGCTGTATGATATTAGAGGATATTCCGTGGAATAAGAAGAAACGGAATTCGCATAAAAACTATTTATATAAAAAGAAGGAAAAAAGTGGGAATAAAATCACATCCAGAGGGGGGGGAGGGGATATGTGACAAGAAATATAATTGCAGTGCTGAAACATAAAAAAAATATAACAAAACACACTCGTAGTTAGTAGCGGAATGAATTGACTTTTGTTGCAGAAAGGGCAGTTGTTGTACTCATTGCAATAACCATTTTCGATTCTGGGATTCTGGATTTAATCCAAACTAATTTAATGTGCTTGCGCTATGTTTGTTGATATTTTTATTAATTTTCTTTAATGTTTTTGTATTATATTATGTGAGTGTTACCATTTCCCAGCTTAATAGTTAATACCAACATTTTGCAACAAAAATAACCATGGAAAAGCCTTCAACCCTCTCCCTTAAAGCCGCACACATTTCAATTCATTTCAAGCTCGTATATTCATAAATCCCACATGTATGGGTGTGGGCCCTTACTCCACAATATATTAAATAACTACACATATGAGAGAGTTATTATGTTGTACATTGTGTGTTTGCTTTTATTAATAATAACTTACTTTCTTTTGTGCCAACTGCCAATTTTTGTGTGTGTGTGTGTTGTACTCGTCGAATGTGTTTTATTTGAAAATTTTATTTACTCAGTCCAATTATGTTTTATTTGAGGATTCTTTTTATTTTTCAACCCTCCCCTTTAATAAGTCATGTTGTGTGTGTGTGTGTGTGTGTAAGCTTTTGTGTAAGCATATGTTTTACTTTATTGTTGAGGCATTTTATTAAAAAATGTTAAACAAGTTAATTTATTTTTTGGAGAGCGTATTGCGTAACGCATAGAATATTAAATAACCATGGGGGTGGGAGGGCGTTTGTTTGCCCGAGGGTGTGGTATGGGCTTTCCCACACGTTATGTTTGGAAAAGTGATGAATTTTAGCGCATTTGCTGAGATTACTGCATATTACATTTGTTGTATACAAATGTGGACGCTTTTATTATGTGTTGTAGAGTAATGTGAACTTTTGGGGGATGAAATGTATTTTAGTAAAAGATTACCATTATTATGAAAACAATGTACATGTTGTTTAAACCTTCCAAAAAAAAAAGGCAACGACCATGCTGGGTAAATCCTTGCTTTTGATTATTTGTCATTCTGCATTGAGGCGTTGAATGGGGAAAATGGGGAAAATCATTTTTTGTTTAATTAGATTTCATTGGAATTTTGAAATCAACTCGTTTCTGAGAATTACAATTTACAACGAAGTTATTTCATTTACCTCGAATTACTGCTATTCTTGGTAAAATTGTGATTTATTGAGAATGAGTTCATTTAATTAATAACCATACCAGGAAAAGCGATATTAACAACTTTTCTGGTTATTTTTCCTGAGAACGTAAAATCCACTTTAAAATGGTGGAAAATGTGACTGCGTAGTGGACTCAAAGTGGAGCCACCTCGATAATTCAATTGTAAATATGTGGCTAAATTACGTAAATCTATTTATTTGAATATTAAACTATCCACTTAAATTTATATGACGCCAAATTGAAGTTATGTTTTACTTTGATTTTAATTTCCATATATTTTTTCATATTTAAAAATTGAAGTTGCCGCTTAAAAAAATGATTATTTCCTCGTAAAAAAAAGCAAAAATTATTTTAGCAGATATTAATTTTTTGGAGTTTCCTTTAATTTATGTTTTTATCTGTTTTTCTTTTAAAATTGTATATTTTATTGTGTTTGTTTTTAATGATTTTTATAAACAGTGTTGTATGAAAAATTAAATAATTTCACCCTATAAAAATCGAACTATCAGCCAACCAAAAATATTTTTAATTTATGCATTCCGACTTTTTTTGGGAAAAAAAAAAAGTTGAAAATGCAGAAACTCATTTTGACACGCCCTGAGTCCAAAAAAAATGGTCTAGAAAAATGTGGAAATGTACGTCTATACGCGCGTCCTTTCGTAAACTGATTTGTGTGAAATTGTTTTGTAAAATGTTAGAAAAAAAGGATGTAACTATAGTTTTTTCAAGGTTATTGCCAAACCTCACAAACGGGTTCTACGATTTTCTTTATTTTCGCAACAATTATTCTTAAATGTATTCTAAATAAATAGGCATATATCTTATATCCCGCTAGGTGACCCTTCTGGCAAAAAAGGGAGTGGACAAAGACAAACCCCACTTTTCTATCTCAGCCAACACAATATCAAAAAAATTCTTTCAGATTACTGTAGAATTAAATAAAATAAGAAAACTTGCTGAACATTTCAAGGTCAAATTTTGAAAACTCAAGGTCATATTTTTACAATGAAAATGTTTAATTCAAATACTATATGTTTTAGGGTACTATGATGTTCTACATTATTGATAATCTCAATAAAAGTACCAATTTTGGACAAAAATCAAGGTTAAAATTAAGAAATTTCAAGGTCGAATTTTTCATATCTCCGAAAAGCATTATTAAAATTTCAGTTCATACAATTATACTAAATTGATGCTGAAAATACAAATAAATTCATATCATTCTCTTCCGCCTAAAATTGTTTCAGACCTCTGCAATTTGCATTAATTGTTAACATTAACAAGTGCACAATAAAATGCTACGCACACGCACTGATCACAAGATTCCTGGCTGACAATTTTATTTAATCCGTGCTTCCTCACCTACACATATAATATGTTCTTCATTAATTGTTTCCCTGAAAATATTATATGAAATAAAAGTAATAGCATTCCTGTAAAAACCGCCTATGTGTTTTAAATAGCATGCGTGAGGATTTTTTAACAGTTGCGTAATAGATTCATATTCCAAGACTAAATATTGGTGTGGTCCACAAAGCACACCCACACCCACACGCAAGAGGAAAGAGACAATTATATGAAATCACAATGATTTGTTGATGTATTGTACCAGGTGGTATCATTTTTTTACTTTTTAACAGCATTTTTACTAAAAATCCTTAAAAAAAAATTAATTCCAAAAATACCAAAAATAGTTGTAGTTTAATTAGTAAAACATTTTGTATGTGTTCCTAAAAAAAAGTTTTTTTTTTGCCACCAAATTGTCCAAATTCTGAGTAGAAATCACTAGTGAAATCTCCTCAGATTTTGTCAATTTGAGTGTAAAAAATTTCAATTTCTCAAAATATTTAAAATGCGTATATTTCTTAAACGGCTTTATTGAAATGCATCAAATTTATATATGATATGTAAGTCCTAGAATCAAAGAGTTACATGAAGTTTCAAGGTCGAAATCACTCTTACGGTCAAGATATTGCCAAAAAACTGCAGTTTTGCAAACATTTCCTTTAAGATGATATTTAAATTCGCCAAGTTTTTCAAATATGATCTATGAAATCATTCTCCACATAATTGTGGTACATTGCTATTACACATTCAACCGGGTTTTTGAATTATAAAATAAAAACTGAAAAGGATAAAACCGGAAATATCTAATATCACGTGCGTTTTACACTTTATCAACATACAATGTACTACAGATTTGTAGATTTTAAAAGAATTTATATTTTTGCTAAACATTCCAAGGTCATACAACCTATATTATAATGATTATTGTTGTTTTCTTACAATTTCTTGTGAAATAATACTAATTTCTTGAAAAATTGGTTTAATTTTAAATCTATTAAGGCATTAATATCGTTAAATTTTTCAAGGTCTATATGAAAATATTTTCTATTCAAATAAAATAAATTTTAAATTTAATTTGGAACAAAAAAGCTATTATAAGAATATTAAAAGAATTTTCTCATCAAAATTGATACATAAAAATGTTGTTGAGCGTCAAAAGAATTTTACATTCGGATTTTTTTTTTTGGTCAAAATTGAACAAAATATTTATTAAAATCATAAGATGTTGGTTTGCAACATTGCATGCAGGAATCCTTAAAATTTTCATGAGGTTTTCAATTTTAAATGAAAACATTGTAATGCTAATTATTTCCTGTACAAAAACTTTTCATTTTCGAGTGCGGTGTTACACAATTAACGGTAATTTCTCATCCCGCTTTGTCATTTCATCTCTCCCATTTAATATCAGGTGCAATTACCGTGCTGGATGGAAAGGGAGAAAAGAAATTATTTGTGGTGAGCTATTTTACTAACACTATTACGTGTAACAAAATAATTTTTTTAGGAGAATGCTTGATCACCGATCACGTGATCTCATCTCATTTTCTATAGGTATTTTACATTTCTGACCACCACTACATTGATGCGTACAGTGCAGGTGGCCGCAATTAATGTAAAATTATTACGCCTCGCTGACAATTTTATAAAATCTCTGTGCTAGAATTAATGCGAGTGCGTTAGAAAGAGACCACTTTTTTTGCAAATTATTAAAATATATGTTAATAGATGAAATGACTAATGAGTCCCAAATTTCTTCTGCATTAAAATTTTTCCATCAGTTTCATTTGAACTTTTGTCCGGGCGGTAATAGTTAAAATCGGGCGCGAACAGTAAGTCGGGTAGTTTAAAGGCACCTTTTCTAATTTTCTTTTGGATGTCGTTGTGTTATTTAATTTTGTCGTCGTTGCTTATTTTTATAATCGCTATTAATTTTCCTTTGGGTACTTTGTGAGTGTGACGAAAAAATGTGGTTATAATGGCACTTAGTGATTTTAAAAATGAAAATTTGATGAAAATTTATCAATATATGGCATTTTCTTTACGTATCAAGAAGATTGTGATGATTTTCTGAATACCACAAAGTGTTTTATAACAAGTGATTTCAAGTGTTAGTTGTTAAGGTATTTTTAAGTTGAAAAAAATGTGTTTTCAAAGGCATTAAGTGATTTGGAAAGTGAAATTTGATGAAAAATCATCAATATATGGCCTTTTATTATGAAAATAGAGATAATTTGTTGAAATATTATGAAAAAAAAATTAATTCATTAAAATAAAGGATCGAAATTTTAAGGTAAGTAAATCAATATTTTGTTTTAAAAAGTATATTTTTTGATATAGTGCCCTTAAAATATAAAATTTATTCATTTTCAATCGCTGTAACAATTTTCATCATTGGGAGAAAAATTTGTCTCATAGAATTATTCAATTTTTGAACGAACTGTACCAAAACGTGGCACTTGTTCGTGCGACGTGGTATTTTAATTGTAGCACAATTTTTTTATGATCCACAATTAATCAAATACACAATTTAATTAAGTTCGCTGAGGTGGAATCAATGTTGTATAACAGTTTTGTTTATCGCAGCTTTTGGGAATATTTGATTCGGAGTATACTTATTTATTGAAATAATTACCGGTCATTTCGGGATTTTTAATTTCGAATTGAATAGTCAATTAATCCGTGGGATTTTTTTTAGGGTCTTTAAATTCGAAATCAATTACATATATATAATATGTATCTGATGTGTAATTAGACTTATTAAAGCCAGTATATAATATATGTAAATAACAAAACTTAATTTTGTGAAGCAGTTATTTTCCAGGACAATGGATTTTGAAATTAAATGTCTAGTTTTTCAGTTTTATTAAAATATGTGCGACAATAATTAAAAAATAAGTTTTGGTTTATATAATCATTCTTCCAAATTCGACTTAAGTTAAGTCACATTAATTAACTAATAACAAAGCATACAAAAAAAATCTTAATTCCAAAATCATTTGAATTTGCTTTTTAATTTCCATAACACTAAGTGAATTACTACAAAATAAAACGAGAAATTAAAAACTTACACAAAAAGCGTGCTGCGATTTAATCATGGCATAACAAAAATAAATAAAAACCCTGATGCGATTGCGCATATTAATCATTGTTATTAATTTTGGACAAAAATCAAGGTCAAACTCAGAAATTTCAAGGTCAAATCGTCGTCTATAAATGCACACCTCGCTCTCCCTGCGATGTATTTTTTTTTAATTAACGCCGTAACAGAGGATTGAATCTGGTATTTTCTTCTTGTGTGTTGTTACGTCCAGAATCGTTGGTTTCTTTTCTAATTAATAGATATCGATATTTAAGCAGTATGTACATTGTAAACTTTTATGAGTAAGATCAGGTGGAAAAACATGTGGTTCTCATAAAATTTATTGTATTTTCATTGTTAACTGATATAAAAATATACTACATAATTTATTGTAAGTGGACTCGATTATTCTTCTTTTCAAATATAGAGGTGCAGTTTTTTACTAAAGATGTTGTATGTATCAATAACTTTTCTATAAAAGTTAGTAATCACTTAAGTTATATTGAAATCCACATCAAACTCGTTGTTTGAATAAATGTTATTTTATATGTTTCCACATAATCTTAATATTTCCATTTTAAAGTGATATTTGAATATATTGAAATATGTGGATTTGATTTCTCTAGTTAAATTTGGCTACAAAAACTACAGCTTGAAAAAACAATACACTAGCACGAGTGAAATTATGTTATTAAAAGAATTAAATGATGGCAAAAAAAATCTCATTCAAAAGTATGCTGATTTCAAGTGAATTTTATTTTTTATCCCATATTTTTTCCATTTTCCCAAACGATTGTGTTCGATAGCATGGAATGAGAGCTTAAAGCTCGACCCCACAACCCCCTTACCAACGCGTATCCAGTTGTAGAACACGAAATAATGTGATGTGCTGTTTTCTGAAGCATTTTAACACACATATTATTATATAAACATTTTTATTGCGACTGTCGACTCTGCAGCGCCACATAACCAACGTTTATGTCCTCGCGATTTTCATTCTTTTGCATATTTGATCCCGTTCTGTGTTCCCATACAACAGTTATTGTGTATTTTTATTTGTGCTCACCATATTTTAGCGTGTGCTTAGTTCAGTCATTTGTTTATGATGTCCTTGTAAATTTTACATGCACACCATTTTCCCGTTCCCTTGAAATGTAGCCATATAATTTAAACATATTTTAAAGCGTGCTCCGAAATTATACACCCCCATCGAAATTACTTGAAATCAATTTTTAATGTTTCATTGTGTGTTTTAACATCGACCCACCTCCTCCTAAATGCCATTTTTTCTCGTCAACTTAGAGTTTGGAGCGACGCATGAATGATATGAAATTTTAGAATTGGAGCCCACAAAAAGGGTGTATCATTAAATGGTTCAATTTGTTTGCTTTTTACGCAAAGCCGCATCAAAAAAAGGATACATTATTTGGATGTGTGTACCGAATATGTGAATTAGTTGCTACATGGTGATGTCAAATTTACAGGTCAAATTTCATATAGTGAACCGTCATCATGTACAAAAGTGGGATGCGATATGGGTGAGATGTTAAGAATGGAAGGCAAATAAAATGATAAAGGATGGGCTCAAAATAATACGGGCCCACAAATAAGTGTAACACTTTCAGTCGGGGAAGTATAAAACGATTTAGATGTGTTTTTGAAAATTTTTGTTTGGTGAAATAATTTTACGCGTAATGGGGCCGGTGATATTTGCAGAGGAGGCCTGACTTGACGGATGGTATAAATTGTATTGTATTGCCATGGCGTCTTAATGCACGCCCCATGTCAATGTCAATATGGATATGTTTTATTTCATATTTGGATGTGACTGTGAAACATGAATCAACATTTTGGGATGATTTTGCCGCCTTCTTGCTTTGTACATTTTGGCAGCAAATAACATTTTAAATATAATTTGGAAGTAGGAATTGAAGATATTAAGAAGTGGTAAGCAACATTTATTTTAAAGGACTCTAAAAAAATTCATTTTAAAGTGTTGAGCAAAAACGCCTACATTTATGCACAGTTTTCAAAAATTTTAAAAATAATAGCATGTTTCAAGTCTACATTTAGGCGCAAAAAATTATCGAAATTGTAATTCAAATAATAATCAATAATTCAACAAATGTTGATGTTGATTTTCCATTTCCATTTAATTAAATCTAAATTTCACACCACAATTCAAAAGAATTCCAAATTTAAATCCACATATTCATTCAAAGCAATTCTATTTTCATAGACCATTTTCCAAATATGGCACGTTGTGTGATCCTGCCCTACATCCCGACCTTCAAACACCAAACAAACATGACCTGTATGTGATAGGTTTAATTATGGCAGCCAAACTGTACGCTCATTGCATCGATTATCCTCAAAACATTTCATAATTGTATACGAGTAATGAGCATTTTGTGTGTGTTTCATGTTCAGCCGATTTTCAGGTGAGTTGGCGGTGAAAATAGCTCATTGTGTATTGATTTAAAATTAGCTCATTCAGAGGGTTATTTCGCTATTATGGTCATATTATCTAATTAAACTGTATTACATATTAACATAATGAATATGTACATTGGGATGAGCGAAAATGTTGCCTAATTGTATTTTGTGTTTTAATTATGGATGTGTATTTAAAACTATAATTGTGCTTAATTTTACAGAAATGTTCATTAATTAAAATGTCTGCATGTATTTGAGTTCTGAGAAATATTTTTGTGCCATTGAAAGTGTGAGTAAGTACTTAATTGTGGAAAAACCAAGTGAAAATACATTTAAAAAATGAGGATTACCATAAATTTACGTATTTTAAAACCCATAATTGAGCAAAAAGATATTTGAGTAAAATGCTTTTGTATCAAAATTGAATTAAAATAAACTTAATTTCAATACCTTTCAAGCGCGTGTAATCCTTCCTGAGCAAGCCACGAGAATCCATGAATTGACATTGCTGCAAAAATGTTCACAACAAAATCCTTGATGCGCTTACACCATAAGCTTATCGTCCGCATGCGACAGCAACAACAAAGTGTCCGATGTTTCATAGTTTCTTCCTTTTGGATTTTGTTATTGCTGTTTGTGTTTTAATATGCAAAATTGAAACAATGTTAACTCTGTACAGTTATTCTACAGAATAAAGAAAAATGAGAGTGTTCTATTCAAATACAATAATGAATAAATAATGTCCTTTAAAGCTTTTAAAAATTTGGGTTTTTTAAAAATTGCAGTTTTAATCAAAAATTATTAGTGATTTAATTTAAAAATAATTTTTATATTAAATGTCAAAAAAATAATTACAAATAATAAATTATGATTAACTTAGTAATTAAACGTATTTGAATAAACAACTAAAGACAATAAATTTTAGTACAAAATCACTGAATTGATTGAAATCAAAAAAAATTAATAACATTTAAATACACACAACAATTCTAATTAAATCAACTTCTTAATTGAAAAAGGACTTCGTTTATATTAAATTTAACTGAAGCGAATTTATGTTGCTCCATTGTTTTGTAAAATTGCAATTAATAAAATGAATAAAATTGATTTTAAACATGTACACATTTTAAAAAGGACATTTTATTATTAAATATTCAACACAGCTCTTAATTTACTTCCATTGTAATTAACGGCCATTTAATTACACATTGTGTTTGGTACAAAATGAAATAATTATGATTGATTGATTATAATTGTTCAATTTTACATTTAATTAAATATGCGAGGCTTTTGATTTAATTTCTCGTCGTACAAATTTTAGTGTTGCATCGAAGATATTTTTGTAAATGTTTTTACGTCAATTTATTATTTAATAAAAATGCAATTACAAATTTTGTAAAGTTCATATTTTATGTCTACATAAATTCCCTTTTTCATAAATACTTAATTTGAATATCACCAAACCTTGGTGCTGTGCAATGTTAATTATATTTCACTTAATATGCAAAATCATTATCGCCTTGTTAATACATTTTTTAACTTAATTTATAAAAAAACATGGCTCTCACTGCCAGTGGAGTGAATTTTTTTAGAAACTAATAATGTAAGAGTACATAGACTATAGACTCAATAGTCAATATAGCATTATAATTGTAGAACTTAGGAGCAATTAAGGATTTAATAAAAGGATGGTTTCTGAGATATAAATAGTGTTACCTTGAATTTTTTATATTTTGTCCTTGAAATATTCGGCAAAATTTTTTTTTATTGTTAAACTATTTACGTGAAAGAATTTTGTCTTTATGTTGTTTCTGAGGTTGCAAATCAAAAGATGACATCCCATCAAATCATCCCGAAGGATCATTTGTAGGGATATACCGTAAACACAGTTTTGATCATTAGGTATAAAGAATTTGAAAATTATCAAAATCGTTAGAGCAGTTTTTGAGCATTTATTTATCTCTTAATGAAGAAACGTTTTTTTTCCTTAATGATATAAGGATCTATTACAACGTCATACAGAGTCTTAATAAATTGAAGAACTTTCTGAAATAATAAAGCTTCACCAGATTTTGTTTTTCTATTTAAGGCGTGGATTCAAAAAGTTAAAATTTTAACAGAGAATTCGTCATTTTTAAAATTTTTAATTTTCATGTAGCACCGAACTGATAACAAATTTAGACTTTTTATTTTTGTCACCCAATTATACATTTATTTGCTTAATTTTTACAGCGTTCTATGCTAAATTTTGTAATTTATAGTTACTCACCACTTAATACCACTTTTTTTAATCATATTTAATTTAAATAGGACCATTTTTACTCCAAATTTTATGATTTCCAATTATTCCTAAAAAGTTTTTAAAACGCCCACAATGCACATTTAGTCAAAAATAAAACATGGAAATGTTTTCAAATTGCCCACACTAAAAAAATAAGGAGAAAAACGCTCATTTTGAAAATTTTGTATGAAAAAGTTTGGCCCAAAACAAATTGTGAAATATTAAATTCACAGAAATATACATTATACGATGTGCATCCTCAGCATCAATACGCCAAAAAATGTTTTACGTACTCTGTGCTCGTGTGTATTATTCGCAAACAGAACTACAAAATAAAATTCCCCAAAAACTCAACAAAACAGTTGGCGGAAAGAAATACAATTTGGCATGCAAATCAAAATAAATTCCGACAGATGCCTAACATTAAAATCGAAATGTGCACAACATTATTTTGCATTTGATTCTTTCTTCTATTTTCTTTTTTTTTTGCTTGTGACGCGTAGTGATATTGCACAGCTTTTGCTGTTTTATGCGAAAAATACGTCAAGCGGGTGGTGTACAGCGCGCACAAATACACCCCCCCCCCCCCCGAAACATTTTATGAGCTTCTTTTATATTCGGCAGCGAGCTGCAATAAAGATAAATCTCTGCATAAATCTGATTTAAAATATTTTAATTGGGTTAAGTGGGTTACGTAATTTTATGCATTAAACGGTATACCGTTAAATGTACTACGAGTATATGCAGTGCGGGAATTTCGGTACGATGGGCGTTGGTGGGGGCGAGCTGCAGAACACAGTAGCACTTTTAATGTGTGCATGAAATGTGAGTGAAAATAAAAAACGGTTCATTGATGCGTTTCAGTTGATTGCAGATGTGAACTGAATGCATTGCATTGCACTGCAAAAAATTTTGTGTTTTTTTTGGCAAAATTAAATTGATTTTGATCAGTTATTAAGGTTCGGGTAATGCGTAATAAAAGAATATTCATTAAAATTAATTGGTTATCCCTGCGCGCGCCAACAACCTTTATGCAGCATAAATCATTGCAGATTTTCACATAAATGAATGCAAATTTTTGATTCATTGGAAATATTTTTTTTTTAAATGCATTAATTTTTCATATTTCATTGACTGCGTTACTGAACAGTTCAATTGAATATTTAACATCATTTGGATTCATTAGG
Organism: Sylvicola cinctus; assembly: GCA_963854165.1. Lineage (NCBI taxonomy): Eukaryota > Metazoa > Arthropoda > Insecta > Diptera > Anisopodidae > Sylvicola > Sylvicola cinctus. Next base: position 10,849,396 of record OY974082.1, read on the forward strand.
GCTAAATCGATAGATAATTTGAGACAATTTTTAAAAATTGAACTGTAAACTTACCCTGAGCGTTTATTTAATAACTGTTAATTCATCCCGAAATTGATTGGGTGTGTTAATTTAAATCAGAAAATATTCCTTTTTTTAACAACTCGACTACAGTCAATTATTCAAACTATGCAACCACCAGTAGAAGAGGTTATTGTCTTCATGCCTTTTTAAATGCGCAACGTTTTCAGAAATTGTTGAAAAAACATTTCCAGTCTGAAATATTATTTCTGGCCAGGGAGAGCCTCATATCATGAAATACTCAATCGAAAGCTTTGCACCCTTAACAAAAGAATGAAACTGTTTATCCATTTACAGTCGAGATGAACGTCAAAATACAAAGGGTGAGAGACTCTTTGCGACAATGCGGATGCCATGAGATTGTTGATAGAGGCAAAACATGGCTGGAATTAACTGTCAACCTTAATTTAGGTGAAAGCGTTCCAGTTCTATTTGGGTTCTTTTTTTTTTTTGTGGAATGCACATCACAAAACTGGTTTTTGTTTTTGAATGTAACACTACTTGGGCAACAACCCCTTCAAAAAATGATTGGGGATAGATTGAGGAGGATGAGGGTTAAAACTACACATTCATAAAAGAGTATATAACATGACAGACTAAAAAGCAATCCATATGCAACGCTGGAAAATTCACAGAGAGAAAATATCAAATAAAACGGCGGAAGGGATGAAAAATTGCTGTACGGTATTTTATTTTTCCTCTAGTTTCACATTTGAATGATTTTCGCTTTGAATATTATTCTTTGATTCAAAATCCCGTAAAAATATTGTGTGTGCAAATCTGCAGCACACAAGAAGGACGTTGTGGCTTGCTATACTTACACAAATAAAACTGGACGAAACGAAAATTCATATGCTGGCATACAGACGGACAGCATCAGGCGCAGGAGTATTCGTGGGAACGGAGGCAAGACAGGGTAATTCGCAGTGATTGTAAATGTGTTGGTGTTTTTTTTTCTTTTTTTTTTGGTTCATCGTCTCAACCATAAAACATATTGTGCATAAAAAAAAAAAAAATAAATAAACATAATAAAAACCCACCCACACTGCGTTCACCGACTCTTTGCACAGACTCCGCACACTATTTTGTACGTCGGATTTTGTATATTGGTGTTTTTATTTAAAAGTTGTTCTTGTTTTGTGTGTTGGCTATGGCTGGCTGGCTGGCTGGCTGACGGTTCTTCCGCCTGCAGCACACTGCAATGTCGGGCTGGATGCGCTTTTGTATACACGCGGCCACACTGAAGCGCGCACACGATTCGCACATAAATATATTTAAATTTTAAAAATTTATGAATTCTGCACATAGTGTACAGAAGTGAGTGAAGACGAAAAGCTCGCGCGATGTGTGTAGTTGCTTGCGAAATGTGTGTGTGTGTGTGTGTGTGTGTTTAGAAGTTATTACACACACCCACACATGAATAGCCCACACAATGCACATGCACGCTTTTACAGAAATATTATATGAATATTAAATGTGGAAGGGTAGGTGAATGCAAAGAGCTTAAAGCGGATAAATAAATTGAAAATTTAAATGTTTTGTGCAGCGAAGTGCTTATCTGCGAAATGGATCCGGAAATATCTAGTGTACTTTTAATATTATTAATGGATGTTGATGCAGTTGTGTACATGTACATAAGAGTGTAGCAAAAACAATACCTTGCGAGATGGCAGGCAAGTTTGATTAAAAATGGGAAATAGTTTTTTTTTAGTTAAATGGATTTTTTTGAATTCAACAATTTTTATGCACTTTATAGTGAAACTTTACATAATTGTTGCTCTTTCATCACGCGCACTTAATTAAAACTTTCAATAAGTTTTGTTTTGAAATTAGTTTGTATTTTATTTTGCATTTTGTTGCAGCAAATAAACATTTTTTGCACTTTATTATTTTTAATTTATGCACAACGACGGCATATATTGATTTTTGCATTCCGAACTGTATCGTAAAAAAAGTTAATGATGCAGAAACTTGACAAGTGACAACCCTTGAGTGGAAAAAAGTGGTCTAGGAAAAATGTGCAATTGCCATATCTCAGAAGCTCCTTTAACCATTTCTATGAAATTTTTATATAAAATGTTAAAACAAAAAATAATTTTAAGCTTCTTTAGTGTTTTAAAATCGAAAAGATTTTGTCAAATATGTTGAGGCCAAAATCGGAAAATTCCATGTCAAACTTAAACTTTAAAACGTTAAATATTTTAGAATATTTTCTTTCATATTCTAGTCGCTGTTGGTCAATTAAAAGAGTTCGTTTCAAGGTCAAATATTGATATACTTTTTATATTTCAAAAACCTTAAAAACTATTGAAGTTTATTTTCACTTTATTATAGCATTTAATAAAATATGAAAAGTTACTGAACATTTCAAAGTCAAAATTTGAAAATTCAATGTCATATATTCATAATGAATAATTTATGTGCAAATAAGGTAACATTAATATGTAATTTGGAGTAACTTTGTAGGTTACTACGATTTATAACCACGGTTAAGTCGTTGCCATGCTTTCAATTGAACAGAAATCTTTAAAAAAATTATTCAACAACCCTGTCCACAAAAAAATATATATTATAAACCAATACAGTGAAATTCAGTAAAATTTGTGTTCATAAAAAGGTGTAAATTTGATTAAAGAAATAAAGACCTAAAGCTCAAGTTTATAAATATTAATTTTCAACACGAACTGACTTTATTTAAAAAATTTAAACAGTTTCAAGGACGAATGCAGTAAACACAAAATAATTTAGCAAATGACACGATAGAATTGAAAAATAAAACAACAATTAAATGCTCACATTAACCAAATAGAATTATGAACATTTATCCATTAAATAAAATTATATAATTCAAATTCCCCAATAAAATCAACTTCAAAAATATGTGCTTGCACTACCCTGAAGTAATCTAAATATTATGCTCTCACCTTAAATTAAATACCTTTTGTAATGCAAGTGGTGAGTATTTCAGCAAGCGATAAGCAACGAAGCCTTACAACGCAATGTGTTGGTTCGCAAATAAATTTCCGGTCTTCACCAGCAAAGTGCTTCCCTGCAACTAAAGCGGATCGCTTCTTCATTTTATAACCATCCCTATAACTATAAATATACGGTGTGTGCCGTTCATACAATAATATTATGTTGTATTTAATGCGCCATCATCAACATCATTCATAATGTCCTTTTTATTGTTCTGCAGAGGCACTCTTCTCCCTTTTTTTTCGTATGCATACGGCACCGCGTTGGTGCTCGCTTATCCCATTGTTAGATTAATGTTTATTTTATTTCGTCTACGCATAAACAATATATAAGTTGTAACGTGTGTGCTTGTGCTGTGCTGACGAAAAGGAACACGAAAGCCTGGATTAGATAGATAAAAAAATATGAAAAACATTGAATGAATTATCAATTTATGATTTCCTTGAAAATTGCCTAAAAAAAAAACATGTTCCTTAGATAATTTCCATTGTACCCTTGTACAGTTGTTGCGATACATAATATGACAAAGCGTGTGCTTGAAAAAAGCGACACAACATAAATGATAGAATGACACCAAAAACACTGCATGTGTGTACTCACATTCACGGTTTGGCTTTCAGTTTTTGCCCCATCCGTCTATTTCGTCGTGTTTTAGGTTGCATATATAGTTAAATGGGCTATTATTTATTGGTTAGGAATTAGTTTCAAGTACAATATTGATGTTATCAGTTAATTGGTATCGTGCACACGTGTGTTTGCATGAACAACCATGCAGCGGGGTGTTGCATGCGCGCATTCAAGTGGGACGATAATAAAAACAACATCAAAATGTGAATGGATTTCGTCGGGATATACATAAATTATGTGCAATATTGACTTTGTGGCATGGCAGCGACTATAGCGAGATGCTGTTTAAAAGTTTGAATTAGTTTGTGGTTAAATATCGTTGGGTATTGTTTGGCTATAATATGGGTTGCATTAATCCGCATGCAGACAATGCGCTATTAGCACAAGTTAAGTGGCATTTGGAATTATCGCGAGGCTTAAGATCGCTTGCTGCAAGATTGTGGGCTACATTCAATTAAGATTGTCTGCTTTTACACAAATATTGGATCGCTTATGTTATTTTAGTTAAATTGTTTTTCAATGAAATGTGGGAGTTTTGTTTTGATGGGTGTGTGAGTGTGAGTGGCAGCGGATGATGTTGAAAAAAGAAAATTGAAAAACATTTATTTATGTTATTTTAATTGAAATCTACACTAAAAAATCTTTTAATAATATCAAACAACAAAGAAAAAGGTTACAGTGAAAGTATCAATAAACACTGCTACAAAAGAGACGAAAGATGGATGTAAGCAAAAAAGAATAATGAGGACAATAAGATAAATGATCGTGAAGCAATTGATCTTGTCTTTAGCCTATCAAAGCTCTTCTTTTCAAAAGTTTAAAGCACAATCAGGAAGTCCATAGTGTACAGGACTTAATGATCCTACCACTTCTCATGCATTCGAAACGTGGACACTGAAACGGACTGTACTTTCCTTTATTGCAGCGTTTAAAAGGATAATCCTGCAGAGGATTTATGGCCCCAAATGTGAAGAAGGGGAGTTTTCCAACAACCATCGATGTTGTGAGGGAAACCTCGTCTCAAAGAGAAAGAATTCGTAGGAAAAGACGTAAGAATACATGAAATATCAAACTTGTGGATCGTGGTGCACAACCGTCCGGGCTGTAGCAAGCTTTAGTATCAGGCAAAGACCTGAACCAAGTTGTAACGCTATGTATGAGCAGACAAGCGATCACTGCAAGCTTTAAACCACTGATGGAAAAACTGATATTATCTCAGAAACGAAGTCAAAGTAGACAAATCCGAAGAGACCATGAACGTTTATTAATGGCGTCAGACAACAACATGGACTACATCAGGGAAAGAATACGGACGAGAAAAGGGAAAGGATATGGACGAAATCACAGACCTAACAGCGAGCAAGACCAGGATCGTGATCATGAAAGAAATCATCACAGAGAAAATAAATGAGAGACGGAAGTGAGAAGTAAGATAATAAAGAGACCACAGATATGTTATTAAAAACGTTTATAACGTAGCAACTGTGACGGCAAGGAAGTTAATAAATCCTTGCCATTACATACATTTTTACCGTTATCTATGTTTTGATTACAATCTAGAATTAGATTCAAATCCAAAAAATTTTCATATAAAATCTTAGAAAAAATTTATATAAAATATCCTCATTCAAATCTTTAAAGACGTAACAAGTTACGTAATTAATTTTTAATTATTGAGATTATTTTCGTTTAAAAATTCGTATTAGCTGGTGTAATGAAAACGGTATAAACTTTCATCGAAAGACATAAATATAATAAATGATTCCGTAATACAATATTAATCACATAAAACCAATCTCTTCACATTTATTTATTACCTCTTAAAGCAAAGTCCATCCGTGAGAAAACTCCATATATGCACGAGTCGAGCGAAATGCCATTCCGCGTTCACCCAGCCAACACCGCATATATCGCATAAGCACTTGCCATTAAGACGAGCTATATTTTACGAAAGAAGCCATTAAGATAAACCAAGCATTCACTTAACGTGTTGAATAAACATTTTCAGTAATGAATATTTATAAAATCATTTGCGTGTATGTCTGAGAATATATCGGTTACATATGAATTTTAAGTTTTTACTCTCAACATCATCAGTTGCCAAGCAGTAGCAGCATCCATAAGGACCATCAGCAAGTGATAGGTTCAGTTAATTGAAAAAATCGTCTTCAACTTAATTGCATACAAATTGAAAATTAAACGATCCAGTTGGTGCAGTCAAGAAGCATGAAACAACAGACCAACCACAATCATAATTCCTCCTCGTCCATTGCAGCAAGTGTGCCTCAATTAATTATATCAACAAAAACAAAAAGGGGCGCATGAGAAGAGAAAACGCACATCCCAAATCAACTCTTTGGCACTGAAACGATCATTTCTCAATTTCAAGACATTACCGCATTTATATATTTTGTATTCATCCAGCTTAATTGGATCGCGCTCCCATCTTCTTGGTACATCATCATCTGTTTTAAAATTTAATGCTGCATTTATTGACATTGAATGCATTCCATATATTCTTTAGTTTTATCGCAGCCAGCATCTTTTCCCAGAACATTTAGCTTCGTTTAGCTTATAGTTGTAAGAAATGCACACATTTTTAAGAATGTTTAGGCTGTTCAGCCGGTGAGGCCCAGTCGCTCTCATATGTAGCAGCTGAATATTTAATAGTCGACCATTTATCTAACCCATTCAGTGGAATTAACAAATTGCTTTCCAAAGATCGGCCACAGCAACAATAAAACCTTAAAAAAAATTTAGTTTTCGGTTTCTATATCAAAACCTGCAGATGTGGCAGTCGCATCATATTTCGTCGTTTTTACTATTTGTGCATGCCGGTCAAGTAATTCAATTGATGTAATTATATGTAAAGAAACACCTTGCCCCTTGAGACTTTCCACGAAGCATAACAGTGTAACAACGCATATAAAGAAATGAAGCTAAAAAGGGAATTGGTAAATAAAATAAAAAGGCAATGAAAAATAAAGAACAACATGCCAGAACAATTCAGATAAAGCAACATCCATAATAATATAAAGAAACACCTTTTCTAACTGAATATTAATTTATATATACTCTTGGAATATATTAACCCTTCTTCCTTCAGCCAAATTTACTATACACGAGCCATCAGCCACACATAGCATGCCAATGAATATGGAAATAAATATATTGAAATGTGAAACTCAACGTGGTTATTCCCTATTTAAAATCAACATCAAACTGGCAGCCAGGTCTGTCTGACTGACTGCATGATTGACTGACTGATTAAGTGCGGGTATTTGATGAGAAAATCACCTGCCCTCCAGCATTTTTCTGTTTGTGCCTTTACGTTTTAAACCATTGTATGTAACTATGAGCGATTTGTGGAAAGCGTGGCACACGAGATGCATTATTTTTCTGTTGTGTGGTTTGTGTGCAAAATTATGGTTTGGAATTATTATTGTGTAAAATGGGGTGATTCATAATAGCAGTTATATGAACTCTCTTTGTTTAGCTCCTTACCCTGTGGTGGTTTAAAGTTTAAGGTTAATATTTTGTTTTCACAAAATTGAATGCTTCTGGACTTTATTAATTTTGTTAACAATGGAATTTATTTCTTTGATTCTTATCATACAATTTAAGATTATTATTTTATTTTTGTTAGTAAGTAAATTTTGTAATTGTACTTGTTGAAGTCTAATTCTCTTGAAGCCACAGAAAAGAGGTTTGTACTGCCAGCTTACTTATAGATTTGCAGAAGGCTTTCGATACAGTCTGTATGTGATGTGCTCATCTTCAAACGCCTTTTATTGACATTCCTTACAGCTCTTTGCAACCTCATTTATTCCTATCTATTCAACCGCTCCTTCTAAGTTTAAAATGGCATCCACGAATGGTATTCCCATCCTATTATCCTTTCTGAAGTTCCACATGGATCTCTCATAGATCCCTTCCTTTTCAATATTTACTCCCCCGACATTCCAAGTGATTCCTTTACTTCTTTACGCCGATAAATCCATCACTTGTAGCAGCATCCTTCAGACTCCAACCGCGCCACCGCAAGGGTCACCTCTCATGTAGAGAAGCTGTATAATTTCTACAAAAACTGGAGGCTCACATTAACTTCCTTCAAGTCTGATCTCATCATACTTAACAAAAAATAACGGGCACAATACAACTGATAACTTGCGTGGAATTCCTTCCAGCTCCCCCAAAAATGTTTCCACTTTAATCCGTCTATATCGTGCCGCCTGCTATCTGGACTTCATCTCTTTCGCCATGTCGCTATAGTTTTCCTAACACGTCCGTCACCGCCTCATCCTTGTAAATCCTCTTACTCGATGAAAGAACCCTGTGCATCCGAGTGAAGACCTTCATATACTATCAATTGCTTCGTCCTATCATCACCTACGCCTTTTCCTTCTGGAAAACTGTTCCTAAACACTAATTCACAAAATGCAAGCATTTGAAATAAGGTGAATTCGTCATGCCGTCTGGAGGCAGTCTCAACATCAAAAATTTTATTACATTTCCCTTCAGTGAGTTTGGAGGAAAAGCAGGTTGAAAATCCTTTCTAACTTTCCTTCCCAGAATGTCCCCAGATCAGCCGTTATGATGCGATCATATCCCAATTTTATTCTCCAATCCTTGTATTCTAATCATTACTTCACGCCAATCTCTAAAGATTACCTTCAACTGCCACCTAAATCATGAACAATTTTGAACAGTATTCGGCGTGAAAAAGTGCAATGCACGGCCTAATGTGTACTGCCCAATATTCATCACTCCCCGAAAGTTAAAGCTTAAAGAGAATCAAAAATTGAACTATAACAATAATTAGCAATTAATAAACTCCAAAGATTACCATTTAGTAAATGCTAACAAAACAGTGAGACAATAGCAAATACGTCTACATAATTATATAGCATGCAAATAGTATTTCCAACGCATCAAATTTCCAGCATGTTTGTCGATGAAATGATTTACACATAAAGCGAGCTCAATTAACATATGACATAAGAATTACATTATCTCAGCACACGTCCGACGATGATGCAGGCTAACGACTCCCGAGTGTTGTATGTACGCATAATTTGGGATCGGAATCCCAGCCTAAACAATTATTGTGGGCTACAGTCCATTGTCCACATACGTTATACGTATGATGATGTTGAAGTACTGTCATGGCTAATACATTCATTTCATCATGTACGAAATGGAAATGCACAAACATAATGAGAGTTTCAAGGGTGGTTGTTAAGAAAACCCTCATGGCAAACACAATACAAGAACAATACTAGTATTTGGATCCACAAAATTCCTAACCGAACCCCACACTTACAACGAGATGAGCTGCATTCACCATAATAGTTAGCAACTCAAGTCGGAACGCAATATGTGCCCAAATGATCCTTGATTATATGTGAATGCATTTTGGGACAATGCACCCTATATTTGACGTGCATGTCAAACAAACAATTATCTCAGCAAACAAACAAACACACGCATCCCGTTGTTGTGGTCCTTTCTGTTTATGTGTTGTGATAGTTATTGAGATGTTTGTGGATGCATGCAACTCTCAAGGACTTTGGGAAATAATAAAAAGCAAATCATTTTCCAATTTCTGGTGATAGCTGCTTCATTCACCCTTACTGCACCCTAATTTATCCCATTTTTTATTTTTTTAAAGGTCACAGGTAAAAGTGTATTATTCCAGTTAGACCCTTTATGACGCATTTGTAAAGTGCGATTTGAAGAGGACACAGACTTTTATGTATGTGCGGATTTTCTTTTGTGTGGCGCTCAACATTTTCACCTCAGAATCAGCAAATCCGTTTAAAAAGGATCCAATTTTGAAAGAACATAATCAGTTTTTTTTTTTGGTTCAAAGATAAATCGCATTTATTTGTCTATTTTTGGTACAATGATGCACAATGTGATGTTGTTGCCTGTGTCAAAGGGGTCGTGAATCGATCGAGATATCTGGGGCAATATTTTACCTTTAACATGTCACTTAAAGAGACACTGCTGTTGATAAAAGATTAAGTAAGAATGCAGTGAATAGAGGTTTTATGTTGTGACATTGTGAAGTAGTTTGGGTTTTCATAAAATATACAAGCGACTTGGGAGGCTGTAAGGAAACTTGTTGGGTTTTAACTAGTAATGCATTAAATGTGATTTGGATTTGAAAATAATAAATTGCTGAGAAGCATTCTACAAATTTACATGGAATGAATGTATTAGTTTATTGGGCAAATTCCATTTATTTCCATTGAAGTTTCTCGTATTTTACATTTAAATAGAGCAACTATTGCAAAATGCATAAAGGAGGTCCTGGAATTTCATATCAATAAAAATGAGAAGAGTTGTTTAACGTTAAACATTCTGAGAATTCTGTAATCTAAATTGTGGAGGTACTCGTATTATGAGGATGTATACAGATCCTTCTAGGTATCGCTTAACTATTTTGTTCTAAAAATAAGAACTTACAGTTAGTACTCAAAGTCATTCAAAAGAAGTACTAAGCAAGTAAAATGAAAATTGAACAAAATTTAAACGGGGAATTCAAATTTAAAAACTTAATCCTTACAGGAAAATATAATTCACAGTCCAGGAAAATAGGTCCCTGAAGATTTTTCTGCACTTAAATTAATGCAACAAGCATTGGAAAATCCAAGAAATCGGATGTGGTTGCTCACATTTATATTTAAATCATTGACAAAACCAAAATGAGGACACACGATACACGGAGATGAAATTCATTTCACCTTAATCACATGTCCGTAATGTGGTTTTCCTGGACATCTTCTATTCGTGCAAATTTAAAGCGTATCAACTGCAATGTCATATTTTGTGTACTAGTTACGAGTATTTTCATCCGGTAGCACTTTATTTATGAATGGAATTCCTTTAATATTCCTTGTTTGGACATAGTACTTCCTCAACTGAAAATATTCACAATCTGGTATTGAAGAATCATTTCCTCAGTTTCATATTCATATGATTTTGACATTTGAGATGCAGCAGCCGGTTTTTTATTCAAATTCCTTAAAAATTATCAGAAGCTACAATATTTAACGGGGTACACAGAATTTACAGCTTTTAATTGGGGGTAGATATTAGGGAAAAGGGGTTTCAATACACATTTTTGATTAGGTTAGGAAAAATGGGATTATAAATTGGAGAATTTCATTATAAATTTAATTTATTAAAAGATTTCGGAATTAATTTCATAAAATATTAAATTCCAACTACATACTTAAATCTTTTAACATTAAATAAAAACAAACACGAGTAGCTTACGTTATGCATTTTAAAACCATCGGTCAAATTTTTAAGCAGTCTAATATGAATGATAACAAAAACATAAATTTTTCATATTTAAAATAAAATAAATTTCCGGTTTTAACATCCACGCTGCATTTTGTTATTTGTTTACATTATTTCTGTAGAAAAACATTGTTGCAAGAGTTGTAAAACTGGCCCATTCTTCAGTACCTACGGGCTACGTGTTTATATTTTCAAATTAATTTTTCATTTTGATTTTATTGCCCACTTGTTTTTATTATCGTTAGCCATGCGGCCGTAAACACTGTGAATGAGAAATTGGTTCGATGCACCAGAATATATGTAACATAATTATGCAATACATAGATTAATTTTAAATACAGGGCCTTCCATTAACGACGGATAGATGTTAAAATTGAATAAAAATATTGTGTTTAAGTTGTCAACGTATTTTGGTGTTTTATTTGAAGGGACTGTCAATGAATTAATTGGAATATGTCTTTTCTAAAATAGAGGGGAAGTTAATTTGATGATTCTGACGCTTAAATTAGGCTGAATTTGAGAGATGAATCGGATTATGTAGACTTTGGGGGCACCGGTTATTTGTGACTAGTGAAATCGTACGATTCGTGAGATGATCCCGAATCGGTAAACTTTGTGTGGCTAGACATTGTTTCAAGTTTATCAATTTTAATTTTTGTTCATCCAAAAAGGGGTTTAGTTGTTGAAGACTAATTTGATACCAAAAGAAAACACTCATAAATAAATAAATAAATAAATAAATAAATAAATATGTACCCGCCGATAATGGAGCACCCTTTATATAAAAATTAAAAAACAATTAAAATTACTAATAAGTAATAACCCATGGACTGAATTAAAATGAAATGATAAATTAATATTTTGGTATCTGGGAATTAAAAATAATCGTGAACCTATATTTAATTTAAAATGAATATCATACATAAATAATGTGCAAATAAAATTATTTCTAAAAACATATGATCAAAAGGACCAAAATTAAATATGAACCGTTCATTACAAATACGCAAATATAATAAAACTACATTAAAATTCACATTTCCGGAATGATAAATGCAACTAACCGAATTACTGAAATGATTATTTCAACTGCAATTACGTTTTCAACCACAATAAGTTTTATTGAATTTCAATTTATTGCTCAGCAATGAAATGATTTAAGTTATTTAATATAGATTAAAAGGTTGGTATCACTTCTAGTATTTTTTTTCACATTTAATGGTAAAAAGGGGTTGCTGCAAAGCACACACACGAGTAAATTAAATAAACAACTAACCAGGATTGCATTGAAATAGGCGTGCGGTAAAGTTAATTTTTTTCTATCGCCTTCATAATATTATTTACAGTTTCATCCTTTCATTACGGATGTGACCACCCACTCGAGTTTGCTGGTTATTGAATATTAATTAAAATTAAAATTTTGAAACGAAATTATTTTTAAAGTTGGATGTAGATTTTTTTGGAGAGAATTTGTAATTTTAATTTGTTTGGGAAGTCATTTCATAAATGTGGGCACATCGAAATATGGACGATAATGTGATTGATTAATAATAATAATATTTTATTTATTGAAATTTGAAAGGATATTATAGATTATTCAGAAAGGATTTATCTAGTAAATTTTTATTTCAACATTATTCAAGGTTTTTTATAATTTCTGTTGTTTTTTTACCCATAGATTTTTGCCCCAATTTTAATTTAAATTTTAAAAAATTGAAAATTATATTTATCATAAAATCTCCTTTGAAACATTAAATTTTAAACCAAATCAAAATTCCTTTCTGTTTTCAAATCAATTGTTAAATACATTGAGATGTCTGACTTAAAGATCCTTTTTGTCAAATTTACTCATACCTTTGGAAAGGATAACATTTTAAATGCATCTCACTGCGGTGTTTAAATCTCAATTGGATTTTCCTCATATTTCTTTGCAATGCACAATGCACACAGTAGTGGGACTGCATTCAGTTCTTTCATCTGAAAACTAAATGCTAACAGAAAATCGGAAAATACTGTCTGGTGAGCACCGAGTAAGTGTACTAAGAAACAAGCAGGAAGAGTATAACGGTATACACAAGGAGAATAAGGAGCTCTGAAACGCCATAATGTGGTAAATTTATCTGATGTATTTTGTGGGCTGTGGTAGGGCGGTGGGGTGGGGGGAGGGGGGGATGGTAAACGCAATTCCCAACAATGATATATACATGCGATGATAAGTACGGGGGCATAAAGATGTTGATGATGCAGCCATGACTACCAGTTTTCTTCTTTTCATTTTTGCTGTCGCTTTATATCCCCGCATAACGTTATAATGTAATGTACATTACGAATAATATTCTGTGTACTTCGTATACTTTCCTCTTTTACTTCTTCCCCATCTTATTTTTACTAGCACCCGTTTTATTCTTTGTGCACTGTTTGTGTTTTGAATTTCAGCTAAAGTGTCGTTCTCGATTTACTCTGGTGATGCCAATAGCTGATTTCTTTTCCCAAGACTATTCTGAAGGAGTTTTAATACTACAGAACGTGTGTATGCTTGTATGTAGGATGAGGAAAATGTTATCGAGAAGCACCTCTCTGCATGACGTTTTGTGTGCGGCGTTGAAAATGTGGAATTGAGTGCAGAATTCTTATGTGGGGAAGGCGGTTCGCACTACATTGGCACAATGGGAAATATTTGTCAGTGCTGATGCAGAGGTTAAGGGAAAGTTGATAATCGATTTTGATTTGTTGAATAGAGCGCTATTTCTTCGATTATGAACGCTCTGGTGGGTTTCTTGTTAAGTGGCAGCGTGATGCTCTTGATGTTGTCGATCGCAGCATCTTTAAATGCAGTTATGACGTACTTATGAAGATTACTTTTTAATAAACTTTTGTGATTTAAAAGCGATTTTAGTTTGTAAGTGATTTTTCAATTGGGAATTGAAGCTTCTAAAATTGAATGAGCTGTAAATTGTTTAGGGGTTGTTTTTCTAAAATTTAAGTGCATGTTCGCTTTACATAAAGGCACCAATGCAATGTTTGGTAGAATTTTTAACATATATAAAAATGCAAAGAGGTCCTTTAATTTATAATACCAAGGCAATAATTAAAAAAAAAATTAAGTTAAGATCATGATTTCTATAATTGTAAAAGTGGTACCTAATAAATAATTAATACTTTAGTTTGTAGGTCTTAATTAAATAAAATTTAAAGTAATTAAAATTCTTACCTAAATTGGAGTAAAAGTTCTTTTAAAAAATCATTTTTGTTTTTTATAAATTAATAAATAAATTTATTTCACAAATCACTTTCTCAATATAAGTCTCTTTTAAGTGTAGTAGTTCTGCAACAATTTTTTTTATCTCATCTCTTGTTTTTTTTTATCTATAATTATAACTGTGTTAACATTCTGTGTGTGTGTTTTTTTTTGGGTTTAAATAGATGCCAAATAAAAAAAAATATTTTTAATATTTTTCTTAATTTTGCCATATTTGTTTTGTTTATGCAACAAAATCAATCTACTTGGATTTTTCGGGATGTTTTTTATATTTGTTTTATTCTTAATTATTTTTTGACTTTTAATTTAATTGTTTATTAAGAAATTAAAAGAAAATATTTACATTATGCTTCAACTTTTAGCAGTTTAATCCGTATTGAATATTTGTTTTATTTTTATTATTGTTGTTTTGTAATATATAAATTTAAAAACATTTGCCACCCCTAAATTTAAATTAAAATGTATTTCAAAATAAATTCAGAATTAAGTTACTTTGTTTTAAATTTGAAAAATATTGGGAGATTATTCAATCATCATTAGACTATAACTGTTTTATTTAATGTTTTAAAAGTAAAAAAAAAATTGTTTACCTAAATTCTTTTATAATAAACAACTTTCTTTTTTTTCATAGAAGTAACACAGATTTTATTTTGTTAAATTAAATTAACTTATCGTTATGTAAATATGTATAAAATAAAATAAACGTAATTTTCAGAATAATAATTAAAATCAAATTGGTCAAATAAGTAACATTTGCATCAATTCATTTATTCATATTTGCTATTACATTTTATGTTGATGGAAAACAATATTTTAAATAATTGAATTAAATGCAACAATAAATGTTTTAAAACAATTTCAAACACAAAATGAATTGCTAAAAATTGTAGCAAATGCTAATTGGCCATGACATTGCCAAATGTTGTCTTTTTTGTGATGAATCCACGGGTGGAACAATTTTCCCACCCCCTTTGCGTGGTTTGTATTTGTTATGTTTGTAACGTTTTTTTTTTATAGACACATTTACGTAAATTGTAAATATACTAAATTTAATCGAATAAGAAAATAGCGTTTATTATAAAGTAATTTCTTAGACTTATTTAAATGTGTTCATTTTTCTTATGTTTAACTATCGAAATCTCTGTTTGCCTTTTTTATTGTTTAGCTAAGTTTATTAATTACAATTTATATTTTAATTATTGCTTATCGAAGACGTGCGTTTTTTCCATATATTTTTTTTTTCTTGTTTGTTAAATTAATTTTCATTTTTGTTTGTTTTGCATTAAATCAAATGCAGTTAATATTGTTGCACATTTTAATTAAACTCTTTTGTCACTACATAGTCTTGTTTGTCCATTCAAATTATTTTATTTTCACACTTTTTTTTTTTGTTGGTTTGTCTGTTTTTTGTTCCTTCATTTCGTCGATACAAAATTGAACGAAATAATGCACATTATATGCGAAAAACTGTCACTCAAATTTAGCCTGTCAACGCGAAAGTTTACCGTTCGACAACAAAAGTTGTGCCCACCGCATATTGTGTGTGGGAGTGTTCAGGCGGATGCTGTACAATTTTCATTGTGCTGCATCGCCCTTGTTCTGCAGCTGATGAATTATCCTAAGTTTAGAACTATACAGACGAATCAGCTTCCCAACATTTGTTTGCCATTAAAACTTTCGCCCGCATAAGTAAATCAACTAATACATTTAAGTGCTAATTCAAAAGTTCTCACATTTTGCCACAATTTGTTTTCATTTTATTTTATTATATGGATAAAATTCCCACCCATTTAATCCACACCCCAGCGCCCAATTTCAGACCATGAGCACCGCATTTTTGCAGCCCAGCTGCTGATGCTGAACGTGCAACGTGTTTCGCAATGCCTGGACTCCCTTGCCTACAGCATTCTTACATTATAATAATCATATGAATGACCCCTCCTGCTCCTTCTCCTTCTCCTTGCCACTTACAATATAGAAAAAACAACTGTCTTAATAACATTAACCTAAATAAATTCATTTGTTTTTCTTTTTCCTTAATGCCTATGTCGAGAGTCATACATAAACCACATGCGGTTTGTTGATTCGCTGATTGCCATACTGAAAATCATCAAATTTCTCATAGTGATCATTCTCATCAATGGGCTCCTTAATCGGTGGCATGTCCCACGGTCGCAACGCTCTGTACTCGTTGGCCAACGCTTGTGCCGCCAAATAACGCTCCAACTCCAACTTGTCCACCTGTTGCGGCACAATGCGTTCGTTCACATTTTTACGCTCCTCCAGCATTTTTCGCTTGCGACGCACCATTCGCATGTAAAATAAGACACTCGCCCCAGCCAACACCACCACCAGCACACTCATTACGCCGCACACAATGGTGACCAAGTGCGCCGGACACCGAATCTCACCCTCGGACATGTTCCGCAGGAGGCGACGGTGTTTTGTCTCCTCGTAGATATCACAACCGATGAAATTTTTGTCCAGCACAAGCACATTGGTGAGATTGGTGGTGTGCAATTCGCGCTCCTCGTATTGGCCGGTGACCAAACGCCACAGCCACAATAGGGAGCAGTTGCACATGAATGGATTATCGCCCAGATACAAGCGATGCAGTTGGTCAAGGGGAAAGTGGGCCGCGTCTATTGTGTGCAAATTGTTGGCGCGCATTGAAATCTCCAATAGACTGGGATTGCCGTGGAACAGCTTTGGTGGCAGTTCGCTGAACTCCGGATTATTGTCCATTGTGATTATTTGCAGATTTGTGTTGTCGACGAATGCTCTGCAATGATAAAAAAAAAAATTGGTATAAAGATAAATTATTATTGTGTAACAGAAAACAATGCAAATTTTATACATATTATGTTGGTGAGTATGAAATGGGCTGCGCTTTTACATATTATATGCAAATATATGCGCTAAATTTATATCGTAAATAGAAACTCTATTCGTATATATAATATATTGTTTGGAATTAATTCAGTGATTTATTTTGCTGGTCAAATAAATTGGAATTAAATGCTGCCCTTGTGTGTGTGTGTGTGTGATTATGCATTTATCGGAGTAGTGCAATTTGGCATTAGTCGTTTTGCTAGCGCGCAATTGTAAATTGTGCACACAATGCACACGCAAAGTCGAGCTGCCATCGTCACTGGCCACTGCATTGAAGCATAGCCACTTGGGAATTAGCGTCGAGCATGTAAAATAGCAGTGAAAGATATTGACCAACCGCATATGGCACAATATCCTGGGGATTAGGCGCATTTTGCATACAACTGGCGAAAATGCGGGACAACTGCAATCAATCGGGATTAACTTTTAAGTGTTTCGCGTAACGTGGGTTGCGGAAAAATAAGGCGGAAAAATAGGTGGGCATTTGGGTCAGTAAACAACGAACATTGAACAATTTATAACGTTTACATCAACATTTATTTTCACAAACAATAAATCTGCCTTTTTTTTCAAATTAGATCAAGAAAAAAGGCTTAATTTAAAATTAAATTTAAAATAGAAAAAACAAGTAATTATTTCACATTAATTAAGTATGTTGGATTGAAACTTTTCCCATTCATAAAAAAGATCAAGACACCCTTAAGAAAAAAATCCCGCATTACACAGATTCTGCATCTTAAACCTTAAAGGAGGTTAAATGTATCAGCCCCATGCTGCATTCAATCGCTTCAGCTTAATCTTAAAGTCGCTCTCGCACCCCCCTGGAAGCTTATCAAACATTTCCACTACCCCGTTACATCCTTATCATTTGTGTAGTTAAAGCACTTTCTTAACGAGCATTCTCATTAAACAGAACGAACATCAGCGTGTAACCCTGCACCCGCATTTACCCCCCATAACCCCCCAACACAAACAAAGGCGTGTACACTTGACTCGCATCATACATTCCCGTAACGTTATGCACTGTAACTATGTACCGCAATGTTCATTTACTTATTTAATTAACAATGCTTCATTACGTGTAACTACACGAGTGTGTTGCGTGACACACTTTTTCATCCCTTAAAAATAACAAAAATAAAATTAAAGGATTGTTTTTAAAAATACTCGCTGAATGAGTAATAACAAATTTTAATGGATGGCAAAAATCCCTAAAAAATTACGCCTCAATTAAATTAAGACCCCAAAATAGATGTGTGGATGATCCGCCACCCATCAACACACATGACACATGTCATCATTCAAATGTGTACTAAATTTAAATTTGTCCCATTTGCACCACATCATTCCCGCCAGTGTGTGTGCACACCAATTTGCATCCCCCTTAACACCCCCTGCCACCACCACCAAACTCATATCATGTTATGCCGGCATTTTCGTGTTTTGCCATTCGGCATCCAATCAAAATTACACCCAGTTACCGAAATGTTGTTGCGATGGAGGGAAAATGTTCTCACTCATAATGTGCACAAGCAAATTGAAAATCTTGCTGCCAAGAAAATTCCTTTTACGATGTGTACCCGTCCAATTTGCTGTGATTTGGGTAATTTCAGATGTGGGGCAACATGACGTGTGTGTGTGTGTGAGTGAGGAGGACCCACACTTTTATTGCTGAATATTATCGCACATTCCGGGGGAAAGCGATATCCTTATACATTTTATGAGTTGAAAAGCATTGCAATGATTTCCTTTAAATATACCACAAGCAAATTGGAAATGAACGTGACAAAGAAACCGCAGCGTCTTTGGACTTTTAAATATGTTCAGCTTTAATGTAATTAAATTCATTCTGGTACTTGAATCCCTGCATAGACTATATAGAATCTCAATTGCATGAGTTTGCGTAGAATGCAACATGATGGCGATGGATGATGGTGTTTAAAGTTTGTCATAAGACAAACTAATTACTGGCGTCTTGCCAAATATGTCGTAAACGACTGAAAAGGGAGGCTATTACATATTAGTGTAGGTAGAGATAAATATAGGTAGGGCATAAGTTGCATTGTCGCGTCAGCGCGAAGTATTTCCGACATTCTGGCATATTTCAACTGAACAGAGCAGGGTGGAGACGGGATATGAGGGCAAATGTCGGTTGCGTTTTGAAAGTGTGTGTGTGTGTGTGTGCTTGAGGTATGTCTAACATCTAAACGATTGGTGTGCCTCCTCCTTAATTGCAATAAATCAACGTTTCTCGCATACATAAAGTGCAGTACGATGCACTAAGTCTATTGCCATACCGGAAGAGAGCGTATAAATCGGATGAAAGAATGGGCAAATTTGAGGGCAATGAATCAAGTGCAGAAGACATTTGGAAATTGGGTCAGTAATAATAATATGCATTCGGCGATTTTACTTGGAGAGCTGTGTGTTTGTGTGTGGGGGGCTTACTGTTTATCATGTCCATTTGTATCGAATTGAATTCCAGTTCACATAACACGTTTAAAGCCAAAATATGGGGGTTAGTGAATTATAGCATCACGGTGGCAATGCCCTTTAACACACACACACACACACACTGCACAGAAACACACACACACATCCGCCACAAAATGATAGATGTGAACCAAAAGTTTTAAGAGAACATAAACGGGTTAAAGTAGATACAATGTTTACCACAAGTTGCTCAATTGAATATTTCATTGATTTTTGGGTTCCTTATAGCAATAACATCTCTCTGCTTTACACATACGAAATGTTTAAGGATTTGGTTCAAACTCCCATGAAACTGTTGCGTGTTGGATTAAAAGTTTCCCTCCCTTTAGCTCCCGACATTACGAGCATGTACGTATATGTATATGGGGTGTAGAGAAAAGTTCCTGCAAAATGCCAGTGGCGGAACATTAAAAGTTCGTTCAGCCGGAATCGATAAGATAACAAATAAACAAGAAATATGTTGTATGGAAATATCTGCCGCCTCAAGGTCAATTGTGGAGTCGGATTACATTTTAATATTTTCATTTGATTAAGTATATCCGTGTTTAAAGTAAAGTTTTAAATGTAAAAGCTTTTCATCCCACATTGACAACATGTAGTCATTTTACGGGCACTTTAACATATTTTGTGTATCAAATTGAGGGTTGGATTGATTATTGTTTGTGTAAACGTTTTTGTAGAACGTTAAGGAAATGGCAAATGTTTAGTAAACATTAGGATATTAAATAAAGAAGATTTTAGGGGTAGATACAACATGAACATTTTTATTAGCTAACTTAGTATTTAGTACGCAGCCCAAATAGTACGCAACAGAAATAGTACGCAGCCAATTCTTATTGGAAAACAAAGTTTAAGAATAATTGAACTTTCGAAATTGCTAGAAATAGTTTAAAGTTAGTGAAATAAAACAATTTTAATGAATGTTAATTATAGTTAAATTGTTTAAAAGCTTCAAGTGATTTTCAGAACTTGTAAAATTTTAAAATCGTCTAAAAACCTTTAAGTTGATTTTGAATTTACAAAAGAAAAGAATTGATTTACAATTAAAAAGTTAAATTTATTGATAAAATTAATTCAATTTAATCGATAGAGTTTTAATGATTTCCCTTAAAATTTCACACAAAGCGTACAATGAGCACTTTAAAAATGTAATGTATCATACAAAAAATGAAACAACAAACCGCCCTTCAAAACAACTTCCAAGCGCACAACCCCCAAAAGTAATTCTCATGTACCTACTAAAATATTTTTTCTGCACGAAAAAAGAGGAAACTTTCTTTTCAAACACCACACTCTTTCGATCAAACCAAATAAATTCCACCCAAGGGAAATATTTGGTGAACTGCGCCAAAGAAAAAAATTTTTCTGCTCTTTTTCCCCAACCTCCCCCAAACACAATATATGCAGCAACTTCATTCATCCATTCGATTTTCATGTCCATTAATATTGAATGCAAATGCACATAGCAGACTGCAAAGAATGCATCACATATTTTATAGTCTGGGATGTGGTCACATCACAATATAACCACAAATGACGTATACCTTTCAGGCGTATTAAAGTGAAATGCATTATTATGTCCGATTAAATTGAAATAAACAATCCCCCCCTGCCCCAAAAACAACCGCCACGTTTAATTTAAATTGCATTGTGATATAAATTGTTAAGTACATTCATTATTTGAACAAGGACCTACTGACAAGCCGATGCCAACAACTGGCAAACTCCAGTCATCTGGCTTAAATGTACAATTTATGCAATACGTCATTTTTCCATCGATAAACATGAAAAATTGTTATATTATGTGGCGCACAACAATAAAATCTGTGCATTGAAAAACATGCAGCTCCCCACACCACCCCATGCAGGCAGATATTATTCAACTCTCATTTCCAACAATTATGCAATTGAATTCGATATAATTTTGCGGCCACACACATAAAATCAATAATTACCATATAATGTGAGTGTGTATTTTATATTTTGTGTGCGGTCTGGTTAGGCTTGGCTTGGCTAGGCTGGTTGTTTGGGGCGCAACAAACCCATGTCATCAACCCCTCCGTATTGTGTGTGTGTGTGTGTGTGTGTGCATATTTCATTCAACATAAAACCGTTGTTTATCAGAATATGTAAGGATACTTAGTTTAATAAAATTCAACATAATGAATAATTAAACAATGTGGAAATGTTTTGTCCGTATGTGAATTTTGTGCGTGAGCGCTAAATGAGTATGAAGTGTGGTGGCAAACACCACACAGCGGGGGGTACTAAATTTAAACAAAATAATAATTACGTGCAATTTTTGAAATTGCACCATGCATTCGTCACACCGGTATAAATTCTAATTAATTGCCGTCAATTGCAGATGCTTGCTGCCTGATTGTTAGTTAGGGATTATGCCAGTGCGCTCCACACTCAATGCAACAATTAGCTGGATTTAAGTGAATTGAATATAACCTGAATTCTGCACTCGTACAGTGGAGTTGATTGGTTGCAAGCGCCACACACACACACACACACACAGACACTGCGTTGAGCTGCATGCATAAAATGTTAAAACTACATTTCATTCTCAGAAGGCAAAAGGTGAAGGCAGCACACCGTACACCGCACACTAAGCGGATTATTCAAATTTTACATTGATTTTCTAGTGCTTATGCAATTTTGCCTGGGAAAATTCACATTTAAAAAAAAATTTAAATACATCGCAGGGAAAGCGGGGTGTGAATTTTTATACGACTGTTGCCCAACTACATTTTAATAAAGTTTTTCTGAGATACAGAAAATGTGACCTTGAAATTTCTTAATTTTGACCTTGATTTTTGTCTAAAATTGGCACTTTTATTGAGGCTAACAATAATGTAGAACATCATAGTACTCTAAAACACACAGTTTATGAATTAAATATTTTCATTAATAAAATATGGCATTGAGTTTTAAAATTTTGACCTTGAAATGTTTAGCAAGTTTTCTTATCTTATTCAATCCTACAATAATGTGAAAAAAAAGTTTCAAAAATATTTAAGGTTTCTGAGATATAAAAAATTTGACCTTGAATTTTCCAACTTTGACCTTGAAATGTTCAGCAAGTTTTCTCATCATATTTAATCCTACAATAATCTGAAAGAATTTTTTTGGTATTATGTAAGGAGAGGTCTGAGATAGAAAAGTGGGTTTTATCTTTGTCCACCCCCTTTTTTCCAGAAGGATCACTTGCGGGGTATAACATAAATGCAGTTTTGTTTAGAATACTTTGAAGAATAGTTTTTGTGAAAATGAAGAAAATCGTAGTGCCCGTTTCTGAGCCCCCATATAAGAAAAACTGATTTTGGCAATAACTTAACCTTGAAGCATCTGACCTTTTTCAAGGTTTCAAACTAAAATTACATTCTCATTTATTTTCTAATATTTTCTAAAAAAAACACAATTCTGTCCTGTGCTTTCCGAAATGGCTTTTATATGGCCAATACTTTTTTGGACTCAAGGGGTGTCAAAACGAGTTTCTGCATGGTCAACTTTTTTTCCGAAAAAAGTTAGAATGCAAAAATTTATATATGCCTTTAGTTTCGTACAAAAATTAAAAATTCACACAAATAGAATTGTTCTTGTTGTGTTAGTGAATCTCGGTTGCACCAATAAGTGTGTGTTTTTGTGTCAGTTTGTTTAGTTTGTGCTTAAACACGTCTTTAAGTTTTTGCACCTCACACACAAACACAGGGAGAGGTGGTTTTGACAATGAGGACAAACTTTGTTGCAACTGTGGTTTTATACATAAATTTGTTAAAATGAAATTCAAACACATTCCAAGTGAGACCACCCCATGTGATTGTAATGAATATTTTACATAAAAACATTTATTGTTAAAGGGGGGGGGGATGAAAAAAAAACGCCTTTCCATCCGTATATAATTTAAGGCGCCATTTTAAAGCTGGGGGACCCACGCAGGGGAATTCCTTTAGCACGCAGCAGCAAAACCTATACAACACCATGGGGATAATGTGGCTAAAATCCAAGCAATTTAAATTACACAACATATAATAGATAAGTTAAAAATACTGTAGTCATGGGGAGGTAAGACTGCAGTAATTTTAGTGAAAATTAAGGAATTTTCCTGAAGGATTTTTTATAGAAACATCCAGGATACAATAAAGAACGCTTAATTTTGATTGCCTTAAATATAATGTTACACTGAACGGTATAAGGGATGAAGTATTGAATTTAGAAAAAGCGACATAAACAAAAATAAAATCCACAAGGATATGTTGAATGAAAAATAGAAGTTTAAACGAAAGCATCAAGAAATGAAAGTAGGGACGAAGGGAAAAATCGTAAACGACAAAGGCTCAGACCGGGACAATCCCTTTATAAATATATTGTGTTGAAAATAGCTTAGTCTTTATCAATTTTGCGACCATACAAACATCGGAAGGAGACGGGGGAATGGAGCTGCACGAAACCCGGCTCTAAACACACTGTAATGTAGGCGGCCGAAGGAGAATAAATGGCACATAAAACCCACCAATCTAGATAAAGTGATTGGGCTATACGGATTTACTGGGAAGCTTTTCTCCGCATCTCCCACCCTCCTGAAACATTTTTAGGCCAGCATATCTGCAGCATCATTGTGCTCCAATTGTAATGTGTTTTGCTTGTCGTTATGTGTAATATTATATAAGTAGTACAGTTAGTCTCCGCCATTTGCATGCTGACGAATTTGGGGGTGATTGTGTGTGTGTTGTGTTGAAAGCAAAAGGCGGTTTGCGAGTTGCATCGATAACAATTATAGAGTGTTACTGTGTGTGGGGTTCTGGAGCCTACATTGTTTTATATTTGGGCAACCCGAAAAGGGTTGGTTTGGCCCATATATATAAATTTGAATTTAAAGTACTAAATTAAAATATTACATGCAAAGGAGTTTGGAAGCTTGCTAAAATGCTAGATAGAGCCCATCACAACAGGAAAGTGTATAACGCACTTTTTTTTTAGAAGCGATGTGCAGTAATTCGGGGGCATGATTGTGGTTACAGTTTGGATGCGAAATAACTGTGGAATAAATTTAAATTTGAAGTTAGTAGGGGATCAGTTTTTGCTGAAGGACATGAATGAATGACATTGTGGGTGTTGATTTGGAAACATGAAATGGTAACGGTTTTGAACGTCTAAAGTGTGACAAAAACACTTGAAGTGATTTGTCATTTACATTGAGGGTAAGAAAGGACGGGTTTTCCAGAACATTTGGACGTAGTTTAATTAAGTATCCCCTTTGTATTCACATTCACTTCTCAATAAATTAAATTATATTATTGCCTTTTTTTCTATTTAAATTACTCAAAAAAAATTAATTTAGAATTCAAAAAAAATTTATTTTGTGAAATAATTATTATTAGTCCTTATTCGCGCCAATTATAGGCGCCTTCAAATTTCCTAAACACTTAAGTGAAGCTTTAATTGTAATAAACTTTATTCTCTGACAGTTAGTCAACAAAAAAGGGTTTCTTCGAGTGATTTTAATGAACAATCTGAATGCAATTTTTCAGCAATGCACTCAATTTAATTGTTACAAAAAACCCTTCTGCAATTAAAGCTTAATTACAATTTTAATTTATTTAAAGTGTCAACATAAAAGCGACAATACACGACAAAAGCAATAAAGCGCAAGGATTAAACAATATATAGGGTTTGTAAATTAAAATTGCAATTAAAATTGGACGTCTGAAACCAGATTCCATTAATAAAGCATAAAAGGACCTCTCCCCACATGTAATGAGTTTTATATAAACACAATTCTTTTGTTGCTTGACGCTATACGATAGGAGCTACTTCACAGCGTATTTTACGTCGTCTACCAAACACAAGGTTTCCTTGAGATCCTTTCTCAAATGTTTGTTGATTGTTTCAAGTACAAGCATAAACAATTACTTGATTTGTGTATACACTTCCATTGGATCGTGAGAGGGTTGGAGAGCATTACAAATACTGTTTATGCTCCTCAATGGGACAATATCGAACTTCAAAGGGCGCAAATTTGAATACATAAGCACCATGCCATATATATGTAAGGTTGCTTTATGTACGGCAAAACTCAACCAAGGGTGTTTAAATAGAAACTTAACGCTCCCATGATTCACAATGTACATGCACAAAATACCCCGTTTTAGTAATCACTTACAAAGCAATACATGACGAAAGGGCGGAGGGAGGGTTGGTATTGAAAATGTAGAACACAATACCTTACAGAGTCGATAACAGGATTGACACAAAAACAACTGTTTATAAATTGTAGTGTAGATGTATGGCACAAATAATACGCTTCAATCGATTACAATGTGTACAGCGAGCGCTTAAAAGCGCATTCCTGTGTCAAGTTGACAATAAATTAAATCCGACCCATAGTGAGACAGAAAGAGCATGAGGGTGAAGTAAAATTGAAATTCGTTTAATCGATTTTCAATGCCTTTCCCATTAAACCTTCATATATAATATAAATACCGTTATATGTATAGTTTTTCCAACCCCACATTTTCCATATTCTATACAGTGCAGAATACCATAACAAAACGGTTGGTAAAATATTCAATTAAGCACATACAGACGGTGGTAAAAAATGTGAATTTAAAGAGACAAGCGAGAGGCTTGAAAATAGTGAACAAGACGATGAAAAACAACCAACCCCAACTGCCACATACTGCAACATCATAAACTATTCCATTTATTAATTCTTAACAATATACATACGGTTTTCTATTCTACATCCTACAGCACATACCACTGAGACCGTTTTTGTTTCTGTAAAAATATGCACACCAACTCCACGTACACCGTCGTCTCTCTCTCCTTTTTCACTACCCCCCCAAGCTTTTTATTTTTACACAAAAAAAACCCCCCCTCTCACATCTCCCTAAATACACACAACGACGTTTTCACATTTTCACGCCGACTTTCATCGCCTTGCATCGCATTTTCCTTCTTTCTTTTTTTTCATTTCATCTTGTTGAATAATTCCCGTCCCATAAAGTGCATAATTTATGGCAGCTGGGTGGGAAGATGCCGCAGCATCGTGCACTGCACGACATTCTGCACAGCAGTACCAGAAACGTACAGTCTCATTGTATAATGTAGGGATAGTGTGTGTGTTTGTTCACACAAAATAAGCATTGGAGGTGTACCAAGAGAGTTGTGGATAAAGCTTAACTTGTGTGTAACCAAAAGGAGACGGTTTAAAGACTAAAGTTGGGTGGAATGATGTGGTGCTTTAAAGTTTTCAATGAACCAAATAAGAAAAGGGGTGGAAGCTTTTTTTTTTTTTTATCACACAAAACAAAAAGATGTGAAAAGATCGACGTTTTTGAGAAAGCGTCCATAATGTGAATTGGGGGGGGGGGGGGTGGAAAATGGGGCGGAAGGGAGGTTAACACATTTCCGGTTTTTACACTTTTTTATTAAAGTCTGTATGAAGCTGCTCTCCTCGAATTGCCTTCTCCTTATTTTGTACAAAAAAAAAATTATGAAGTCGCGTTTTAAGTGAAATTAAAAAAGTCGCGGTGAAAAAATGGCATAGAAATGAAAAAAGTCAACACTTTTTGGTTGGGTGAAAGCAAACAAGTGTACACGAGGACGGGCATAAAAAAAAATTGGGGGGAAAAGAAATTAAAATTGAAATGAAATAAAAGTATAGTGGGCAAAGGAAGAGGAGTCGACGCGGTCTGCTTTATATAAGGACCAAAATGAAGAATCAACATCGTCATGGTTTATTTTTACGCTTGGCGCGAATTTTTCAACAGACTAGAAACACCACAACTCGGATGGTGGATGGTATTTCAACAAAACTTTCTTTTATTATTTCATATTGTGGGTGGTGTTTAATTCGTCCTTTTTTTTTTTTTTGGTGGTATTTTGTTTTGTTGGGATTTGCGTGAAGGAAGAATGCATTCTGTTTGCCGAAATGTTGAACAAGTGACCCAGTTCATCAACGATGCGGTATTCTGTGTTATAAACATTGTGGCTAAAGGAGTTAGCCTGTAATGAGAAAAATATGTGGGAAAAGTTTTCAACCAGAATTTAAAAAAAAAATGGTGAGTGCATGAAGGCTTTGAAGGAATGAACACTTTACGTAATAAAAAAAAATGTGTGTGTGCATTTTTAATTTAAACTTTTTATTCGCATAGCTTTTGCAGCTTAGTTAAAGTAATTTATGGAAATATGAACTATGCAGGGAATTGTTTTATGCACACATTCAACAGCAATGAGTACTTTATAAATTGGATGAGAAATTTCCCTGATTAAGAGAAACTATTCGTATTTATTATGCACTCAGCAACTGAATGCATTATCCCTGCGTTATATTTAAGCGCACTTAAGTTCTTAATCAGGAAATCATAATAAGGCTTAGAAAAACAATTAATGATGTATTTAAATAGCCTGAAGTGTCCTTTTTTCAAAAACATTTATATTTACTTTCAGTGCACAATTGCAACTGCATTTTTGCGCAAAATACCATCACACAAAAGCAATTTTAATTAAACATTGCCACCATTTCCATTCAATTTTGTTTTTCCTCAACATCACTCATGATCCAGGCGCAAATACTTACAATAAAATAGCGATTGCAATCGATTTAAAAATATATACTTTCCATTTCATTGCTTCCACACCCATTATTGGCAATTACAAAATAAATTGCTAACTACAACAATCCCTCTCCCACTTCATTCATATTTCGTTGTGTATCAATGAGTGCCTCGCATTCAATGCAACCCTTACATGCTCGTGGGCAGCCCGTGGATACACCACTGCTGTGTACTGCAGTGAGATGAAACAATTTTATTAATTACAGCCTTATTGTTTCATTAATTAAATGCCAGTTTACTTGCATGACAAATAGCCACCAATTTGTATATATAGCTGGGAATATGTCCCAATCAATCACAAATCGATGCTGCAATAAATCAACGTAATGCACAGACATTTGTAACTACACAACTATGAATGTAATGTTGCGCTCGGTACCGCACCGTGTGGTATGACGAGGCGGTTGTAATAGTGTAGTGTGTTTGCAGTGCATGAGGATGAAAGAGGCATTTTGATTGTCCCGAGGGACCAACATGGAGTAATGACATATTAAAGTGAGTTAAGGCTTCAGTTTCCTGCCATTTTGGATACACACACAACAAATAGGTAGAAATTTATTATTTGATTTATGTGAAATATTCCATTGAGGGTAATGAATGTTTCGATTCAAATCATCATCGTATTTTGAAGTTATTATTAACAGATTAATTTTGTTGAAAGTCTATGAAATTTTAAATAATTTGTAATAAAGTCCTATTTTATTATTTTTAGTGAGAGTAGTCATTTAACGAAATTCGCGAAAATTCCGGCTTAATAATTAAGTGGAATTTATTAAAAATTTGTGCCTAATTTAAGGCGTTTTTCAAAATTAAATTTGGTACAATCCATCATGTAAATTAATAATTACGAGTTGGAAGCCTTGACATTATAATTGTAATATAAACCCAAAAAAAAATACTTTACATTAGGGCTCCTTAAATGTATTTAAATGATTTGAATAATGGTGTGCAATTTAAGAACGCATTTTTAATCCCCTTTGATTAGACAAAACATCCTTTTTCAATAATTACATTTCACAACACCTCAATAACAAACTCGTCGTTACTCGTTCCTACTATTTATTCTCTAATAAGAACTATTCCACTCGTCCTTTTAATCACGACTACAAAAACAACAAAAATAAAAATTTCCATAAAAACTTTGAAACCTATAAAGTTTATCCAAAAACCACTAAAACTCCCCAACCACAGCATTTATACTTCCAAAATACATTAAACATACAAAAATATGGGATCGTCTTCAATTTAATTGAATTTTTGTAAACGCTGTAAAAACCCACCCTTAATCCCAACGGACCCAAAAAGACACAATAAAAAATGAAAATGCAATAAAAAAAATTCCTAAAAATAAATATGTGACCAAACTTACCTCGAGTCTATCCGCACGAGATGATTCAGCCGGTTTAAGTGCAACTCCCGCAAATGGAATAAGTTGAGAAGTGCCACAGCTGGTACTGTGTCAAATGAATTTCCGCTCAGCGACAAATATGTCAGATTCGATAGTTTGGAGAGCTGACGTGTTGGCACCATCTGTGTGGAAAATGAAAAGCAAAATATGCAATGGATATCAGATGGTTGGACTCATATGGTAAATAATATGTATAACTGTGGCGTTGTATATTTGTGCAGGGATTTGTGAAGAGGATTTTGGGTTATTTCAATAAATATGCAGCAATATTATGGGGTGGGGGTTTATGTCCACCAAATGTGTGTTGTCCTAGGCCACATAGTGCTGCAGTAGTTATTAAAAAGAAGTATGTGTGTGTGAATGTCTGAATATTCAATGCCACCAGGACTTGTATAATATTGTGAGGAACACACGAGGGAGGGATTAAAGGGATGCTGTGTAACAGACTAACATTTTTTTTTTAGTTTTATTAAAAAGAAACTGTTGGAAAATAAAAAAGAAGAAAACTGTTGGAAAAAAAAATGGAGACTGTGTAAATGCTAGGAATTGTGGCATCTCTTTTATACACAACGCCGGGTATCCTTTTTTTTTTCAGATTACACAATGTGGACAAAAATGGTCGGAGTTGTCGATATTTTTTTCAGATTTCTTTTGATGCATCACAATATGTGGATGGAAATTGATTTATTCCATTTCATGTGTTGAGAAGGGAACAGTATGGTAAGGGGAGCCGCATGTGCACCACATCAGGTGACCTGAATTTGCCATTATTATTCTGAGGGATCTACGAGTATATGCGTGTGTAGAAAAGGGATGCAATTTGTGTAGAATTTTTCCTTCTTCAACTGCAATATGAAATAGCAGTGTGCATAATTTGCAGGTCCCTTATTTTTATTAGATTCCACCATTTAAGGACGACGAGGTGTTCAATTTAAAAGGACGGAAGTGGGGTCGAAAAATTGGTGAATTGTTATCGATTGTGATTTAATATTACTTTAATGCTGCCTTATTTTTAATTTTACTTCGGAATTCCCATTTTTTCATCGCAACCTTTATCGTTAGTGGCCATTCTGTGTATTTAGTTTTTGTGTGTGTGTGTGTGTGAATGCTAACGTGCTGATTTTTTTTTGCACCCTCCTTGCATTCAATTTGGAATTTCAATTTAAAATTGAGTGGTGGAAAATGTAGTTTCGATTTTGTATTGTGCATTGTGCAATTCCCCTTGATGGTGTTTGTGAAAACTTGGCAACATTCAGCAGATGCAGCCAAATTGGGTATTGTTGCTGTTTTTAGTCAACTAATTGAAATGAAAATCACTCGAACACAGGATGATGTGAACGTAACAAGTTTGTTGTCATGTGTGCATGTGAAAACTTTAACTGGCGCACGTAAAATTGAAGGTACATGCACTGGCAGTCAGTGCAGAGAATGGTATGAGGAACGGGAGGAAGTGAATGCAGAAGATACACAACAATGAGTTTGGGAAAGTATAGAAGCAGCAGGAGCAGCGCAGCAGCATTTTCAACAATGGAAAATTATGCTACGTGATGAATTAGAGTAAATTGTTAGTTTCGATGTGCACAGCAATTGCATATATTCGCAGCGAGAAGAGTTATTCATTTGCAGCCGATTGCAATTACATTCACCGCTGCATAAATATACAGTAGCACGCAGAAGTACTTTGCAATATGCGCTCGCACAATGCACAATGCAGTTAAGTGCATTTAAACACAGCACACACGCATGCACTGCACTGCAACATATTATATATTGAAAAAGTGTACTCACCGTTAAATTGTTGTACGACAAATCCAGCGACCGTAAGCTGGTCAATCCATCAAATGCATTCAGGTCAATATCATCAATGACATTGCCACCCAGCTTCAACACAGCCAACTTCTCTAACCCGTCAAAGCTCGCATTTGTGATGGTCGCAATTAAATTGCCCGACATGTCCAACTGCTTTAAGCTTTTCAAATGCATCAAATTATTGGATGGTATGTCCAACAGTTGATTATTCTGGAAGACCAATCTCTCCAACGAGATCAAATGCTGAAATATTTCCTTCTCCATACTCAGCATGTTATTATTCCTCAAATCCAACACAGTGAGATTTTGCAAATCGCTCAACGCATTCCGATTCACCATCTCAATATTGTTGAAACTCAAATCGAGGATCTGCAAATTCTTCAGCCCGTGAAATGCCTCCCTGCCCAAGTGTGTGACAAAATTGCGCGACAAATTGAGGGTGCGCAACTCCTTTTGGGACTCGAAATTCTTTGAGCCCAGCGAACGGATGCTATTGCGCGACAAATCCAACGTCTCCAGACTGGTGTAGAAGACGAGCGTGTAGGAGATTGTTTCTATTTGATTGAGCGTCAAATTGATGTTCTTGACATCGGGATTAAATTGTATGGGCACCTCGTCGAGGCCGGCGCTTATGCATTGCACCCGCAAATTGGGATCATTGTCGCACAGACATTTGGCCGGGCAAAAACTTGTGCACGGCTGGAAGAACAGTATTGTGGCGAGGAGGGTGTGCACCAGCACAATGTGCGTTCGCGACATTGTGACGGATGGTCGTGTGTTTGTTGTTGTTGTTGTTGTTGTCGTCTTAGTTGTGTACGACATGTTAAAGCTTACACGCAAATTGGTTCCAATAAACGGGGGTTTCTGTTTTTGATTGTTTAAGATTATATGTTGTTTTAAATGGCGGGCTAGCGCGTGGGCAATTTTTATTTATTAGATGCGTTGTTGTTTCGGTTTTGATAAATTTAATCTGGTGGGAGTACGCCACTGGTTGTGATTTTGTGTGGTGCGTTATTGAGATTGATGACGTTGGGCAATGATGATTTGATTGTGGTTGAAGGGTTATCTGAAAATTAAATAAATAACTCGAATTAGGTTCAATTGATTACTTTTTGTCTTTTTGGGGTCTTAACCATTACAATATTTAGTCTTTATAAAATAAATTATTTATTTAAAAATGGAAGCTGGAGAATGATTTGTTGCGGTTTCCTTCAGATGTTTACACCATGTTAAGGAAATGGGAGTTAAAATTGGCTTACATAACAGAAGGTGAGATCAAAATAAAGGCTTTTAAAGTGTAAACCCGTGTCATGTTTGCATGGTTGCCCACGACAATGCTTTTTTTTACGCGATAATTTCAACGTTGGGAAAACGTGAGAAAATTTCCACTCTTCTCACATGCGTGTCATCCACTCATATTCAATGTGTGTGCATTTTTCCCCGCATGCATTAAATTAATAAAATAAAAAAACGCCTTTTTTTTTGGTTTGAGAAGCGAGAAAATATTGTATTCAATCAACTTTTGTGGCGCTTTGTACGTATACGCAAACGGCAAACCTGTGATGGGCACGGCTCATGGATTCCACACATAATATTTGTACAGTTATATGAAGGCATTTGCACTATGCTGCACCAAAGGGCATGGATGTGCGTGTGTTTTATGCATGGTGGAGCGCATTTTATGAATTTTCTTGTTGACTTAAGGATCACGCAGAGTGACTTTACAATTGTGTTTAAATCAAAAATGCGCATAAATTTTTATCCGCTTCTGGGTTTTGCCGTTTTTTTTTTTTTCCATCATCAAATTCATTATGAGGCAACAATAACAGAGTAAGCCTGGTTACATATAGGCCACTAATTTATATAGCATTTGGACATTTTATGAATTGTAATTTTTTTTTGTTGGGAGCTGGGGGAAGACAATAACCGCATGCGCCCAAAATTGCTTTTCTTGGATATCCAAACAAATCGGCAGACTTACACTGTGTTGTTTTATGGGATTTATTTCAGGGAACCCCTTTTGATATACATTGTTGTGTGTGTGTGTTTGATGTGGACTTTTCCATTTATTTACAATACAAAGTTGCTATATATTTTTCAAAACAATGCATTAACATTGAGAGCGAGAGCTGGGCATTTCAGCCATCGCCGTATCCAAATGTTATCGCACCCAAACCCCACGCACAGTACTAAAAAATTACCATTAATCGACACCAAAAGGCGCATTGCGCGGCTTATTGTTGTTACTGTACAACAATGTAAAGTATAATGCCATGATGAAGTTCAATGCGCTGCCAATTATGCAGTGGATGTTTGTTTATTTTAAACATTGGGAGGGCCAGCATATTCAGCGCCAACCAAATTAGTTGATAAGGTCTTATATATTTCTCACTTTAAATTTTGCCCCATAAATCATAGGGTACTTAAGATTTGAAACTAAATATTATGTCACTTTGGCTTCCAACTGAAAGTATATTATTGTTTTTGTTTGTGTTTGCATTTTCTTGTGCGATGGGTTTTTTTTTTTTTTTGGTTGGTCCTCCTCATTTTTCCTCTCACTGCAGAACTCCCCTCGCCCTCCTCTTCCTTGATTTTGTTTTGAGTTATATTTCGGCTTAATGGACACATTTGTTTGTGGCGTTGTGAAGGAGCGCTGTGGATAAGTGCTGGCACAGCCTATATAGCCTGTATGGCAACAGCAATAGTGTCAACACAGCAAACACAACTCCCCTGTTAGTTGAATGAATTCATTTTTATTCTGAATTTTTATGACACACAAGAGGGAGCTCTCCACCGATACACACCACGTCCACGTACAAACACAAACAAATGGGATGTCATAATTTCTATTTTTAAATAAATACAAAAAAAAAGGGGCGCGTTGATACTCCAGCAACAGCGTCGCTGAATTGGAAGCTATATATTTCTGTTGTGGAGGCAATATGAAAATTAAAATGAATGGTGGGACATTAATCGAAGAGAACTTTCTTACATTTACATTGTGGTAGCGCCTCTTAAGTAGGAAATGAGTATAATATTAAATGCATTAAATATAGGATGCTTTGATTTTAGAAACGCTGCCTTATGGCATTACAAAATTTGTTAAATAAAAGTTGATGATCATTAAAAAATGTTGCATGAAAGCTGATGCAACAACAAAGTCATTGTGAATAAAAGGGCCGTTAAACTGGATGTTGGATCCATATCAAAGGAGTTGCCATATTATAATGCTCTTGAGATTTATTACAGTAAATTGTGGGCACTTTTCCATATTAAACGTATATTGTAGCAACGTGATGGCCGGAGGAAAATGAAGCGATGTGCCACACACATATTTGTTCAACTCATTAACGCGCATATAAACAATGCTGTTGTTTATAAACAAACAAGTCGAGATGGAACAGGTGCAACCAGCATATATTAAAGTTCATAAAACATGAAGATCCATGGAGCAGTGGGACTGAATATTCCATAGCACATTTAAGGAATATTAACCGTGTGTGTGTATGATGCGCGAGTTTGAAGAGATGCTTCAATGTTTAATATACAAAATCTGAAATTGTTTGTCATACTGGCACAGACGTTTATTCCAAAGTGATTGATTTCACATGAGAGTGTTAGACGAATGAGGCTGATGTTTCAATAACACTTGTCACTTCGTATCGTAAACATTTAACAAGGCGCGGTGAAAAGTATTTTCATGTTTATGATGGCTTAATTTATTCCAGAAATAAATATGCATTTTTAATTAGGAAATTGGTAAGATGTCATGTTGACTGCATTGAAATATTTATGCTTGTTTGATTTTATGTTTTATGGTATGTTTACGTTCTGTTTTGTTGCGCCATTGAAATGGTCAATTCAAATTAATCAGCATTATAAGTTAAAAGGTATTTTTGGTGATTGCTTCTTTTCGTCAATATACAGCAATAGCGTCATAACTTGTCCATTGAACTACCATTTTAGACATGCCTTGTTGTACAGGTACTAATGGAACGGATGTCTTTTATTGGCGTATTGTATTTAAATAGGAATTTAATATTATGTGTTAAAGCTTGGTGGTAAATGCATCATCATGTTTTGATGCTGGTTGAATTTTTTTTTTGGGGGACTACGCGGTGAGGCGTCAAAGCGGCATGCTTTTTAATGACATTTAAGGAAGACTTAAGGGCTATTGTTGTGTTATGACAATGCGAATTGTGTGAGTACGCGGGTTATGATTTACATTTTGTTTGCCTTATTTGGATTGGAATGGGACCAGCACAGTGGTTATAGCACCTTTTTTGGATTTTTTTTCAGCGGATTAAACTTAATTGTTATGATTTTAATATGACACTAATTGCATTGGCATTTAACAATTTAATTAAAACAATTTATATTTCCCATTACGGATCACAATTAATGATTCTTCACTATAAAAAATGATGATCCCTTAATTCAGAGAAAAATCATTTCAATAAAAAATATTGACAATATTTAAAATGATTTTCAAAACTCATCAATGTTATTTATAAATACTTATTGATTGTATTAAATTATTGACAATATTCATAATGATTTTCAATATTCATCAATGTTATTTAAAAGTACTTTTTGACTGCATTAAATTATTGTCAATATTCATAATGATTCTCAAAATTTATTAATAACATTTATAAGTCCTTATTATCTGCATTATATTATTGACAGTATCCATTATGGTTTTCAAAATTCATCAATATTATTTTCATAGTAATTTTAAAATGCAGTCTATGGTTTTAATTAAAATTTTCTTCATTAATATTCACTAAGGTTTTGATTTGGCTTTATTTTTTTTCAGAAAATATTGACAATACTTTAAAATATTGATTGCATTGTCGACCATATTTACAACTATTGATGTATGAGTAATTTAAAAGAAAATAGCAGCAAACAAAAAGTCTTGATTGATTCCAATATTAACAATATTTAATGGAAGACTTCACATTCAACTACCTCTAACCATTACAGGACTTTTAAAATTCATTTAAATTTACCCAATCCACCCTGTGTGGAAGTTAATTTTCTTAAACTTAATCCTATCTAAATTAATGTGCACACACAAAATAAAAGAGACGACAAACGAGCTGACGAGTAACTAAAAACCGCCACTAATAAAATTACAGCGTAAAATGGACGCACTTAAAATAGCGGAGACGGCTAATTAAATAAACTTGCACAACATAGAAAGTATGTATAGCAAAAAAAGGCCAACGCTTCTTGTCTTAAGAAACGGCTAAAACAATTATACAAAATTAACTACCATCCATCGCGTTTTACGAATTATCCTCTTTCTCCGCAGCAAAATAAACTTATATATAAGTACGAGAGCATCCACAATTTGCATTTTATGCTCATTTTATTGCTTTAGCTTAACTAACAATATTGCTGATTAAGTTTGCGTCGCGCGGGTTATACTTAACAACTTTTATACTTTTACAATTTGCGCGTTGACTTAATGTAATGTATGACTCACGAACTGCAGCGCAAAGTGGTCACACAATCTCTAAACGGATCACATGATTAACAATCTACCTACGTAGTGCATTCTTTTATTCGTTTAACCACAACGGAACTTGACCTTTTTCATTCCAAGTTATACTATTTAGCTTGCAATTGTGTATAAAAATGCGTCTGTTGCACTTTGCACAAACACCTTGTGTGCAAGTATAACTGCACATCCATTAAAGTTTCCAATGTTTCAACGATATTTAATACCCATAATGGACTATCAACTATGCGCGGCTGCAAGTTAATAAAATGTGCAACCATTAAAATTTCATTCCCGCATTCGTTGAATTGATCCCCGGTGCAGTGTACAGCTACATAAAAATTACACTCCATAGGTTCCTGATGGTGCAGCAGCAGCAGCAGCAGCATTACAACCGCACGTTTGCAGTTTATTATTATTATTTCAACCACTATTGCGAAAAATGCAGCCACAGTTCAATTGAATGCGCTGGGCAGATTTCGATCAAAATGCGATCAATGCAGTTTTGCTGTAACACTATTTAAACTCGCATACACAATGCAGATGAGAGTTAGAGCGAGTTAGCAATAATTGTTTATAGTAATCGTGACCCATGCTGCATTTAAATGCGATCGTGCATGTGCAATTATAATATCAGCGACTTTTAATCAGGTCCATTGCACATTACATATACCATTTTATACCAATGAGCTATTAACTATCATTTTAATGGCGTTACATTCAATGCATTTAAACTGTATTATGTTGCCATAAAATAAAGTTGCGCGCACAATGAACACCGATGCCTCATTTAAATAAACATACTAATTGATTTTGAAGTTGTATTTTAAATTTTGTACCACTTATATGTGAAGCGATGGCTTACAGCTCCATTGCATCTTCTGCACTGAATAATTGTTATGCTCCACTTACTGCAGTGTAATTACTCAAATTGGGAGGGAGCAGTGTTGGGGGGTGGGGAAATTTGTAGCAGTTTGGGTGTACGACTTCAATGTGCTGTGTGTGTGAGGACGCACTACACATTTTGGCAGTTTGCCCCAATTGCAAAGGACACACTTTATAAGTACGAGTGCCTATATCGTAGTTATAAATATTTGAATGTATACTTTTAATGTACAGGGTGACTTTCAATGTGTTTTTTTTATGCAAAAATTACATTTGGTTACGAAAATTGTTTAATTTTTAAAATGTCTAGTGAATCCAATTAAATTTAATAAGTTTAAAGATGAGGAATTACTTTGATTCAGCTTTGAAATTCAAAAATTGCTCTTTAAAAAAATGCCATAACATTTATTTAATATTTTTTTAAATTAGTAAAAGTGCTTTAAACTTTAAAGCTATTGTAAAGAAGTAAAATTTGAATAAAAATTTAATTTATTTCAAAGTTTTTTCTACCAAAAGCATCAATTTGTCATTGTGACATCAAAACAAAACCACTTTTAGAAAATAGACGGTTTTTGAGATATATAAATTATTGTACAAAAGTAACTTTATTTTGATAAAAAATTAAAAAAGGATTTTTAAGTTATCGTTTTAAGAAACAGTAACTTAAATTAAACACCTAAATAAATTTTTTTTTTAAAGCCTAACGATTTTTTGAAACATTTTCCACCAAATTAATGAATTACACAAAACCACCCTGTACTTGAATTCATATAATAAGGACAATTGCAATTTGCAGTGCACATCATATGCAATAAATAGGAGTTTGTTATACAGATTTAAGTGCAGTAACCCAGTGAAATGAAATACATTTAAATGGCAAAAGTTTTTTTGGTCTCCCAACCCCTTAAGTGTACAGACATTGCTGAGTGTTGAAGTAACGTTTGTGATAGCGCACTGTACAGAACTTGTATCGCCTGATGGTAATGAAGATGAATTTTTCCCGTACCATATTATGTAACAGTCTGGAGGACTTTGTGGTATCATAATAAATATGCATTGCACTTCTTATGTAGACCATAATATATATGTAGGGTACAAAGTCAGACGACGACCGAGCGCGAGGACGACGACGACGACAACGCGTATAAATGAAATAAGAAATATTTATTACAACACAAAAGTTTTATTGTGATGATTTATGTGGAAAAATGCTGGAGGTATACTGAATGTGGTTCATTTCAGATATTTCTAAAAATGAAAAAAATAAATAAAAAAAAAAGTTCCAAGAATATGCGGCGCAAGAAGATGATGATTTTACGTTTAGCTATACTTTCATCATGCTGGAGGTCGCATTGGACTCGGCATTCTCGCCGACTGTTCTTATTTAACGAACAACGATGATAAATGAAATAAATGAATAAGCCGTGTTGTGTAGTTGAACTTCTTTATAGCAATATCATGTTGTTGTCTGTGAAATGGAACCGAATTGTGTGTTCCATGATGACACATTTTGTGGATGATAAATGAAGTGCGAGGTTGAGGGGAGGGTTTGGTATTGTAACAAATGCACGGGATGTGAATTGTGATATGCATGGATGTGATCGGGATTTTGTCGTTTGATGTTTATGCGATATGATTTACATATGCATGCAAAAAGGGGTGACATTCATATCCTATTATTATGATTTATGTAAGTTGTATAAAGCATAACGCGATGTGCTGTGATACAGTGTGGATTATGTGGTTGACTTCTATTTTTTTTGTTATTGCTTTTAGATTGAACTCAGTTGTTGAGGGATTTGTAATTCACTTTCCTATTGTATAATTAGCTTTATTATTAAAGGTGTTTTATTATATTTAAATAATCCACCTATTGTTCAGTTCATAGAATAATTTTTAACGGTATTTAAATATCAATTGAACCTTGGTTACGTTACGTATTTTAATTGAGTTCAATTTTAATAAACGCCTGAATGAATTCTATAGCATTATCATTGGCGTTTAAAATTAAACTTACTGCTTCAAAACAGTCTAACATTATAAAAACATTATAAATTAGTAAAATTTTAGGTTTCGTAAATTCCTCATTAATTTTAAAATGTCTTTTTCTCTTCCGTATTCAATTTAAATCTTCTTCTATTATTTATTACAAAAAATTGAATCATTTGTTCTATGATCCATTCAAATAACTGTAAACCAAAGCAAAATGTATTTATTTGTTCCATGAACCTCAATTATAAATAAATGCCCTTCAAAACAAATATTACATCCCCTCAAACTTTAGGAATGATTTGGTGGCGCATAAGCACTTAAATACCTAATTTATTTTGATTAATGAGAAGAAAGTTATTAGAGAATGCCCCCATGCTGTTTAAAGGGACGAAGGGATGGTTTTTTGTTTGCGCAACAATAAGATAAATCGTTAATTTCGATTGCTTTTTTTACTATTACAATTAATATTGTTGTAATTGTAAAAAGTCCATAAAGGTTACAACTAAATTGTTTTTTAAATGTCAACGTTGTTTTCACCAAATTCGCAAATAAATTTTATAATATTCAATTTAATTAATTTATTTGTTAATTATCAGAAAACATTTAAATTTGTAGGTAATTTCTGAAAACAAGGACAAATTGAAAACGAAAAGAGAAACACAAATACTTTTTTTATTAAATTTTTAAGCAACATCCTTAATTGACAAACAACAAAATGAACATCAATAATAAATAAATGTAATGTAAAAAGCCTCTCAACAACACCAACAACAACAACATTGAGAAACAAAGGAACCAAAAATTCTATAATTAATTTGCATGCACGCCTCTTGTAATTCAGCATCTAACTACATGACTTTTATGACTGAGACTAATTTCAATTGCACTTTGTCGACACACAAAGTCAAAACCATACACGTTCCTTTCCCACATACACAAGGCTGTGCAGAATAATTGGTAAAACACGGCATATTAAGTTTGAGACTCATGAGAGAGACTTCTTAAAATATATATTATATGTACGTTCAAGAATTGTGGTGGTTGACTTCGTCTCGTCTTATATTATGTTCGCTGTATATAGTCAAGCACCATATTATGCGACTCCTTCAACTCGCCGTGCATTGTTGCAGTTGTGTATATTGTTATGTTTACTATGTTGTTCATCGCGCATAAATATCGCGTAACGTTTGTACATAGAGCATCCAACATGCATAATATTGTATAATGTATAAAATAATAAATGCCATAATGAGAGAAACACAGCTAACGAGTTGTAACCACGGAAGGGCAATTCAAAACAGTTCCCCGCACTTCATACTCCAGTTGTTGCCGGTTTGCATTAATTTGTTTTCATGCATTTTTTTTTTAATGCTGCACAATAACATTTCATTGTAATAATATGGAACGAAAAGAAGGATGAAATAAACAAATAAAACGAAAAGAAGTTGTTGAGGATATCGGTTCTATCAATTTTTTTTTTTTTTTTGTAAAAACAATGCTTCATTTTCTTTAAAAAAAAGTGTATTTAATGCAATTTGTTAATTTAATTATTTATTGACCATCTCAAGTGTATAACTGCGGCATGATTGGTCTTGTTATTTATGCATATTTTATCCCCGTTCAGAAGTGGCATTCAAGTGCATTTAATAAAGTATTGCAGTTGCATTTCCCCCATGTTACCGCAGTGTCAAGATGATTCAAGTGCAGTTTCAAGGAAATGGTAATGGATATTTGTGATTCCAGCTGATTTTAACACAGTAAGAATTTGACTTTTAATTTATAGGTCATTTAGTAAATGCTTACAAAGACTGTTATCGTCTTTTCTGAGTTATTTCGTGGATTTCCAATTATAGAAATGATGATAAAAGCATTATACATAATAGAGTGGAGAATTCACAGTAATGTGTTGCATTAAATAAATCACCCGCAATAGGTTTCTTTTATACAAATTTTATACGTTCTCCTTTAATCTTAAAGATTAATTTCTTTCTTATTTTAAACATCAAATCCTTATTGTCAACAATTCGCAGCTCAGCTCCATCAAACTGGCAATTTTACATAAATTATACAGTCCATAACTATAATGTAGATATTCCCCAATGCGCCACGTCTACCCCTTCCCCTAATCCTTCTCATTCCATGTGACTAAAAATCGTAAATCACAGTAATTAATTCTACACAGTCGGCTTGTTCGTTTAAACAAACACACAACTCTGTGTAAGAAACAGGCAGCCAGGAAGTACAGAGGCACTCCTCCCACACACAAATTGATCGCATAAGTCGCACTCAATATTCACAGTATGTCACAGGACTTTAAGGTGGGTTAAGTTCTTTGGATTACTTGTTTTAATCAAATTACGTGACGCTGATGAAGGGGGACCGCACACACAGAGTCTCAATTGTACTAATAATCACAAACCCACCCAAAAATGCTTCACAAAAATTTTATTTTTTTGTCATTAGAAATCAAAAAGGACATTTAAACGAGTGTGTTCATCTTAATCAAAGAATGGAAAAAGGCAGGAAATAAATTAATCTCCTTCAGACTTTGAAAATCATTAAATTAAAATACTGAGAATGGATCTTTTGCAAAGAAAGATGTAACAAAACGTATAAAATAAGAACACACAAACACATTGTGATTACTGTGTTCGTATACAATCCATAAAACATAAGAATTTATATTTCACTTACATAAATACATCACGATGCGCATCCCAGGAGTCGTCAGTAGAATAATTGACAAGGATTTGGAAGGTATTAGCCTCACAAATTGATAGGCAGATAAGCGCATGTTCGAGTCTTTACTCTTTATTATGCGGTATTTGTACAATATCATGTGGAAAAGCTTACATATTTCCAGGCAAACCGAGCTGACTCACAACATTCGAATACAGCAACACAATTAATCACATTGAATGTCAAGATAAGGGTTGAGGGGATTGTTGAGAATTGCATAGAAGCAACAAAAAATCAAAACATTTGAATAAATCAGCTGCAAACTGTAATTGTCTTGATGTTGTGGCGTTGATATCACAAACCAAAGACACCCAAGAGGCGCCTATTTTTATAATAACAGCACCTACGTGCACTAAACAAACAGGTAGAAAATTCAGAGCATTGAAATGCATCGCAACACTGGCAACACTAATTAATTAGCTACCAAACTGTACAGCGGACGAATTTTAAATGCCCGAAAAACACGTTATAATGGGGCCACCGCATCAGAAACATTCCAAAACAGCCATTACCAACATAAAACATTGTGTGTTTGTTGTGCTGTATGATGGGACAGCGAATGCTCGCAACGATCAGGCGCTTGCGATGGTGTCCACAAGTTGGGCAATATTTTATGTGCATCGTACGTGTACGTGCAAACGGAGAGAGCAGACACATAAAGGCGGATAACATCGCATTGAAATACCTGGCTGGCTTTTGTGGTGGTCAATTTTTTTATGGAGATTTGAAGAAATTCATCTTGGATGTCTGTCACATTGGATGGAAAGTCATTTTTCATGTGCGGTGTCAAAGTCATGGGAAAAAAATAATTTTGTTTGTGCGCTGAGCTTGAAATGATTGACACTTTCGGTAAGTTCCAGACATGTTTGGAATTGGCTGGAAAATGCTAAGGTATGGCAGGTACAATGCTTGCATGATAACTTAATTGCTTGCAGGAGGGGATGTTTTTCAAGAAATTAATTTTTTTTAAATTTTCTGTATTTTTTTTTTGAAGTTAACATAATTAGGTAGGGTCTAGGAAATGGGGGTGAAAATTGTATTTATTTTTAATGTCAATTTGAAGCGTAAGTTTTATTTTAAATAAAAATATTAATAAAGGAGGAATTCTATTTATGTCAACGTATTCTCAGAAGTTGAATTTTTTCAATTAATTAAATATAAAGTCAAACGAAAAGCACAAAGAAGAGCACTAAAGTTATTTGTAAAAAGTTTTCCTTTAAAGAAATTTTTCAACGCAAGAAAATTCGTTATGACGTTGCAGTTGTTTGCCAATTAAAAGACTCTTTATAGAAAATCTGCCCCTCGTCTCATTTAAATAAAATAATATTCCAAATATTTTTAAAATTAAATCAGTAAATTAAGTAATTTATTAATACATAGTTAAATAAATAATTTACTAAAAGTTAAAGTTAATTTAGAAGATCAAATACCAAAATGTTCCAAATTTTATAAATCCATTAAACCAGGAAAAATGAGTTTAAATTGGGACAGAGTTGTGCAATTTAAACACATTGCCTGGCCCAAAAAAAAAATTGCTTCATTCAACGTCCACTCTCATCACAATTTGCAACCAATTTGAAGCCAATTTACCGTCTACAAAAGGAACCCATACCACCCCAGTCAACACAAAATGCCTGAATGTGTGAAGTCTCCATTGTGTAACGAAATGGGCAATCATTCATGGCATCCCCATAATAAAGGATGACATGGCGAGAATATTGAACGCCAAAATTGGCTCCCCACAAACTGGATGGTCCTTAATGACAAGCGCATACACACAGCGACGTCCCGATATTGGGGAGTGCTGGCACATGATGTGAAAAAAAAGGAAAACCCTTCATGCACAACATTCACAATGCTCCAAAAATGCCAAACACTCGCGTATTCACGAAAATAAAATCCAATCAACGATATTAAATGGTCGTCCTGATATTTATGTGTAGTGGATGTTATCGATTGGTTGAACAATCCAGGACATAATAATTATTGTTTAATAGGTTTAATGTTAAATATAGTCACCTTTCAGCTGAAGTTCCTTGATTGTGTTCCGCAGCTCCGAAAACAAACATAAACATATAAAACTAATAATGCTTGTACAAAAAATATCGTAAACAAAAAATTCCTTTTTATATGGGACGTGTATCCAATTTAATCCATAATTGTATTCCACTTATTCAATTTGTTTTACTTATTTTTTTTCTTATATTCTTTTTATATTCATTCTTGCAACGTTTAATTGAATTTCACATGTACACTTTGATGATGGGCCATCTACTTCCAGCATCCACATCCACATCAATTATTATTTTATTCCTTTGGAATTATTATTATTATTTTTCCTCATTTCTTTATGGCATTAACCGAATTTTCGTCACACACAGAAAACAACATACAAAACTTCCACTTGCTTCC
Source organism: Sylvicola cinctus (assembly GCA_963854165.1). NCBI lineage: Eukaryota > Metazoa > Arthropoda > Insecta > Diptera > Anisopodidae > Sylvicola > Sylvicola cinctus. Next base: position 10,894,395 of record OY974082.1, read on the forward strand.
ACTTTTATGGGGCCACAATTTTCACTTAGCTGGGCTTTTTCACTTGGTACGTAAAGAAAATGAATATAACAAAATCAAAAAAAAAAAAGCGTCGACGAAAATGCTGTACACAAGACGACGACGGGAGTGGTAGTAGGAACCTGGATTCTATACACGACAAAGTGAAGCACAAGATGGATCAAATTTCGTAATCCAATAATCCAAAAACTTTGTGTTCGTCTCGCCAGCAATACATCCAGCCAAGGCGATTCAGTTGCTTTTCAAATTAGACTTCGTGTACATTCCACTCAGTTTGCTTTCCCATCAGCCAAAAACCGTAATTCGCAGAGTGCCTCTTGTTATTTGCGTGTTATTCCTCAGCCAACAATTTTGTACCAAAATAAAATAAAAGTAACAACACTCAACACAAGCACAGTGCTGTCGTTCTAGATAATATTTTCCAAAAAAATAAAAGAGATGGAAATTGGACACACTTTACATCACATTCAAAAGCAAAAGTTTTGTCGGCAGCGCGACTGGATCCCCGATAAAACCGAAACAAAAATGTGTATAGGGGTAAAAACACAAAAAGACACCCACAAGCTGTGGTGGGAGTGTACCCAATGTCGAGGAGTCAAAATTTAATCCGTCATCTTGGTTTAAGCCTCACAAATTTCAGCACCGCAAAATTATGGGCAACGTAAAATTTTGGGAAAACACAACACAAAACTAAAGCCGCAAAACGAAAAATGAATGCACCACTGAATGGGTTAAAGTTTTATCCCTTCATAACTCCGGATTCGCTCCTGGGAAATGTGTGTAAGACGACAGGACGAAAATCAATTTTTCAAATGTAATAAACTTTTTGTTTGCAACTTGTATCGCGAATGAGACATCATTTTCATTCTATCATGTGTATTATTTATTATATCGAGTGTTTGTTACAATGGCAATTTTTTATTGCACAATAAAACTGTATTAATCAAATCAACACAAACACACACGCGATTCCTAAATTAGGAATAATATGTTTGGCGTATTAAACTACAACAATTCACGTAGTATATTTATTAAGGGTAGCAAATTTCTTTCACTTTACTCAAGTAAGGTATTTTATTTTGTTCGGAATTCAAAATTACGCGCCTTCTTACTTCACAAACGAGCACAAACTTCGATAACGATGCGTCACGTTAGTCCAATAACACGCAACTGAAATTGAAAAACGAGTGTCTGTCCCATTGAAAGCAAATCTCGCTCACCGGTTTCAAATGAACGCGTTTTTGTGCAGCGCGCTCGGCGGTTTCAAAATGCGCATGATCGTTAAGTCGTGAGCGTTAGCTCTTGGTGAAATTTGTAATGATGCGGTTGCATTGCCCCTATTTGTGTTAGGGGAATCGGTATTCGTTCAGTTGCATTTTGTACTGAATCTCAATTCTATTCACCACACAATTGAGCATGCAGTTATATGATTGGGATTTGGGACGTTAATATATAAAATACTGAATGCAGAGAGATGTAAGTTTTGAGAATACGGTAAAGAAGATCTCCTCATAAAGCCAGCTTTACGCAGGGGAAATTTGAACCGGAAGGTTGTGATCCCAACAAATCATGCGCATCCAAACCAAACAAAAAGGCCGCCTCAAACACCGGCTGTTATTGTGCATTGCCACAAATAGAGAAACGTACGTAGTAAGGCCTCTCATGGAGTCAGGGGCCAGGGCATTCACATTTCTATATTATACATCGCTTCTCAATACCACAAAATCTACCTCACATTGACTTTCCCTTTCAAGTTCACCCAACTTAAATCCTTGCGGCAATGCATGAAGGGATATTGATACTCATCGATTGTTGTGTATTTTGGTATTATTGTTGATGTGTGTTAATGTGCATTTGGCATTGAGAAGAAAGGCGAGAAAATATCCTGCTGGGTGTTAGAATTTTACAAACGGTTGTTATTTGTTATTCCACCATTATGCTGCGCTGCATTGCACTTCAACACATCCTCCACAATACGGTTATATTGAAAGGAGAAGGCGACAACATTTCCATTTAGAAAGAAAGCAAAGTTATTATGGTATTTAAGAAAATAATGTTAATGCTGCGCTCATATTTGGGCAAATTCATGCTGTGTTGTTGTTTTTTTTATTTGGGTGAGTAAAATAACAACGGCTTTGTGTCCGCCCTAATTGATACAAGCACTTTCTATAAGGAATTTCGAAGAGCTGTGAAAATTGTGTGTGTTTTCCATATGTGTGTTATGTGCTTATTTAGGCCGCGTTGACACTTTCCGTTCTCATCTTAAATGTCATCCAAATGTCCACCATTTATAGAGGCGACTGTCATCAATTTAAGAAGTAGGCCTGAGAATACACACACTTGTGCTTCCATCCCGAATTGTTTTCTTACCAATTTGGTAATGGTGCATATATTTGGGACGCGTTTCAGAGATTGTCGCTCTCGTCACATTTGCAGCTGTTTGCTGTTGATCATCTTAATGTGTTCAAATTTATTGTTATTCTTCGTTGCTGCTGTGGAGGTTTTTTTTTTTTTTGGGTAATGATGTTCCCATTAGAATGAAGAGGCATATCTTATAATTTGTGTCAAATTTTGATGTACAACAACTATAAGTTACTGTATTTGGAATACTTTTTTTTGTCTTTTAAATTTATTGGATTTTTGAGGATCGTGACTTTAATGTTATTTTATTATTTTGGTTGCCTTTAATAAAGTTTATTTTGTGAAAATAATTTTTTCTGAAGGATTAAGCAGGATTTTATTAAACGAAAACTCCTGTCCTGGACTGTATAACTGGTCAAAAACACATAGACAAACATTTTATTTCAGCATTTTAATGCATTCCTTCTTTAAATAAAAGCTCCTTCCTCAACTTTATTCCTCTCTAAATTTGTACACATTGTAGTACATCTTCTAAAATTTTGTAATAGGAAATCAAGGATGGCCATCCCTCTTTATAATCCTTGAAAATTCAACTTAACACATTTCAAGATGTATTTTCGTTGATGTGCTGACTTAAATAACTTTGCATTAAAATTTCCTTGCAAGTAAAATAAAATCACTTACCGTACTCCATTCCTCCACACCAGACAAGGATCATCAAAAGCGTCCTACCCACCCTTAAATAGACACACACATGATACATTTAGTAGACGTGCAATTTTCCTTTCATACCGGAGAAACACAACCCCATAACCGTATACGGTTCCGTTTAATCACATACAAGGGATCTTGAAACGAAGAAAATTACACACAAACCTAACACGCCATTGCATTATGTTTCTTAATGGATTTTGAAGTGAAACAAGTGATAATGACGTTCCATTCACTTTTATGCCTGCGTATATTCCCTTGTAGTTCGCCACTCTTTTAGGGTGGTGGTGAATTCTTCAGTTCTTGTTGTTGTAAAACAATCACAAATCCCTGTGTGCTGCATATTGGTCTCATTGACTGCATAACAGCGCGACCGTGGTACGCGTCGCCCATTATAGTTTCACACACGTTCAAAATATTGTGGTGTATTGTATCGCCCTTGAAAAGGCGCACATATGCGGGCTGAACGCAATATCGTTGGGTCGCTCTCGGTCGGTTTGCAACGTACTCCTCGATACATCTCCCCCCCCCCCTCTCACTTTCAATTTGGGGTTCACAATCGCTATAAAATGGGGTGGAACGAATCGGCCGAATAAATCAAGTAATTTAAGGTCATCGAAATGTAAACGGCAAGACCCTCACTCACTGTGCATTGTGGCACTGGCATTGTGTGTAATTGAAAAAAATTATTACTTCATACTGGGTAAGGGTGTTTCTGTTTTTTATGCTTTGTACCGTATTTTTTTCCGTCCTTCTTATTTGTTTGTTTGTTTCGCCTATATAACTTTATATGCGTATGTGCCTTTTTTTATTGTACACGCTTTGTTTGATTATGGTTTCATAGATGTCGAGGAGCGTACCGAATCGCGTCGTTGCGACAATAAATAATTGAGACATTATTCTATCTGGAGGTTGGCATATATAAAGGTTCATAACAAATATTGTGCAGTGCATTGGGAGGGGGTTGATTTGGCCACATCTGTCGCCATAATGAACGTTACAACTAATATAACGTACCATAATTTAATGAAATGTCTGAATTAACGATATTAATAAATTGATTTCACAATTTTTATTTTTTTATATCGTCTCGTTTTGTTGCACGAGAATTACGAGAGGTTAAGGTTGGGTGTGCATGAGTTACGCCACAAGTGTGCTCACTATTGCTGCGTGTTGCCATAGAAAAGGATTGCAAAAAGGGTTGTTGGAATGCTGGCATCCGGGACTTGGTACTTGGCGGAAATTAAGGAAATGCTGGCTTCAATGATTTTGAATAAATTGAAATTTATTTCACTGAGTGTGGGATTTTAATTGAAAAACTCTGTGTGTGATTCACCATTTTGTTGAAAATTTTCGTATTGTTTGTGCATAGTTTTTGTTGTGTAAAAGGCACATATGGATAAGTGCAATTGCATTTTTAGTTCATCAAGTGGAACAGAAATTGTTTCATTAATTTGTTGCGTTTTAAGGATTAATTAGTTTTAAATAAAATTTGAATGCAAATTTGAATTTAATTAAATGAATGGGGCTTAAATAAGGGATGTAAATTTGAGGCTAAATACAGAATGCAGGAAAAGCATTATGGGAATTTATTACGACGTTTAATTAAATTTTTTTTTGTTTAGAATAAAGATTAAATGAATGACCCAGCAAAAGCGTCTTTGCGACTTGTAGAAACAAGAAGGCAAGAGAGACCTCGTCACAAGTGAGTGAAATGCGTAGTCCAAGATGAAGAAAAGCACTTGGAACATTAAACTGGTGTACCGTGGCGCATAACTACCTGGTGTGGAGCAAACTTTTGTATCAGATTAAGATGAGGACCGGATTATAGCGCTACGTTTGATAATGAATTAAATCTTTTTAAATGATGATGCTTTATAAGAGTTTCTGTAAAATGTGGCCTCTCAATTGAAACGAATCAATCAATTTCAAATTCTCTCAGTAGTTTTCAAGATCAGATTGTGGACTTTATCACATTTTTAATTCTAAAACAATACCATATTTTCCATAAAATGTCCTTTTTTTTACTAATTCCCAGAAAAAATCATAAACTTCTTGATTTTTTCCACTACAAACCTTTACACGCCCACTTTCGCCACAAAAAAACAAGAAGAAATTGATGCCACACATTGCATTACAGCCACCTTCCTGATGACTGATCTCCCTTTGTCATAAGCCAAATGTATTAAATGTTATTCTGGCACAAAATACAACAATTTATTCATTCCACATTTGTACAATTGTTTCCTGTTATTTTCAGCAAAAGCGGAAGCAAAACAAGAGGCTTTTCAATTCAACATCCACAATCCACATCCCCTGCAACTGATCATGTTTCAACTTCTTAAAGCCATTTTAAACAACTTACCATCGTCTTTTAAATACCATCGCCTTTATCTGCATTCGGCACATTTACACTCAAATGGGACCATACCGCATTTACTGATTTCATCTCAATTGATTTGATGGATACCAAGCACAGAAATATTTCGAATAATTTCACGAAAACGCTCTTCTGTGTGCGGCAATAATCGACATCCTGCGGACTGTCAAAATTGATTTCCTTAATTCCAAAGTGAATGCGCGAGTGCTGCGTAATATGTGCTATATTGCTTTATATTCTCTGGAATATGGATCAATTGAAACGCACACGTGTCATATGCCGATGATCAGCTTTCAATCGCAGATTTCGCATTGTGTATTGTTCATGGGAAATGTACGCATCCGATGGCAGCAAGGTCGATATTTCAAAATGGCAATGCTGCATTGATTTTAAAGTTGTGTTTGCTGCACAACTAGAAGAGTGGAACTAGAATTCGCTGCCATACAACCCAGGGTTGCATGTCACCACACTTGTTAAATGTTAGGATTCAAAGGCTAATTGATTGACATTTGTGTGGCGCTGCAAATACATAATGCTGTATGGAAACTACTTGAAAATCTGTGACACCATGGATGTGGCCTTCAGGCTGTCGCTTCTGGGTGACACACTGCTGACAATATATTCACAACATGCACATAAATCGATGGGTACTTCATCCTTGTCAACGACGCTTTATATTTCATTACAGAATGAGCATATTAACGTGACACTTGGCATTATCCTTTCCATGCACCCAGATGTGTCCTTCGCACTATATGGACATGGGAGGTTGCTAAGAATTATATCATGTTTGTTTGTAAACATTAGAGCAAGTGCAGTGCATGCGACATGAAATTTGCCACACATTTGTAATGTGTGAGTAATGAAGAAGAAGAAGAAGAAGAAGAAGGGGTTCCACTATTTATAGTCATTGTCAGCAATATTACCGGGTGTATGTAACCTCTTCAAAATTCACCCTTTGTCACGTCATACATTTTTAATTTTTATTGTCATACGTGTTTTTATTAGTGACAGCATTTGAATTATTTAGCGTGTTATCAGCATCATCCTAATGGATATCTCCAGGGAGTTTTATGCAATGTGTCTGTACACAATATGACAAAGGGGGGAGTTAATGGAGAGGACCAATAGTAAATGGCTTTCCCTCACTGTAGATTAAGGTATTCTATACTGAAGTGAAATTGGTGTTTGGCATTAAAGATCACTATCAAAGTGGATGATGAAAGTGGTAAGGCCTGCATTATACATGTGTGTCGCCTTCATTCAGCATTTTCTTGCAAAGAACCACACAATTAAGGGGGTGCGGCCGTCATTCCCTATACAAGACTCAAAATATATTCAACAATTGACTTGAATTTCAGGCTGTTTGTAAATTTATTTATTAAACAAAATATACGCCTTAAATAAGCAAGTACAAACAAAAGGCAAATTCAATTTTGCATTGCGCGTGGGTAACCCCCAAACAAAAAAAAAAAACCATACAGCCCAACTCCTTTTGATTGTTGTGTGTATTTACACGTACCCTTTTAACGCTTCTTGTCATTGTGCCCTGGGACGAGTCGTCTACCGTCTTTGCTTGCGTGTTAATGGCATTGAATCCCATGCGTCGTCTGCACTTCCACAAACATGGTGTGTATAATATGAGCAGCGAATAACTGCTCTATACATCATTCTGAGAGCCTCAGTCGCAGCCCTCAACGTAGGTAAAGACAATTAAAAAGAGGCATGCAGAAACCTTGAATGCGAGTATGTAACTAAAATGCCGTTTGCGTATATGTGGAACAAAAACCATTGAGAAAAGAACAACAGGAATGGGATCAGGTTACATGCTAAATCAACGGCTATTCATTTTATGTATGTTTATCATGAAGAAGGGGGAGGCGGGGAAAATGTGGTGGGGTGAGGAGACCCACAGCGAAACACGGTTGCTCTGATTATGGCGCGGGAATTATAGTTAGTTGCTACTTCAATGGAGAGTACTCAATCAAATGGACTTGAAATAATAATTATAATTTTGTTTTTTGTTGGATATTATTTTTTTGAACCAACCCAAACAACCGGTCTTTGTTTTTAAGGTTGGCAGATTTATGTGATAATTTAACGAAAGAGGCCCATTGTTTGTGTGCGGGTTGTGAGTAGGTAATGAACTGCATCGTCTGTAAATTTAGTTGTTAGGGTGAGTATTTTTGTTACTTTTTTCTCGCTTCGTGTTGTTCACTTCATTTTTTTGTTTGTGGTTTAAGCAAAAGGTTTTTGGAATTCGCGCAGATGGTGAAAATGTTTGGTAATGGGGCATGTTGTGTATTGATTAGGTTGTGTATTTGGTAATTGATCGGATGGAATATCGGTGATTTGTTTCGTTTGATCAGTGGAATGGACAAATTAGGGAAAATTGAATGTATGGTTTGCAATAGGGGTTGCACATCCGGTTTTGTTATTGTAACAGTTTTTATAAAATTTTATTTTGGGTTCTGTTTGGGTTATTATTAAGCACAAAAATTGGTAAGGGTTACTGTTGGATGTGACGTAGTTTTAAAATAAGGTCTCATTTCAAAGGATGTTTAACAATTCTTTAAAAATTCAAGGAGTCCGACATAGTAGCTCCTAACGAAATTTTGGGTTACACGAGTCAAATCAACTGCTAACCTTTTTATTAATTATATAATTTAAATTTTAATACTCGTTGTGAAATCGAAGTACTTGCATGATTTTTGACTTACGTAATTGTGTTTTTGGATTTTTAATCCTTAATTCTTTAAAGGGTTTTGTGTCTCCAAATTCACCCTAAAATTCTAACTTAAATACGTAGTAGTTTAATTTTTATTAAATTCTCACACAAAAAAAGTACTGTTCATCCTTCAGGCAACTAATGACGTCCTTTATTTGCAATTGAGCTGTTACAATTCACGTTGTATATTCCACAATACATGCAATTTCATTTGCGGTAATTGTCAACAACCCCTTGTGCCCAGTGTCGTCTCTTTTCATCCGTAGGCTCAAATCAATAGCCAATCCATGCACTGCTACCCCTTTTGTTTGTCCTGCAGATTTAAGGAATTTCCTAAATCCCCCCCCCCACCAAAACCGGAATACTGTAGGCTTACATAAAACATGAGAGTAAAAGTCCGGTAATCCTTTATATTGAACAACCACTCTCTTGATTTTCTGGACCCTATACTGCAAAAATAAATATAATATAATGCTTATGTTTATTTATGTCGCACATTGCAATCACACACACACACACAAACACACACATGTCAGACAGGAAGTATAAATGCAGTACAAATAATAAAAATGACACAAAAAAGCGGAGTGATAGGAAGCATTGCCATTCGATATTGGCTGAAAGCCATTGCACCCCAAAATAATGGACATTTTTGTGCATGTAGGCTTGAATATAAATAATCCTTGCACACAATATACATTGCAGGACATACTTACATAAAGGGATGCTCAGTTTATAATAGATGGACAAGGGTGTTGATAATTTGATTGATTGGCGTTGAAAAATCACCGGAAAAGTGCTCGTGACTTGGATGCGACGTGCAGTTGGATGCTTTTAAAATGCTTAAAATAAATAATGGACGCATTTTGATTGCACTTTCCTTGATCAAATCGAAATGTTTTTTTTTTTTTTTGTGTTATTTTTCCTCATTTTTGAAAAACGAAAGAAAAATCCTCCCCCATTTCAAAGACGGCGTGTTTTAATATCCGCAATTGCTCTTGCAGGCATGCACTTCATGTGTTATGGTTGGGGGATGAATGTAAGAATATAGCTATGGTGGAATTGCGATTGCACCCTTATGGTAGTTAGTTACTCATGTGTGCACGTACAAAATAAATAAAATTTTAAATAAATGTGGCGTCGTATGAAGTTTTTTTTTCTCATTTCATCTTTTACGACAGGACACGTACGCTGCATTTAAAGGAGGAATAAAAATAAATTAAATTTAGGAAACGCATTGTGGAAAAAAATGAAGAAAATGGGCTAAACAATACGAGTTCATTTAGCGCGTCTACTCCAGCGTCTATTCAGTTCATTTATGTGGTCTTCTAAACTAACGCCACGCTTGCAGTGAAAATGCAATCGCCTCCAATTGACTGACGCATTTTGCTTTACAATTTGCAATCGCATTTCGCACTGAGCACTATGCCCAGTGCCATCACACATATTGTACGCATGCATTCGGAATATAATGTTTGCTGTAGCGTGGAAAATTCGACCCGAATATTCAAAGAGAGATGATTAAGCGTCACACAATGAGAGGCCGTGCAATCCAATTTGTGGAACAGGGCGGGAATTTTCATTAAGTGCGTGTACACGTTTTTCATTTATACCCCCATTGCAGCCCGAAATTGTGAATGCTGCGGGATGACGTGAGTGCTGCAGCGCGAATGAGGGTGGAATCTGCGGCAACGATTTCATTTTTCATTTTTTTCGTTTCCGTTCTTGTTTCACTCGATATAATATGTGTTTTCAGATTTCATCCCTCGTTTTTGGGTGACACCAAAATGGACTTGTTTTGCGGCCAAACATATGTGGCTATGCTGGTATATTTGCGATGTGTGTGCTGTAAGGCAAACGTGTTAAATGCTGTTTAATGCAATGAGTATTTCAGTGTAATAACGCACTTGCTTTTGCAATAAAGGGCGAGCATACAGCGCATGCATTTGCTGCGAAGTATAATATTCGTCGCACGCGTTTATGGATGTAGGGAAGGAGTGGCATTTTAACAAAAATTTTGAATATGATTTATTGAATATCGTAATGGTGAGTTGGCAAATTGTTGATGGCGTTCAGATGGGGTACTGAGTAATATGGCTTTTTGATGATGGGATCATAAATTTTATTTAAATTTTTGGTTGCATGCATTTTTTATAAACTCATTCATAAAAGCACTTAACAGCTAAGTATTTTGAAGAAGTGAATTTTCGGTATTTTTAAACAAAATACAAATTAAAGAGTCCAAAAAAATGAATTTCAAGCATTTCCCCTTTTTTTCAAGGTCAATAAGTTTTTTTTTTTTTATAGGAATTTTAAAAACCAGCCTTTGAGAGTTTGAAATAAAGTTTTTGCGTTATGGTCTTATCAAGAAGAGCTCAAAGTGTATTTTTTTTTTGGTTTGTGGCCTTAAAAAAGGTTAGTCCAAAAGTTCCTGACCTTGAAATATTTTGCAAAAAGCGTTTTCTTTCAAAATCGTTATCAAAAACTTGACTATTCAAGACTCCATGTTGATTTAAAATTAATGTAGCATAGCAGCAGAAAGTATTACGACTTTAATTTTACAACTCATGTCACATTTAAAAAAAAAACAAATTTCTGTTTTTATAAAAAATGAGCAACGAATAAAATTACAAACTGCAATTAAATTTAACTGCACTTGATTTATGGTTTGTAATTACCCAATTCTGATTTCAATATTTTATCAACAATTTACATGTTTTAATTACAATTCTGTCATGTTATTTTAATTGTTATATTGATGCACAGTTCCGTAATGTCGATATTTTTCATTTTATTGATTTCCTGGAATTGGCTATAATTGTTGAAATTATGGATAAAAATCTGGAACAAATACATAATTGAAAAACTCAACCATTTAAAGTACGAGTAATTTGTAATTTAATTGAATATTTCGGCTGGAAAATGAATTCATATTTTAAAAAAAATTTAAAAAAGAATTATATTGAATTTAAATATATATTTTTATAATTGCAAGCATTCTTTACGACCAATTAGTTCACACTCGTCCCAACGTGCATGCACCATAAATGCAATTTAAAGTTTAACGCCAAAGACCATTAAACTCTGCAGAGATATTTCTCCACAATGTAATTCTCAGCCCATCTAAAGATTCATAATCCACCATGACTCAAACCAAATCGCACCACACCGCATTACATGCAAGCACCTTAAAGCATTAACAGCATCATCATTAAAATCGATAAAAGGTACAAGACGTGATCCCATTTCAGTTGTGCTTATAAAGCTACGGCTAGCCGTGCATCGCATCGTGGTCGCATTAACGTACCACATCTCTAGACCTATTCAGAGCAATTTATTCAAATTCCTGTACGTAACCCAATTTACTCCACCAAAGTCATCATTGTCATTGCGCGCCGCCTCGTACGCCATCCATGTAACAGCGTAATTTACCAACCATTACCCATCAAAACGCAGACGCATCCAAATGGATGACGCAAAACGGCACCAAAACAACCACACAATGAATGATTTACGATCGCGAATTGATGCCTTAATTAAAATTCAAATTAAGCACCTTTAAGACACCTCAAGCCCGGCTGCGAAAGAAAGCGAAGCGCGCACGAGCTGCACGGGAATTTGCTGTGCCGCAAACGATGCATAACATGTCAGTGGAATAAAAAACGATCCACAAAATGAATGACGATGAGGAAGAAGATTTGGAGGAGGGGGACAAGAAAAAAGAAAGAAATTATTAATTCAAATGCGACGCAGATAAATTATGGATAGCCATCGGAGGCGCTTCTTTAACGTGTGCCGCGCGCTCTGTCGGTTACATAAATGCATTCAATCCATTCACATGCATAATATATGGGAAGTGAATGCGCGAGGAGTATCTAGGTATAATGTGCCAAGAGCGTCCCATCATAAACGACACAAGTTATAACTTATAGGACTAGTTGTGGTCGGCCGCCATTCATACGCGATAAAGAATCGACTTCAAATGAAATCGAACGATGAAGTAATAATTTGTTTTTGTGGTGTGCCCCTTTTGTATATCGCCAGTGAGCATCACCGTCTATCCATTTTGGGTGCATTCAAGGTATGGGACTTCAGCTCATAATATGCACAATCGGCAAAAATGATTTATTGGTTAAATGGGTACTGGGTAGCGCTGAGATTGGGATGGATTTTAGTGGCAGTGGATTGAAAATTTTTTCCTGTGAATTTTGATGATGTGACTTAAACATTGTTTTTGGTCGAATGAAGTCGGAATTTATTTCTTAGTTTTTGAGGTTCTCATGAATGGTTTCAGGAAATATTTGCGATTGCCCTTTAATTCCACTTTAAGTATATTTTCGTATGTAAGTATCGGCTTAAGGTTTAAAATGAATCACTCAAAGTAAGTTGTCTTTTTGGATAGACTTGTAGAAACAAGGAGACAAGGAAGACTTCGTCTCAGATGGAAGGAATACGTAGGCAAAGACGTAAGAGCACTTGTGATCCCTAAATAGTAGAATATGATGCACAACCAATCAGTCTGAAGCAAACTGTTGTGTCAGGCCAAGACCGAAACCCTGGGTTTTAGCGCCACGTATGATAATGATTATCGGCTTAAGGAGGTCATTAAATCTAGAGCTGGAATTTTGCATAAAAAAGGAGCTGTTATCAAAGAATTTTTATTAATTTTTTAGGTTTTTAGAATTAAAAAGGAGCAACGTTTCTAATTAGTATGCCTACTAATTGACAATTAATTTGAGCAAAAGTTTTTAAATTGCATTTATAAAAACACTTCCATAAATCCAGTGAATTTCTTCAGATATATTATAATATTTTACTTCAAAAGCAACATTCTACAACAAATTGAATAGATCATCAATAACATTTGCATCTCCGCCACACAGCTCCCATCGGGAAGAAGCACCATTTCTTTTTTTCCACAAACATCCACAAACAAGAATATGATTGAATGAAATGTTGGGGAATTGGCTTTTGAATGCCCATGCAATATTGGATGCTTTTCCCTTCTTCCCAAAACATAATCATGTACAGAATTTTTTGCTTTTTGTAGTTACATTGCTGCCCAGCACATAATATTTTGCCCTTCCTTCCTCCTGTGTGTGTTGCCAGTTGCGCGTTGTTTGTTCCCACATCACCCTCCCCACTCTTGTTTGCGGTGTATGACTACATAGTAAATCGATAAATTTCTTTCCCTTTATTCTGCGTTAAGAAACAAATTAACTGTCGTACATATTTCAAGTAATTTATGTTCGGATGGTCACAAGGGTCCGCCACTCTTTTGTTCAACGCTCGACTAGCAAACGATTGCACAGCGCATGTAGACGAGACGACGGTGCTGTGGCTAAACATTTCTCTACACAATGTTGATAAATAGAATTTAATATATTGTACATGGAGAATACACGACGATCCCGAAAGTAAGCAAGCAGCGGAAATTTGAAGGGCATAGCATCGAGTGTGCGGCCAAATGCGCGCTTCCATATCTTGTGCCATGTATCTGAGTGTTATGGTAATGTAAAATTGATTTATGTTCGAGCTGAATTTGATAATTAAGTTTTGTGTTAAAATTTAATGAGGGGCCATATTTTTCGGTGTTGCTGCTGCTTGTGGTGGGTATGCATGTTGAGGTCTTTTGGAAAATCTAATTATGTAAGAGAGACAAGACAAGAGAGACCCATTTCCCATCGGGGTTCATATTTTTCATTTCTATGATTGATAATAATTATTATTTAACAACAATGAGGGAAAAGGGCGATATGCTTCGTATTGAGTTAATGATTATTTCATCCCTTTTATGAATGTTAAGTTCTTAAATGTATGGTCCAATCAAAAGATTGTCACTTTATCACAGAGCACAAGATGATTTTAATCCCTAACTACCTTAACATTGTGGAGCATCTCATTCTCAGATTAAATGACTTTCATTTAATGAGCATTCTGCATTCCACACCTTGTGTGAGTTCAGTGCAGTTACCAAAGTATGGTGAAATGCTCTTTGAAGCACTGTACACCATTTCAGGAAGCGCTAAAATGCGTCAAATGAGCACCGCGGGCGTCATTTCAAATTAAAAACTGTGTCGCATATTTTACTGTGTGCCAACCGAGCTTTTTGTGTGTGTGCGTTTGTGTGCCCACTGCTCATATACTTCAAATTACAAATTATGGCTGAAGGGTGCAATTAGGAAAATGTGCACTTTTCTGACTTATTTTTAATGACACTTGTTTGTTTTTATGTGTGCATATCTTGAAATGTAGTTTAGTTAAATGCTGATAGCATAATCTTGTCGTAATTTTAAGAAATGAAAATTAAAAACATGTAAGTGCGTCGACTTTTTCGTATATGTGGCGGAGGAGGCAATGCGATAAGTGTGGTTGTGAATGAAAGCACACCAACGAAACGGAAGTAAATATTGACAGACATATTGCAGCGCTAATTGGTGATTAGACACATTCCCGGACAAAAACTTGTATAATAGACGTCTGATGTCAATTATAAGTCGCATAATGCAGCAGCGGTGGCAGCTACCAGCAGATGATGATGGTGATTGTTGTTGTTGTTGTTGTTGTTGTTCTCAAGTGCATTGAATGCGTATGCACTTTTTGTTTTGTGGATTTAGTCCGGAGGTTTGTGTAAATATGTCGTCAAGCTGAATTAGCTGGACGATTAGGCAATTTACATTATGGTGCAATGAAGTTGTTTGATATGGCAAGTCATCTTGTGAGGATTTGTTTTAATTTAAAAAAATAATTCCGTTTTGTTGGATTTAAAAATTTACTTTTTAATTATCATTTTTAATTATTACTCGGTTTGTTAATTTGTATGTTTGTGTGTTTTTTTAAATATGCTTGTTTGTATGTTTGTTTGAGTATTAGTTTGCGAGTTCATTTGCATAATTCTTTGGATGAATGTTTGTATATTTGTTTGTAATTCTATTTGAATGATTGTTTGTGTGTTGGATTGAAAGTTCTACGTGTGGCTGTTTGCTTGTTTGTTTGTTCGTTTGTTCTTTTGTTCGTCTGTTCGTCTGTTTGTCAGTTTGTCAGTTTGTCTCTTTTCAGTGTGTCTTTTTGTCTGTTCGTCTGTTCGTCTGTTCGACTGTTCGTCTGTTTCCTATTTGTCTGTTCGTTTGTTCGTCTGTTTGTCAGTTTGTCTGTTCGTCTGTTTGTCTGTTTGTCAGTTTGTCTCTTTTCAGTGTGTCTGTTTGTCTGTTTGTCTGTTTGTCTGCTTGTTAGTTTGTTATTTTTTCAGTTTGTCGATTTGTCAGATTGTCAGTTTGTTAGTTTTTCAGTTTGTCTGTTTGTCTATTTGCCTGTTTGCCTGTTTCGCTTTTTGTGTGCTTGTATGTTTGCCCGTTTGTTTGTTTGTATGTGGAATCCGAAACAAACAACATTTTAAAATTTTAATTTATTCCCTACATTCTGATTTCCGTTTTAATTAAAATATTGCACAAGAACTCTTATTTATCGCTTACATCACAATTTATCTTCATTACCGCCATACAATTTTAAAATCGTCTCAGCAATCTCCTAGTGTCAGCAGCCATATTAATTACTATATCTCAACAGACCACACACACACACACACAAACTCACACACCTCCCTTCATGAATTTTAATTGCATGCTCACGATTTTGTCTCAGCTCCACATCCTGATGACAATGTGACGATTAATAAAAGTTAATTTTCCAAGACAATGATGCGCTGCACGTAGATCGCGATAAGGTTTTATCACTAATTGAAATTTCGCACCAAAGAAACTGTGGGGCTAAGGAAGCCAATTTATTAGCATTCAATGCAATCGACGGCGTGTCTCGTAAGTGTGCGTGCTGTGTAGGATGCATTCAATCGACGCTTATGCATTTTCTCCTCTTATTATTTACATCTTAATAATAATGTTGCAAAAATCATATTCGCAACGCCACACCTTAATAGTTTTAACATAAAATTTGAGGCAAACATTTTATGAGATCGGTTTTGTATTTTGTTTTGCCTAAATTTATTGGCGCAATAGACTGCATAGTTTGTAGTTGTTGCATTAAGTCTGTAAACATTCAGGTTAATGACCATCCTCCAGTCAAATGCATCGCTTTGTCGACGCCACATCCACACTGCAGCCTATTCATTCCATTATGTTCTATAAAAACGTGCAATAAATACCAAGACGGTAGAATTTGACACCCGTCTCGTGATAAATTGAGCGTGATCTCAAAACATAAACGTTGTATCGTGTTTTTATGATGTGAAAAATCGCCGTAAAAAATAATAAGTTGTGAAAACGAAATTCATAATAATCGTTCAAAGAATTGGCCTGCGATGATGGATTGTGGAAGAGGAGAAGCTGCTGCAGTGTGTGCCTTTTTCATGTGCGCACACCATTTGAAAGTGTCAAATTTTCTCAACCGATATTGGGGCATTTAACATTGCCAGAGATCGGTTTGTTATTTTTTTGGGTTTGATGCCTCCGTCCTCTTCCTCCGTCCCCTGTGTCTCGACACATAATAACTGGCTCATTAATGTCTTGTGGCTATTAAAGAGTGAGTGCACATCGAGAAAGGGCTTGTAATGTGATCCATTATGCGACCGTATTGAAATTTGATGAGCTGCTGTGTGAAATCTATGTTACTGTGAACGCTTATTTATGTATATTGCATTCCAAAAAACATATTATTATGTATTATTATGATGTGGGAGAGGACCGGGGAAATGGAGTGAGAATATTCACACAAAACATGTGTACCAAATCACTGAAATCATCTGCAGGCTGGGGAGAGACCCATTTGGTTACATGAATTATTGTTGTCTCGGCTTCTGATGGCATCGGTTTCCACATTGGCCATCCCAATATAATGTATGTCAAATGATGTGTCACTGTGGTGCTGCAGGAATTATATACAACATATATATTTAGGGCCTGTCATGTTTTACTAACCGCATCTACAAGTGACGCTAATCTGCTGAGTATAATTTTTTAATTAAATAACGGCGACACATTTTAATCAGACGCTATGCCTTTATTATTGTACATCGGAGTGAGGTTTATGAGGCGAGGATGCGGGCACGTCACTCTCGGAGACGCACACACCCATATTTGATAAGCGCAAATAATCTTCAAGGCGTCTCGTTTCGTGTAGCTTTTTTTTTTTTTTTTGGTTTAGAAGAATTTTTGTTTACTGCATATAATGCAAACTCAAAAGTCAATCCAAGCATTAAGTAAGCGGTTCATTGTAAAAGCAAATAAAGCCCTCATCTTTGCACCCTTCTGCAACATTTTGTGTTGTGTTTTTTTTTTATTCGTCAGTTTAATACGTCAAACAAATGATTTTTTTTTTACTTTCATGGAAGTAGACTTATTTTTTCTCTATTCCTTTTTTTTATGATTTTCTTTACATGAAGTTCCTTTCGTCTGGAGATGGACTCTGGGGCATTGCAGTTTATTCATTAACGTTGATTGTAATCCTTAAATAATGTTCGTATTGTTACACAAAGAAGGGTGGATTTTAAATCGCAATAAAAATAAACGAACTAGAAAATCACATTGTTCGTGACCCCTTCAAGATTCTTTTTAATTTAACCGTCTTGGTGGTTGATGAGTAGGTACAAGTATATGGGAAATATGGTAATATGCGGGAATTCAATAGAAGTCTGGGATATTTGAGTGCAAGAAAAATCTCTCCCTTTTTTGAAGTGGAGTATTTTACATTTTTGCAAATGGACTTCAATTTATTTTTTGTTGTTTAGTTATTTTATTCAATTATGTTTAAGCAGAAGAGGGATGAAGTTAATTAAGGTTTGTTAGTGATACTTTTTATTGTAAGAAGCGCCATCAAACCAATGTATTCTACCAACTATCGAGAAAATAAGATTGCTGTGGCGATAATTGTGGTTTAGTAGCAAGAATAGCTAAGGAATGTCTCACAGTTTGGTATTGCAAGTGCTCTTTCGTCTTCGCTTACTCATTCCTTCCAACTGAGCCCGGAGATTCCTTCCTTGTATCAATGTTTCTAGAAGTATATCTGACAAGACAGATTTCTCTGATGATTTACTCTAACAGTGCAGGACTTCAATGAAAGCTTAATCCCGCAATCCAAATTTTTCAAAATTTAAGGGCCACAAAAATGTCATCAACGTAATCCCAATCGCAAACGGATTTGCAATAGATCCAGTTTCCCAGAAGTCAAAACGCATCGTTTAACACAAACTATTTTTCACAATTTTTCCAATGAAACATAAATTTTCCCAAAAATAAACTGACAATATGAGCTCACTTATAAGAACGTCAATAACTGCAACACCCCCTAAAAGTCAATTTTCACCGAAAAGTGCTGCGGCAGAGTGTCAATTTGATGAATGTTACCAAAAACTGTTAAGTCGGTGTGATTTCTCCGCCATAACCACATTTTCTACGAGTTTTGTACAACCCCCATCGGGTTAAAGGAAATATGAACTGTTAAAATATAACGCCCAGAGTGCAGCTGAAGCTCTTTCTCTAATACATTGAATTATGACGCTGATTTATCAAATCATTTTCATGTATTAAAATACGAAGTCATTATGGATTTCGTGGAATCGTTGAGAGAATTGTTGGTTAGGGGCTACAAAAATATTAGGTGTTATGAAACGTAGTTCATTTAGTGTTGAGGCATAATTATTGGGGAAGCATTCAAAAAATTATTTTATTTTCCTTCAAAAAAAAAACAAGGTGGGCAAAGGATTCTTTTAAACGATAGCAACATCATCATACAATCCATATTTATTACCCGAGTGAATGGAGTTGAAAAGTCTCCCGCATGCGTTAAAATTTAATATCTCATATTCACTTTGAATGCAGCCTCCTGAACAGCAAAGAATCATGACAACTCAACGGCGAGGTTACTGGAGATGGGCAGCTTTTGATAACATTTTCACATAAATTGTAGCAATGCCGAGTTGTTGGTAACATGAGTAAGCAATTGTATATTCCCTCCACATATGAAAACAAAGCAAAACCAACACATTAAATATTGAATGAAAGTGAAGATTCATCTGATTGGGATCTTATTTTGGGATGCATCCCGTTTAATATTGTGAAATATGATGAACTGTTCCTGCAACAAATATACCTGCATGTATAATTTACGAAGCATTGCACAGTTTGTGTGTAGGGAAGTTGATAGCCCAGCAGGTGTCTGGTTGCATTGTGCATGAGCGGTTTAAATGGTATTCATGCGCACATAACCGGCAACTAAGCAAATATTCAAAAGAAGATTTGCAAGAAACAGGTAGGATAAGAAATTTTGCAAAAAGCCTCATTAAGTTGTTCAACGTGGGCGTACACACTCTCGTTGTACACAAGAGTATTCGCAACAACATGCAGTTAATGCATACATGCACTTCCGTTCAACCGACTCATATTGCATAGTGTATCGTTGCAATGTTTAGAGATACGTGCAGTAATTTCATTCCGTTTGTGCTCTTTATCTTGAATGTTCATCATTAATTCGCTTGATACAGGGTGCATTTTGTGGTGGCGTTCAGTCTCTTTTTTTTACAAACTATTATGAACAGTGAAAATGGAAGCATTATTAAGTTTGCAGTGGTTGTCGTTTAAAGACCTCTGTGGTTTTAAGATAATTACGGAGCTAAATGAGGTTTACAATTATTTCTATATTTAAAGGATTACATCCCAATCCTCAGAGATAGCATTTGATTTCAAAATCCAAAATATTGTCCTGACAGAACTCCACAAAAGTATTCCTTTTAATGAAACATATTTCCATAATGTCATCAAAATTTTCACTCCTACCTCCTTTACAAGGTAGCCTTTTTTGTCTTCGGCCTCCCCGGTAACGACATAACGGAAGTTATCGAAAGGAAAGGGTCGTGTACCACTTTCTGTGAACCAGAACCATGCATTGCAATCAGGGACTGAAAAAAATAAAGGAATTAATCTAAAATTATGCAATACCACTCAAATTACTGGAAGAATTCAAAGAGCTTTAGACAAACTAAAATGTTTGTGGCAGGTCCTGACTCCTGAATGTGGTTCCGATTGTGACATGTGCGAATTTCCGTTCTTTATTCAAAGAGACCTCAAACACTTGGTGGGTATTTCTGGGTGGCACGGACCATCAGTCAGTTAACCTCGAAACCTTTGGTTGCCCACTCGTACTTTATAGCAAGAACGGACCGCTTTGGTCGGAAACAATGTAATCAGAGTGGAAGTACTATCCAGGCTATAAGAATTATTCATTTTGGAGGAGGTTGCACTTTATGGATCGAAGGCCGAAGTGCTTGGACCTGGATAACGTAGGCACTAAGGATCTCTTTCATTTACATTTCCTTTTTTTTTCTGAACAAAATTTTGTAATAATCCTCATCTTCCTATCCAAGATGGATAAGTAGAAAAAGTCACTGGCCGCCACTAGAAGGTCACCCTGTATACGGGCAATATAAATATATGAGCAATATTGCGGTCTGGGATTTAAAAGACGACAGAAAATCGATTTGAAGATCATGGAACAAGATTATGCATTTGTTGTTAAACCATTCAAATGTGGGATCAATTTAATCGATCAATTTATTGTCGCATTGAAGACATTTTAATGGTGATTCTTGAACCACACAAGAATGAGCTCGTGCGATCATATTTCCTATAAAGGGCAGGTAACTTTAATACCAACATTTTTTATTGTTTTCTTCAATATTATCACACCAAGAATCATGATCGCATCGCATTGTCCCACATAACATTTAAGAGTGTGAGATGCAGACTTTGGTGGCTTAATGTCTCATCGATAAATGTATGCGGCCCTAATCGCTTGCAATGCAATGATTGATTTGATTGATCTCCAATATAATGTGTGTTTATTACTTTTGATGCATGCTGATCCCCCCTGTGTGGAGTGACGATTCCTTAAGACGTCTTTTATTTAAATCTTCAACAGCTTATAATTTCGTTAAAGCCACATTACTTATATACGAGTAATGAAGGAATTATCGACAGTATTTACAATTTACCGTTAAAATTTCAACAACGACTTTTATGGCGTCACTTTTATGCTTTTTAAGAAACATGTCAAATTTATGATTTTAATGCAACGATTAGTGTGGTGTGTGCGGTTAATTCAGTTTATGACACGCAATATTCGTTTTATTTCAGAGACAAATCCAAAACGTTAAAAAAAGTCAGTCTTTGAGTGTTCATTTTTATTATAAATCAGCGTCTGGTAAGTCATCTCTTTGCGCCATTCCCCACTGCATCTCATTTGCATAAAATTCAAATGGTCAAACCTAAACATTAACAATTTTCTCAATGTTTTGATTGTTGTGCAACGATCGGGTAGAGTGCTTCCCGCTGAGTTCCGATTTAATTTGCTTCTTAAAGTGGATGGATAGCCGCGCGGCGTGTGCATCTTCGTACAGCCACTAGTAGTATATTATTTATCATGTGTTTTCTTTGCACACAAACCTCACAAAAAAGACTGGTAACAAAACAAAGGAGGAGGACAACAATGGAGAAGAAAACTATAATGCACGAAAACCACACACACAACAGGAATTCCAATTTACACGATTTTAATTTATTGATTTCTTTATGTGCACCTTGTTGCTGGCTATGAGTGATTGTTTTTCTTTTTTATTTTTTTTGTGTGTTCTTCATTTAAATGCAGCTCATCATATCATAGCTTTATACGCTTGAAGATCCAGGTATTTTTCATATCATCTCATATTTTTTCTTTACAACAATAATAACAAAAAAACGTTGCACTGCAGGGAGAGCAACATCATGCCTTTTAAATGACGCACTAAAAGGCCACCTCGTTGCATTTTCATGTTAATTTGTTTTAGTATCCTTATTTGATTTATACCAAATTAGCTTCAAAAATTAAGGATGGCTTTATTTGATCAAATTAAAGCATTGAATTGGACAAGAGACAGAAATAGAAGCAGAAGCAGAAGAGAAAATATTATTTTCTCTAGTAAATTCTGAGCTGTTTCTGTTCTGTCGGTAGATTATATTGCAACTGAATTTTTAATGCTCTCGTTAATTCTGTTTCTGTGGAAAATGTGAAATCTGTTTCCGTTTCATTTTGTATTTCTTGTCAATTCATAGCTTAAGATGAAACAAATGTTTTGTAGAACTTATAATTTATAAATTATTTTTTCAAGGTCATTTTATACATTTTGTGCATATAAACACAATTTTAAGCATTTCCTGACATTGAATAACTCTATCTCAATAAAAACAAAAAGGAGTTCCTTTTAGCTTAAATTTAAATTATCGGAGAAACCCGTACGTTGCTCGGAAACAACATTTTAAAAACTAAAGTATGATATACTATATTCTTTAATTAAATCTAATATCGCATTTCATTTAAGGTTAAAAATTTATTATCTAATTTATTATACATTTCAAAGAGACATTGTTATTTGTAGAATTGTCAGATAATTGTAATTTTTGGAAATAAATTTTTTTTTGACGAACCGCGATTTTTTTCGAAGTTTTCGCGGTTTGTTTTTGGGTTTAAAATCTATCTTCCGGAATTTTGGCAAATACGTGTGTAAATTTCGTAGCGATTTCATTTACGATAGACTAGATTTTTATATATTAGATAACGTTTTAAAATTGCAGTCACATTTCCATTTTGCATTTTTTGATAGACAAGTTTTTTAAAATCAGATATGTATTACGAATTAATCTAGATTGGATGAATTTTACTACTCCCAACTACAGGTATATTAAATATTTCAAAAAATTGACCACAATACTTTAATATGCCTTATTTTGAATAACTATGGGTATTGGGAAAAAACTCAACGTAAAGATAGACGAAACCCTTTACTCTCACAACATTATGCATGCAGCCCAATGTTGTTTTTTGTGCATCGCACCCAAAGATATACCCAACGTATTGTAATATTAATATTTTTAAGGTGTGCATTCGCTTTCGTTAAGACGTTTCTCGTGTTAAGCATCAACTTGTTGTCAGATTGTTTCATGGAAATTTGTAAAGGGTCATGATCACTTAAATGGATTTTAATCAGATTAGCCCTATTGCTTTTAAAATAGCACCGACCTGTGCATGTAACTGCAGCCATGAAGAATTGTATAATATGTAAACTGAATGGGATGATGTACCAACCTCTTATTAAAAGTATTCATTATGTTATGGATACACGTCCGGATTGTGTGCGGCTGCGATGAAAATGCATTTATCCAATTAATTGATTGTTGCTGGACCAATAATGATCAATCTTCATTCTGTTGACTGTAAGGCGATTAAGAAGCGCGCAATTGATTTCGATGGCAAACATCAAGGCAATGCATCACGACAGCTGAGATGCAATAACTGATTTGTCATCATCAATTCATCGTTTCCCATTTTAGTAATTGTTATGCAATGCGATACGGATTATTGAATATGGGATTGAGGGATTAGTAATGCAACTGATGATGGGATGGAAGTATTAGCAGTGTCATTGCTGAAAGTAATGCTTTCATTGGATTCATTGATGACAAATTATTTTTGTGAATAATTTTTGGAATAATCGTGTGCATCATCGTTCCTGAACACATAATTGCAAATAACGATAAAAACAGGAAAAACAAAATTTAAAGGGCAGAGTCAAAGTTTACAAAAATTGTGGCAAAAGTCATATTAAACTTATTACGAATTCTTAAACGTAAATTTAAAAAGTTGAAGAAATGTAAGGTTATGTCATCGGATTACACAATTTAATACCTTTTTTTGGACTTTCAAGGAATGAAAAGATTTATTATTTGAATGTTGAAGAATTTGCAACCACTAACAGTGAGTTATTTTATGTTTTTATGAAAAAGGAAATTTTTTTTTTGCCATAATTTGACTTTTTGTCCCTAGAGAAACAATTTCCTGATGCTTTTTTCTTTAAATCATATTCAAATTTAAAAGGACAACAAAAACTGAAATACGCATGTTTATTTTTAATTTATATACGACCCCAAGGGCATATAGAAATATTTGTAATCCGACTTTTTTCGGAAAAAAAGTTGATGATGCAGAAACTCGTTTTGACACCCCTGAGTCCAAAAAAGTGGTCTAGAAAAAATGTGCAAAAGTACGTCCGTACGCCGTACGCCGTGTGCCGTACTATAGAAAAATGGTCGAAAAAAAAACCTTCTAAACTACTGGACCGATTTGTATGAAAATTTTTTGTAAACTATTAAACAAAAATATAAGAATAGGATCTTCGATTTTTCGAGGTCAGATCCTTCAAGGTCAAGTTATTGACAAAAGAATTTTTTTTCGTATAGGGGCTCAAAAATGGGTCCTACGATTTTTTTCATTTCCACAATAATTAATCTTCAAGGTATCTTAAACAAAACTGCATATATCCTATATCCCGCTAGATGCTACTTCTGGCGAAAAAGGGGGTGGACAAGGACAAACCCCACTTTTCTATCTCAGCCACCTTGCATAATATCAAAAAAATTCTTTCAGATTATTGTAGGATAAAATAAGATAAGAAAACTTGCGGAACATTTCAAGGTCAAAATTGAAAAATTCAAGGTCAAATTTTTTGTATCTCAGAAACCTTTAATATTTTTTTTTTTAAATTTTCACATTATTGTAGGCTTAAATGAGACAAAAAAACTTGCTGAAGATTTCAAGGTCGAAATCGGAAATTTCAAGGTTCGACGTACGGCGTACGGCGCACGTATCTTAGAAACCCTAACTATTTTTGAAATTTTTTTTCACATTATTGTAGGAATAAATAAAATAAGAAAAGTTGCTGAACATTTCAAGGTCAAATTTTGAAAACTCAAAGTCATATTTTCACAATGAAAATTTTTAATTCAAATACTATATGTTTTAGGGTACTATGATGTTCTACATTATTGATAATCTCAATAAAATTACCAATTTTGGACACAAATCAAGGTCAAAATTAAGAAATTTCAAGGTCAAATTTTTCATATCTCCGAAAAGCTTTATTAAAATGTAGTTAACCAACAGTCGCATATAAATTCACACCTCGCTCTCCCTGCGATGTAGTTTTTTATTTTCATGTCGACTTATTGGGCCATTAAAAACATTTTTAAATTTTTACTTTTTTATTAAAAAACACTTTCTTTTACAAAATTTTACTCGTACAGTAACTTGAGTCATATTTCCTCAATACTGGTCAACTGAGTGAAATTAAATTGAACAGATTATCCATAATAACCATCATGTAAGTGCGATAATTATGAACAATTCATCTCTAACACGTTCTAAATGCAAAATGCAATGTGTTTATGACTCACTGTTAATTTGTGTTACAACACATAATTTATGTAAACGATGTTAGCTACATTTTACCATTAAAATCCCCCCGCCTCCCACCCCCCAACACAGACAGCCCCAAATTGTATTCCATTTTGGATCGTCTCCATTAAAAGTACATTTGTTGAATATTTACATGGCATCCCATTGTAATCATAATCGTAAACGCTACAACATTTAGTATTTTCTGCACAGCTCACTGACTCGTTAAACTTTTGCATTAAACAAACGTGTATATTGTATAAGCTGATGTTAAACTCACGTTGCATTTGATTGACATGTTAATAGCTGCTGCAAGAATAAAGACGAATGAATTTCTCGAAATAAATTGTGTAAGCAAATTGCATAGTTATTGCACAAAAGCGTCTTGTTATGTTTCTTCTTAATATGCACATCAGCTCGCGTTTTAATTTTCTGCATATTATTTTGATAATTTAGAGAGTCGTCGTGGCGCAGATGGAGCCGAGTGACAATTAACCAATAAATTTGAATACACTCCGTGGAATGGTAATAACTTTAAGCAGAATCAACAGAATTATTTTAAACACTGTTGTGTGCGGCTGCAATTTATGGACTGCATAAAATGATCGCGACGTTGTTCTTTGTGTGTGCGCCTGCAAATTGAAGTAATAAACTTGCATTCTTCTTTCACAACAAACGACGACGTTGAGCGCTGCGAACAACGCGGATGAAGGTTATTGATTTGAATGTTTTTGTAAACAAAATTTCTAACATTGTAACCACGTCGCTTCGTTGAATTGTTAGTTACACGCAGCCCCCAAACTGAAAAGAACTGAATCTATTTTGTAATTCTCGTTTGCGTTTGTTTATGATTTTTGGCGTGGCACCAAAAACTCAACTGACTTGATTAATTATACAATTCATCTTTTATCACAATAGCTGCTGCCCCCTTTTTTCTCCGTACATCAGTACATTGTTGGGCGAATATTTCTTAGAATAAATAATGAAATTCAAATAAAAATAGATGAAATGCTTAAAAGAATTATGTATTTTTCGCGGATGGATAAAATAAATTGACTATTCGCTTCGAAGAGATTATTTGTGGATCAGAGGATGACAGAGTTGGAGAATATTAAACAATGAATTCTTATATAAATAGGCTGCAGTGTAAGAGATGCTGAAATCATTATTTAGGCTTCCAATATAATTTTAGATATTCCAATAGAAGTTATATGCGATTGAAATCGTCGATTGATGTTTATTTCAACTTAGTTTATTTTATTTACTTTTGTTTATTGCGCAATACGTCGTGATTTATTTTTACTTTCAAGTTGTCTTTCAAGATACAAAGAGTTTTAAGGTTTATTGGTAGTATTTGAACTAACGATAAGCGTCTACTCGATTAATTAGGGACTATTTAAGAAATTTAAATAACCTAACGATATTTGAATTTTAAGAATTCAATCAATTGTTTGACCTCATTTGATTCTCTTTTCATACTTTACTAACTATTTTACTAAATATTGAAGTAGATATTAATTCGATAAAGTTTATCTTGAAAATGGTAGTTTACCACCTTTGTATTTTAAAGTAAAATCTAAAAGGCTTTTTCATAAAGGCTCTTTTCTACATATTTAAAATCAAGTTACTGCCAAAATTTATTTATTCAAGGATCAAACACTCCTCCAGTTTTTTATAAATTGGGTTTAAATAAAAAATAAAAAATAAATAGCATTTACGTAAGACTCTTGCTTAACTATAATAGTTTAATAACGTTTTAGTGAAATATGAAAAATGTGATCTTGAATTTATTTTAATGTTGTCCTTTAATTTTTTTTTTAAATTGTTCATTTTACTGGGATTGATAATAATGTAAAACATCATAAAGTGTTTATGAATTAATTTCATTAAGAAAATATGATCATTAGCTTTGAAATTTGGACCTTGGAATATTTAGCAATTTTTCCTATGATATTAAATAGCAAAATAATTGCTAGTTTTCTGACTATGACCTTAAGCAAACTCTTTTATTTAATGAAACGCAAATATAATGTAAAATAAAATTTTCTAAAATGTTTAAAGTTTCGGAAATATAAATAGTTTTATCTTTATTTTTTAAGTTGTGAACTTGACATTTTCAATAAACCATTTTATCTTATCAAAATCTTCAATAATGTGAAAGATTTTTTTTCATATTGTGTAGAGTCTGCGTTCACCCTTTTTTTTGACAGATGGACCACATTAAGAGATATGAGATAAATGCAGCTTGGTTTAGAAAATCGTTATGGATTAATAATGTTAAAATCAACAACATCGTTAAAGCCGTTTTCTCCCATACAAGCGAAACTTAGTTATTTGGCAATGACATAACCTTGAAGCATCAAATATTGAAGAAATGAAAAATTTTATAGAAATTAGAAGAGTTGGTTCTTAGATATTATTTGTTATTGCTTTTAAATTTGGAAATTTTAAAGATATCTTATTAATAAAATCGATTTTTTGTAATGCAAAATATTTAACTTCAAACACAAAGGTTTATGCAATTTTAAAACCGAAAATATTAAAAATTCCTCAATATTCTTGTAAATCCCTGTATAAATCAAATGGAGCAAAAACGGAATATAACAAATACCCACATTTTATGTTTGAATAGAATTTAGGACTTTCAATTTATCTGGAATTTATCAAAAAAAACTATTTTCGGTGAATAAACCAATACTATTAAATCAAATGATTTAAAAAAATGAAAAAAAATCTATCATAGTTAAAAAAACTCATGTGCAATGTGCAATGTGCTTTATTTTATGTATTGGATTAAAAAACGAAATTGGTTGAATTTAAAAAATAAATCTATTCACATTTATGCATTGTAGAACATTTAGAACATAGCTTATAATTATTACTCTTTTTATATTTAATTGAAACCATTCGATGATTTTATCTAAATAACTACATTTAAATACTTAACGCGCTCTTTTTAATGTGTTAAAATGAATCACACAGTTTCTACATCATTTAAAAAATGTAGTTTTTGATTTGGTTTATTTAAAAGAAAAAAAAAATTAAACAACAAATATTACGTTTTTTAAAGTCTATACTTCCCCAAACACCATGACGCACCAATCGAGAACAAGGTCCTAAAATCCCACTCAATAATTTTTTTAATTCAAAATTTCAACAATAAATTAAAACCCAAAAAAGTTATGGTAGAAAAAAAACTCAGACATTTAAATTGACATGTACCTCCTGTGTCGAAAATATGCATCGTGTGTATCTTAAATTAGGTGTCAGGCAACACATGTACCAAAACAACGCGCCTACGAAGATCCCATTTACTCGCACAAATGGCGATGGCATGGCGCGCGGCATCCACCGATCACGCATATTGGTGACAAAATTATTAGCGTGCTGATGGATTAATGAGACGTTAAGTAAATTGAGTATCACAAAATGAGGCTCATTAAGTGATTCCCTTTCGGGCAGCAACAATCTATAAGTATTTAAGCAATGCTATAAGTACTGCATTGAATTCCTGCAGCCAAAATATACTGCGGCACACACTAATTGTGAGTATTTTGGGCAGCAAAGACTCATTAGGGCTGCACTGCAGAGAGTAATTTGGAAGGCGCCACATTATGACGTGGGTTGTGGGTATGCGTGCGGCAGCACTTGGCTTTATAAGATGCAAGATAGGTGTTGACAAGCATTTGCAATTTGAAGGAGACTATGTCGCTGCCACAATGCGGTGGTGATGCTGCGGAAAATGATTAAATGATGTGGCGAGTGTCTGCTTAATTATTTAGGTGGATGCGTGTCACGGAATGGTTGCGGAAAGTCGGGGGACTTACTTATGGTTTGCATTTTATTAAAATGAGTCAGAAATGTTTTTTTTTTTGGGTATTTTTAAAAATGTCTCTTTAAGGGGGACGTTGTAAGAAGATTAAGTACATTTTTAATATATTAATATTAAAATTAAATTGGTAACTAATAATTACCAATGATGAATATTAATTAAAAATTAAAATCGTTCCAATTATCCTTCTTAAATAAAACCTTAAATTAAAATGCAAACCCAAATAATAATAGAAATTACAACGAAGGGAGAGCCATGCGTGAAATTATTACGATCTGGTGTAAAATTCATCTTAAGCAGACCGAGGAAAGAATGACTTTCAGATTTTGACCTTGAAATGTTCTGCAATTTTTTTTCTTTTATTTAAAGCGAAATAATGGGGAACACAAATTAAAAAAAAATCATGATTTCTGAGATGTAAAAAGTATGACCTTGAAATATTCTGAAAATTTTTACGTGAAAGAATTTTTTTTAGTTCAAGATTTCTGAGATATAAATAGCGTGACCTTGAATTTTTATATTTTTAAATCGAAATGTTCGATAATTTTTTTCTATAACAAGTAAAATAATTATTATTTTTATGTGAAAGAATTTTTTCATGTTGCGTAAAGTAACACATTTTTCAGGACCACTTTTTTAGACTTAGGAAGTGTCAAAACGTTTTTCTGTATCATCAAAAAAATTTGCGAATGTAAGAATGTATTACAACCCATAAAACTAGGTCGCAATAAATTAATAATGAATCCTTAACGACCCCAAAAAAAGAAGAAGAGAAACAGGCAATTTAAATAAATGTTGAGCTCACTCATATCAAAATTACCAATTCACAGATAACACATCAATTTATGTTTTATTCATAACAATAAAATTGGCTCAATAAAAATTAATTAACATCGCTGTGAATATGCAACCCTTTCCCCAGACAACCAAATGCAACTAAACTCATTTGCATACATTCAGCTCGAGTGATAATTCAAAAAACGCATACGCAGTAATAAAATTAATATGCGAACGAAAAGCTCATTCCAAATATTAAATTAAATAAAAGACACCCCTACACACGATGAAATGAGGAGCACAGAACAGAGTACATAAAACAAAAATAAATTCCAACCATCCCCAAAATGCCTTTAATTATTTCAATAATTACCAAAAACACGCCAAATTTTAACGCTTCACGACCTACCCTTTCCACATCACATGAAATTTGATTGCTCGCCGCCCATATCAACTTCATTAATTCATCTCAATGAATTTAATTCACGCACCAGAAGCCAGAAACCAGTACACCCAGCAAATAACACAATGCCAGGGACCATGGTGTAAATATACAATGAATGTTTATGCTAATTAGAATTAAGTAATAAACAAATTTAATCTTTTAGAATGCGCGCCCTTACACCCGTCTTAAGTGATTCATTAAACTAATAAGCTATTAAAGAACCATCAAGACAGCTCCTGCCCGATGGCATGGCGGATGAAGGCGAGTGCGGAATGGCAGTGCAGCGCCCAGCAACAACAATAAGAACATCAGCATCAGTGATGCCCAAGTTTTGCAAAAAAAAAAAAAATGGAAATGAAAAAGTAAAAAGGCAATGAATAAAAGCTGTACATAATGTTATAGGAAGCCAGCATTCTATAATAGCTTTCGGCAAACAAACATAACTCTCGGGAAAACACTTACAAAGTTCCTTTAAAGAATATGATGATGCACATAACTTGGAAGTATGTAGATCGTTGCACGGCATAACCCGCAACTCTTATAAGATGTGTTCAAGTTTTTTTTTTCTCTCCCCGGTTTTTGCATGCGGAATGGTTCTGGGCAAAATGAATGGTGGAGCGCATTTTGTATAACTACACAAAGCTAGCTAACTAATAAAACATAATATGCATAATCATAAGAAAGCTGCGCTGTGTTCCTCCAAACTGTGTCAGATTCGTTATATTTATACATCATGGATGCAGACCAGAAACTTTTGCATTGCAGACACACATTATACAATATGTATTCTTCACGTAGTATTATAATAACAGAGCGCTGAGGAGAATGCCCACAAGGATCGCTCGCGCACAATCCACATGCACTCGCTGATTATATACAGTGCACTCCACGAGTGTAATACAGTTGGCAGCTGACCTCAAGACGGGCTTGGTAGTATTACACTACGCCAGCTTCCTTTAATGGTTATACAAAATAATATGTTGCATTTAGATGCATGTTGTAGTGGCTGAAACACATCTCCATTAATCATATTCACAAAAGTTGTGAAAAGTGCAGAGTTGAAAATATTATAAGAATACGAAGAAACGACGATGCAGCTTCTGTTTATTTCATATAATAATATGTGCAACAACATTGCCGCGCATTTTCTTCCGTTTCATGCAGTATTGTGCATCCACTCATGGCATAATGCAACCACGCGACCACCCCGCAATACGCTTACCCATATTGTATACCTTTTATATTTATATGAATTGTTAAATTCATGCAGGGAATAGGGCGCGGTCTGTATAGTCAGCACAGTGATAGTGCTGTCATCATTCTTAATAAAATGGAAATAACTTTGAGGTGTGCAGCAGCAGCAGTAGCAGCAGCAGCAACAGCACCCTTATATTCTCACAGGTATAATAGGACGTACAATATGCAGTTGGATGCAGTTATATGCGCAAAATGTGCAATATTATTTCATGGCTTTTATCTTTCAGTCCGTTTGTGCGCTATTAGTTTATGTACTTACATGTGTGGTAACTGCTAAGGAATATATAATATTATGATGTGAATAAAGGAGCATGCAAGGATATGACTGTAATGCAGATATCATTTCTTTTTTTTCGGTGCCCCTTTCATTGCAATGTTAATTTGCATTGCGGGGTGGATTTTACTTTATATGCAATAAACACTTTGCCGTGTGTAAAAGTTTTGGAATTCTTTGAAGCAACTAAAAATATATAATAAGAGTTACTTAAAAAATGTGATTCTTAAATGTGACGTCAATGTAATAATTATTCAAGGTCAAGTGGTTTAAAATTCCCGAGAATAATTTTTTTTTACTCTTGATCGTAATTATTTATGGTGCTAAATGCAGATTCGGGGTTTGCTCTGACACAAAGAAGGGAATGCAGAGGGGGGTCGTGTCTTATCCTGATAGCAGTATTTTCAGTAACCACTAGTCACCACGTAGAGGCGCTTTGGGGCTACGGTAATGTTGTACACAGTTGCAATTTTGTGATGTGATCACGCCTGTGCTATCACTGGCCTACCTTGACCCTACCTATCATTCTCACAAAAAAAAATTTTTTATAGAAAATTAACAAAAAGCTACTGGACAGATTTGTTTAAAATTCTTTGACATTTTGCGTATAAAATTCAAGAAATCAAAAATTTTAATTTAGCAAAAAGACAATTTTAAATACTTATTAATTTTTTTTTTTGCATTAAATTTACTATTTAAAACTACAAAAATGCATCCAGAACAATTCAAGGTCAAAACATAAAATTTTCAAGGTTTCGGAAAATCTGTTTTCACTGACATTAAACTCAAAACCAATTAAATTTAAATTTTTTTAATTTCCTTAAGTCTTAAGTGTCTCTCCCTGCATTTCATTTCTGTTTTTTTTTTGCTATTGCATCACTTGCAGCATTAACTATGTGTACATAAACACACACCTTTATATGGATAAACAAAACTTAATAAAACAATATACCTTGAAATGGTAAAATTTATTTAAATGCAACGAATCGTTGCACATAACGTCATCATAAAAGTTTGCTCTTTTCTTATGTGGAGCTGCGAAATGCAAACAAGGAGTTGTTTGCAAATTAATTACATTGCCGCACATATGCTTGTGTTTACCTGCAAGTTGTTGTCTGCACTGCGTGCATTTACTTTAAAACAATTTGCAAAATGTGCATGTGTCTTTAATTATTGCCGCCATAATACGAGTACACATCCTAGATGCAATTAATGTTGTTAGTCGGTCTGACGCTGACAATGCACACTGAGTGTTTGTGCAATGTTTTGTACGTTGTTCATCAATACTGCGGGGGATCAGTGATGCATTGCATCATCGCTGCTGCACCCACACAATTATTTAATGCAATTTTTCACTTGTTTAAATAAATTGTGGAAATTTTTTAAAAACTATTTGAATACTTAAAGTTGGATCAAAAATTGTATTTACAAAATAATTTGCTAATTTAAGTTCAGCACGTTATGCATGGAAGCTGCCAAAAAATGTGCAATATGTTCTTTAATAAAAATAAAAAACATAAAATGTTATGTAAAAAGAGAAAACACGGCAAAATCTGCCGCGTGTAGTTATTCAACCTTGCCGACTATAAATTTTCAGTCTGATTTTAATGTTAGGCAGCGCTCGCATGCCGCTGAGTTTGTGTGACATAGCAGATAAGACGGGCGCATTAAAACACGCGATCATTGTGCACCACACTGAGGAATTTATCTTGTGTTACACCGACTATACGAGCCATTCCTCACGTAAAAATATTTTATATTGGTGTAAGATTTTTACTTTGAAACAGTATGGAGGAAGCATGAGTAAAGTAACTACAGTGAGGGTCCTTTTTAAAACCCTTAAAACTTAAAAGGAAATTAAAAATAGTAATAATATTACATTTTTTAAACTTATAATGTTGGTCATTGAAGAAGTTAAGCTCTCAGTTTTGTTTATAAAACATTTCAAGGTCATAAAAATAATTTCTCAAGGCCAAAATTGCAAATCTCATGAATGGTAATTTTTTAGAAAAAATTAACAACTTCATAATTGTAGGCCTTAACGAGATGAACAATTTTACTGAACATTTAAAGGTCAAATTGTTTCATTTTCAAGGTCAAATAATGATTTGAAAATAACGTCTTACGAATAAAAATTTGCACTGTGCGTTGTACGGAACGCTTAGAATAGTACAAAAGGCTGATCGAGTAGGAAGGATCTCAACAGAATAATAGTGGGCTAATGCAATTGTAGATTGTTTTTCAATCAATTCAGTGAGTCAATCAAATCAAACGGTCTCATAACTATTAAAGTATTAAAAGTAATACATAATAATTATTGGTTGCTTTAATTTGCATCAACTAAAGAACCTATTTTAAAATCTAGTGAACGTCTCTTGTTCCTAAATAAAGAATCTACATTAAACTGCAATAACATTTTTGCAGATAAAATAAAAATTTTAGAAGGTTCCCTCAATTTGTACCAAAATGCCAATCAGCGGTGATACTGAGATGCCTGGGACCGTCTCAGGCTTCGGGAAGCTAAAGGCCGCTAAGCACAATATGGTTTGTGTCCAAAAATACCAACATCCATTCAATTAAAAATACATTGCTGATGTCTAAAATGTGTTTTGTATTTTTCAGGGTCTTGCATTTACTATAAATGAGCGTCAAGTATTGGGCATTCATGGACTCATGCCGGCCCGCGTCAAAACTGTGGCAGAACAAATTCAACAATGCATCGCCGTTTTGGACCTATGCCACACCGATCTGGATCGTTATGTTTACCTTATGGGACTCCTTGTAGGGTTTCTTCATTTTTAAAATATTTCAGATTTGTTTTATATTAGTTTATTTTGATTCAATTTAAAACAGACTCGCAATGAACGTCTTTTCTACAAATTGTTCGCTTACGACATCTCCCGCTTGATGCCATTGGTCTACACACCAACTGTGGGTGCCGGATGCCTCCACTACAGCCTTTTGTATACAAATCCATTTGGCCTGTTTATAAGCATCGATGACAAGGGTCACATTTATGACGTGATCAAGAGTTGGCCGGAAATCGATGTGCGTGCTGTGGTGGTGACCGACGGTGCACGCATCTTGGGACTCGGTGATCTTGGTGTTAATGGCATGGGCATTCCCATTGGGAAGCTGGTATTATACACGGCTTTGGCTGGCATTAAACCAACGCATTGTTTGCCAATCACTTTGGATGTGGGCACGAGTAATCAAAGCCTTTTGGCTGACTCCTTGTACATTGGATTAAGACACAAACGCCTCATTGGAAAGGAATATGATGATTTTATTGAAGAGTTCATGCAGGCCATTGTCAGACGCTTTGGCCGTGCTTGTTTGATTCAATTCGAGGACTTTGGCAACGATAATGCTTTTCGACTACTAGCACAATACAGGGATAGTTACTGCACCTTCAATGATGACATTCAGGGGTCTGCCGCCGTAGCGTTGGCCGGCATCTACACAGCGCAGCGTATTACAAAAAAACCGCTCAAAAGCCATGTGATTTTGTTCCAAGGTGCGGGTGAGGCCTCTTTGGGCATTGCCAATTTGTGTGTCCGACAGATGATATCCGAGGGTGTTAATTATGATGTGGCCCGAAAAAAAGTGTGGCTCTTCGACTCTAAAGGATTGGTGATTAAGAATCGACCAAAGGGTGGTCTTACGGTTCATAAGGAAATATATGCCCATGAGTATGATCCTGTCGAAACTTTGGAAGAAGCTGTCAGCCTCTTAAAGCCTAGCATGTTAATTGGAGCGGCTGCAATTGGTGGTGTATTCACCAGGAATATCCTAAATTTAATGGCGCAGGCTAATGATCGTCCTGTCATTTTTGCTCTCTCAAATCCCACCATTAAAGCAGAATGTACTGCTTCTGAAGCGTATTTATACACAAATGGTACTTGCCTTTATTCGTCGGGTTCACCCTTTCGTCCGGTTGAATTTGGTGGAAAGACTTATTATCCATCGCAAGGCAACAATTCGTATGTTTTCCCCGGTCTCGC
Organism: Sylvicola cinctus; assembly: GCA_963854165.1. Classification (NCBI taxonomy): domain Eukaryota; kingdom Metazoa; phylum Arthropoda; class Insecta; order Diptera; family Anisopodidae; genus Sylvicola; species Sylvicola cinctus. The sequence goes on from OY974082.1 coordinate 10,930,450, forward strand.
ACTTGGTATTATCTCTTGTGGTATTTTGACAGTTACGGAAGATTTTTTTCTTTTGGCGGCATCGGTAACTTTTTGGTCCTTGATTTTTTTGTTGCAATTAAAAAGCCCAAGAAATTTTAAATTCTCTTATCAAATTTAATTCACAACGATTATTTTTAGACTCTATCAAATTTGGTGACTCAAAAACATATGGAGGAGGGCAGACTGTATCCTCCAATCGAAAGCATCAAGGAGTGTGTATTTGAAATTGCGGTCAAAACCGTGGAATACGCGTATAGACATGGTCATGCCACCCTAGTGCCAGAGCCAGAGGACAAGCGGGCATTCGTCGCTTCGCAATTATACGACACAGATTACAGATCAGCGCTGCCACCGACCTGGTAGAATGTGGCCTCATAATACTTTTATCCATTAATTTAAAAACTATTGGCCTTTAACATTACTGATTTTATAAAAATTTTATGTAATTATTTTAATTTTTTTTATTGTTATTACAATATAATAGCCTTAATTTAATTCGTTAATAATTACTAAAAACATTTAAACAATAATAAAAATGTAATTAAAAGTTACACAAAAAAAGTTTTAATTAATTTTCATTGAACAGATTTAATTTTTTTATTTAAAACTAACGTCTACCACAAAGTCTTACATCGCTTTCCCTACTATGCAATTTTTTTTTAAATTTTGCCGCATTCATTTTGTTCCTTTATGCCCCCAAGAGTATTTTACCATCTCGTACATGGCGTATAAATTAAAGGTATCTCTGCGACATGTTTGAGTTTATGCATAACTTGGACGATGAATGACATTGATTTGTTAGGGCGCGTCGCAATGCTGTAACACTGCAGAAGATTTGCGTTTATATGGGTTGAGTGCTGCGATTGTCGCTGGGTTTGTTGCAGTTGGTCGTGGTTACTTGGCTGCGGATGATGTGACAAGGGGAACGTGATGTTTAGGTGACAGTTTAATTGAAGGGAAGACTGGTGCCGTTTTAAGCCAGTGGGATTTTGAATTTAATTTCAATGCTATTGAATTATTAAAAATTTGAGGATTGTAAATTCATGCGGAAAATGTGTTCAAGAATTGGGTTGTTCTTTTAATTGAATGAATTTTATAAATTAAAATGATAGTTTTACACTGGCTTTGGGACCGAATTGCATTTTAGTTCTTTAAATATAAAACTGTAGGGAGAAGACTCATAAAGCATGTTCAAACAAAAACACATTTTTAATATTTCTGCTCACTTCATAAAATTTTCTAGAAAATAATCCCAAACGTGATCAGCTTCTAAAGAAAACCATTGAAATGCAGTAAAAATGCCACATTATATTCCTTCATTCTTCAATTCATCAAATGCCTGAAACCCGCAGCAGAATTCACAGCATATAAATCCCAATGATATTGCCTTCATTCCCTGCAGAATGATGAATTACATTTGAACGTGCAGTTCCAAATTTTAATGCATTTTCCTTAGAATTCTACTAATTTCAAAGTATACATTTAGCGCTAATACCAACACGGCCCTCGTTACTGCACCATTGCCGTCGCGCCATCCAGAATATCCGTCTCGTGTCTTCAAAAAAAAAAATGAAAAGTAAATGCGCAAAGAATGCCACATTATCAACCCTCTTGCACAAACACACGCGCCAAGCGCGCATAACTACCACGGAATTTTAGCTTAATGACTGTGCAACGCATCTGCTTCGAAAAATATTTCCCAACGAGACATAAATTAACTTCCATTTAAAAATCCATTTTAAGGGTGAAATTAACATCAACACACAAAGTGCCTTTCATACATACCTCCCGATATTTAGCTCCCTTAATAGCGCAATTAACCCTTCACGCGTGTTTCAGGCTGTGGAAACAAACGCAACGCGTTGTTGTTATACTTCCGACAACTTCCCCATTATCCAACTATAATATAAGTATTGGAGTATTTAATGTTGGCTGAATGCAGAGTAATTTTTGAGTCCAAAATCGAAGGTATTTTGTAGGTCTTCGTGGCATGAGGAGTCGCGCTGTTTATTTCCTAAAATACATGCATAAATGAAAGCCATCAACCCTCCCCAACACTGTCATGTTGCCTGTTGTTTTTGCGTTGCATGCTCCTTCAGTTACAACGTGGGTACTGTTGTTTTGAATTTTTCTTTTCCTTTTATTAAATTTCACTTTTGTATTTTTATTTTGGTGGGATCAAAGGGCACGTTTCCATACTGCGTGTAATTATTTCTTATGTGAACTGAAGGCATTTGACATATGGTCCTGTGTAATCGCGCATTGACTTTGGTAAACCATACTTGTAGAAAAATTGCTGTGGATTATATTTAAGTGTTCTCGTCACGAAAATGTTTTCAAACGAAAAATATGGTTTGTAGAAAAACTCAAATAATTATTACAAAGAGCGCTGTAATGTACGAACATTTTAATGAAATATTTAAAAGGGATTTAGTTATATGGTGTGAGGTGTCACGTTCACTGCGTTCAAAACATATAATCCCTTTTTAATTTACATGTAGTCACAATTTATGAATAACACGTCTTCACTTATTAATGAAACTTAAGTAAATGTAGTGCTCATTATTATTATTATTATTATTATTAATTATTTTCTCTTATTTTTAGTTAACACAACGTAAGGCTTGTTTAAATTCCTTATATCCTTGGAAACGGCTTACAAAATCTAATGTGACAACAACATAACTATATACTCCAACCGTTTTACGAAAACATGTGTTTGCCACTCGTTTTGTCGCATATTATGCAGCTGAAATGCATAACATTTCCATTTTAATGCACTTTGATTGATACATCCTTTTCATTGCAGCGTTGTGTGTCGTAAAGTAGGTCAATAACTTAGGTACTATATTAAATGAGTGACATTTATGGCGCAAGGAACATCGTTTTTACTCATTTAGTGAAGGAATGGTTGTACTTAAGCGGGATGATTCATTTGTCTGTTGTTTGATTTTATTTTGGTGTTTAACTGCTTTGCTCTGTAATGAAGTAATTTTTTACCTTAAGATGCTTTTCTGTTAAGAGTTAGGAGATCCTCAAAATTTTAATAGACAAAAAAAAGAGGATTTCCTTCAAGTTTTTATTTGTTTTTCGAATAATTTTCCGTGTTTTTAAAGGTATTGTACAATGTACAGGGTGGCGCATAAGTTTATAACCTACTTCCTAAATTTACTACGTTTTATAAATACAATTTGAATTATTTAATTTTTTAGTTTTATAGTTTGAATAATAAAGTTTAAATTATGAACCAATATTCCTCAATCAGCGCATTAAAATCGTCACATTTTTCTTATAGCAAAATCGTAGACTTATCAACACGCAACGAGGACAAATTGAGGTAACATGGACCTGTAACAGATGCCTTACGAAATAAAAGAAAAAGAAGTGCTCGTGTAGAGAAGCAAAAAAGTAGTGTTGCGAAAGATTCAACAGCTTAAAATAGAAGACGTTTTGCATAATTGAGAATGTCCCAGAGGTCATTGCAAAGGAATATAAAGGTCTGTATCTGACTCCATCGAAAGTGCAATTAGTTCAATCACTTAATGTTGCTGATCACACTTGGAGTATAGCCGTATATATTTCCTAAGTTGGCTTATTTTAATGAATGGAGATTTGGTATGGTCGCCGTGGTCTCTAGATTTGACCACCAATGATCATTTACCATTGGGTTATTTGAAAGAAAAAGCGTTCGTAGTTAAACCACAAACCCTACAATTATCTCTCTATCACTTCTACCCCACAAAACTTTGCAATATGTCATGAAAAATGTTGTTAAAAGAGATCAAATTTGTGATAGGGCTGAAGAAGGCCATTTTACATTATGATAAAAGAGAGTAGAGAGTATCGGACTTATGAGTCACCCTATACTTCAATAATAAATACGTAGGAACTAGGAAATAATTTAAACTTGTAAGCTTTCTAGAAATAAAAAAAACACAACTTTTGATTGTAATTTATATTTTCAATTGCGATTTTTCTTTTTAAAAGATGATGAAAGTTATTAATAGTTTAATGCCGTTTAAGAGTCATGCTCAGTTTTATGTTTTATGCATTAAAAAAACAGGAATTGTTTACAACAATTTGTTTTTATAGTTGTCCTCTTGTCTAGGATTGAAAATCAAAACTTCATGATATTATTAACAAGAAATCTATAAAGAATCCTTTATCAATTCCGTATTGTGAAACCAGTTAGAAGCTGTTATCAAATCTGTCGGGAATACAAGAACCAGAAAAGTGTTGAAACAATGAAGTCGATAACAATTACATATTTATTGTCGTCACGTAATTGTTCGCTATTCACCGACCATGGTCCGTGCGCCCCAACCCTGCACCAAGACACGGCCCTTCGACTAACTAAATAGTTATTCCCACAAGCTGAGCACTTGTCCAAGGGGGGAATGGGTTGTGTGCTCCTTGTTTTACACCATAGTTATGGTCAAACTTTTGTAAATGAACAGAGTGCGTCTTAATTAATAATGAAGTCAATTTTGCTTCATAAACTTCTCATAAATTATGAGACGGCAGCGACGACTTGTATAAGACGACCGGTATTGTGAGAGTTCTTGCATTACAACACATAGCAATGCTGTGCCATGTACTCGCAGTGCTTAAACTAATATCAATCATTTTGTACAAGTTTTGTGTTGAAAGAAAACGATGTACAAACCCCGCAGGAGGAGTTCATTAAATCTTAATGGAATTCCTGAAATATATGTACCGATATATGAGTTTGTAGTATTTATACTGTTGGGGATTGGGAGTAGAAGGATGACGAGTGAGCGTATCCCCACGTACAGATGTAAGCAGTTCCGTAAGTGCATTGCGGAAAAATATAATAGTGGAAGCTTTTTGTTGCTGTCGCTTTCTTTTATTCTGCTTTCATTCTTTTGTTTTCGATTTAGTATATAAGAACTTGAAGATTACAAAACGGCTTTTGTTCCGAGTCAGAATAAAGGAGCTTGTAATATGCTTTAACTGTACAGGAGGATGATAATACACTCCTCGTATATACATTGCTTAGTGCCATTATCCTCAGCGCCGACAACGCGAATTTACACACAACACGATGAATGGTGACAATTCGAAAGGACTTTGTTCTGCAATGTGTGTGTGTGTGTCGTAGCTTTGGATTTTTCTCGCATCGCTTTTCTTTCTGCCATATTATGCTCCGTGTACAAACCTCCTTTAAGTCATTGTCTTGTACAAAAGCTCACCGTGCAGCAACTAAAACACAAGATTTGGAAGTGAAAAATAAAACTACATTGTAGGGACATCACGCGGAATTTTATTATGTCGTTGAAATCAATAATTATTGTAAAATCAATGGAATTTGTGATCAATTTTTAATTAAAACAAATGAATCATAATTCTTCAAATTTTTTGACCTTGAAATTTTAAGTAAAGTTTCGTTTGTTGTGAAACTAAAATAACTTGTTTTAATTTTTTTTTAAATTATAAATCGGGATATAAAATAACAGTAACCTTGAAACATTTTAATTTTGACCTTGAGTTATTTTACATCTCATCGAGAGTCTGTCAACAAACTTCCTAAAATAAAAGGTTTGCGTCTTGCGGGGTTTCCTTACATCCAATTTTTATTTTTGTTTTTTAGGAATACTTTTGGGAAGGCACTATAAATTGATGAAATGTTTAAGTTGGCAAAATCACAAACACATTTAGACCGTTATATGTAAACGTTTTTATATTTTCTTCCATAATTTTTTTTTAATATCTTCAGAAATGTTTTCGAACGCAAGTTTTAACTTTAACTTGACATGAGGAGAAAAATAAGCAACATACAATAAGCTCTATAATAATTGAATTTTAAACGGCACATAAAATAACATTTAAATCCGTCAAGCAGTTTTCGAGATATTTTGCGAGTGAAACGACAAACACAATGTTTTCGGCCTTTTTTTTATAGACTTTTAGCTGTTTAAACAATTTTCAGCATTATAATATTTTTATTTAAAAAAAAGTGCGATTGCACGAATTTATTACTCCAGTCCGATGTTTTGTTATAAATTGAAAAACTCCAACAAAGTTGAAAAACAATCTCTGCCGCTTTGTCTAAATGTGTAAATTCTTTTTCATTCTTTTAGACGTCGTGCATTGATAACAAAAACGACAAAACTGTGTGAGCTGTAAATTATAACTATGTGGGGATGCCGGAGGAGTATAATATGGGCTACATAAAGATAGAGGAAGCTTTTAAGTAGTGCCATAAAATATGACATGCAATGCTGAGAGTGAAGACGCCGCTGGATGTCCGATGATTATATGAAGTGCTAAGGAGCTGCGCTGCAAATTACACAATCGTTTAAAATTTCTTTTTGATGCGTCAAGTAGACCGTTGATATGCAATTAATGCTACTAATTGAAATCCTTTTGTGCACATTCAAATGCACTTTGTCTCACGTTTATATAGTGGAAGTGCTCGCGTTTAACAATGGAAAATTGTGTGCACTCTCTTGCATGGATAACATCGTTAGTTGTGACAACAATAATTACTTCATGTTATTATGCTTGCTGCAAGATATGAGATATAATTATTCTTTTGCCGTTATTATTTATTTAAATATGCATTCATTTTCTTCGTATTCCCATTGAAACTGCATTGGCCGCATTATGCTGTCAATTGAGGAGAAAAATCTCTCAATTTCGTTTGATTAGACCGCCACGAGCATCAATCGTGTTCCCAATTATTTATTTGAAAACTGACACATGAAGCTGATTTTCCTTCATTTCCTCTCCAGTATGTAGATTGTAGACAGTTTGAGTCAGCGCCCCCTGAAACTGAACGCACTGCCATGGCATGACGTTCGCTGCTGCATTGTTGCAACTCAGCCATTGTATTCAAATAATTGAAGTGATATTGGTCTTTCCGATTGCACGAGCCCATCCAATGCACATTGCATACATGCGAGGCAAAAGATATTGTTATATTAATTCATTCGTGGGTATCAATATTATTTTTTTTTTTTTGGTGTCTCCCCATATCCGTGCAGACGTTCTTTGGCTGCAGTACGTTATAATGCGAGCCTTATAGTTTGTAGAATAATTGTGTTGAATCATTTTCTTTCAAGCACAGCCTCGTTTTTCATTTTCTTATCTTTTGTGAATATTGTTTATGGACGCAGGACGGCCCCAACGTCAATGGTGCGTTTAAATAATGTGACAGGCATTGTTGGACGACGTGTCTGACAGATTGACTTCTCTATGCATTCGACAAAAATATATTGAAAGCAAATTATGCATCATTTTCAGAGGCTTATTATTATTAAAAATACATTCAATTCAATTTTATTTCTTGTCGTTTTTATTATTTTAGATTTATAGTACAGTTTCCCTTTGTGTGTCTCCATATTTGGATGATCATGTTGAAATTGTATTAAAGTCATTATTTTGCATATTATAATAATGTGCAGCAAGTATGAAGGGAAGTACAACATGAATTGATAGATTTTAAGTGGAATTATCATAATACAAAGTGTCAATTTAATTCGCATTTATTGTATAAAGATGTTACCTAATTCAATAGCACAATCTTCCAAAGAACAATTTTCTTTTGCAAAGAATATTAAATTTTGAAATGCATTAGTCAAAAATGCTTTTGGCGGAAAAGATTCAAAATTGTGTGGGAATTTTTTGCCCATCATTTCCAGAACAACAAAAATTATTTAGAGCAAAGAAAACAAGATGTTTCTATAAAGCGATGATTGAGTTCTTTGACTTTGTGTATCCTCGCTTCCAATTTTTAATTTATTGTAATTTTTGAGCGACACTTATTAATGTGAAAGCAAAGATTTCTGAAAATTTTGAACTTATAATCTCAAAATTCGCGTTTCGGAGTTTTTTTTTGTTGCCAATTAATTGAACATCCTGGAGAATCCTTACAGTGATAGAAAATTTAAAGTAATTTTAATTGATTTGGTTCCCTTCTATCTCTTACTTTTTGGGTAATTTTAATTTCGATTCAAATTGGTGAAACCATTAAGTCTTTTTGCACATTGTTTGAGTATTTTTGTCCGTTTTTTTTTAAATTGAAAAGACAATGTATTAACCTAAGCAAATCGAAAGCTCAATTATCAATTTAAAATTTGTTTTATGTAAAAAATTTTCTCGACGTATTGTTTTAAAGATATAACGTAGGATAGTCTTCTCGGCACAGTCTGTATCGCTCCAATTTCGGACGTTGTTTTGCTCTGATCCGACAAACCATTTGCCAAGCCGGCTGTGGATTTTTCTGACATTTTTTCATTTAATAAACATCACGCAGACAAAGACGAACAAAACAAATGTAAAGTGATGAAAATCGGTTAAGTCAGCTTCAAATTATGGCGTTACGGATATATTATTATACAACATTTTATTTTAAGGTTGATCCAAATCAAAATCAATAGCTAATTGATGTTTTTTGAAATAATACATATAATAAATTATGCATTGAGGTAAGTCTTTATTTAAATTGATAGTTTGTGGTTCATACCATTTAGCGTTTAAAGATAATTTTCTTCAAATGTCGTCCAGGTCTACGGTTTAACTCTTAAATGGTTCAATCTGTGAGTTCAATTTTCCACTCTTTTGCTGTTGACGCATAGAAACTTTCAAAATGACTCAAGTTAAATTCGAATTTAGTAAATTTGACATTTTTAGTCATTTTGACGACTCATAATTTAAGCCTAAAAGTGGTCAAAAGAAAAGAATTAAACGCTTTTCAGGAAACAAATTAATTTCATTTCAGTCAGATTTATTCAGTAATTTAATTATATGAAATTATTTCGTAATTTTTGAACGCCTAAAAATTTCCGTGTGACTTTCAGGCTTCAGCAATAAAAGCACAATTTATAAAAAGAAAAACTCCTTTAAATGTCAAATACAACTCACAATTAATACAATTCAATCTTCTATTACTATTCGAATTGACATTTAAGTTAATACAATGTGAAATAACATTTAATACCATTGAATTAAACCCCATTTAAAAAGGATCATTAAATGTTCAATGACCCTTAACAATACATCATTTATAAAAAATCCGTTTATAAAACAGCAACAATTGCTTTGGGTCTCATTTCGTGTTTATGGTTAGAAGAGAAACTGCAATATTAACTTCATTGTGAAGCACCTACAATTGACAAACCCCCTTGACATTTGAAAGAGGCCACCTGATAAATCGTCTTTGCCATTGACATTTCCACAATAAACGTTCAAGTAAATATTGTTGTTTCATTGAAAATACCATCGCACACGCGGACAACTCAATTTCCATTGAATAACAATTCATTCACAACAATTCGTGGTGTGTACGCTTTTCTCAAATCGATTCCATAAATTTTGATATGTTCTGTTTGGCCGATATTTATTCTGTATATTTCCGAAAGAGGAACAACGCATAGTCTGTGTATTGCCATAGACGACGAGGTTGAGTTCAAATCAATAAAATCTTTTATTCTGTCTGAGAATAAGAGAAATTGGTCAATAAATTATCTTAAAGTTAAAATTAATGGATTCAATGTACGATTTTTTATATTTTTTTACAACAAAAGCTTTCAATATACGTATACAGATATGATAAATTGATGAATTCAATAGGGCAGTGTCTCTTCTACTTGTACACGCGCCCGCTCTTCACAACATTTCTTCAATGCATTTACAATTTACATTCAAATCTTTGTTCAATTTAAATTGCTTGTAAAAGCAGCGAGTAATCATTCCCTGTGGGCATAAATGTGTACCCAAACAAAAGGATGATATGGGATGAAAAGAAAAGCATGTTTTTTTTATTTTGTGAATTAGTTATGGCCACATTTCCGGTGTGTCTATATTTTTAAAATAACTGCGATACAGTAACAATAAAAGCACGTTACTATCTTGTTTGCATTAACTAATTAAAAATCGGCGTTGAACAAACATAGACATCGGTCGGTGGCATAAATTTGCGACGCACGCACACTCCAGGGAAATTATAATTTCGCCCAAAGGGTGTTCAAGTCAGTTGTATTTGTCTTTTAAATTTTAATAGCCAATTCTGCATAACAAAAAAAAAGAAAGAAAGAAAGGATACAAAAATAAGGGATAAGAAGGTTGCTTATGATGATTCTTTACATAAACACACCTTTCCCATCATCCCCTCTATTAACAAATATCGCACACGCTCACTTGTTTCCATAAAATATGCAAAATCTAATTTTGTTATAAATTGCCAGTCTTATATCAATATCAATGTTTTTTGTGTGCGTATGTGGGTGCCAATCTCCCATATGAGAATATCGTGATATATATAGTCACTCGAATGTAAATAAACCAACGAGAAAATATTACTCAAAAGAAATTGGGGGTGAGTCAATATTTATCTAGGTGCAATCGTCTACAGTCTACCATTTTACGTGAGTTGTGAAAGAAAATTCAGCCTTGTTGGAAAGAAGGGGGTCCAAGCTTAAACAAATTTGTGTGTGTCGGAATTAAAATTGTGCGAAAATACTTTGCGGAAATATAAAGTATATGGACTTGAGAGAAGGTAAATAATTTTTTTTAAAAGCAGAAATGGTTGGAAGAAACTGAAAAATCCTCAATCTGACCTTAATCCTTTTGCATTAATAATGAATACATGCATTACAGGTGTATAATATTATGGTCATTGAGTGAAATAGGGAGAAAAGAAATGGGGATGAATTGAAATCTGCGTGTGGAAATTTTGAAACAACACAACGCCTCCATTTCAATAAAACGCCATAATTTATGCAACCCGCAATGACGCTGCAGTGAATGAGTCAGCATTAACGGTGTGCAATGTTTATTTTCTTGCATATTATGCTAAGAGGGGGGGGGGATGATGAGTGCCACTTTCAGTTGCCTTTTATAAAAATAAATGTGGTGTGGTGGTGTGGAATTTGTTGTTGGGCAGAAATTGTTTTCAAAAAAAATTATCTTAAATTCTGTGTGTCTGCATCCCTTTTGTTTATTTGAGAATATTTTGTAGTGAAAAAGGGATCCTTTTTCAATGGGTGAAGCATAAATTTCATACGAATATAAATAATTATGTTGAATTTGACAAGTGGCGTTGATGAGAGATGCATGCTGGTGCAGTTTAATTCATTCTCATTTTACTTATATGGGCTATGCGTAACATTATGTATGTGTGGTGTGGAATTGAAGTTGTTTTCTCTCAACTGCGTGGCATGTATTTTGTATAAACTGAAAAAGGGAAGTGCTTTTGATATGTAAATTTGCTTAAAAGCGTAAAGTGTCTGTTTCTGATGCACCCATATCTATCGATGACTTGAAATGCCGGGGAGTTGAGGTATTTTTTTTTACTTTTCTCTCGGCATTTTACATTGTAATCGTTTGTATTTGCCCACTTCTTAAATAACACACTGACTGTCTGTCAGGTGAATACAAATTTTTATTTTTTTTTGGTGCATGCACCTCAACGCAGAAGCAGTGCTCTTAAAATGTATTTACTTTGGCACAAACGCAAGTCAAACAGCTAGCTCGAACATGTGACATCTGTGTGACAGCTTCAAGTGACTGTAATGCGTTTGCTCAATATTTTTCCACACTACAACGATCAGTGTGTATTTTCGTTTTACGTTATATTTATTATCGTCCCCGGCTACATGAAACATTTTTCCACACAATATTATGCTTCAATATTGTATATAGTTGTTGCTTACCGACCTTAAGTACATATTTTATGCTAATTCGTTTTCATGCCGTTCATTAAAGTAATTAATTAAAAATACATTAAAAAACGCAACGAAATTTTACACGCTCACATTTCTTTACCAACAGTTCGGAAATACCGTGCGTGGCCCTTTTTTTTTTGGGAAAGGTGGAGAGAATGAAGACTAAAAAAATAACAAACACCACAAAACAGCACGCAATCCAGCTGATATAAATCAGTATAATGCCTTCCGCTGCACTTTAACACAACATACCAAGCGACCCATAAAACAGTCGCCAACAGATACCACATGGAACACCACCACGCACCGGTTGTGGTGTCACGGCAGCAAACAGCGCCGCTCGCGGGGGCACGCTGCTGCAGTCCGACGACACCAACGCAACGTCGCGGAAAACGCACCGTTAAAATGCCTTCATTTCAAATGAAAACCAAAAAAAAAATGAAAAACAACAAAAAAAAAACAAATTCTGCCAAGGGGTGGCTTCACATTGTGATACCAAAATATGTATAATAATAATTGTCATTAAAATGTACTCAACTGACTGTGAGATTGACGTTTTGTGCTTTCGCGTGTTACATGCGTTACACACTGCACGGCCATGCCATCCATCCACCCGCTTCGTCGCATATATGAACTCGTTAAAAAACTGATATCATCGTCCGCCCCGTTAATTGGTAACCTTTATATTCTATATAGTTTACACTCACAAAACCCTGTGGCCCTTGTGGCATGGGTTGCATGACTGCAGCTAATCCAACAATGGCACAATTGAAAGTGTACTCTGAATATGCTGCCACGTTCATTGAGTTTTTGTTATTATTTTTATTATTTTGCCGTGTTATGAATTATTTCGTGAATGCACACCTTACGTGTGGGTGGGTGGGCGGAATGTGTGTGTGCTTTTGTCTTGTTGTAAATGCATGCGGTTAAATCGGTGTTAAGTAAATAAATGGGTGTCATTCTATGCAGGACTTGCATATTATGTGTTTAGCACAAAGCGAACATAATATGTAATGTTGTTTGGCAAAAAATGGCAGTCTGCTAGCATGTTTGGGGTTTAAGTGGTAATTTGCATGGTGTCCCGTTGGGTTGAGTTTTTCAATACATTTTAACATTTATGATCATTATTGATTATTTCGACGTAAAACGTTTCTGAGAATTTAAATCTCATTTTGAATTGCTAAAATTTAAACGATTCTAAATAAACGCCTGGATGATCTCTTTTAGCTACCTTCTGGCGCTTAAATTCAAAGTTTTTAACCTTAATTCAAAAGCATTTCATTTAGATTAAAATTGTGTAATCTTTTCTTTTATTAGCATCAAGCGTCTTCAGCTGGACCTATTTCCAGCCAATGAGCGCTAATCCCGTACTCCAAGGGATCGTAGGTTTGCACCAACATCCTCGCTGTCTTCATGCTCTGCGTGATCCCTCTAAACTTCTTTAAATACGCATTTTTGTGATCGATTTTGTTCACATGATCGATTTATGCAGATCTTACGATATTCTGCTCCTGGTACTGTTCGCTATTGCACCTTTGTCGCCACACGCTTTGGTCTTCTACTAATCCAAAGATTGAATCCTCCTCTCAAAGACTCGAAGACAACAGTTCTTATTAGCGTTCGATACAATGTGGCGCGCAAGCCTCGTTTGACGTTTTAGAGCTACCTGATAAGAAACAAATTTATTGGTTTAAACAAAAAGGCGGAAAACAATTTTATTTTATTTCATTTTTTTTTTAAATTAAAAACAAAGCTTTATTCACATTTCATTGGGACACCCCGTACTGAATGTGTGAAATTTGTATGACTGAATAACACAAACATTTACTAAACAAGACCTAGCCTTAGTACGTAATGTTATCGCGGTTTTTTGGGGCAGACAATGTGCTCATTTGAAATTTGAGACGGCATTCTAAGTTTTGCATTTAAATTCATTTACTTAAAAGGAAAGCATGACATTATGTAAGACGTCTACAGACGCATCACTCACATCAAGGGTAACTTCGCACTTAAACTGAATGTGCAATGTGCAAGGGCGCGTTTAGTATGCATTTTGTGGATATGGGGGAAACTAAAACGAAAGGAATTTACTCGTTACGTTTTTATGTGGAATGTATGGAAGTAAGTACACATATTATATTTAAATTTCATCTTTGTACGTGAGTACTTACAATAAACGATGACCTTTGGATAATTTTTAATTTTTTAAGGCGTTTTTCCTGATTATGTATTTGACTTTTGAGTGGGTGAAAATTATTCAGGGTATAATGTAAATGTACAAGTTGCCATGGTGAATTATGTGGTATTAAGTAATTTAAGAATAAGATTAAAACTTTTTAAAAGAGAGTTTCAAAAGGCATTGCTCTGTGGTTCAAATGGTAAGTGGATTAAAAGTTTGCGGGAACAAAGAGTTTATAACTTATCTTTAATAATAGTTGTATTATTTTGATCAGCCAAAAAATAAAATCTTACTTATAGTGGGTACACGGGATTTGATAAATCTTTTAAATGAAACTTCTAATCAAAACAGGTGAAAAAATTGGATTATTGGGATTTGCTGTGGACGTTTACAAATAAATTAATTACTTTCCCTTTATCTATAGTTAAAAGGCATTCTTGTTTTCTTTAAACTACAGCCAGGAGTTTAATTTTATACACCTTTTTTATGTAGTCGCTTTTATTACCGTAATACAATTAATTTTTTACTTTTTTAGGAAGGGGGTGGAAGGCTTAAATAAGGCTAAATTTGAACACCGAACTCAAGTTAAAAGAATTGCGTCAAGATTCCTACTGACTAAAATCTAAACCCTATTAACTTCTGAACGTTATCCTGGAACCGTTCAAAATATTACTTCTGGGCAAGTTTTTTCCGTTTGTATTTTTTCCCTGTAAAGTCATTAAACCACTTGCCACTTTTCCTGATGGATTGTTTTGATTTAAGGTAGTTGAGATCAATCTTCTTTTCCATCAGAATATTTTTTGTCCACATTGAGACCGAACTTAACTGGTCTGTCCCCTTCAGCATTACCACCACTACAATGTTAGCGGCCACAGAACTGATTTTCACCTGTGAGTTGAACTTAGACCGCGATCATGTTTTGCAAGAAAGAAATGTGTGGTCAGCGTTATCATCTTGAACTAGACTCTGCTGACGTAGATTTTTAAATTTTATAATAAAGGGACTGGAAGTATCCATGCCCGCTTAAGTTTTGTGCGAGGTAAAATTCTGTATATCCGTGTTGTCGCTTGGAGCAAGGCTGCAAAAGTCCAATGAGTCCATTGCCCTTTATTTATTGTCCCCTAAATACAAATAAAATATTTAGGAATGCAACATATAAAACTATTTCAAATCAATCCCTCTGCATCATTGCAGCCACCACATCAGGAAATTAATAATATCCAAACTTTCGCCGGAATTAATCTAATTGCAATCTATAGAAACCAGATTTACCCTACGTCAGTTTTAAATCCAATTTCCTAAATGAATTACCCTCTTCAAG
Organism: Sylvicola cinctus; assembly: GCA_963854165.1. Lineage (NCBI taxonomy): Eukaryota > Metazoa > Arthropoda > Insecta > Diptera > Anisopodidae > Sylvicola > Sylvicola cinctus. The sequence goes on from OY974082.1 coordinate 10,945,658, forward strand.
ATTCAAAATCTTAAAAGATCTTCACTACTTCGTCTGATGTGATATCATCCACCATAAGCACACAAGTAATGCGTATTACATTTGTATACATAATAACATGTCTCCGTATAAATGATGCACAGAAGCGTAAACTTCAATAACTTTAAATGGCATCATCATCATCATGTGCCATATCAAATTTCCCAAGCAAACTCTTTTCGTTTTGTGAAGAGCGATGAATGATGATGGATGTTCGCTGATGGATACATCATGTTACATCTCGAAATGGATGCTTGCAACCGACACCCGACACAATGTTTGTGTACAAACACACTTGATCCCTGTGGCGCATAACTATAATAATATACGAGTACGTCGACGAGCGTAGCTAGATGTACTTATGTGGCAGAATGGATGGTTATGTGTACTCGCATACTTACCAGCACAAATCCATATTGTTATTACATATTGTCAAACAACTTATCTGTTTAAAAATGTTCAACATAATATATTTTCGATATTATAGTGCTCATTTACATGCGATAAACTTCAAACATCCTCCCCAACTGCATCCCCCCCCACAATAGTGTTGGTGTAGTGCAAGCCTTTGCAAAATATAATCCCCACACATCAGACTGTTGAGAGGCTTCTTGTTTGTGCATAAGCCGCGCGTATGTGCACAGTGGCAACCCCATACTAATACCCTTGTCATTTTGGGGCTTGCTACTGCGCCTACTGCAGACACCCCGATGCACATAATATTATAGTGCCGATGCATTCATGTTGTCAATTACTATCGTTGCATGGCATTTGCTATTGTAACGCCGCATAAATACAAACAACGACGCCGATGCGTTCCTTTTACCCATTGAAAATTCAATTACATCATAAATGAATGAGTAGCGTCAACCTCCACACAACCCAGAACAAACAAGGATGCACGTCGCTAGCTATAGTGTCTGGTGTAATAAATAGCATGAGAATCCCGCACAACCCCTGCATTTTCCGCACCCATCCGTTGTTGCACATATTACCATCTACTACATAACTATATAAGCGCCTTTACCCTTTAATGCTTCTGATTATTTTGCGTGTATACCAGAGGCAATGAAGTCCTGAGTATGTTTCGTGTGTGTTCAATTGCACTAAAACTACATGCAACTATAAGTGCATACGCATATTCTGCAACAAATCCTAGCTATCCTTTAGCTCCACAGTATGCGTGTGTGCGTATACGTATGCTGCAGTGCTTATAAAGGATGCGTGTGAGCTTTTCCTGACAACAGGCGCCAAAATAAACAAACACATCATTCCATCAAGTGCACTCAACTAGCTTGGTGTTTGGATTTTGATTATCGAGCTCTTTGGTGTATAGGGGGATGCACGCCGCCACATTCTAATATGAGTTTGGGGATGGTTTTCATGTGTTGTACAAAACCACAACAGGGGTTCCCTTGTCTGCTAAGTTCGGCAGTCTCCACCCGATCATATTTTGGCATGTTTATGTGGCACAGAGGTGCAATCAAATTGAACTAATCTTCAGTGGGGAGGGGAGTGTTGTGGTATTATTGCAATTTGAGATTAGGCGCGTTTCATATGGCTGTGTGATTCTGGTATCAACATATCCGGGCGGCGTGCAAAGATGCTTCGTCAGTTTGTATCATTGCAGAATGTTGTTGTTTTCGTTTGGGTTCTTATTTAAAATGTTATGGTGTTTTTGAAATATCTAGTTGATTTATGATAAATTTGAATATTGTAGTAAAATTCTAATCCTTTAATTGAAAATTGTTTCGTCCTTAAAAAAACTATTCAACATTATTTGAAAAATTTTTGTCCCTAAAATAAACGATTCTGCGTTTTAGTGAAAGTCTCATCGGATTTTTCTTAAAATTTAAAGTAATACCAATTTAATAAGACAGAAGACGTCTGATTGCTTCGTCCTTTTTTTATATATTATGAAAAAAATCGAAAAAAAGGGTGACCCTTCTCTGTGTCGCCTTTTGCACACCTAGTCTCGATCCTTCTATCTCTTGAAAGCTAGATTCCTATTTTCTCTTTTTCTCCTACGCACTCACTGGCTATCTTCGTCCCTCTCTAAATGTGTTAAATCTAACGCGTTAAATGACCGAAGTCCAACAAGAAGTTTTACTTAAAAATCAGTTGGATTTTATAGATTAAAAAAAATGCTTAAAATTAAACTATTTTTAAAAACCCCACAGGGAATATAAAAATTAAAAAAATGCTGAATGACGTCCCCTAAAACAACATTTAAGTAATCCACACATTTCCTCAACCAGCGCCGAATAAAAAAAAATCTCTGATTAATTATGTATCACAGGACATGAGAAGTTCATTGTTATTTGATATCTTTTTATCAAGGATCACGTGTGCCTACCACAACTTCGTATATTGAGTTTGCCCACACTTGTGAAAATGATATAATGACCTGGTTAGATACTCGTACATATGGGTATACACGAAAAAGTAATAATTACGACAACACATAGTATCCTTGTCCGCATTTCTTTTGGGAAAACTGATAAGACCTGCTGATGAAGGCATAATTGAATGTTCATGTGCGGAGTTACCGTTATTATCTTCCCTTTTTTTTTTTTGGTAATGTCATCCGATGTAGTTTTTTTTTTGTCCATAATACGTATAATTGAAACCGACCCAATTATTGTGGACGTTTTATCAGTTAATTCAATTAATAACATGTGGTTGGAATTTTGTGGGAAATAAATAAGCTGGTACAGGAAATTTTTGTATTGTTTACTGTTTTTAGATTTTATTTGATTACACTTAAGTAAGTATGGTTTATTTGTGGAGAATTAATTTTTGTTTTGAATCGTGCTGGAAATAAGGATTTTTGAGTCGTCTCTTCCTGTTTTGGGAAAGGTTAGTGTGAATTTATCATTTGAAAAATCGTTATAGGAATTTTTTTGCCCAAAAGCCAATTTTTCTTTCACTCTGTCTCTGTATTTTTCTCTTTGCAGTATCATTCCATAGATTTAAAAATATTCATTTCGCTAATATTTACGAATTAGAATACAATTTATGCTAAAATTTAAAACAAATGTTGAAATTATTTGTGCTCTGAATCACTGCCTAAAATATGGAATAGATGGTTTGCCATGAACCATCCCAAACTCAATCAAACGGGATGTATTTCCGCATAAAAATATGCACGAAAAACAAAGTGTCACAATGAAAAATGGCGTCATAAAAATGTTGGATTTATAATAAATGCAAGCATACATGTAGGGGTAGAAAAAAAAAAAAAAAAGCATGCAGACTACAAATAAATATATGCGAGTATATTTTGCACAGAGGAGAGATGAGTAGAAAATAATAAAATACAAAATATTTGTGTGTGTGGATAGATGCACAATGGGCGTCCCTTGTCGCCATCCTTTCGACAATGGTATTATGATCTTTGCATATTGTCTCTCAAATATATGTCTGGAAATGGATGGCTGTGCAATAAATTCCCAGCACGTCTTCAGCTATCCGCACAACAGTAACACCACACACAACACAAGTCGACTGTGTGTCGCTGCTGGGGCAATGCTGCCTGCCTGCACACAGTGTACACACTCTGGAGTTTGGGCCATTGCGCGCACAGTGCGGGGTCGAACACGACACACATACACAACACAGAACACTCAAAATGATATTCCCTTCTCAACATGAGAATTTATATACACAAGCAACTGGCATTATATGGGAAGTTGCGACCATCACTCCTACCCCTTGTGCACCCCTTGAACCCCACTGTACCACCAGCATTATAGCGCCATATCACTTCGACCTCGGCAACAGACATGCTGTGCCAATTTGGCAACTTATCAACAAGAGGACTATAAATGTGGAGCATTTCTGGAAACAGGGGGAGATTAAGCAACAAAAAATTGTATTGAAACGAAGCAATCATTTATCTTGTTTTAAAGCTTGTTAAACTGTGCGATGCTTAAAAGCTTACTAGCTGCATTGGTATGCGAGTGGCATACATTTTAATGCGATTGCGAGATGCAGTTGCAATGAATTTTGATGCACAAGTAAAAATGAATTGATGACTTTGTTGCAATGAACATTAAAAAGAATGTAACCCCTGAAAGTATGCTTAAGCAGCGCTTTGGGCGTTAATTTTAAAAACAAGTTTTTAATGCTTCGAAGCATTCGATTAAGTTAAATTGAGCCTCCAATTAATTTAGAGGATCATTATTAATTAATACGTAAGTTCCTAATGGACCCGTCATAAGATTTCATCTTCCAACCACTGGGTTCCACCCCACGAAACAAGCCAAACAAATATTCTGTCCGCAAGCAATTAGCATTTCATTCAAATTTGTTTCCCCATTTTTTTTTATTAAATAAAACTTGCACCGGGAAGATGTTGCTTCCAGCTAAAAACCATTTAGCAGCTTCTTGCAAAATTCTATTAAAAAGCGGCCCCTTAAAATGTGTTGCAATCTCATGAAATTGGCATGTACGCGAATATTTCAAATGAAACTGACTCCCCATAAATATAAAGCATTTTAACCAAATCACTGAACTTCTGTCTAACTGGGTACACATCACTCAAACTGGTATATTATCTGTGCAAGCTTGTGCATCCCCTGCGGCAATATGTTGACTTTTGAAGTATAAAGAAGTCGTGAAAATGAAATTGTTATACATCATAAAGTTTGACTAGCAGTTTGCATCCGAATGACGGCTGACGCGAAAGCACAGGCAACATGCGAAAGTGACTTTAAACAACTTAAGAAAATTGGAAGTGGTACATAAAATTGTGAGCATAAATTATGTGTACCCCCGCCACCGCGTCACATCATGTTGCAATTGAAGGTTGTGGCGCGAGCTGTTGCGGTGGATAAGTAAAATTTGTTCTTCTTTTTTTTTTGCGAATCTCGTTGTTTTGACTGTGTTTCATCTCCCCCCCCCCCCCCCCCCCATTCATTCAGATGACGAGCACGAAATGAAATTGTTTAGCGAAAAAGTTTTTCCTTTTCATCCCTTTTGCCCCATAATTTTTCGTTCTTTTGTTTTGTGTATATTTTTAAGAGTTTATTTGGTTGAGGTATCAATCTATCAAGTTGATTGTCATTAAAATTACCAAACTCTGTGCAAAATCAGTTTGTTGAACTGTAATGCGAGTGCATAGTTTTATCTTTTGTGTGATTTGAATTTTTGTGCTTTTAGTCATGTTGTTAATTTATTTGCAGACAGTCTTTATTTGAGGGTTGTCGTCACCCATCACTTTACAAGATTTGATTTTTTTTTTGTGCATTATTTTGTTTTATGAAAGAGGATTAAATGTACTCAGTATGGTATTTCTATATCGCCCTAGTCATAACTGAAATTCGTTTAATCACTCAATTAGAGTGTCTGCTGGCTTTTTGGGAAACATTATTGAGATTTTTAGTAATTTGTCTGTGAAAGTTTGCAATTACTTTGAAATTCGTTAGATTGCTTCAAGTTTAATTCATTGTCGAAAAGTTGATAACTTGAAATCTGTCCATGAAAAGGTGGGATTTAGAATGAAGTGATTTTGTAAAATAATTTGGATGATGATAATTTCTGTATTTCATTTATTTTCCATTTGTTAAACTCTGTGGACTGTATTTTGTAATCATTTCTGAGTAGCAAATGAAGTTGCAAATTCATTTTGGGATGAGACTGTGTAGCCACTGCACTGGCTGTTTCGTATGTTATATTGAGTTTTCTGATTAGGAGTATTGTCACAAATAAAGAAAATAAATTTTGAAACTAAAAAAACATTTTAATTAATAATATTGACAATATCATTAAACGTCTAGTGAGTATTGAGATCTTAAGAACTGAAAATGTAATTAAATAAAACTGTTGCAAGTCTGATTCAAGTAAGTGAGTCTCATCCATAATTATTATAGTCATAAAAAAATTATTTTTATAGGATTTAACATTTCATTGTCAATAATAAAAAAATATTGTCAATATATTGATTACCTTAAGCTAAATTTGTTCCGAATTTTTCGCTATATAGTTTCAAATAATTTTTAAATGCAGGCACAAAAACACAAATTTAAATTGTTCCACTTAATTTATAAATATGTAAGTAAAACAACGTAAAATGAATCAAAAACAAAGTCTTCCTGAAATTTCTATAGCTTTTTAAAAGACAACACAAAAGAAGAAAGGACACGCAATAAACAGAATGCACACCGGGATAATAAAGTGCTGGACTATACCTACGATAAAGCCATTAAAATGCCGGAAAATCTGAAATTTTGCCCACAACAAAAATGCCGACAATTTTTCTTGTGCAACTTTGGCTACACTGCACATTCTCAAAAGATTACACAAACGGTTATATTTTATACCCGTCGCCACATAGTGCATTTCCAAAAAGTGTTGCATTGCACTACGGAATTTCAGTTGAAAAACGATCCCATATAAACTTTGGCTTTTCGTGCATTTTCTCATCATGACGTGGTGCCTTTCTCCCTCGTCCCCATTATACGTAAGCACTCACCATATTTTCATTTGTCATAGTTGCTTTTTTATGCTGCTAGCGATGGTATAGTTACTGCAACGCAGCATTGCAACATAAGGTTCATTGGAACAACTCTTTGCTCTGTAATCCAAAAGTCCAGAATTCACTTAAAACTTTATCATGTACACAAAAATAAAAGTCGTTAGAAGAGACTAGCGAGTAACTTTTCAACATTCATCGTGTAAATGCAATAGGGGGAAAAAAAACGCTTTCCTAAGTTTAGTAGCTGGGTTGTTTTTCATTATCAAAGAATATAGCAATGAGATGTGCATTGTGCAGTCTGCATGGTTGAGATTTAAAGATGCACTATCTCTTAAAGAAGTGTAATTGATGACTAACACAAAGGTTAATTCCATGCAATCCTCTCCAGTCTTCATACCGCCACATAAATGAAACGAGTATAACTACAATTTCAAGTACACTCGCCGAGAGATCGCGAGATATTAATGATTCCCATTTATCGTTACAAAATCTCTGATTGTTCTTGTCATGTTGTCTTGACTCATTTGCCGCGTCTGATTGTTGTGTCTGGCGATGTCACAACCCGAAGTTACTGTACACGCAGCCGGATGGCAGCTCAGCATCTCGCCATGTCTCCAATGTGATGGCATTTTACAGTAAACAGGCATCGCAGACATCACATTATGTAAAGAGCGCAATAATAAAGCGCAATTTATACAATAATACATAATTTTAGTCACTAACTGGCATAACTGGTGATGCTTGTGCGGTGTCTGCAGTCTGCAGTCTGCTTATGGAAAATGTTGAACGTTTGAAAATTAAACGCGACATTTGTAGCGGTGTGATTGATGAAGACTTCCCAGCAGATGTGCGTAAATATTCTTAATGCACTATTAACATCATGTTGCGAGTCGTGTGTTGTCTCGTTGGGCGTCCATCTTCGGTTTATGACGCTCAGCGCGCGTACTTTCAGTGTGACAACAAAAAGCTCTTTAGTGTAACGTTCATTTTGATTTTGAGATAGCATACGCCAGAACAAATGAATGTACGTGTAGTTTAAAGAATGTCTTATTAAAGTGGCGTTGTACTCGTATCATATGAATAATGGACTTTTACATATGGGGAGAAGATTGATGCTTTGGAAGATGGTCGTTTGTTGTCTAGGTTGAATGTAATTGTGAGTTGTTTTTTATCGAAATATATTCTTCTTTTCACGCCGTCGCTTTGAATGAAATAAAAAACAATCGTGTCTCATTATAAAATGTAAAAATGCAACAGGTTTTTCTTTTAAATCTTAGAACTTTTAAAAAAAATTTCTTGCTTGCTCTAGACTGGACGGTTCTGCGACATGGTCCACCAGCTTTATATTTCAAGTGCTTTTACGTCTTGGCCTTCACATTTTTCATATCTGAAACGGAGTCACCTGATTGTTTCCTCATTTCTGCAAGTCTATCTATCAAAAACAGCTTTTTACCGGGTCATATTTTCAGGATCATCTTCATACATTCTGACTATAAATGACCTGCCCGTGGGAGTATATTAAAATTATCTTTAAAACTTCAAAATTTTAGAATTTTTTTCAATCAAACGAAAAAGTTGCGGTTCGTGAAAAAATTGGCAAATTCCTAAAGTGATTGCGGTAATCGATTTGTCAGTGTTCAAGGCAGCTCATGAGAAATTAAACCCACATTGAACCAATATCAAATATGCGGACTACCTTCAATGGTAGAGATCTCGACAGAGACAATCATTAAAAAGAATTTAACAATCAAAATTCAAACCCCAACTGTCCAAAATCAAGGCAATCACTATACTTTTAAAATCCCGTCATCTAAAATCCCGACAACCTGAAATTCCGATACTCCGGTAATAATTTTAATCGGTTTTCTTAATTTTTCACCGGTGTTAAACAAACTCCTTTCCGGGTTTAATTAACATGCATTAACTTAAGGATTAAATTTCAACAGAAATAAATTCAAAGCGTTAGATGGTTAAAAAAAAATGGAGAGAAAATGTTTCCCAACACAAAAACTAGTTATCCACATGTAGTTAATTTAATTAAAATCGCTTACGGACATGATTAATCTTAAGGACACGTTAAACATAACGATAAATCATATTACACCCGCATGCTGTGAGTAGTGTTACAACAACAACGAAAAAATCCTCATAAAAAGCATTTTCTGTACATGTGACTCACTCCCCCCACATTGTGAACGTTGTGTGTGATTGTCTATTTTTCTCACACCTCTCCGGAGGCCAAGTTGTCAAAACTGGGATTGCAATAAACTCACTTTTGTGCCATGATGGCTGGATGTGACACGCTCACACAAATATCAACTCGAAGCTATATGGGAAATTGTGGAGAGCATCTCATACGCATTCAAGAATATTTATCGTCCCCAAGGGATGAATGGAACGCACCAACGGAGGAAACGTATAATGTTTATATACACTTTAGGACGTGAGATAAATTACAAAAAAAAAAAACCTCCTCTGATATTGATTTCTTGAAGACATTTTTTGGATGGAACTTGTAACGAGCAGTGAAAATGCATTAAACCACTTTCACAAAGTATTACTGGTGACTACTACATTGTCATCACCGTCATTATGAATTGCAATTAAATGTCGAGCGTTGTTGTGGGGGGTGGGGTGGGGTTGAAGATAAACTCGACGCCCTGCGCACGATAGTCCGCATCGTCCGCACATATTACAAATTCCATGCTGTTTGAGAATTTGTGCATGTCTCTTGATTTATCATGCATTAAAGCACCGAGACAATCTGATTTGTTTTCATAAATGAACAAACAAGTAATTAAGTTTGAAACTGAATTTATGATGCCCAACGGGGGCGCCCAGCCAACCCCTTTGCCCATATTTAATCTATAAGTTGAAGTGAAATTGTGTACAAATGCAGTGTGTAGTCGTTATACTTGTGCCTGCTTGGGTGCGCAGATGAGTTTTGGAAGTCTCCTCCGCAACATGCAGTGAACAATCGTACAATCATTTATATTTGTGAATAAATATGGGAAGCTGCTGCTATATGTAAAGTGAAACGAAATGGCGCACTGAAAATTATATAAGGCAACTAAATAATGACAAATATGTATGCAAATAAACTGTAGATACAAATCGCTCTCGGCGGGATTTTCTATTCATACGTCATGCATGTGCTCCGTGTAAGTGGGTGGGGGTACAAACACAACACGCGGCCAACATGAAAAATGAACGTGTGGGTGGTGAAATTTGCAAGTTATGTAGAATGTACGAAAAAGACATGCGGGAGGGTTGGCGCATTGTTGTCAATAATACAGCTGATACGTACAGAGCGTGTTATCTCAAGCTGCCATCTTCATTGTGGCGTTATTTGTGTAAACATTAGGGGTTTAAACATTTGCAATTTGTCGAAGCAATTGGACAGTCATTATTCACACGTAATTTATTCTTAAAGTCATCGACGCGACGCTGTGCAGCTGCGTGCGAGTACTCGCTTATTGTGTTGTGGGAATGCAATTTAAACTTCTGTAATTTCAATTCATCTTTTATTTGCGAAAATTGAGATGTTGGGTGAGGATAATTTGGAATGAAGTTTTTGATTAAAAATTTGTAATTCAAGTTGGGATTTAATTTATGTGGAAAAGTTAAAACTTGTAATGATTGCTTTATTCTATAGATAGGATGAATGGATAAATGTGCACAGTGCAGTCATTAATTATTATTTATTACTTTTTTAATGGAATAAATTAACAACAATAACAGTTGTGTAAAAATTGAATTTTTGAGCTCAATTTAAAAACCTTTTGTAAGTGCATAACCATCTTTACAACTTATTTTCATCATTATACGTGGAACGTGGAACCACAACCCAGTTTTGTTTGACATAAGATTTTGCTGCAGGCCGAGCGGTTCTGCTCCATTGTTCACTTTTTTTTAAGAGCTCTGGCCTTTTTTGTTAATCATTCCAATCAGATGGGAAAGGTCTCCATTTGTCTTTTTTTCAACAAATCTACCCGCAAAAATAGTTATTCATTCTGACTAAATGCATAACCCATCAAAGTTTATTGAGTTGCTGCTGTTTCGTTAATACAGCCCGTTGTCTTTGATACTCTCCACTTTGAGCCGTAAATCCACCGCAGGAATTTTCTTTCAAGGTTAGTTTGGTCCTATTGAATGTCAACGTCTCGAAGGTGTATGTGAGAACTGGCAGGGACACAATCCTGTACAGTAACGTTGATTCGAAATTATACTTAAAACTTTGGAAAGGAAGAGCATTACTTACTTTAAGTACACATAAGCTTACAAATTTACACATCTTCCTTCAATTGTTTGAGTTTTTCAATTAAGGTTTTAACATTTTGATCAATGTTAAGAAAAATTAATATATAAGAAGTAATTCACTCCTTAACTTGAACATTTTTTTTTTGTTTTCAAATCGTTGATGAAAAGCGGAAAAAAATTCTTCACAAAAATATCAATGACATTGTTTGTCAAGGAAACAAGGGCTATAATAATATGACAATGACAGACCACATACTTAAGAGATCGACATCGTCATAAAAATTTAGAAAATACAGTGGGCTGGTCATGTGGAATGCATGGATGACAGACCACTGTAGGGTAGAAGATTCCAAAGACGCAGAATGCAAATCACTTCTAAGACTCACACAATTGAGGACGAGGGCATTGAATCGAGTCAGATCGAGGCGGGGCATTAAAGGGGACAAGGCCTGATTGGGATGGTACTGCCATCCAATTATGACGAGACCGAGTGTGAGAGGAATATGCTTCAACATCCACCACCATGTATGTCGAATTTGACCCAATTTTTTTCCTAACAAAAAAACAAAATTCCAGCGAACTTTTGTTTAATCTCTTGGTAATCCAAAATCTTCAAAACCATTCTTTCAAAATTGGGTTCTCTACAGAATTTTTAAATAATTTCAAGTCAGAAACATCAAGATCATAAAAAATTATACTAAATGTTAAATTACTTGATCTACAATCTAAAACAAAAGTGGTTTTAAAAAAGACTCAAAGTTTGTAAAACATGCAAAATATTTTGAAAAATCTCAATGCAACGTGAAACCACTTAAGATGTTAATGCCCTCATTCCTCAAGTTGTGCAAACTGTACCTACATTTCCATTGTATGCATACACAATTTACAACCCCCGTACACTATCAACATAATATAAAAATGCGCCTATCATAACCACTCTACTGATCACATTCACATATCACAAAGCCATGTTCTTGAAGCAAACGACTTAGAAAAATCATGTCGTAAATCAAAGCAAACCTCTGAATTCAACTGGGTACATTTACATTTATTCACCGCATCTCCCCGGTATCTATAGTTCTCGCATCTCTCCACATAATAATATGTTACTGCTGCTGCTGCCTCTTTTATTTATACATTCACCTGACGCCATCCGCAGTGAAATGTAAAACTTACAAGTCGCATAATATTGTTTAAAAATGTATCTCGCATAAAAGGGCGAGGGGAGGGTGGAACGGGTGACACCAAAACACGGAAAATAGTTTATTTATCATTGCGCCACACACATGCACACACATCCTCGGTAAATAAGGCGGCAGGGCACAAAACAACAGTGCAGGATGAGAAAAAAGAAAGAAAAAAGAGGAGTAACTAAGCGCACACACTCCGTTGCGATATGCATCTTGTAATATGTATGCGAAACGAGCACTCCAACTCATAAAGAATAGAACAGTTGTGACATTTTAAAATAAATTCGCCATACAATCCACAATCGAGATGAATAAGTTATACTTGACGTGACTTGTATGCCCTCGCCCTGCATGCTGCGCACAGATACGGCCGTGTCGCGCGGGTTCGCATGAAATCAAATGTGGCCACGGCTGTATTATATTTTGCAGTGGCCCATTTGAATTGAACACATTTCTACCATACATAAATTTGTGTGTGTTGTTGTTCCAATGTTATTTGTTATTTTGACTGCAACACAAGCCCAACGACCACGCAGTTCAGTTCGCTTCCAAGTTGCGTAGGAATTGGAAAGGTCGCTTGACAAATACACACTTCTTCTGCCACAAAACGCATGCATCATGATTGGAACGGGGATTACTGCGTATGTGATAAAGTGAGGAAAATCATGAAATGCTTACGCAAATTTAACCATCTTTCATTTTGCACTGAATCTTAACACTATAATGCTCCCAACATCGATAAGACGATATTTATAATGTACAAGAAGTTATGTTACCCATACAAAGCGTTGCAAGGCAACCCTGGGTGCAAAGACGATACCATACAACGTCAAGATGTTGGGGGCAAGATATTGAGCTGTGAGCGCCCATTGCATGCCGGAGAACATGGAACCCAATTACAAACAAGGGAACAAATTGTTGAAACATGCTTACAAGAATGTTAAGGGATAGATTTGGATCGCAACATGGTCCACTGTGAGTTGTGGATTATTTGTTATAACTTTTAACTGGATATGGGAAGAACATGGTGAACGCCTTAACCATTCATCGTCCATCAGCATGCACACACATTTGTGAAATGCTATATTTTGAATGGTTAAACTTATGCCTATATTTGTAGTTGCACCTAGTCAAGATTTAACAGACGAAACAATGACTGGATAAGGTCAGCAGTTCATATTTTACATAAACAACCCTTGCAACTTAATATTAATTCAAGAATTTGTTATGAGTAATGATGAATGGGCGGAGACGATCCAGTTGTCACAAAATCTTCCGCACTTAAGAGTCATCTTTCCGTTTTAATGAATTTTTCATTATTTAGTAATTATCACTTTACCGTTATTTTGGTGTTTAATTAAAGGTTAATCCTTAGAAAATGAAACGTTGTTCCGCATTTTGACAAAAATCAATTTTTTTTTGTAGATTTTGGATTTTACATATAACATAAGAGCTTAAATTAATATTCCAATATTTTTGTTATTAGGAGACAATCGACTCCAGTTTTAGTTTTGATCCCACTTCATCAGACATTGTTGTTCTTGTTTTCTTTTAATTTTGTAAATCATTTAGTATTATTATATAGTTATTAAAATTAAATCCATCGAAAGTCAAATTATCTTTAACATAAATTTTTTCGTTGTTTTGATGTAAATCTGTTTCCCCCCATACAGAACTCTAATTAAATAGCAGTAATTTTCACAAACACCCAACAAATAGGCAAAGGTAGTTTGATTTGAAATGAAAAGATCCTGAACACAATGACAATTAAACAATCATAAAGGAGTAATGCGTATTTAAAGCGGCATGAAGAACCTTAAGCAAAATTTTGAATTAAATAAATTATTGTTCTCAATTGTGTCTTTAATTTTAATATGCATTTGTCTCACTGAATAGTACTTGTAACGATTTAAGCACTACACAGTTTGGGCACATTAAATCAAATCGAATCCCTCAGCCCACGCATTTCATCCGCCTTCTGCTTGGGTTGTGAGACGCCCGTAAACGTGCTTGTTCTACAAATTATACAACTAATCCGAAATAAATATGATTTATTTGAGGTGCGGGATTGCTATATACATACATAGAAAGAATGCACATTGAAATATATGGAAGATAGTTATAGGAGTAATCTTCAAGAACTAGATGATAATTATAGTAATCCATAAATCTTTGCTAGACTCTCATATGCACTCGACACAAATAGTTTAATCAACATACAAAAGTGAGAGACATAACTCGCATATACAAGTTATATCCACTCCGTGAGTTTTCTCGCTTGATATTGCGATGCATGTGCCACATTTGTATAAGTAATATAATGAGAACTGAAAAGTCGCAGTCTCATCTGAATGCATATTATTATGTGTGTGGTGCGGGCATTTGTTGAAAGATAAATTGTAGAGCGTATAAGATTTAAGGAACAAATTACTATGGAAGATGACAGATTAATGTGCATTTAAGTGCTCTGATCTTTTATTTGCTGTATATATGCAATATGCATGTTGCATTTTGCTTTGCGTTAAAGAATATAACTACTCATCTTACTAGCACCTTAATTAAGTTGTGGATATTCCAAAAAAAAAACGTTGTGATTAAAATATGCTGGTTGGTTCGTTTCTAGCAATTTGTTCTAATTTAGTCGTCGCCTTTTAAAAGATTTTTGAGTTATTTTTTGTTTATTTTTCAAATGTCTCAATTATTTTGGACCTCCAACATTTTTTGAAAATATTATGACCACAATTTAGTATTAAACCTTTTGTTTTATTTGAGACAATATTTAAAAATTTCACAAGAAAGTTGAGAGATTTAAATTTTTGTTTAATGCTACAACCTTTCATGCACTTATCCGGTAATAATTTTACAGCAGTTCTCAAAGTGAGTACAGTTGTCGATATTTAATTAGATCCACAAAAAAATAAAATAAATATAATTTAAAGGTAATGTTACAATGATGAAGATAATCTCAAATAATACTCGGAAAACTGTTTATCCTACATTGACGACCATTTAAGCAGTGAAACGAATTTAATTCCATTGACTGTATTAATAAAACTAATTTTTTCTAAAACCAAAGAAATCTGGTTCGATTTAAAATGGAATACTAACAAAAATAAAGCGTCCAAAAGGAGTCTTAAGTATTTTCTTAAGAAATTATTGATTAAAATAAATTTTTCATTTGAATTGTGTCTTTATAGTATTTCATTTTTCTTCAAACAAACAAATTTGGTTTGATTTAAAATGGAAGGATGAAAGGATCATATTATGTGCCCATCTGATCGAGGTAGAAAAAAAAGCTTTTAATTGGGTCTTTACAATAAAATTTATTTGTCTCACTGAAATTTGGTTTGTTTAATTTTAACTAATTTTTTTATAACTTTGTGTATTTGTATTTTTTGTTAACTCATCGGAATAACATTTCAGACTTCATTACCACTTAATAATTCAGATAAAATCTTTCCAATGTCTACTATACAGAGGGTTGTCAAAAGCTGCTTTCAAAACATTGAATCTCTATTACCAACAAAATGTAACGATGTCACCTCACGTCTCAATATTATTTGACAGTCTGGTGAATTCCAAAAGTCCAATTATCATTGTTCCAACATGTCACATTGCGTTTTCCCGTACTTCTTTTTTTTTTTTTTGCAATTCAGCAATAACTGTAAATTCCACGTAAATCGCACCGACATTCACTTATTTCTGCAACTTTTAATGATAGAATTCTTTTTAACAAAAAAATAAAAAACGCCACTTTATTACCATTTCTGTCAGAACTCTTATTCTACCTCCAGATCACATTCACAATGACGCATGCAAATGTTTCCAAGTGCTTGCAACCGTCAAACGAAGTGGTTGATCAAAAAGAACACAAAAGGTAAGCGTGACAAATGACGACGTAGTATGAGCACGATGCAAGGCAGCAAGGGTTGATGCGTTTCAACTTCCCAGAATTCTTTTTATTCGGATACACATAACTCCATCCTCGTCATATCGCATTTGCTCATCAACACGAATCATGCCATTTGCGTCCTGAATGCATTTATATTTGCTCAACAGTATAGACTTGATAAAAAGAGGATACAGGGATCCATCGCTGAACACCCAACCTCTCACCACATGCGATCATCGTGCTATTTCCACATCAAATTTGCCGCCTCCATTTTTTTTTTTTTTTTTGGATTTTTTGTTGTTGAAACATTTTTCGTTGTATCATGTTTTGTGTGATGTCGCTGTTCGGGATGAAATGAAATGATTTTTTGAATAAACACGCAATTCTGAAAATCAGTGGATTGTCAGTGCCAGGGGGTTGGTAACGAGGCGCAATACAAAACATTCATACAGTTAGCAGGCCCACCCATCGAAAAACGACTATAGTGTCAGGCATGTGTGTGGAATATGATGATGGGATAAAAGGCGCTTTGGATGATGAGGTTGTGTGTTGTAACTCTGCCATACCGAGAGATGAGTGATACACAAATGGAATAAATATTTGAATAATAAATCTCATGACATGGTGCTTTTTATATGTAAATGCACACCGCTTTTCATGTATGAATATGCGTGCAGCACGCAAGAAGGGACCGGGAGGGTTGTGCAAAATAATAATAATATGTGATGACGAGCATTGTGGAGAGACTAACATCGCAGCGGAGTGCCATTGTGTGAAGCGATTTCTTTTCAGGAACTAACATTCGCTTGTTGGAGTAATTTACATTTGGATTCTTTAAAATGTAAGTAAATAATGGTTGAAAGGGCTCATCAGGGCTTGTATTGAGATGGCGATGCGAGTGGAGTGGAGTGATGAAAGCCAATGACTTAAGTATTATTGTGCCAGATGAATGGGGGGAAAGCACTCAATTATTATTATGTACTTGGGAATGGGGTGTCCTTTTGAGCTGTTTCAATAACGCCTCTTTCAATAAACCTTTTCAAATAATAATGAAGGGATTTCAAAATTTTATAAGCTGGGTTTTAATAAATTTAAGAATGCTGTTATTTTACCGAAGTATTAAAACCAAAATGCCTTTCCTTTTACACCAGGAACAATTTAATTAAACAATACACTTTAACTGTGGCAAGTCCTTTCACATGCTATTCCAATCCACCACTTGAACCACACGTAATTAAAGGCCCATAAAACCACCAATGACACCATTGCATTGCAATTAACCAAAACTTCGCCAAATCTTAGAATTCAATTACATTTTAATGAGGTTCACAAGTGGCCACAAAACCGCAATTGTGTTAACTAATAATTATTGTAATCGCTTGGCGTGTGTGTTAAATTGCGGACACACATCATTTGCAGTCATGTGGCATTTCTACATTCCTGTCGTAATTGATTTTATTGTTGAATAATTAAATTTTTAATTGAAGTGTAATTAAGGTGGAATTCTGCAAAATGTGGAGAGGCCGACTTGAAATGGTAATGGAAAATAAACATTTTCCATTAAATGAAAATCCGTCAATGATTTTTGACATGATTGTTAATCCTGAGTTACGTTTTCGCGTTAAGATAAAAGCTTTTAATTAGGAAGAGAAGGAGAAAAGTCTTCAATTTTAAGTCAGAAAAGGCATTGTAGGGGATAATTTTTCACTCTGTAAAGGATTACAACGTTTCAAGGATATTATGAGGATAACTTGAGAAGAAAAGCTTTAACTTGAGCTCATAATGAAGAACAGGAAGATGTACGTTTTTTTGTTATCATGACGAATAAGTAAATAATTGTTTATGATTACCTTAATCTTTGGAATACAAGTAAAATGTTGATGAGATTTGAGAGATTTAATTTTTTTTTATGTTCCATTGTCAAATAGGCTTAATAATATAAAATGTTTATCCCTTTTGATTGTTTTTACATTAAATTGTAGGAGTTTCCAATCCTAAAAATTGATTGTAACGTTGTTGCACGTTGATGCACTTTTCGCTAAACATTGTTCAATGCACCAAAACTCAGTCATTCCTCCAAAAATGCGGTCAAAAACTAAAACCCATTTTCCAAACAACTAATCGCTCAAATCGATTGTGGGTTATATTGGTTTCGTGGCTTGCAACGCCCAACTGAACATCTCCGCATATTCGAATATAGCAGTTGGGGTTTTTAATTATAAACGCCGATGTGAGGGTGAAATACGCGTATCCAATTTTCAAAACCATATTGTTGATGAGTTTTGGTTTTCAATCATTTCGCGTAATTTTGTGCTAAATCAATCATTTCGTCAATTAAAATACGCAGAGATGGGAACCGCACTGTGAATTTGACTCAAAACCATAATTTTTGTGGTTGTAAATCATTTAAATGTTTTGATATTTTGTGGAGATCATAATAAGGGAACAATTGTCCTTTTCATATGAGCAATAAATTTACAAATTAAATTTTAATCATTACAAATGGAGACCATTGGTTGTATAACATTGACTCCAAGTTCTGCGTATTTGTGGAATTTAATTTAAGCTCATTTGTAGACGCAGGACTAAATGTCCAACTGCATAGTGCCATGCCAGCTCGAACTCAATTTGCTGCTGCAGATTTAATTGGCAAAGTTTGGCTTTTTGAGGACTGGTTAGTTTTATATATTACTAATTGTTGAAATTCATACACGAGTTGCTGGCATAATGGCATTAAGTCGTGCTTCATTAAACAATGGGCAATTTTCCAAATTACACACACACACAATACAGAGTCACAAAATGTCACGCCAAATTGATAGCAATTCCAGCACCACAATAATTAGTGGAGCAGTTTTATAAGAATTGATTTTGAGTGCTTATTTTCAGATGAGATTCTTCAGAAAATTGCTTAAAATTACTCTTTGCAACTAGATTTTTGATGCAGTTTTAAAGATATAAGAAAAGTAAAATTTTTTTTTTTTAATTGGTGAGAATTATTTAAAGTATTGAATTGAAAGAAAGATAAAATCAAACGAAATATCAAATATCTTAAAGCACAGTCTGTAGCATGATCAAGCTTAGTCTCATGGAGATCGTCACCTAAAAAAATTATAAATGAAAGCAAACGTCCTTTAAAGAAGAATTCAACTATTTTAAATAAGCTTATTTCTAAGCTCTTCCTTCCCAAAGTTTTAAGTAAAAGCTTGAAGCTTCTATTATATACAAGACAATGATTATAAGAGATCTCACATAATATGCCTTCGCGATGTCGACTCTTAATAGGGCTGAACTTTGGAACGCGTAAGCAAAGACCCGGACCGTGTTGTAACGCCTATCATGATGAATTAAGAGTACCTACATGATCCTGGCTAATAAGACCTTTAATCAAAAGCGTCTCTCCCCAAAATTAGAATAATTTTAGAATATTTTTGAAACGAAAACATAATAAAAATAAAAGGTTTAATTATCATTGATCTTGAATATTTTTACGTGTATTTACATTCTGATGTCCTTAAAATGTATAAGAAAAATTTCGAATGTTGTTTCCAGGTGAATGTTAAGGGAATTAATAACAAAAACAACAAACCGACTTCCATTTACAGTAAACTGAAATTAACGCGTCAAATGTGCCAAAAGGCAACAACACGCCATCGCCCAATCAAGCGTTACCATTTTTAATGTAACAAAAAATAGAAATAAACTATTAAAACCATATACAACGCACACAAGAGAATATAAAACTCTCGAAATGGGCCACTTAATTAGATCCGTTTGCATTCATTTTTCACACATGATTCCATAACCAAATGTACCATGAAATTGTGCACAACATTGTGCCCCGGAATTTCATATTTATGTGGACGCCGCATTAGACCCACTTGAGATTAGGCAAATTAAAAACATATTAAAAGTTGCATTTAACGGGGTTTTCACATATTAAATTTAACAACACGTATTTTTCCATTTGAATATCCAATTTGATTAACAAAATGAAAAGGAATTTCCCCACTCAGCCCTCTCCATCGCTCGGCCATAATAAAATAATAAAAATGCATTCGATGGGTGTTCGTTAGCCGCAGCCCATGGGCTTCAATTTGACACGCACCAACACTGGAAAATGTATGTGTTCCGCACTCTCCAGTCTCCACACAAAAGTCAATGCAATTAAATATTCATTTTGTCCATATACGAGCATAAAACGCCGCACCTCGACACACTATAAAAATATAATGCACGCATATATGAGAGAGCTGCATTGAGGAGGAGGAATGAAAAGTGCATAAAAAAGGCATGAAAACCGTCATGACATGGAGAATTTGAATGCTGATGATTTGTACGAATCGCGCATAAAGGTATACATATCTACAATTTTGAAAAAATTATGTTTGAGTAATGAAATGTATTCAGAAGCGCATCCATGTGAGAAAATGCATATATTGGGCGCGCGCTACTAATTAATTGGTCACACGCATGCACAGATTAAAGCCGCGTGTGTTTCATCACGCCATTTGGAAAGGCAAGTAGTCAAGCCATCCCACTGAGAGGCGAGGGCATTTAACAAATAAATTTAAAAAAAAAACAAGATTTTCACTATTGTTTAACATAAATATTTTTTCCATTCCAATTCTCATCGCTGGAGACTTATACAATCCATTTCAGGAATTCTTTCTTCAATCGCCACACCACTGCGTTAACCCGCCACCATACTCAAAAGTTACAATTGAAATTAATTAAACTCCATGACGTGTATAACTTTTATTGAGTGATTGATATTTCAAGTTTGGATTAAACGGTGCGGCTTCTAATCTGTTACCATCAATTTGTCATGCCACAAAATGTCACCACCACGATGTCTACACCAATTGATTTTTCCTTAACTAATATACGCGTCGACGGATGCATTAAAAATTAATTACACAATCGTATCAGCTGAAAATAAATCCCAATACTCTCACAGGAATGCTGCAGCAGCAGTGGAAGTCTCCCACAAGGCAACATAAATATGATACTCTCAAATGCAACCCTCGAAATAGCTCGAGCAAGGGACACACGTTATGTTTAAAATGAAATTACTACCACCATTAGTATGAATTGTTATTTCAGTGAAAGTAATACAAGGACGACACACAATACGAGTGTATCTAAAAACAACTCTCCCATAAAAAGTAATAACCCCGGCAGTGGATTGAATACATATATTCAAAAAATTTCAAATTGGAATAGACGCGCCTTGTGAGCAGGAGTAGCACAAGCACACACGTTTCCTATTTTTACATCAGTGCGAACAAAATATTTTGCATGATACCATCAGAGGGATTTGGGTGCAAAAAGTTATTGCACTATAAATAAAAAAGGGAGTCGTGCAATTTTCCTTATCCTCCATCACAGTTTTTTTTTTCCAGCGCTGAATGCATGCACTCTGTTGTAAAGGAAAAATTAATATTTGTTTTTAACAACAAAAGACAAAATTTTCCCTATTATCCATCCATCTAGTTATATTTATGACGTATAGGATCCCGAATCCTCCAGACAATAGCAAAGGGCGTTCCTTATACTCTTCATAAAAATTGAAAAATTATTGCATGAATATTGAAAACGCGAGCACACGCAGAGACAGGCAGTGAGCAGAGTCCTGTCGCGTACTCGTATGGCGCACAGGACGATGCAAAACGTAACGGTACATGTCGGTTGTGCGCTGTTATGATAAAAGGGTATGGGGTGACACAAAATATGTATTACGGTTCTTTTGTGTCGTTTTTATTTGGTTTGATTTCGGTTTAATAGACGGCATGGAAAATGGTTATTATTAAAATTGGCATTATGTACTTATTGAAGCATTAAACAAGCCAGCACTCTTGAGGACACATAGCGTTATACGTGTAGTTTTGTATACAGGGGAGGGATGATTTTGGAACATCTGTCGTGATGACAGCGAAAAGGTTGTGTATCGATTCTAATTTATTGATGAATCTTTGCGGGGCGCTCAGTTTTTTCTCTGGCTTGTATGCATAATATATTTCTCGATGTTGGGATTGTTGTGTTGGGGAAGGTGCAGCTGAATATTATTATCCTGCTGATGTTAATGGAGTGAAGTTTAAAAAAATGATTTGGTGGCATTTTTGGTTTTGTGGTTTATTTTGCTTTGTTGACGGGGTTCTTGGAATTGAAATGGGATTGCCCTACAAAATTCTTGTATATAGGGCAGATGCGTTTTTTAACTATGCATTTATAGGATCTCAGCAGGATATTTTCAAAATTCGGTTTTCATTCATAATTAATTGTTGACAAATTTTATAATTTATTGAATTTGTTATTTTTATTTTAAACGGTTGGGGATTTTAATTGATTGAAAATGTTTAAATGGTCGCACTCGATGATGCTTCTATCAAAGGACTCGGTAGCTTCTCTATTATTTAACCCTATTTATCATAGTGCAAGATTAACCATAGACTTAGGCCAAAATTAAATAATGACCAGAAAATAATTTGGAAAAACGAAATAAGTAATCATTAAACATAGAACCGTTTAAAAATCAAAAAAGTTACTCACTGTTCAAACACGCCACTGTATTTCAGAGTGAGGTATTCGTTCTAGTAGATTCTACTTGCATTGTCAAGCAGAATAATTGGGGACATTATTTACGTACTGACTCTTAGTCGTGCTCTCAGTCAAGCTTTCATAAAGGCAGTTGGGCACACGTTTCATATTGTGTAGTGGAAAAAACAATTACGAAACTAAATGAGCTGGAAGTAGGCGAATATATATGATAGTAGTTACTTGGATTCGAGAACACACTGTCATCCTAGGAACTCACTTAGTTGACTCTCTCGCGGAAGATATCTTAGAAATCCTTTCTGTTACCCAGAATCGTGATTACCTTTTACAGAAGTTAAATTGGAAAGTCAAAGAGAATTGACACACAATGTCACTGAAAGGACTCAGACATTCAAAACTGTATCTGGATAAGCCGGATGCTAAGGGAATCAAAATTCTCGTAAAATTAAACTTTGAAAATGTGGTTTCAATCATGACGGGACAATGAATAAATACTTCTTCTACAGAACTTGAAAAGCAATCTCTAAAACGGCTTGACTGATTTCAAATGATGCGTTTTGTTTTAAAAAAGTAAACTCAACTCATAACGATTAATGAGCTTGGTTGTAAGAGCACCACTATTGTTACCAGTAAATTCTAGAAATAAAACATACTGCTGGTTATTATTGTTAATGGCACATTAAACCATCCTCCCAAAACACACCACTCCATTTCCAAACATAACTACCATTAGAATCACTAGTAAGATATACTGCTCCATATTTCCCACGATTACACTGACCACAGCAATAACTACCATACTGTCAAGCACGTAGATTGTAGGTATTAACCAACTAAAGCCTCCTTAAGCATCTTCCAACTCATTGTGTGTGCACATGCCAAAATATGATACCCACAACCGAATAAATATCGCACACACAGTATAACAACCCGACATCCTGGCATACAATATGGAGGATTCCTACACACACACACACACACGGGGTCGCCTCAATAAATCACCCTCGATTTTAATAAAGGCTCGACTCATAAATCGCGTGCTACATCATATGGCGCCCATCCCTTATATCACCGTTCGCCTTGTTCCACTCGCATTTATGCAACACAGTGTACATTGAACCACCTACTCCTCCCCCACCCACAATTCTAAAGCCACCTATTTCGAAATATCCACATGCATCTATGGCATGTCATCTCATGGTTTTAATGTACTATTTGTGGTCGCATATGTTCGCCGCAAGCAAGCTTAAAATTTCATTTCGATGTGTGATGGTTATTATTATGCAAAAAGTCCCAATGTGTGTGGGATCAGGGATGTGCTATATAGGGCCAGGACCTCAACACAATCGACTCATAAAAATTCTTGAATAGTAATAATACCGCATGTGTAATCCACCCTCACATGAAAACGTGTTAGCACTTAATGGAAATACATTTCACAATTCGATTGGACCTTTTTGTGTCATTTAATCATCCCTTTTTTATGGCGTCCCATGCATTGTGTGGGTTGGCTTTATTCTTTCAGCTGTACAGTTAAATGTATAGACGTGCAGCGTTTAACCACCAGTGGAGTGATTTGACTTGAATATGCATTGTGGCTTGGGTTAGTTGTTTTTTTGTTACAATCAATCTTCATCGCATTTGCGGTTGGCATCAGGTGTGAGTGGTTAACTATTATTGAGGGGGGGAACTTCAAACAATATATTAAATAATACACAATAATTATTATTCATTTGTTTGAAGTTCTAATTTCGTTGATGACCCACACCCTGAATTATAGGCTGCAGCCCTTATTGCAATTATTTCTTATGATAAAGGGCATTATAATTGATGCAATCCATCAGGGGGATTTGTTTTTATGCAATTATTATTACTTATTCTCCTCCATTTCAATAAAAATATCAATTACATATTTTCCGTCTGCAATGCAGACCAGCTGCAGCAACACGAGGGTGCGATGCACCTTGGCCTTTGCTACAACACATAATGCACCGACAATCCATGCAATCAAATTGTGGAATGGATGCAACATGGGACGTGCGGTGAAGTTGTGTAGCAATTCAAATCAACGAAAACCATGATTGAGGCACGAGTCTAGCAAGAAAAGTATTTATATCCGAGATAAATTTGATTAAATTCTGCAGTAATAATTCCATCAGAATAAATGGCCTCTCATTTCGTGTAATGGGATATGTTCCTCTTGTTTCTGTGTGTATCTTCTTCTTTTTCATTTTTTTTTTTGTATGATCGCATTTGATGTCGTTTGTTGTACTTTTTTTTCCTTGCCCATTTTGTTCTTGCTGCGCCATCGTCCTTTGTGCTCCGTTTCCCTGTTTTGCTTAAAATCCCATGAGACTATCAAACGAAACACAGTGATACACAACAAAGTGTGCGGTGCATGTGAGATGGGGAGTGGGCAAAAAAAAATGGCATTGCCAAAAACCCAGGAGAAATTGGGGTGCATGAAAGGCACACACACACACACACTGCACACCCCTCGCCCTGTACCTATTTGGATTTTCACATTTCCACTATTTATACACACAGCAAGTGCTTGGCGAATGTTTGTTTATAGCAGTTTATGTGATGCTGCATTGCCGAAAAAAAAATTGCTTATTGTTTCATTTTGCCTTCGCAGTTCGCACTGGGTGCCGGTTATGTCTTTTATGTGTAAAGTCTACACGCTGAAGCAGCACGACAGCGGATGGTGAAGGGTCTATGCTGGCGCTGCACGCCGCCTGGATATACGCTGCGTTACTTCAGTCACTTTAATTCTGCACATCAATTTTGTGCTGACTTCTTTGGGCGCAGTCTTGTGGAAGGGATTCACATAAATATCACGCAGACGAGTAGTTTTAATTTAATTTCGTTAATTGCTTGGGATGGATATTGTGCTTGGATGTGTTTTGATGTTGGATGGTATAAATCGTAATGCACTTGGATGAATGCTTGAATGCATGTTGAATTGAATAATGCGCCTATTATAAAAGTTTTTGGATTAACTAAATAAGTTTGTCAACGAGGTAAATAACATTAGTTTAATTAATTAACAAATTCCGCATGTTCTCTTAGCAGCCGGTCTTTTTTTCATCTGTAACCTCTGTTATTGACGTGACAAGGAGTATCTAGAAGTTTCTTTTAATTTTTTAAACAACAAGACGAGGCAGACTTGGCTTTGGAGAGGATTAAGGTGTTTATGTGAAGACACACAGAATTATGAATTAAATGGTTACAATTTTTGAAATTTCAGAACTTTAGTGAATTTTCAAAGCCTAGGAAAATTTTAAAGAATAAATATATTGATGCAGAAAGTATCCTTTGGTGATTTTTCTGTAACCGTTAAAAATCGAGATCATTTGGGATCCTAATTTGGAAATGGTGAAATCTCAAAGGCAAAGGACTTTTGAAGTCATAATTACTCTAAAAATTGATTATACAAAATAATTTAAAAGCCAAAGTCCATTTTTTTTAAAAATCTAAGTATGCAGAAAGTTTCACAATCACCATTTAAAACTCCAATATAAAAATCAGCATTACACAGAATTGTAGAAAATAATTTTTGGCCGAAAAACATCAAAAATTCAACTTTCGTTTTTCTTCAAAATTTTGAACTAAAAAAGATTGATTCTAAGGTATTCTAGGAAAAGGATCCATATAAAGTTGGAAAAAAATATCAATGTTAATAGTGAAACTCAATATTGTAGTTCACGAATATAATTTATAGAACATTTTTATTTCCAAATCACCCTGCTATGGCTGGAGAGATCTTCTTTGTAAAGTCATATTCAGAATCGGGTTGCCACAAGTTCATTTTTAAAGAGAATTGGCTTAAGAGAATAAAAGGAATAAAAAAGATTTTAGACAGAACTGGCCCAAACCCGTAACATCACCAATATTGAGGATTGAAGGACTCAACTTCAGACCTTATATTAATCTTGCTAAATGTATTCCAAAGTCACCTTCAAACACAAAGTTTCCATCCATTAAAATAGCCTCAAAATCATAATTTTATTTCCCATCCTCACACGGATTAACTGTTCCGACTGCACTATTATTACCCATAAGATGAATTATTAATGTCCACATTTGATTCACATGTCCGCCTCCTTGTATATCATTACTCTTCCAGCGCACATATTTCCCTGAACTGAGCACCCGCTTTGACAATTCACATTTTGATATATAAAATAGCTTTCCTCGGTAAGGTCCTCCGTCCTGCAAAATTTATGATGAAATCTTCAAAGTCGCGTGCGCGTGCCTTTCATATTCCACGCCAACCGATGGCGCATTAAATTGTCCCACCACTATGGTGGACGCAAAGGCGGTAGTGGAAAAAAATGGAAATACCCAGAAGGATTATGCGGCAGCTTAGCACAGTCATTACTCATCGTGGGATTCACACTTGTGGCTATTAATTATACAAGTTTTTGTGCTTCAGTTTTTTTTTTGGTTTCATTTTATAAGATGTTACTACAGTCATCATTTGGTGCACATCCCAACATTTATAAATGGAGAAACTGTTTTCCCCAAATGGGAATGTTTTAATGAATATGTGATGTGGTAACGGATAATTCTTAAGAGAGACGAGGGACAATGAAAATGTGTGCTCAAGTAAGTTTTGCTGAGAATTTTGTGTTGAATGTATGTTTGATCACTTTGACTGCAAAACTTTGTTAGCCACGGTTGACTATTTTGAGAGCATGCGGATGGTATTGGAGTGTGTGGTGCGGGAAAAGATGAGTTTGATTTTCATTGGAGAAGAATTGTAAAAGTTATTCCGTTTGAGGATAATTTTAGAGTATATCATTTTGTTGGTGAAGTTTTTGGAAGAAAACAAAAACTATACCAAAACTTTTGAATTTATTACTGAAATATTTTCCTATCCCCCCATGTAGGATTTATTCGTAGAAGTTAAGTTTCTTCAAATCTAACACGATATTTTTTATTGCAAAATGAATATGGAAGTTTATAAGAATAAAAAGAACTTCTACAAATTTTCATTCATAAATAAGTGAACCAATCTAAAGACTTATCCGTAGAGCAAACAATTTATGGGAATTTATTGAATTACAATTGCAATTGATTTATAAAAAACTACATCGCAGCATTTGACCTTGAAATTTCTGAGTTTGACCTTGATTTTTGACCAAAATTTTAATTTTATTGAGATTAGCAAAAATGTAGAACATCATACAAAGAAAACACCTCAAATATAATGATTTGTATATTATTGATAAGACTTAAGGTTTTTTTTTTGTTTTTTTTTTTTTGTTGAGCGACTATTGTATGTGTGTTTGTGTGTTTTTTTCTGTTTTTGCTTTCTGGACCTCATCTTCGCGCAGATCTGTCACTTTCAAGTTTTAACCCTAGCTCCAATGTGTGTTGTTGTTGTTTGCGTTTGTTAGCTTGTTTCAATCGTGTTACAAGATGTCATGCAATTTATAACGACATTTTTAATGTGTTGCATGTGATGTCAGGACTCAGGAGTGAATGAAAAATGATTAATATGCGCAATCGGATCAGGGTTTTTATTTATTTTTGTTATGCCATGATTAAATCGCAGCACGCTTTTTGTGTAAGTTTTTAATTTCTCGTTTTATTTTGTAGTAATTAATTAAGTGTTATGGAAATTAAAAAGCAAATTCAAATGATTTTGGAATTAAAATTTTTCTTGTATGCTTTGTTATTAGTCAATTAATGTGACTTAACTTAAGTCGAATTTGGAAGAATGATTATATAAACCAAAACTTATTTTTTAATTATTGTCGCACATATTTTAATAAAACTGAAAAACTAGACATTTAATTTCAAAATCCATAGACCTTGAAAATAACTGCTTCACAAAATTAAGTTTTGTTATTTACATATATTATATACTG
This sequence comes from Sylvicola cinctus, assembly GCA_963854165.1. Taxonomy (NCBI): domain Eukaryota; kingdom Metazoa; phylum Arthropoda; class Insecta; order Diptera; family Anisopodidae; genus Sylvicola; species Sylvicola cinctus. The sequence goes on from OY974082.1 coordinate 10,973,933, forward strand.
GCTTTAATAAGTCTAATTACACATCAGATACATATTATATATATGTAATTGATTTCGAATTTAAAGACCTTAAAAAAATCCCACGGGATAATTGACTATTCAATTCGAAATTAAAAATCCCGAAATGACCGGTTATTATTTCAATAAATAAATATACTCCGAATCAAATATCCCCAAAAGCTGCGATAAACAAAACTGTTATACAACATTGATTCCACCTCAGCGAACTTAATTAAATTGTGAATTTTTTTGATTAATTGTGGATCATAAAAAAATTGTGCTACAATTAAAATACCACGTCGCACGAACAAGTGCCACGTTTTGGTACAGTTCGTTCAAAAATTGAATAATTCTATAAGACAAATTTTTCTTCCAATGAAGAAAATTGTTACAGCGATTGAAAATGAATAAATCTTATATTTTAAGGGCACTATATCAAAAAATATACTTTTTAAAACAAAATATTAATTTACTTACATTAAAATTTCGATTGAACACATAGATGAACACTTAATTAACACTTTATTCTAATGAATTAATTTTTTTTTCATAATATTTTCAACTATTTTCATAATAAAAGGCCATATATTGATGATTTTTCATCAAATTTTCACTTTCCAAATCACTAAATGCCTTTGAAAGCGCATTTTTTTAAACTTAAAAATACCTTAACAACTAACACTTGAAATCACTTGTTATAAAACACTTTGTGGTATTCAGAAAATCATCACAATCTTCTTGATACGTAAAGAAAATGCCATATATTGATAAATTTTCATCAAATTTTCATTTTTAAAATCACTAAGTGCCATTATAACCACATTTCTTCGTCACACTTACAAGTACCCAAAGGAAAATTAATAGCGATTAAAAATAAGCAACGACGACAAAATTAAATAACACAACGACATCCAAAAGAAAATTAGAAAAGGTGCCTTTAAACTACCCGACTTACTGTTCGCGCCCGATTTTAATTATTACCGCCCGGACAAAAGTTCAAATGAAACTGATGGAAAAATGTTAATGCAGAAGAAATTTGGGACTCATTTCATCTATTAACATATATTTTAATAATTTGCAAAAAAAGTGATCTCTTTCTAACGCACTCGCATTAATTCTAGCACAGAGATTTTATAAAATTGTCAGCGAGGCGTAACAATTTTACATTAATTGCGGCCACCTGCACTGTACGCATCAATGAAGTGGTGGTCAGAAATGTAAAATACCTATAGAAAATGAGATGAGATCACGTGATCGGTGATCAAGCATTCTCCTAAAAATAAATATTATATTTTGTAACACGTAATAGTGTTAGTAAAATAGCTAACCACAATTAATTTCTTTTCTCCCTTTCCATCCAGCACGGTAATTGCACGTGATATTAAATGGGAGAGATGAAATGACAAAGCGGGATGAGAAATTACCGTTAATTGTGTAACACCGCACTCGAAAATGAAAAGTTTTTGTACAGGAAATAATTAGCATTACAAGGTTTTTATTTAAAATTGGAAACCTCATGAAATTTTTAAGGATTCCTGCATGCAATGTTCAAAACCAAGATCTTATGTTTTTAATAAATATTTTGTTCACTTTTGACCGGAAAAAATCCGAATGTTTGCATTCTTTTGACGCTTTTTATGTACCAATTTTGATGAGAAAATTCTTTTAATATTCTTATAAAAGCTTTTTTGTTCCAAATTAAATTTAAAATTTATTTTATTTGGATAGAAAATATTTTCATATAGACCTTGAAGAATTTAACGATATTAATGCCTTAATAGATTTAAAATTAAACTGCTTTTTCAAGAAATTAGCTAGAAACAACAATAATCATTATAATATAGGTTGTATGACCTTGGTATGTTCAGCGAAAATATTAATTCTTTTAAAATCTACAAATCTGTAGTACATTATATGTTGATAAAGAGTAAAACGCACGAGATATTAGATATTTCCGGTTTTATCCTTTTTGGTTTTTATTTTATAATTCAAAAACCCGATTGAATGTGTAATAGCAATGTACCACAATTATGTGGAGAATGATTTCATAGATCATATTTGAAAAACTTGGCGAATTTAAATATCATCTTAAAGGAAATGTTTGCAAAGCTGCAGTTTTTTGGCAATATCTTGACCGTAAGAGTGATCTCGACCTTGAAACTTCACTCTTGGATTCTAGGACTTACATATTATATATAAATTTGATGCATTTCAATAAAGCCGTTTAAGAAATATACGCATTTTAAATATTTTGAGAAATTTAAATTTTTTACACTCAAATTGCCAAAATCTGAGGAGATTTCACTAGTGATTTCTACTCAGAATTTGGACAATTCTGTGGCAAAAAAAAAATTTTTTTTTAGGAACACATACAAAATGTTTTACTAATTAAACTGCAACTATTTTTGGTATTTTTGTGATTAATTTTTTTTTAAGGATTTTTTGTAAAAATGCTGTTAAAAAGTAAAAAAATGATACCACCTGGTACAATACATCAACAAATCATTGTGATTTCATATAATTGTCTCTTTCCTCTTGCGTATGGGTGCGGCTGTGCTTTGTAGACCACACCAATATTTAGCCTTGGAATATGAATCTATTACGCAACTGTTAAAAAATTCTCACGCATACTATTTAGATGTAATTGCATATTTTGTAAAATACATAGGCGGTTTTTACAGGACAGCTATTACTTTTATTTCATATTTTCAGGGAAACAATTAATGAAGAACATATTATTTGTGTAGGTGAGGAAGCACGGATTAAATAATATTGTCAGCCAGGGATCACGTGATCAGTGCGTGTGCGTAGCATTTTATTGTGCACTTGTTAATGTTAACAATTAATGCAAATTGCAGAGGTCTGAAACTATTTAAGGCGGAAGAGAATGATATGAATTTATTTGTATTTTCAGCATCAATTTAGTATAATTGTATGAACTGAAATTTTTTTGAAACTATTGAAAACATTTAGGACCTCATCTATTGACGGGCCGACAAGTTGTTCAGCTCTGAAGTGACAATTATATTTTAATTCTCTAAAAATTCCACAATGAACGAATATGTGAATAGTTTAGGTATTAATTAATATTAAAAAACTACATCGCAGGGAGAGCGAGGTGTGAATTTATATACGACTGTTGCTTAACTACATTTTAATAAAGCTTTTCGGAGATATTAAAAATTTGACCTTCAATGAAACACCAATTTGTATCTCATTTTCGTTGCAAAATGTAACAACACAAAAACGTCGACTAAAACGGTCGAATCAAGCATGAAAATTGAATTACATATGCGAGATAAGGCTACTTTACTCTTTAGGGAAGTTGAATTAGTTTCAGCGTACATGTACAAAACTTTTGCACACATCCTGATAGCCTAACATGCATGAAGCGACATTAATCATGGCCCCCGCCACACCACACCCCACCACAGCCAAACAATTCTGTATAATGTGCATCAAACTGTTGTATTTTATACGCAGATACAACATAAACTGATAACAACTGAATATTGCGTCCTCCCCGCCCAAAAATCTTCGTCTTAACTCCTACAGCAACAACAACAACAACGCGCAGTCGAAGTTCAGATGAGCCACACCACGAAGACATAACGCAACGCTTTATACGCTATCAGCTCGTTTATGTTGTATGCTTTGAGTTTATCGTGCAGACAAATTTCGTTACTCTTCCGGAAGTGTCTTGTAATCAGCGACGGCGTCACAACCCTAAGTTTTTCGTTCTCACCAACCCCCCCTCATTGCAATTGTCGCTGTGTATATTCGGATATGGTTCCGTGGCAAATGATTATAATTAATTTACATGAGATTAGCTGATTAAGTCGCATGTATAGTTAAATGTGTTACATGGTGAGGGAGCTGGGGCTTGCTTAACTGCGATGTTTGTAGTTTTCCACAATTAAGTATTCCAGAATGATTTAAATGATTGAAAATCGTCTCATGGGAGCTTTTTCACAATCAGATTTCGATGTAATGCATTCGTCTTAAAGAATCCCATTATAAAGACAACTCGTGTGTGTAACAAAGTGTATCGTCGATTACAATTGCTGAGAGAATTTCATGAAAAGTCCTCCCCCTTCGTTCTTAAATATTCAGTTGTTTTCATTTTCTTTCCACCATATAATTCTAATTAAATTTCGTAAATTACTCGTTACGGTGGATTACTTCCCATGAACATGATGTGTTTATATACGCTCGTACACATTTTTCTACCCAGCACACATGACCCACATGTGAGCGTGCCTGAGTGTGGGTCGCCGTACAATATCTAAAGTGGGTAAATGTACAATTCTTCTCTTTTGCAATAATATAATGAAGCGAAAACTTTAAACATGCTTCCCGGGATTAGTTGTTTGTACTCGAATTCGTAGGGTAGCACGGAATGGGGGGGGGGTTGAAAATCGCTCGACATAGTACCTACTGTTACTACCCTTCCAGTTGAGTGTTTTATTGCAAATGTGTTTGGTGTGATAAGGCATGAGGGCTTTTGTTCCTGACATGGCATGGCATGGCACTTCAGTGCAGGGCATTTCCTTGTAAATGAGTCTATTACATAAATGTTAATCAATTTGATATGCGATTATTTTAAATTGAGATTGTCGACTTACATGCTGCATGCGCCTCCATTCCAAGCCTGTTTAACATTTTAATGCGTTCGACTTAAGACATATTATCAGTGGTAATGGTATTTCTTGTATTTTATTCTATTTCAAGATGTACGGGCTCCTCACTTTAATAGTGTGAAAGCGTTTGCAGCTAGTTTGGACTTAATAGCATTCGTGCAATTGATGATTATGTTGATTATGTTTTTTATTATTTGAAAACAAGCATTTTTAATATCGAGCGCAATGGGTAATGAAAAACATTCGTTCTGCATGGCGGTCCATTGTGAATAACCAATTTAATGCAGTAATTTGTTTTTATATCGAATTAATCAATCTAATAATAACTTTATGTTGCTAGTTAGTTAGTTAGTTAACTCCTGTAATGGAAAATTGTATTTTTGTGTGCGTTGTAATTGGAAATGAATTTTGTACACAACTATAAAGAAGTAAGACAGATGTAGCTACTCGTTGGAAATTGTGGAGAAAGAGAAAACTGCATGCGCACAAAATAATATGAATTATGATTAATACTCGTTACATTTATTGGATAAAATTTTAACAAGGAATCAAAATGCCATTCAAAATGTTTTTCCATAAAAATAAAATAATTCTTTCATGTTCCAAAAAGGAGATAAAGTAAATACTTTCAGAAATTTGAATTCCATATCTCGAAGTACAAAAAAAAGACAAATGCACCAACATAACAAAAAAAAATTCTCACGTGGTGAAGACTTCAAATTCCTGTAAAATTTAATTTGGGTTGTAACGAAAGCCTTTTCCCATAATAGAAAACTAAAAACTATGACCTCAAAACTGATCGCATTAAAACCGAAATGATTATCGTTCTCCGATTAAAAATGAAAGTTCGTGTGACGTTTTTAAATCCTTTTAATCAAAAGCACTACTGGGAATCCTCGCAAAGCGAAAGATTACATCCTGTTTGTACCAAAAAAATTATTTTAAATTAATTTTAGATCAAAAATAACTGTTTCTCCCTCCTTGTGATAAATTGATATGATTAGACGTCTTTATAGACTATTTCAAAGAACTGTTCTGTATATTGAAAAAATTTTAAGATCCTGACAAAATCATTTCAAGGTCAAAATATGAAACTCCAGAAAGTCAAATTTTTTATATCCCTAAAACGTTTAATATTGTATTTTAGAAAAGGTTATTTTTAAGATTACAGTCACTTTTGATTAAATAAAAAATTTGTTGTACATTCCAAGGTTAAAAAATGGAAATTCAAGGTCATACTCTTTACATCTCAGAAACTTTATATATTTTATAAAGTAGAAAGAGAAAGAGTATATTACCTTAAAATTTAATTGCTTATCGATTTATCATTAAATTAATTTAAATTAATTAACGTCTTGTCTTTCAAATAGCATTACAAAATTAAAGGATAACATTTTTGAAAAAAAGGAAGATATTCTAAGCAGCAATTTATAAACACATGTCTGGTGAATTTTGAATAATTTTTTTAATTTTTTAAATCTTTTTAAAATTTTAAGGCTACATACATTTTAAATATTATTATTTCACTGCATTTTACAAATAATTGAAAAAAGCTTAGAAAAACAGATCAAGAACAAACAATTAAAATATTTTACAATTAATGATAACTAATTGTACAATTTATCTATCAAAACTTCAAAAAATTCAAAATCATTTAAATTAAAAAAAGAATTGGTTTATTAAATTAGACTGCACTTTGCATTGGGCAATTTAAATATAAAATTACATACAATTAAATTTCATATTCTTAACAGCTTGTTAATAGTGAAAATTAAATAGCTCAAATTATGTTATATCATTTATATTATAAATATATTACCATTATTTCTATTTAATTTATATTTTAATTACAAACATATTTATATAACCAAGAATACAAAATTAAATTATATAGTTTATTGATTGTGTGACATAAATAGTTTCCCAACCATAACGGTTTGATTGAATTTTGATTATATTCATTACTGATTATTAACAAGGCTCGTAGATCAAGTTTCACAGAATCAAATGTGTAATTGACTTGATGCTATGGAAATTTGTCTGCAAAGTAATCATGTGGAAAATATCAAATGTGATTTAATTTCGAGAATTTATATCAAAGAAATTAATTATTGAATTAATTATACATATTATTTGCTATGTAGAAAATGCAATAAGCCATTTCAATAATTAGTTGGATGCTTATCATGAGAATTCCAGCCGACTCAATTCCAAAAAGTAATTACCAACACATCTATTTTAATAACGTTCATCCTAAACCCCCAAAGGCTTAAGAAAATGATCTCATCAAGCAAACAGCTTGTTAACTCGACAAATAATTTTTTTCCACAAATAAAAACACTTATTAGTTAGTTCACATTAGACATATATTATTTAAAGCTGCACATTTTTTCGTAGAAAACATCTTTCCCAAACTAATTACCTAGTTGACCTGCCACAGTATACTAACTAAGAAGCTGTCATCTGCGTATAAATCAAACTCGCTGTTGAACATAAATGCAACCCTCCCGTCTTAACGTATTAAAAAAGGAGCAAAAAAAAAAAATCCCATTTCATCACATTCACATATTGCGCGCTTATATGATGTGATTTTTCACACATGGTTTTTATTTTCCAATTACCATGTTCATTTAACGTTCCCTACGATTCTCTAAATTTCATTTTTTAAATGCTCGAATGAAACTTCTCCCCCCCCAACCAAAACATGCTGGAGTACGGCACATCTCCCAGAACACAGTAGCGCATGTGGCAATCAAACGCACTGCAGTCTTTTTGTATTCATTTGAAAAAGAATATAAACGCCCGCATCAAATTACGCAACCAATTTGGTCACCCTTGTTGATATAATGCGGCATTAACTGCTGTATATGGGGATTAAGATTCATTTCATTTGAATATGCCATCTCACTTTAATTATTATTGAGTCACTTGTCTGGTATTAAGTTAATTTCAATGCATTAAACACCCTCGATGTTAAATTTTTCAATGTTTATACGGCACTTCCCAGACGTTTACAAAATTAAATTATTATGGTGACGCTGCTCTGACCACACAACCATCAAAATGCAATATATTTCAGTTATGAATAACATTTAATTGGATGCAATTTAATGTATAAAATGAATTTACTGCGTGTGGTGTCAAATTGATGGAATAATTGAGTCATTTAAAAAAAAAGTGATGGCAAAAAAGTGGAATTAAGCAGAATGTGCGTGTGCAAGGTGTGGTCAAACAATGAAGGTACCAATTTGGTCACAACAAATATATATATAGTCGAGATTGTGGTCTTTGACTGCAGCTGTAAGTGCACATCCAGACGTTATTTAAACGTGTTGTGTGTAAAAAGAATTTAAAATAAGTAAACGACGACGAAATGCAATTTGATTAACATTATTGCAACGTGTGTCAAAAACGGCAACCCACACGGTGTAATATTCCGGCTGGGTTCGCGAGTGGTTGTCTCCTTTTGTGTGCAGATGACTTGGATGGCAACGCGTACACACATGCACAAATGGGACATGTCGTACATGGCAGTGCACTGCAGTTGTGCTTGCAGTTTGGCTGACCATCAATTTGCTCGTTTTATCTACACTTACGGTCGGGTATTTATTGAATTTATGATTGGATTTAATGTCTTTTATCATAACTATAATTTAATAGTCAAACGTGTGGCACGCCCATGCCCATTGTTCGGCGTTGTTGTAGTGGCTGGGGCTGCAGCTTATACCATAAGTATAATATTCGTTTGCCAAGTCAGATTTTGAGAAGAAACATGATGCTGGTAAATGCGTGTAGTTATTATTATGATAGGTTTTTTAATTAAATTTTCAATATCGTATATGGGATCGCTTCAAGAATAGGAACAACTTTAATAAGTTATTATATCGTCTCTTGTAAGCATTGGAGTTTTCAAACGCATACATTATAACTGATGTATGTTTCAATTTACTCTCCCTATCGACGATGTAACATAGTTATAGAGACTAGAGTATTTATTACTAAAGTTATTTAACGCCCTTTTATTTAATTATACATCATTTTGAAAAACCCATACGGCAGGTTCTCAAAAGAAAAAATTGTGCGTTAACTGCAGAAAGCACATTTATGCTCATAAAGATCAATTCCGTCTTCCCAAAGCTATTTCAAAATTACGACATGCAATTTTAGTTGTGCCTCTTATGCTGCGATATGTGCACCATTATGGGAGGTAACTTGTTCTTTAAAGCAATCACCGCGGTTTGACAAGCTTCTTTTGTGCCAGCGCTCTTGAGCCTTGACCTCAATAATCTTATGCTGAGAAGGTAATTACAGATTATATTGTTCAATTTTCTCTTAGTCAAATAGCATGAAGTGTCTAGATTTGGAAATGGAATGTTGTGAAGTTTAGTTTGTGTTGCGCAGACATTTTATGGATTTGCTGGGATGAGGGCGAATATGATTAACCTTTCTGTCATGGAATAACAATAAATGTAATTGCGGGAAATGCAATAATTTATGTAGCTAAAAGTCTTCCACCGACAAATAACTATCTGAAATTGTATAATTTTAAATGTACATGGTTAGTTAAGTAAGTCATAAAGTTTTATTATTTTGGTAAACCAAAAAGGGCTTAACTTTTGTCTGTAGAAAGAATTTAAAAAACAATTATTTTATTTTTAAAAGAGATTAAAAGGAAATGATGAACATTATTGAATTTCAAATCACTGAAAGAACACTTTTTCAAAGAAAAACGGTCGTTCTTTGCTGAGTTCCAGGGTATTGAGGGAAACTGAAAATCGGACGAGCTCGCCAGAATCGGCTCGACATCATCTTTCATCGGCCCGAACCATATACCGGACTGTCATTTTCCTACGACTTTTGGTGAAATTGCTCTCTGGTCATTGTCATCTTTATTACCACATGTGGAAAATTAAAATCTAACAAATGCACGTATGTAGATTCTGCCAAGAAAGCTCTGAAACGGCATCACATATTATATGCGATTGTCCGACATTTGGAGCACTCCGACGGAAGCACATGGGAAACAAAGTAATGACATCGGCATTTCTCAGGGCACTCCTTCCAAAGGACATCCTCAATTTCCCTAGTAAAATTGAGGAGCTTTGGACACACTAAAGAGGTGATGGCACAAAAGACCTTATTGGTCTTAAAACTTCACTATTTCGCGAAGTTTATTATTTGATCTAAACTTATTATCTATTTGGGGGGAGTCTGATGATTCACTGCGATAAGTAAGTCGCGTACTTTGACATCGGCAAAATTAATATTCCCAAAATTGCGTTATAACCCAGGTCATCGAATTGTAGTTAAATCCTTTATTAATTCACACCTTGCTCTCACTGCGATGTACGTTTTTTTTAAGACCTGCAACATTTCAAATTTTAAAACTGTATTTAAAAGATTGATGATAGATGAATTTGATATAACGTATTATAATCTAAATTCCAGTAATCAAAAAAATAAGTACATGTACAAAACATTAAGTAAGAATATTTTTGACAAAATTGGATTCCCCGAAAAAAAAATGATCGATAAAACAATTATCATTAAAATGCACCACACACAAAGGCAAACAATGCCCGCACACAATGCACCCAAAACCAATTGATTTATTAACCCGTCCATAGCAAGATCACCTGAGACAGATAAGTCGCGGCTTCTGTGCTGTGAGCACCTCAACAGCAATCAACAGTCGGCCATTACCCAAAAATTTGCATACAAGTCGCGTACATCCCTTCTTTGCATCCGGCTGCGTCACCTATCAGACAAACAATCGCCTACATTAAATACATCGGGGGATTCATTTAAACAGCATTAAAAAATCTTTTCCTGTCTAAATACCCAAAGAATAAACAATGCCCTTATGTGGAGATGGCTCGTGAAAAACAAGCAAAGAAGAGACATAAGTATTTTTGATGAAGCGACAGTTTGTCTGCAAGGCATTGATTTGGCATTTCTCATTGTGCTGCTCGTGCAATGTAAGACATGGGGCGCGGGCTTTTTGTCGGAATTTGTTGTTTGGGTCACTTGCGATGTGTTTCTGACAGCAGCACAAAGCGGACAGACATAAATGCTGTGTGCCAGGCGTAAGTCACAAAGCTCGTGTGTGTTTGTACGATGGGCGTCATTACAATGGTATAAATTTATTCCCCATATACTGTGTTTTGTGCTTATCTTTCCGGTGGCGGGCGAACATGAAACGACCTAATCATGTTTAAGCTGATTTTTGACGACATCTGATTGATTTCGGATTTGTCAAGAGATTTTCATGAGCCTGTTGATGGGATTAGATGCGATGAGAATGTTTGAGTCAGTGCAATCATTCGGTGTTGTGATGAAAATGAAAATCCCGACTCTGCTAGCTGGCGAGACAGCTGTTCTGATACTCAAATATTTTGTTTTCAGCTGCATTTTACGACATCAAAATTAAATAGAATAATTATTTGAACATGGGAATGGTGTTTCGGCTATTTTAATTTTAAATGACATCTTCTTGAAATATATGTTTAAGAATTGAAATTCTTTTTTATCCAAATCAGATGTTTTTGCATAAATTAAATTAAAAACATATTAAAGTAATCGTGAAAAATTGTTTAACTGGCGACAGAACTTTGTGCTGTAGCCGGTGGTGCTTTGATTTCCTCTCATCCTCTTCTTCATTTGTGGTTCTGCTCCCATATACACCGCGTATTAACTATATATTGAGTGTCGTGCTTCTGCATTTGATCGCTGCACCAGTCCCAACAATCCAACGAGAAACAAGTTAAAACAAATCAATGAAATTTGAATGTGCAGTGTTGAACTGCAGCAGTGAAGCAACTCTTCCACCTGAGGGCTATCCAATAAAATCCCCACAAATAACAAACGTGGAAGCGATTTTAATTTATTAGTCACTTGTGCCGCGCGGCAGTCGATCTGCATTTTAAATTAATTTGGTTGTGCTGCGTCTTCTTGATTGTGTACACCAAAGCAACTCGTATTTAGTTATATGCAGTGTTGCACTGACTTGTGAGTGATTGTTTTCGTTTACGGCTGATGACTCTTAAAGATGTAGTTATTTGTGTTCTTCGTGCGGGAAGCGGCATTTGCCATTGCCGCAGTCTAATTTCACTGCATATTGTCTTATCCCCGCAGTCGCGCATTAATAGTCTGGCCCTTAGGGGCTCACAACATCCAATTCTCGATTTGTGCCTTTTATTGTCCAGTTCGTTGGGTTGCATTAATCTTGGTAGAAGAATACAAATGCTGCATTCCGTTTGTACAATACGCAAGGGCACTGAGGACTGCTTAACGTCTTTTATTTTTCTGGTTTTGGCACACACAAAAAAAAAGTGTGTAAAAGAAGTTAAATCAACTCGAGCTGAGACGCTAAATGATTGGGTTTTCACTTTCAAGGTGTGTTTTATTGCTCTGGAATTATTTTTAACGACTGCATGGATTTTTGTGGGCTTTAAGACGTCATTAACATCGCCTTTTCATGTAATTATTTTGTTTTTGTGTTGATTCTTTTATTCCTGTTTAACGACGCGATTATTTTCAGTCTTGGGCTTTTTTCCTTTGCATTTTTTTTAATAGATTTCGGTTTAGAAAATTCGAAATAATTTTTTTCTGGGAAATAAGATGCTTAAAATATATAATCTGATTTGTTTAGCGTGTTTTGTTATGTGATTATGCTTTTGAGTAAAGCATTTATGTGTTTTGCAATCGCGATGACATTTATTGTGAGAAGAATAAAATTTATATTTCGTTGAATTTTATCGTAGGTGTTGACTGTTGCATTGCTTTTGGATTGAACCGATTACTTTTAATGCAGATTAGAAAGTTTTTGCTATTTTAGTTGAAAGCTTTTGATTTTCCAACAGTTAATTTTTTCCATGAAATTTGACAAAGTACTTAATGAGTGACACAATTTGAATATAGCACATTGTCATCAATTTATTTAGACGCTGAATTCATTTAAGATAAAACATGTGTGAGTAAATAAATAAAAGAGCCTAAAAACAGTGAAGTTGTTAAATTCCTTATGCCTTTTTCTGCTTTAACTGTAAAAGAGTACAGTGTAAATCAAACAAATTCATTGCAATTCCATTAACTTAAAACTCAGACAGACAACTAGCTTAGACACATGACATAACCCTCGAGCTAAATACCAATTGAAGTTAATTTTAAACACATGCCTAACGCACGTACATGCATCGCGATCGTACGTACATATTCAAAACGTGTCCTCATACCAAGTTAGACAATCTCTTTGTGTCATCTCGTGGAATCAACATAATTCTGTCTGTGACATATTGTCAAATAATAGAAAAGACACATTGGATGGCCGCCAAAAATAATTCCGCTTGCACACAGTCCATAATCTTAATTTTTTTTGGTACTATATAGAGACACACATATCGAGGGGCCCCTCCATAACAAGCCCCACTTGTGCGTTCGTTCCCACTCGCTGCACTGCTTCGAACATCGTTATAAGTTGCGGGCATTTGGGATATGCGTGATGCAAAGATATTGCCTCGGTTGCTGCACCACTGCAGCAACACTGACAGGCGCATCACGTTTGTAAGCTGATGTGCAACGAACGTTATTGCCAATGCAACAAAATAAAACTCAACGAGCATGAATTTAATCAAATGTTAGAATTTTTGAAGCGCACATACGAAAAATCATTTCGGAAAACCCACGCAACACAGTTGGCATCTCAGAAATACCTACAGCGCGAGAAAGTCTGCGAGAGATGCATATACCGGGGATCGACATGTCAGGCATGCCAAGCCATGTCGGTCGATACAAATAACTAAACATTCGATCCGTCACGGGCGCTATGTAAACATATTGTGGGAATGGGACGCACAACCTCATAAATAAATTACATTGTCAAACAATATGTTGAGTAGTGATTTGGGTTGGAGCTGCCAGAAGCCACTCGTATTTATGTTTACTGCGCATAATTTCACATAATTATGATTATTAATATTATGATTATGTTTCACAAAAATGTTAATTAATTTGTTGAATTGCATTCCCCAACATACAAACCAATCCCGCTGTGTGTCTGGACTGAGACCGTTTTATATTATAATTTGGATATTTACGTGCGTTAAGCGTCTGATGAGATATTATGCAGCTGCTGCCATTTCAGTTAAATTGAAATTTGTATAGTTACAACCAATTTTATTTATGTAATATCTTAAATCCACGTTCGTGTCTCTGTTTTGAGATGGTTGCGGCAGACTGATTAAGAGACTCGTCATCGGTGACATATTGCTGCCTTGTTGTTATGTTATGCGGTGATGGTTCCATCAATTACATTTATTTTGGATTCTTTAAGCGATCCGCCATTTTGGTGTATTAATTTCTTGCAATTTCAACTTCTTTCAACAACAACAAAACCGTGCATTATTAAGAAATTCATTAAGAAATTAATACGGGAAATCCAACTTTCTATCACTTGAAGAAAATACTATCGTCCTTGGAACGCGGCAGACTGAACGGACTTATACAGACGGCGATAACAAGAGAAGTGAACCACAGATCTTACAGCAAACCCAACCGCTTCAAATTCTTAGGATCAGAAATGCGTAATGGTTTTAAAATGATTTCAAGGTCAAACCAGCAAGATTTCAAGGTTTTCTATATTTCCTTTTAAAAGTATCAAAGAAATCGGAGGTGATTAAAACATACAAACTAAGAAGGTTCGGTCAGAATCCCAATGTATTACGATGACCTAGCGAAAGCTATCTTTCGGGGTAGACTTGTAGGGACAAGGTGACAAGGAAGACTTCGTTTTAAATGGAAGAAATGCGAAGGAAAAGACGCAAAAGCATTTGGAATTCCAAACTGGTGGATCGTGGTTCATAAACGCAAAGACTTGAGCAAACTTTTATGTCAGGCCATAACATAAAAGAAGATACGATAATATGGAAAGTTATGATCTTTCAAGGTCAAAACTAAATTCACTTTGTTTAAAAAATAATAAGCTTAATGAGTTAATTTTGAATATTATTTAATAATGCTTCAGTGGACCTCCCTGCGTCACAGTCAGTTTCAGCGTTCATTTAAAAATTTCCATTGTAAAGCATTGTAAATTAATTTAAATTCAAATCTTCAAGACAAATCCTTTAAAAATAGATTCAAATTACGTCTAAACTTTTATAAATTATTTTCGGAATAGTAAAAAAACCGAGGCATTTCCTAGTTACATTAAAAAAAAGTGTAGTCCCAACAAAAGACTATAGATACTTACAGAGGATGCGTCACAAGCAACCTTAATTTAATAGGTTTTTTGACGCTGCTGTAATTAATTGATTTACTAGCTTTTAATCACACACTGAAATGAGGATGACAAGACGCGTCTTGTTGTTTTTTCGACGCATGCATCCGATGTTTTAGCATGACGTACTCACTGGAGCACATCGTGTATACAGATCATAAAAACCTATAAGATGTGTTAAATTTAATAAGTCATTAATGGTAAGTATAATAAGAGGAAATTATTTTGAATGCGGCATGGCATGGCATGGCGGCGCGGGCGCGATGTGACGATCTCATGTTGTTGCCGGTTGCTTGATAACGCATTTAATGACGCCTCTCTGAAAATACTTTTAAAGATATGTAACTAATTATGGGCTGTCACATTTTTTGATGACTCAATTAATGGGGGGCTGATGCGCGCAATGCCGGGAAAGTGCTACACACAAGCTCGTTCGCCTTTGACGCCGTACTAAGTAGCTTTGGATGATGATAAGATGAATGTTATTAAGAGGCACTAATTATTGGATGAGGTCATTGAAAGGGTATTGATTGGTGTTTTTTTTTTGGACATATAATAATTGACTATTAAAGAGTTATCTTGGTGGCACTTTATTGTGAACTTGGGGGGGATAGACTTGTTGAGTGCTGTTGTTTGTTGTTTTCTGTGTTTTTTTTTAGAAAGTTTTTCAAATTTGTTTGAAATGGATTTGGAAACTGAAAAGCATTAATTACTTGCTGCTGGGAAATTTTAATTGTGTTTGGGATCATGTTTTATTCATTTCCGTCTAATGTATTTAAGTTCAATTCAAAAAGATACGACAAATTATATAAATTTTATATTTTTTTAAAAGTGGTTTGGAAATATTTAAAAATTCCATTTTTTTAGCAATAAAGATCAATGTTAAGTTCTTTTTCGAAATCGAAAGCATCCCAATTATTCCTTAAATCCATTTTCCTTTAAAACCACAAAGAGAGACAGATTTAAAGACTTTTTCAGACACAACAATATGAATTTTCATAGTCTCTTTTGGTTTCCAAAGAATGTTATAAAAATTGTTTAAAAATTGTCTCGTCTTCAAACCCACTACACAATTCGCTTATCCCAAAACAACCGAACTCATCTAACAATCGAATAAAGTCAAGGCAGAAAAAATCCAATCAAGCTGGCACAGCATGAACTCCTCCAATCACTCATAAATCAACCAAAAACACCTACCCGTTCTCTACCACTTTTCATACAATGAACACAAGAGCTCCAGCCTATTCTTCTAACCCATAGCTTTTGGATGACCTTATCTGCGCTCATCGATTTCGTTTTCAATATCCTCGCACTGGCAATTTATCGCATTGCAATTTCAATCGATACTCGTCGTCTCTTGTGTCTCCTTGCAGATAGCAAACAAACACAATTCGCCACGCACAACCATCCAACCAAACCAAACGAAAAGCAGATCAGCGCGCCTGGCAACAATGTTCAAGGTCTTGGCCACTTAAAATTCAATTCCCATTGTTTTTTCGCAATCATACATCTTCGACGTCTGACGGGTTCAGGTTATATTGTTTTCACTATTTTTGCAAACACGAGTCTATGCGGCATGTACGACAGAGTTCGCCATTTAGAAATCCCATTTGTGCCATGAGTGTGCTCCCAGCATGGGGATTGCGCTGGGGCAAAAAGCCCTGCACCTTTACCTAACCGTAACATGCACATTGCACACATTATACAATAGAATCAATTGGAAAGAAAGCTGAATGAGTGTTGTCCGGTTCAGATTATTTATTGCCGATTTCCAATTGTAATTGATCTTTTGTGGATGATTTACTTTTGGCTGGTTGCCGAGCAGTCGGCCTGCAGTGGGAGACTTTGTGCACATACAGTCAATTCAATTGTATAAATTGTGTTGAGTTGTGGGCTTGAGTTGTGGCACGTTGCGTGTGAATATTTATGAAGTTCGCTTCTTGAAGTCGCATATTTTTAATATCTATATTTGTGATGTTATGCCTGATATATTGGGATTGGGTAAATTGAACGGACGATTATGATGTTTGTTATTTATAAATATAACATCGCATGAAGAGGGAAAAGTTTCAAGACAATGAGAATTGAGAATGCACGCACAAAAGAGTATTAATATTGGATAAAGTTGTCGACTAGCTATAAGTTTTGCGATGAGTTATGCTGATGGGAATTGGCCAACGTGAGTGTGTGTGTGTGTGTGTGTGTTTGTGCGGCGTTGTGCGTGTGGGTGTGGGTGGATAAAACCAATCAATTGATAATGTAAGAAATAAGCTCGGGTGGTGTCAAACTTTTGCTATTATGAATTATGATCTTGTTGTCTTGTCAACAGTCAATTCACATTCTAATAAATTTATTCGATGTGGCTAAGTGGAGTTTGAGAAACTGCTAAGGACTGTTTTATTATCAGATGATGTTTGGCTTCACATTGTTTTTGTTTTATGCTCTACGTGAAATGAAATAACTTTGTTGTGTAGAAGAAATATGGGACAAATCGTTATTATTAGACTGTAAGGAAAACTTTAGTTATAAATATTGAGAACTCAGCGCACTTAATTTAAGAACAAAAAATTACCAGCGTTGATAAATATACTTACATATTATAAGAAACACTATTCGGATTAATTACTTAATTACAAAAAAGGAGATATTTCGTGTGTTAAAAATATTTTGATTTTTTTCCCCTGAAATTTGCTATATTGACCTACATTGAAGAATACTTTTTGTTGTGTTGTGCTTGTTGCACAATTCTCTAATTTTTAGGTTACAATAAAATTTATGTTTTAGTCAAGTTTAGTTAAAAAAATTGTTATTGAAGAATTAAACAAAAAAAAATTAAAACTATTCAAAGAAAGAATTCAAAGACTATCATTTTTATCGCATTTTTTGAGCCTCAGTTTGACTGTGATTTTCAACAGCTTGCATTAATATGAAATCGACAAGCTAATCAAGGGTTAGCTAATTAATGATGAGTGTTTACTAATCAGTAACGAACATAATATGATAAGTGATTGAAAAATAGTGGTAATAAAAAATATTCTGTTTAAATAGCATCAGTTACTGATTTCACTTTTAATGAATTAACGACTTTTGTAAATGTAAATAAAGAGAACCTGTGTGACCACGTGAATGGGGTCTAGACACTTCGAGATTCGGTTCATTGTGCCACATCCTCCCAACTACCAAGTGTACAAATTCTTAAAACCAGGATAGCCTTCCTGCCTTTTGTGTTTTACCACTCACTGTGTCTCACCAAAGCGGTTCGTCCTTCTCATGAAGTCGGCTACCATAGCTGGGTTACGTTACTAAAGGTCCGTGCTATTCCTTAAATACCCACCAAGCTTTTGTAGTCTAATCTGAATGAAGGCCGGACAATCACACATGTAAAGTGTTCAGTCAACTCATTTCCTTCATATCAACACCCAAACTTCGGTGAAGTCATGACACCGATCCTGTGGTGATGTTCGTTCAATAGATATGCAGTATGAAGAGGACTTTACAGGACAAAACCAACTAACTCATGCATCAACGAGATAACAGCTGATATTGCCGAAATTTTAAGATTTTATTCTTGTTTAACTGACGATTAATAGATTTCGATGATATTTTTGGTTCTTTAAATTTTGACGCCACAAAATCTAGTGGCTACTACTTAAGGTTGTACGTCCAAAAAATCGTGTTTTAAGGTGTTTGCAGAATCGCTGTAACTTATTGCATATATATCCTATAAACATTATTTTTATGTTATTTTAAAGGTAAAACAAGTACGCATTTTTTGACAGTTCGAAATTTTAAAATTATTTTTATTTTTAAAGTTATAAGTGTTTGAATACAAGCGATTTCACATTAATTTACAAAAAAGCATGTTAGGGTATCTTAATTAAAGAACATTTGCAATGAAAATATACACAATTTTAAATTTTATTTGCAATCTTGATGAAATTATCTATAAACTGACGGCTCACATTTTCAAAATATGGTTTATATCCTAAGATAAAAATTATTGAACATTCTTAAAAAGTCGAAGTTTTTAACTTCATTTTACGAAGCTAGTTATATATATTTTTTTTTTTTTTGTATTTTCTATATACAGATAATTGCAGTGTTAACAAGATACCAAAAAAATTTATTTGTGAGTTTCGTTTTTGTATACTTTTTAATCATAGAAAATTGTCCTAAAATTCCATTTAATTTAAAATTAGCGCTAAAAATATACTTTAAAATTGAAACATACAACGATATTCCGTGGCGCCGTTTATATGAAAACTCAAATGTACTTTATTTAAGAAGCTGATATGTTTATACCTCAAACAAAAATGCACGAATGATAATATTCACGAAAAACTGGCCGTCTTTGTTTAAAATTGATTGGAAAAAATATGTACTTAATTATATGCACTTTGCGTACTTTATATGATTTGTTGTTGTAATGAAAAAAAGTGTTTGAGTTCGACTCCCAACAGCATACAGCCTTAATAGTAAAATTTTACAGGAGCCATTTTCAAGCTTTATCTTCAAATATTATTTATATTTTTGGCAATTGAGTTTGTATTTAACATAGAAAATAGAAAGATTAAACCTAATTTTAGATTTACATTAAATAATTTATTTTTGAAATGCCTTTTCCTAAAAAAAAACTATGATGAATTTCGAATTTTGACAGAAAAATGTTCTTAACGTGTTTATTTTTAGCCATACATTTAAATTAAAATCTAAACTTAGCACATGGGAAGTGCCAAGTGAAGTGCAAACATATTATAATTGAAAACGGTTGACGGATAAACGCCAAAATGCCGATCTTTTGTTAATTAGAAACATGTCATACCTTGTTATTCTGAAATGAAAATATATTTAACCTCCCACTCCTTTCTAAATTATATTTTTCTAGATTATTGCTATTTATATTATTCCAGAAATAGATTGTAATTTTATTTAATTGATTTTGAAGTGAATATTCAGCATCCACTTTGCTCAACTGCCATGAATTCATCATACCACTGAATCATTATAATGTAATTGTGGGAATCGCAAACATGTTACAGTTATGTACCTTTAATGTACCAAGGTAGTCTCTGAAGACTTCACAAAATAATGCATTTTTTATTTTATTACAAAAAGTGAAACTAAATACCTTTCTTGTATCTCATTCAAAGAATGTAAAGAATAATGCTATTTAATGTAATGTTCCACTGCACCCACCCCTCCGCATGTAATAAGTGTATCTATTCAGTTGTTGGTCGCACATCTCGAACCCCACCACAGATGTAAGCACATTTTTCTGCGATTGAATGTCGCTGATAAACATGAAAGTGGAATTAAATTGAATGTTCTGTCTGGAGCATACACGGTAGATGCCATTGCACCATTTTATATTAAATTATGATGTGTACTCGCATTTCCAGCAAGTGTAGCACACGCGACTACACAGGCATAATAATATGTGCGATGTGAAGGGATATAATATTATATATAATATGTTTTTGTACACTGGCTGCTGCAGTTCAGCGAGTCGGCGAGGTAGTAGCATCAAGAAGACCATTCAATTGGTTTGACAACGACTTATCGCACGTACAATCTGCTACTTACGTAATATATTGTGTATATTATTTGTGCGCTATCTGGTGGGTGCAGGTGGGTGCAGATGGGTGCATATAGGGTGGAGTGATTGTGCATGTGTGTGTATGAGTGTAATTGAAACATCCCCTTAGAAGGTTTGCATTATTTATTTTTATTAAAAAGAAAATACACCTAAATATTTGTGTAGGGGACAACTGGAGTGATGTGCAGGAAGATCTCTGTACTAGGTCGGGGTGAATGGAGTCGTACTTTGCATGCGAATTGAATGGAAATATTGTAAGGTGTTCATAAATCAGGCGATGATAATGATGATGAGTGTGAATGTGGTTTGGGAATAATGGATATTGAATTGGGGGAAAATGTTTTTTCAATAATACGTTTTTTTTTTTTTTTTGCATGTTAAATAGGGGAAGAAGCATATTGTGAGGTTTTTAAGATAGGTACAAGTGTGTAGGCATAACTTAAAAAAAATTGAATTGATTCACAAAATCTATCAACAAAAAGTAATGTGATTACTTTATATTGAAATGTTCTCATCCTTATAGCATTCCAAGGCTTTGCTCTTGAACATTTTAATAATTTTGAAAATCTTTGTAGGTAAAACATCATGTAGAGAATTTTTTTATAATTGAATTCGCGCATTTTACAGTCATTATCATCAAAAGTGGTGCTACGACCAGATCCTGGCCTTGGTTGGACACAAAAACTTGGAGACCGAGAAATTGTGCGCCACCCTTTACCAGTTTAAAAGTCCAAATGCGTTAGTGTCTTGGACTACACATTCCTCCCATCTGTGATTTGAAATGAGGTCTTTCTTGTCTCCTTGTCTCCTTGTTGCTACAAGTCTACCCGAAAGATATTGTTGGTCATCGCCACTCTTTCTAAAGTTGGAACAGTAGGCTCTGACTGGATGTAGCAAATTCTTGATAATATTCTTGAGCTGCAACTGGGTACCTTAGGGCACCTTCACGCAGCTACCACTGGACACTGAATGCACTATTTTCATTCTAAGATTCGGCCGACACAACACTCCTTGCCATACACTTAAATTCAATGTCGGGGATGAGAGTGGGTTAACTCTCCAACCCATAAAACGATAAAAATATCATGTTTAAAACAACCAAAAGAAGACAACTATAGACTGAGTACACGTTGATGACAACAGATTACGAATATACACTTATGGGACGTGCTTTCTACAGTTACAATTAATTGAAAACTTGTATAAATTAAAATGAATCTCTTTCCTTGCATGCACGCAACTTAATTATTGTATTATATAAAATCATTTAATTTACCCAGATTTGTTTTGTCCATCATCAGATAAGAATAAAACGGTAAGATAAATTTACAATCAACATTAATATCGATATCAGACTTAAGTAATTTACGTCTACATTTTCATTCATTGCATCTCGCCTCAACAACAACAGCTATTGCAAGTTGAACGTTGCAGTGAAACGTTTCCCGTTCAAAAGTAATCCATATTTTACGCGATCTTGTATCAAAATGCAATTCAACCGCTCTCATAATCTTCAACGCAGATGCAAAAAATTACACAGCTTCAATTACGTCCCATTGAAGCCAGCAAATGGACTTTTAATGGAAAATGCGATCTAGAAACGATCAGGTAACTACTGCGCGACAACGGAAATCATTTTACCAACCGGGATGGAGCAACGTGCCGCGGTGTAAATTCACAAAACGCGACACTAAACAAATTGCGTATTTCATTTGTTTATTACCGTCCCCACCTCTGTCCCCACACCACTGACCAAACTAACATAAATATGTCTTCTTGTATTGCTAATAATTGCCGCAATGCCCGCGACTGTTTGTCGTTCATATTTTATAAAGTATTATTATTTTCCATCTCAATGCCAAACAAATGGTTTCTTATATCGGATGGAAAGAGCTCTTATTACTCTTCGGCCATCCAGTGCGGGAAGATAAATGCAATTCATTTTGTGGCGCGTTGTAATAACTAACGCGAATGGGAGACATAATATCGCTTATTGGCACATTGAAGTAAATAATAATTCCGGACGGCGGGAATGTTATTAAAATATTGACACACGCAATGTTGAATTGCGGCCGCCCACATTGGACCATGTCGATTGAAATGGAGTGCGCTCCGCTCGTTTTATATAAAGTAACACATTCAGTGGAGCAATGAGATTGCGGACGGGTGGCAGAATTTGCAAATGGGTGCATTTAACCGCGTCTGTTGCGGTTTAAGCGCGCTACATTTTGTGGAAAGCACGCACGCAATGTGTTGACATTTTATGGGACGAATCTTAAGGCATTGGTTGTGTGGATGCGTTACAATTTACCAGATGAACGTCTTTACTGGACACACCATTCACCATATTTAAACACATATTTTCATTTGTGTAATCGCGAAAAATAATTAATTGACTTAAAGTTGCTGAGCGTATAAACGTGTACAAAAGTTAATTAATACTTCCCCTTATGGTATTGGATATCTGATTTATTCAGGAACTACATGAAAGAACACAGTGTGTACTTTATCTGGCACTTGGTAATGTTCTGCGCTGCACAATTATACACCTACCCGCGATATGCGTTTTGAGCGAGGATATTATTATGAGAAACCGTTCACAGCGACGCGAGTGGCTGTGCGAAATAAATTAAATAATTAATTATGAATTCAATTAATTGATTAATATCGGAGTCACGCCACATTTTTTTCCCTTACATCCACCCATACGTATAATTTATTCCAATTATAGAAAGGCTGCAATGTGCAACGGGCGCATATAAATCGCATCTCACGCAAGCGTGCCCGATGGCAATCACTTGCGCTGTGTGTATATAGCCGTCCGGATTGGCTGCATTAAAGTGAGCTTAGCGAGACTCAACTGCAACGTCTAACGTTATGTACAGCTCTTTGCACTATCGCGTATATTATATGCATATAATGTGCATTTTGAATGCATTTGGTGGCGATATAAAAT
Source organism: Sylvicola cinctus (assembly GCA_963854165.1). Lineage (NCBI taxonomy): Eukaryota > Metazoa > Arthropoda > Insecta > Diptera > Anisopodidae > Sylvicola > Sylvicola cinctus. The sequence continues at coordinate 10,997,398 of OY974082.1, forward strand.
TGCATTTAAGCCGGTACGTCGTCACGCACATGCATATATATTGTACCTACCGAGAATGCTTCCTTTGTGCTATTACGAACTCATAAATCCATAGCCCAGATTGAATGAATGGGGGGAAGCAGATTGCTATTGTAATTGCTCATATATGCGGTTGAGTACTTGGCGTTTGACTTTGTTTGTTTGGCTTATTGCGTTTTGCATTTATCTTTGGCTTGATTGCACAATATGGAAACAGTAACACACAAAGGGGTTTTCCGCATTTTGTTACACAATACGTTTTTCTTCAAACATTTTTAAAGTACATTTTGATGAATTTTTAAATGGTTTGATTTAGTATGTTGCTTATAAATTATTACTGTTTTCAGGATGTGAAAATTTCCTTCAAATGACTAAATAAGTGATTCCTTCATTACTGAGGTAATGTGATTTCTAGTAACTCGCTCCTTATCATGAATGACATTAAAGATAAGAGATCCTTAAATTAAAATGTTAATTTAAAAATTTAGAGGATAATTTAACAATTCCTTAAATAATGTATAGGACTTTGAAAGTAACGAAATAAATTAAAATAGGTCATTGTAAATAAAAAAAATAGGTCAAGCCTTTCTGTCGTCTTTTAAAAAATTTTGCAAACTCGGTCAAAAGGACATTGATCAAATACTATTGAAAATTTAACTATGAATTTACATGTAAATAAATGCCTTACTTTATGACCTGAATGGAACTCTTTTATTTAAATGGTTCCTAATTTGAGATGGAAGAATGATGGCTTATATTACTAAAAGGAAAACTTGTGGGGAATACAAGAGGATAAGAACTGTTGAACTAGTTTAGCTTTCAACGAAGGACTTATCACGGGTTGTAGCGGTATTTATAGGCAGTGGGGATCCAAGCGTCCAGGCTGGGATCCTCTACTCTCAACTGCGGTGAGATTAATTTATTAAATTAGCAAAAGTCCTTTTAACGCTGCCAAGCCTTTGAATGTCATTAGGGTGTGAGATTTTCTGCAGTTTCAGCGATCTCACAACTATAAAGACCGCAAAAGTTATAGAGCCCCTTAATGCCAACCTAAATGGTTATTTTAAAAATAAAAACGATGTTGGAAAATATGATATCACTACATCACCGTTTGAAGTTATCAACTGCATTCCCAAACACTTTGAAACCCTAAATGTGCACTAACTAAAATTACTGAGCTATTCACTAAATTTCTGCAAAAAAAAAGAAGAGTTTCCTTTTACCATTACACCATTTTTATGCTGATGCAAATTGCGCCCTGTAATTAACAAGCAACTGCGGATGTACACACAAAAGCGGTAATAAAAATCTTGCAAACGTTGCACAAAAATACACTCGCCAAAAAAAAGCGCGGTTAATTCAACGCGGAATTGCGATTGAAACCAAGAAGCGAAGTGGGAGGGTGTCGAGTGTCGGGCAGTATAACGTGTACCTCCGCAGTTGGGCGCACACACTCACACAGGGACGCAAAAAGTGCAATTTAATTCGCTTTTATAATTTAACGTTTGATCTTGCAGAAGTCGACGTTGAAAGATTGCCTGGGGGAGTTGGGGCTTTTGCTATGTGAGGAGAGTAAACGCGCTGTATGCCGGCGTATAGTATACTCGAATACGTGGCTAATTGAGGCATTAATCTTATTTTCCTATCGCAGTATTTGGCATTTCCTTGTTGATTTCGTTTTCATTTTACTCATCCTCCCAACTGGTACACTATTGCCTTTATGGTGTTCTGATAAAGCGCCGATCTAATTAGCAAGTTTGCGCGGAGAAAAATTGGTGTACAAACTTTTTGTGTATGCAGAAAAAGGTGTAATGGGCAAGGGGAAAAGGATTGGAGGGATGAAATAGGATGGGTTAACAATTGTTATAATTTTTTGCGTTGGGTGTTGCATGGAATTTAGGTTTTTTTTTTTATGCAGGATCGTTTTTAATTTTTTTGATGGTAATTGAAAGGGTAATTCAATTGATATGATGATTATTTACTTTAAGGGTCCTTTAATGTGGCTCCTTTAGCACTTTTTATTTAAACGGGGTGGCTGGTTGAATTTTAATTAGCGTTTGCTTTGTAGTTTGTATGTTGAAAAGTCTTCATTTATTAAATAATTGCCCTTAAATTAAAATTTTAACGGAAAAGGTAGATGCTGTTATGAGTTCATAAAAGAGTAATGGAAAAAAAAAATTTAAAGGATCTAATTGCTAGGGATTCTATAGGATACAGAAATCCAATGGTTCTCACTAATATATCATAGCTTAATTTAAATATCATGCCATTAAAAATATGAAATATTCAAAATTTACTCCTATTTTAAAATCAATTAAACAAAACATATTCAGTTGGACATGCTTATGATTCCTATCAAAATTTTACTAATGGTCATGAAACAGTTATATCCTTTTACTTCATTGTAAGTGGTTTTATTTTTAACGAGCTTACATTCTATTGCAACGTGTACTCGTATTATGTCACAGCCACAAAGACAAAAAAACAATGTTTCACGCAGAACAACACAAAGAATAGAGAAAAAACTCCACCGCACAAGTCACATAAAAAATTTCCGGAAACACAACCCAACGCCTCGACACTATAACTTCAGTTCACTTCATTGTGTGAGGGTGTGCTAAATATTGCATGCTGTGCAGCGTGTGATAAGGCTGGTGCGTGTCTGCATGAATTGGATTTTAGTTTCCACATAAACTGATATTTTTTCTCTCCAGGCCATGCACATTGTACTGCACGTACAAAATTGCTCAAATCGCGAATGCTTGGCCAACGCTCCATCCCGCGTCAAAAATTTTACACAAAAAAATATTTTGCATGGCAGGGATAGCCACAATAAACTTTATGGCGCCGTTATTAGTTTAAAATAATTAATTATTGTTAAACGTAGTTTACACATTTCAAGAGAATCTGATGTCTGAGTGATTAAAAATACTCTGTTCTGTCCTTAAAATGTTTAATAAAGATTTTACTTAACAAAAATTAACATAAATTTTCTGAATCATTTTGAGCACTCACCAATTTAAAAAAAAAAACATTTTTTTCGGCTGAATTTGATCCCGAAAAATGTAATTTATAAACCAAAAATAATTTTAAATAAATTTCGCATTTTCAAAACTTTATTCAAATTTATCTTTCAGCTGCTTTATGAGTATTTTGCAAAGAAAACAAGTGGCCAAACTCACGTTTTTTTGAGCTGAGAAACCTAAAGGAGTATTTCTTATCAGTCGTAATGTTTTAATTGTGAATATCGCTCTGATTTAAAAAAAAAAGTCATTGCCAGATTTTTTTTGCAAAAATCTCGACTGGATAAATTTTTTACTCCATTACGATGGGCCTCAAAAAATTACAAAAGACGAAAACAAAAATTAGATGGAACAAAATCGAAAAAGCGACGACTCATTTCATGTTAAATTTCAATTCAAACGTCAGAACTGAAATGGTCGAACAATGTATTGGATTCAGGATTATGTGGACATTCAATTTGAAAATGGAAATGGGATGCGGCTTATCTATGGCGAATTTAGACAGCGCATTGGCAGCACATTTTACAGTGCAGTTAGACAAAATGTAATTTGGAAGATGTTTTCCGCGCGATAAGAGAATAGCCACATCCAAAGGGCACTTAAATGTTATATATTGTATGTGATGTGTGCCGAGAAAAACAGGACGATGCAGGACCAAGTGAGAGTTGCTGTTTTTTATGACCTTAATCTGGATTGTATGACGAATCAACGATATATGGATGTGTCCTAACCATAGATGTAGTTGGAATTTGTAATCGACATCATGGCATTTGGCAAAAAACAGACAGCATCATCAATGTCAGCAATTTTCAAAGATGCAGACTTTATAATTTGGAAGTTTATGAGGACCAAGCTAAATAATACCATTCAGGGATGAAAATAACAACAAAATAGGCGTTAAATTATCGCAATTTATAAGATTGAAATCATTTTGATCATTTTTTTTTAACCTCCAAGAATTTTCTAAAACCTTGTACATTTACCAACAACAACCAGTCCAGCTGAACTATTCAAGCCCTACGTGGATGGTGAACAGCACTAGTTGCTTTCATGCAGATAAATCATCATTCGACCCATAACCTACCCCTCCTTTCAGAACCCTGATAAAAACATATTCAATGGCATTCTGTTTTTTTGTAATGTCCCATTGAAACCCCTAAGGTGTTTGTGTGCTGCTGCCACATTCACCTACTCCTCGTACACCATGCTGCTGCTGCTGCTACACAAAACAACATCCCGTGCGTTTTTGCAATGCCACTGCCATTCTTTTGCGGACTCGCAGTCGTTCTTGTTGAATGTGGGGTGTACTTTGGCGGAGGTGGTGCAATTTTTGTTTTCAGGCGGTAATTTTGCTGTTGTTTTTTCTTTCGCTGTTTTACTCTGTGATGCAGCAGCGCGCAAATTGTTTTTGCTTGTACAAAACAAATTGGAACGGACAGCCGCGAGTAAATCACAATTTTCTTTCACATGCATTGGCTTTTTTATAGTCCGCCATCTCGCTGCGAAATGGCCAAATTGAAATTTATATACTGGACCAGTCGACTGCTTTCATAGAGCCAGCGTTCGCTGTTCCAGGCAATGCCATTTTCATGTACATCGAGTTCAGTCTTATGGGAGAGTGAGTGTGTGTGTGTGTGTGTGCATTGTGCGAGAAATAAAAGCGTCGCTGTGGTGTTTTATTTTATGAATGTATATTTGGAATGAAATTGCGAGGACAAAAAAGAGGAAACCATGGTGGCGGGGAAACATAAAGTTGTAATTGTAGACGAAATGGCGGGCATTTGGTCAGAGGTCCTTCAACTTTAAAAGGGTTGCGTTTTTAATTCGTTCATAATAGCTGACCTGATTTGTGTGAGAGCTTTTTCGTGGATTTTTTTTTTTTTCAGCAATTAATTTCAGTTACTGCGCGTTACTCACTTGTTATTCATTTCAAGATTTTGGCCTCTATTTTGCTGTGGTGTATATCCAACGCTGCACAAAATCATTTCCACCCTATCACACATTTTCATCACACACTGAGACTGCAACATTAACAATTTATTACAAAAATGCCCAAAGAAAAATGAAGCTGTAAAAAAATCCCTTTACATTAAACGTTTTCCATCAATCTGCTCCCAAAGTGTCATAAAAGCGTTTCCATAAAATTTATCACACATGCCATAAACAATTCTTGACACACACACTTTGGCTCACCATAAAACATTACAATCATTATGACACGTAATGTGTCGTATATCCATTTTACAGCCACACATAATATGCAAATTACAGGTGTGTACGCCATTCGACAACCCCTTCAATTGATTGAATACACGTTGGCCACATTTTCATTCAATTGAACAATCAACACAAACATGTCGCCACAGTGGGCAGCATTCTGATGCAAATCTCGTTTTCCGATGAATCCGCCTAAAATAAATTTGCTTACAATATGAGTCCTGTTTGTTGTGTCCTTCATCGACAAACGCGATCAACATATTTTGGCAACAATTTCATGCGAGTTTTTGTAATTTTTGTGCAGTATACGGGAAATAACGCAACTCGCAATCAGAAATAGTAAGCGCAGATAAAATATTGGATGTATTGGAAAATGATGTGAAATAACTGGTGGGTTATCGATCAATTTGATGCTTAAGTCTGTATGGGAATTCGTACGACAGTCGTCCGGTTGCAATCCAATTATAGAATATATTTGTTGAGCTTAAATAATTCAACAGTGTCATTAAAATGCTGCCGTGCTTATTATTTAATTATAAGCGATCATCATTTAAATTTTAAATTCTTGGTAATATGGTTCACATAACAAAGACTGGTTCTTATTTTTAGTTACAGGAATTGCAGCTTTAAATTTTATATTTAGTAATCCTTATCTGATGATGCATTTTACAAACAAAGTCTCCATTACGTTGTTATCATCAAATATCTTTTAACCATAAACATTAGTTCTAGACCTGGTATTTTATATTCTAAGTGCTCTTGCGTCTTGGACTATCCATTCATTCTAAGTAAGATGAGGTCAATCTTGTCTCACTGATTCCTTAATTCCACCCGCAAAGACAGCCCGTAAACTGTGGTAGTCTTTTAGACAACACAACATCATCAACTCACCATAAAATAATTACACCATTTTAAATTTTTTAGAATTAGGATTACATAAATTCGTAAAATAAATTATATTAAATCAATCGACTTTGACTAATGGAAATGTTTAGCAAATTTATTTTCATTCAAAATTGGGATCTTTTAATCATCAAAAATCAGACAGGGAGATCCTCTTGCAACACGACTTTTCAACATCGCACTGGGAAGCAGTATCTTGAGCAGGAAATCGTGGCTCGGTCAGGAGCACAGAATGGACGTTAAAAAGTTTCCAATGTGCAAAAATCCAGCGAAGTCAGACTGAGCAGGAAGATCGAACGTCTTTGAAGACCTAAGACTCCTTGAAGTACGGAATTGGCACTCGTTTTCAGGGAATAGGTCCAGCTGGATTCGCTTGTTGAAGATAACGAATACTGTCAGACGATTACAACGCCAGTAAAATAAAATAAAAACTTTCAAAAATGCAATTATCTTAAATTCGTTGTTCCAAAACCTATTTTCTAAATATTCGTCTTGTAATCAGATGTTATCACTTCTGTTGGAAAAATATTAATGGTGGAGTAAAAGTTTTAAAAATTGCGTTAATTGTTTTTAAATTAGAGTTTTTAATAACTTGCAGTATTTTCCTTTAAACAAATAGAGCTCAAATTGTGAAAATAAAACACTTGCAATAACAAAACCACATCAAAACTTTAATTAAAGAAGGAGTGCTCTAATGCCTTAACTGAAACACGCAAAAAATGTGTTTATATAAACACGTCTTCCGTTAACACTGTACATAAGTCGCATTCGCAAATACCACACACCGCGCATAGTCCTGCAAATAGTAACTTCGTATTTTTCTTGTCCAACATGATAAAGCCGCCCAAAAGCATATAACATGTACATTTATACAAACGAACACCAAGCTTTGCATTCTACAAGGACGTTTCAAAAATAATTGCTTCATTTTTCATCGTTCTCTTTATGGCTGCAAGGTGTGTGTGCTTTATTCTGTGGAAAGGTGAGTTTTTCGTCGTGCTTCATTGCCACTTAAAGTAAAGCTAGATTCAAAACATTCGTAACCAAATGTACTAAAAACACATTGCACTGTTACTCCTATAATACAGCTAGCTATAGATAAACCCCTCTGACTAAAACTTTTAACACAGCCTAATAATAGTAGTCGCATTCTCGCACTCCATAAAAAGCTCACACACAAAAAGCGGATATGCACACATGCGACTGGTTTTCCCTCCATAAACGGCCCACTTTTGTGACTATGTGAAACAGTTAACAATCACAAAAGTGGGTGGCGGTTGTCGACCAACATTCGCCTTTATTTGGAACTGCACTAGTGTGTGGGCAGTGGGTGGTGTGAGGCATTGTAGGGGGGGGGGGGGTTGAATCTCATAAATAGCATAAACTAAAGAAGCTTATAGAGCTTTTCGAAATGATGAAGTGAGTTCATAAAAATTATTTGTGCTGTCATCGCGTGTTTTATGGCGATTGCCATCTGTAAATTTCCTTTTTGGAACGTACGACTACACAAGACATCTCGTTGTTGGTGCGTGCGTGGTTTCCTCTTTTTTGATGTGCTTGTTGTTTTTGTTGTTTTTCTCGGGTGGTTGTTTTGCTTAGTATGTTTTGTAAGGAATGCAATCGATGTGAAGGCAATTTTTGTGAATTTGTGTGTGCGTGTGTATAAGTTTGATAGAAAGCTTAATAAAAATATGCGTCACATTGAGAGGGGAAAGGGACAAAGGAACACGCAAAAGAAGCAACACCAAACTTAATTGAAATATTTGTCACGCAAGTGGTTGAAATTGTGGGGGAACCGATAAACATAAATCGAATAGTTGTATTGCAGCTTCAATAGAATTCTGTGTTTTTTGACAAGGGCTGAGAGGGTTGAATGTTTTATTTTGTGGTGTGTTTTTGTAGTTTTGATAATGACACATACAATAATTAATTAGTTAATTTGCTATTTATTAATTGCATTTATATTTTGCGGACTGACAGATCTAATTAAAATATAATTGGGACAACATAAACTATATAATAAACAATGTTTTTAAATATTAGTTGCAATATTAATAAAGGTTGTCAAAAAAGTCTTGCGGTATTTTCGCTATTTGCCGCTTCAAGCGCGTAGTTCTAGTTTTATTCATCGCATCTGGCAATACTATACCTTTTTGGAAAGCTCTTTTCACGCGCTAACACGTGCTTGATTGACTGTCGTTTCTTTTCAGTCGTTCATGAGTTATAACGTCGCAAGCATGGAGCAAAATAAAGAGAAAATACGGCATATTTTACAGTACTACTACGATAAAGGCAAAAATGCATCTCAAGCCTCTAATAAAATTTGTGCAGTTTATGGACCCGATAAAGTTTCTATTTCCACCGCTCAACGACGTTTTCGTTCTGGTGTAGAGGTGGTCGAAGATGCGTCACGCTCCGGAAGGCCTGTCGTCGAAAATTGCGATAAAATCGCTGAATTGATGGGAGGTTCTTTTGCATCCACCGTATAGTCCGGATCTCGCACCAAGTGATTACCACCTGTTTCTGTCCATGGCGAACGCGCTTGGTAGTCTGAAGTTGGCCACAAGAGAGTCCTGTGAAAATTGGCTCTCCGAGTTTTTTGCCAATAGGGAAGCGAGCTTCTATGAGAGGGGCATTATGAAGTTGGCATCTCGTTGGGAACGCATCATCGAACAAAACGGCGCATATTTGACTTGAATCGCATTATTGTAACGAATTTTATGAACAATTAAAAATTCAATAAAAATACTGCAGGACTTTTTTATATTATATACTAGCGGAACCGGCGAACGTCGTCCCGCCCCAAAACCCGCTATATTTATTGATGAGTTTTTGAGTACATCCCATAGAATGCAAATTAATATAAATTTTGGATAACATTTTACACATCTTTCATTAAAGCACTCTATATTTAGAACTCTGCCGTACTGTGTAATAACTAATGTGTTTTTCAAAAACCTCAATATATAATGCAAAATAACATAGTAATTTCGCTTTTTTGTTTTATCTTAGTAACATGTTATAATTTTTGTATGGTTTCTCATTTTCCGACATTTTCAACTTTTCCGTTGGATTTTCTCAATTTTTTTTTATCCACGAACCTTCTCCTAGCAAATTATAAACAATCTCGCAGAAGGAAGTATCCCATTTGGTTCAACCGTTCTCGAGTTAAAAACAGACATCACTTTTTGAATTGATTTTTATATATTAGATATATTAGCCAGTAGCATTTTATTATAAAAGGTTTATATAATCGTTAGGAAGAATTTATTAAAGTACAGTTAGATTTAAAATCAGAATTTTTCAAACTCTTCATTCTCGTTTTCAAAGGAGAAAGATTATTCAATAGCAATACAAAGCACAAAAAATTTAAAAATATATCTTTCTTAATTAACAAAAACTCATTTAAAATTATAAACCGAAAACACGTATAAATATGTCGGATGTAGACTGGGTTCTCTTTGGTTAAAAATGGTTAAAAATAAAAGTACTTTTTGCTACATTTATAATAAACAAATGTGTGCTTTTTAACACTGCGACGACTACTTGATGTCTATAAATTTTTTGCGTTAAACGCTGCTTCCAATTCGACAAGTACGCATATTCTATCACAGCCCATTCCCCAGTTTATTATTCCCAAATGAGACATAACTAAATGCGCAACAACAACGCGAACAGGAGAAACAAAACAAGGCGTGATAATTGCATACACCCACTTTGAGTTTAGTCCATAGAAATTTGCCAACGCTATAGCTGCTTCATTCGGTATTCATTACATTGTTTAAGCGATTTACTTCAAGAAGCCGAGTCAATTAGGAATCTGCCGGATTGCCTAAAGTGACACGGGACATTAAGGGACGTGACCGGTGACACAGATTTCCACTGCCATGTCACGCTTCAATATGCATGCAAACACCATGTCCATGGCAAATTCGGATCTATGCACTGACGGCATTGACATAAAGTTTTTGCTATCTGTAGCTAGTAGCTACCTTGTCAATAAAACTTTCAAATTAGATCGCTAAACTTGTAACTTATATGTAACAGCAATGCGATATGAATCCGCCTGCGAGAATAGACGCGCATCGCAGTCTATTATAATATATGTTAATATGTGTTGACGCTTTTTTATGTTGGTGCGGTGGATGACGTGACAAAATAAAACCACCACATTTATGACACTAATCTTAAGTGTCAAATCCAGAACCACATATTTGCATTGCAGCATCATGTACACGAGTACAGGGAGCACACAGTTCGTGGAAGACGTTCCATGCGGTTGGAATTATTTTTGCATATGTGCGACGCCAAGAATGAAGGCAAAAGTTATGCTGCGTGAAATTGTATTAGGGTTTGTTTAGGTGGGAAAAAGGGAGGAAGAGGTGAAATGGTTGGGAGAGTGGTTACGAGAAGTGACAGACCGTCATGGCATGGGGGTAAGTGTCATCATGAGATTTGGTATTGTCGTCGCGACGCTTACGAGTAATATGTGGCGTGTCGTGCTCAGTTTATATTTCTTTATGTTGTTGGTTTACGGTAAGACCGCGTTGTATCATTCTGCCGAGGGATTATATTTCTTCATAATATACGTTTGATTAATATTGTTGGGGAATGAACATGTAAGTACTTATTGTTCAAGGGAATGCACTGCACATTGGATGCAATTTTGAAATGCATGGCGTGGCGAATGCTCTTAATTTTCTTGGGATAAAGATGACACTTTATGGGATAATGCTGCTCTATGGAAGAATGTTTTCTGAACATTTATTTTCTCAAAATTAATTTTTAAATTTTTTACAGGACCACTAGTTTGACTCCTGGATGTAAGACATCGATAACACTTTTAATCTACATAGATAAAAACAAATATATAAAATTATTTTAAGCGTTTTCTAAAAGCGACTTAAATCTTTGGAAATGGTTACTTAAAATTAAAATAACGGCTTAAGCGAAAGTTAAGCCACAAATACAGTGCCTCATAAGTCATACTTATAACCAATTATTTCCCAATCCAATGAATATTGATGCACCTTTCAATTATCCTCCACACGATGCGACGCTCAACTTCATTTACAAATCAACAACAATGGCAAACTTCTAATTCTTCAGGCCTCCAAAGTTCCCTCATATTCAGAATCATTGTTTTGCAATTTAAAACTCAATGCACTGAGAGCTGTTCATGTGGTTCACATTGTTTGACGACCTGCGTCCTGTAATAAAACATGCGCCCTTGTTTGCGTTGGTTAATTGGAAAATCCTGTGGAAGACAAATAAGTCAGAGGCGTTCAATGCATGGCAGCAGCCGCAGCAGCACACGCTCAAGGGAAATTCACAACAGCACCTAAGGGTGCACCAAAATAATTATAATTCGCCATTTCTGAATACAAATGCGCGGTCAAAGATAATCGACTACATATTCGGGATGTTTGTGTGTGTACAAAACCAACAGTAAATGATAATGGATGAATGGTTTCATTGGCATGGATTGATAATAATTTGAAATGCATGTTTCGGGGGGTTGGTAAATTAAAAATATCGCTCCAGGCGGTTGTATTTAATTATATTATTAAAGGAATACTTCAAGCATTTTTAAAATATGAGTTATTCTTTTTATTTAATCCGAGAATTGTGATGAAGTGGATGTTCTTCAATTTAATCTGCTGGATTATAATGGCAGGACTATGAGAAGGAATATTATGACTTTAAGATAGAGCGACTCACTTACGCATCCTAAAGTATTGATGGATTTGTCTGGGTAATTATTTTAATCAGACATGTCCTTTAAGCAATTTAAATTCACAAAATCGAGGACTTAATTCAACTATTATAGAAGCTTCAAAAACATTTGTGGCATTAATAAATAAATTTGAACAAACTTCTCCTAGGAAACAATATTATCGCCTACACTACATAACTTTCCCTAAACGCCACATATACACAATAAATAAATGCACTCCCTAACACTTCCTGAACACACTGTAAAGATGCACAATTTACAACAAAAAATATTGCATAAAAACCCCCGCTTGCAACGGATGACATTAACGATCTTAGGCGCCGGCATTTCCATTTCCATTTCAGCGCCATTTCTTGCATTCTCAGTCACCCCTAATTAGGGGATTAAAGAGTCGCATTCATGCACTTAGTGCAACAACATAAAAAGACACACCGCACCCTAGTGCATTTGTTTTCAAACTCATTGGTGAATATATAAAGTGAAATAAACGTTGCTGCGATCATTATCAGTCGCCCACCAATATTTATAACACTAATTCCAATGAATTTAAACAAACACCTCCGGTCGGTGTAGCTCGGGCACAACATAATAATAATAAAGACACCCCCTCGTGTAGACATACCGCGCGTGGTGCTGCGTCGAGCATGTAAATGACGCGTGCATGGAAGCGCAACTGATATCAATCGGAATAGAATTTAGACACATAGGGAGGTGGACCTGCAGTGTAGGGAGAGATAATGCCTCGCCATTTATGCTTATATATAGCCAGTGTGTTATGCAGACGGACACCACTGCTTATTTGTAGACATGATGTTAAGTTGGGACTCGTGCATAATAAAAACGAGCGGAAGCCCACCGTTCAAGGTGCTCCAATTTGATTTCCTCAAGATTGTCGCTTTCGGTATTTCGGCTCGTCTATATGGGTTTATATTCATGTTTTTGACATAATGCATTTAGGTGAATCGAAATCGATTGCCACCGCCCCTTCTATATTATGTGTTTCAAACAATCATTATGCAAAATGATCAATGCAATAATGTTGCGCGACAGCGTGCATGGCGTCTGTTTAAATATTGACAATAGTTACGTGCTGTGTCAGTTGTGAATTCAATAATTGTGAGCCAATTGGATATTATATTGATGCAATCGACCGATAAGGGTGCTTTATAATATATTGTGACCCAATATTTGATTTGTGCAACACCACGCCAATATCAATGTACGTAAATAATTTCACATGACGTGATGCAATATATGTACAATTGATGGGTGGCCATATAAGTTCCAGTTTATGTCGAATATGGCTATGTAGACTGTGTTGATGGTGTTTTATGAGCGTGATCAATTGGTGATGGACTTATGCCAAATTTTTTAATCGAGGAGGTGGAGATTGTTAATTTTCTGGGAATTGCAAATAAGTTGCTTCCGATTAGTTATGACTTATGGGTGTAATTTGATGAAGTCAGATTGGCTTAATGTTGTTTATTTGTATTACAGGTATTTTGGGTGCGTTCGTGTCTCAGTGATTTATTTCATTTAAATAGATTTCATTGAGTTTACCCCGATAAGACACGAAGGATTGGCAAAATACGTAAATTAAGACAATTTATTTAAATGATTTCTAAAAAAATGGGCATTGTTTTTTTTAAGGTGTATTGTATTTGTGGTCATCATTCATTACCATCATCGTCACATTAACACCCTAAGGATGCATCATGCGTCGACGAACGTCCTTCATTTTGTAAGGTTCGCTGCGAAAATGATTGAATCTCAATTATTCTTTTCATGACTCTAGGGCTCCACGTCGTAGCTGGTCGTGCTCGTCCATCCTTGAGCCTTATACAAGTAGATTCCACTCTAATGCTTTATTTGTGATATCACCAGTCTTACAAAAAGTGTGGTAAATCCAACGTCAATTCCATCAATGGATTTCATCCCAAAAACAGCTTATATTCATGCTTTTGAATTACGGCCCAGAGTACCCAACGAAGTGAAGTGGAGCCATTGGCAATGTCGCTTTTATGTTTTAGAATATACTTAACTGATTGCAATTACTACAAGAATGAAGAGTGCTGTTTATCTTTTGATTGTCGTGTAGTTTTAATTCAAAAATGCATTGATTGCATAAGAAAATCTTGTGTTTTTTTTTTTGAAGAATATCAAGTCAAAGTGGTGCTTTGTATTTTGTAAGAATTCCTCAGTATTTACTAATTGATTTGAGCCAGTGGATCTTCTATCTAATATCTACCAGCATAGAAAAGTTACTAATTTTTTGTCTACATTTTGTACTGAAACGACATTAGAATTTAGAATTCTTCACCCTATATGCAGTTAACTGAAACTTTAAACCCTATAACTCATGAAAGATAATTTAGAAAACATCTCCAATCACATTGTCCTATCGAAAGTTAAGCCATAATCATTTCATACCATTCCTCCTTAAAACAATGCTCCTCTCAATGTGATTCCCACGAGATTTATTTAAAATTATGTTCCCGAAGAAAATGGGCTGAGGTTTTTAAAAAAGGTAAAATACGCTGACAAAGAAAATTGGTCATCTGGCAAATGTAGCACCCAAGAAGCCAAGAATGAGCCACCATCCAGTATAAGTAGCTCGATCTAATTTAACCTAATCATGAGACTAAGAGCTATTGAGGTGAAGCGTTGTGTTGTAATTCCGTGGAAACGGCTACATGCGGGTTGATTGGAGTGGTGTGAGTAATCGAAAAGTTCCGCAAATTGTTTGCAATTGAAACAAAAAGGATTCGACGAAAGTGGATGGCGTTGCGTTGGTAGGGAGCTGTTTCAATGAGTTTGTGAGAAACAGTTCGGAGTGTGGAGGGAGGGGTAATTGCTAATTAAAGAGTATTGCTTTTGTTGTATGCGTGTATTGATTAGCATTTGGTAAAATTGTCTATGCTGGGTTAAATAAATGATGGTTATTGATTGACTTTTTTTGGACGTGCTATTTTGTGATTTTTATTGTTATTTGAAATAATGTGCTGTTTAAATTAAATTGTTAAACTTTTAACACTGTTTTCGGGGATTTTTTAACAAATTTATCCATTAACCAAAAATTCTGACATCAAATAGTGCCAAAATGTTGATCTTCAATTACTCAAATAAAACCATTACAAAAAGTAAATTCGCACGAACAAATTCGCGCGCATATTCGTGTGCAAATAATTGCCAACAAATCACACAAAATACACCAGTTGCATACATTTATGTGGAATATCTCATTTATTGTGCAAACAACTGCGACTATTTGCCGCCCACAAACATTATACTTTCATATTACAATTTTACAGACATCAATGCAAATAATTCACAATTATTTTTGGTTCCTTTTTGGTTATTTTTTTTTTTCGGTTTTATGTCATTTTGAAGTTAAATAGTTACATTGCTAGGTAGGTACATGAAAACACCAACATCAAAAGCACATATTACACTGTCAATCTGTCTAAATATAACGTGCTTCATCGGCTACATTCGCGCACATCAACTTCATTAACACTTAAGCTCAGCAAATGCAATTTCATAGCCGTTATTGAGAAGATCAGACCAAGCTTCGGCTTGTTCCTCGTTCATTTCACACAATTCCCCAAGGGTTGCCAATACAATTGTTTGGAGCTCGTGGAACGCACTTTTGGGGACGTGATGCTTTGCATGATTGACGCCAATTGTTGTCCAAATTTCAACGAGTTTTTCTGTTTGCTCCTCTGTGCCGAGTGCATTGACGGTGGCGTCAAATTCGTTGACAATTTTTCCGCAATGTGCACGGAAGCGGGGAGTACCCTGTAAGGTAAGAATTTATTTATTAATTATTGCTTTATAATTGATTATTAATTTAAAATAAAATCTAAAGCTTAACGCTTTTTGTTCCAATGCAAAAACTATTAAAAAAATGTTGTTACAATCATTAAACTAAACAATTATCAATTACAATTAAAATTACCTTCAATTCGTCAATTGTGCGATTTCTAAACTTATCAAAATAAGCCAAATTCTTTGGATACCGTGTAAAAAAGTTCACCAAAATCGCCTCACCGGCATCAATCGGATTTTGCTTTGGTATTTCCCAAGTCTCTTTAATGAGTTCAATTTGCTCCGGTGTCAAGTCTTTCATTTTGTTTAGTCAGTTACTTTGATTATCCTGCAAATCAAGGTCGGTAAATAATAATTAAAAACTTTTACAACGCACACACATAAACTTTATTTGCACCACTTTTTAAACTTTTTACGTCCAGCCCGGTCACCTGCCTCTATTCAACTGCAGCTTTTTGTTCAATGTAACTGCTTTACATTTTGGCCGGTGGTTTAAATATGACCCAAAAAAAACGAAAAAAAAAAAAACAATGAACTCACTTCACTGGAAAGGGGACGTTGAAAGCACCATAATATTCTGACATCAATATTCCCATAAATTGGATGGGTAACTGGGTGGCCGTGCAAATCTTATACCTACAGTTTAGTATACTGATGGTGTTCGTGTCTCGTCAATTAAAAGCAATAAACTGTATTCTGTAATTGGTATCGTTGTTTGTTTCCTTGATCGATAGGATTAATGTATTATAATGTGGGGGCATTTAGAGGTGATGCGGACCTTTGTATACTCAAAGACGTTGCCAAATAAGTAGGAGGTTTGTTTGGCGACTTCAATTAGTATACTGTAATAATAATTAGTGTTGTTGTAATTGGAAATCTATTTCGGGATTGTTAAGTTCGATGTCGATTTAATTGCGTTTTTAGCAGAAGCATTTAAACTTTATTGATTGATGACTTCTGTTATAAGTTCATTGAATTAAATATAATTGTCACAATAAATAGTCAATGATAAGATTCTTATTTCATTGTAAAATAATAACGATTAATAGAAAAAGAAATATATTTAAAAATAACGATATTTGTTATTTTTAAAAATGGCAAAATATGCTGCAAAAATTTAGTTTATTCACTAATAAATTGATTTTACAAAATCATTATCAAAATTTCAATACTTTTCAAACATTAACTTGAATGCGGTATCAATAAAATCTTGCCAAGCCTGGGTGTGTTCAACATCCAATTTCAATGTGTCCAACACAACCAATTTAATTTCTGGGAACACTGTCTTAGGAATTTTGAGTTTCTTATGATCAACTCCCATTTTGTGCCAAATTTTCGTCAAGTCTTGACCCTCTGTTGGCGTGTTTAAGGCTCCAACGGATTTATCAAAAATTGTCATAATTGCCTTTGCGTGACTGCGGAAATGAGGTTTAGTCTGCATGATAAAAATAAGTGGATTACAATAAATACTTAAAAGAAGTATCAAAAGCAATCAAAATTAACCTTCAGTTCCTCAAGCGGTATACCCTTGAATTTATCAAAATATTTGATTGCATCAGGGTATCGCTTTAAATAGTTATACAAAATGGCAACGCCGGAGTCGGTTATATTGGCGGAGGGGCCCTTCCACGAGGTCTGAATCATTTTCTTTTGCGAGTCAGAGAGCGCCATCTTCGAAAGGGTCGTTCCAAAAAACCGGACTGTTGAAACCTGCACCATTTTCGACTAAACGTCATTCGTTTTGAAAATAAAATATGAATTTAGTTTTGTTAGTCCCTGCTTGTTGTTTATTTTGGGGATTATTTTTACTTGCGCGTATTGCAAAGCATTTAAAATTTATTTCTTAAATATTAATTGGCATATTTTTAGGATTTCTGTCAATAACCATAATTTAGAGTATTTGTGAAAGTCTAATAAGCTAATAAAGCAATTTTAGAATATTAAAAAAAACAGCCTCACCAAACAAAAAGGACAGAATAATCACGAGAGCATTCACAACTGGTGAAAAATAAAATAATAGTATATTTTGGGTTGATAATTGTGGTCGATATTTGATAATTAAAATAAATTCGTAATTCAAAATACATTTTTAAACATAACATATTATATATTATTAATAAAATCCATTTCACCAATTTTGATTAATTAGACAAATTTTATTGTATAATAAAATCCACTTTAAAAAAACTGGACGATTTCAATTTTACTAAAAATTCAAAGTTCACTTAAACTTTTAATAAATTTGTAATCGCAGATTCCGATTTAATTTCAATTGTCTTATTATTGTCGTGAATAAATTTACTCCATTTTATTTTGTACACAAGTTTCTTTTTTTTTTTGTTGCAAAAAGTCCCATATCAACATTAAGGCATGGATGGCGAAATATCTGTAAGTGTCTAAGAATAATCGAAAGCATTTACCATATGTAATTTTTTACATTATTTGCAGATGAAACGATCGGCGTCAACGCGCAAAAAAAGGCGCGAAACAAAAGCGCCAAAACGTGCAAAGGAAAAAAATGCAACGGTACATTAATTATTGTTTTAGATAACAATTTAATGAACTTTTTCCATTTTTAATTTTCCCAACAGAGACTATTTCTAGAGGAGCAATTAGGGACGATCGACAATACCATCACATCTGTCCTACAAGTTATGAAATTTGATAATTTAAAAGCAAATATGTGGGCATCAACAATAGTCGAGGCATTGATCAGTAACTTGAATGGTTTCCAAAAAACTTTCAAGTATGTCGTTAAGTGTTTTATATGTGAAAAAAATGGTGCTGGAGTTCATGAAAGAATTGCATGCTATTGGGAGAACGATGGAGATGCTGCCTTCACTCATAAATGGCAAAATGCATTTATGCATTGCTTTGTCACAATTTTTGCGTTGGAAGCTTAGCTTATTATTTAGGAGTTTATTTGGCAGTTGAAACAAATATTATTTAGAACGTTTACAAACAAAATATTACAAAATAAATGCTTATTTAATTTAGGATGGAAATCTAGAGTTTTATTTTGGGAATGGGAGTCTAGAATTCGTATTAATCCTTTCTTAAGACGTGTAAAAAGTTTAAAATCACTGAAAATCAATTAATGTTCAGTATGAATTTAGTTTTCGCTTCACATTTATCCAATTTATATTGACAAATAAACATAAAATTTTATTTTACTAGACAGAACAGACATTGCAAATAAATACAATTTTTTATGGTAACCACAAAACAATTTCAGTTTTTTTTTAAATACTATCAAAATCAGTCATATTTTGAGTAAACAATTTCATAATTGGAATCCATGAAAGCATGCCATGCTTCTTCCTGCCCCTCTTCAAACCCTCCATTAGCATCCTTTACAACATTAATCATAACCTCCTTCATCAATGGAAACACAGTCTTAGCAATTTTTCGGTCCTTGTGAGAGCTTCCAATATCGCACCAAATTTCATTTAACTCATCATGTTCATTAGCTGAATTCAACAATGTCACTGAACGATCAATTATGCGACAAATTTTGGTAGCATGATTTCGAAATCGTGGTGTTCCCTATTTCGAAATCAACATTTTAATTCAATGGCAGTGAATACAATAGAAAAAGTGCATTGGAAATTGAAATTAAAATGCAAACCTTGAGCGAAGCAACGTCCACACCTTTAAAGTGATCAAAATATTTCATTTCTTCGGGATGTGTTTGGAAAAATGCGAGCAATACAGTTTCACCAGTATTGACAAGATTTTTGGACGGCACTTCCCATGTCGATTTAACAAACTGCTTTTGGGCCACGGTTAACGGTGCAGCTGAAGCCATTTCGGAGAAATTCGGAGAAAGGAGTGATCGAAATATTTACTTGCAATTACAATCTAAACAATCAATTTGTTTTTTACGACGGCTTCTTGTTGATTTGATACATTTCAAAATAAAGTCAGCTTTTACTTGCATTTCAAAGTGTTTTTAAATTTATAGATCAATTCAATTTAAAGTGAATACAAAACGACGTTTCATTGTAATTGATGTTCGTGAATTACCCCGGTATTTAAGAATTATTAAAAGAATACAATCGCACGTACTTCATCGTACATTATTGAACGATAATTTATATCATGACGTTAGTATTACTTGGCAATTGATGGTGTTTGAAGTGGTGATGAATCGAATAACAATTATGGTGAGGAAAAAACAGCAAGAAAGAACAGAAGTAGAATCACGTGTTGACGCACCTACTTCGAAATTAGTGATAATATAAAAATATTGTTTTATGAAATTTAATCAGCACAAAAAAGGCTTTAAAAAGCTTTTACCTTTTACCCATTTATTTTTATTATATTGAACTTAATTCAGATTAATTATGGAGATACCAAACACAATATTTGGTATCTTCGGATTCGACTACAGATTATTTTCCATTTATCAAGTTTAATGCATTACGCCATTTTATAAAATGTATTTTTAATCTGTTGCAGATATTATTGCGTAATTATTAAATACTTTTAAATATTCGTCAAGAAATTGTGAGAAATTCTATTACCTTTAAAAACGACTTCATTCAACAACCAACAATGTAATTGTGCAAACTAGTTACATTTCTTGTACTACATCATCCTGAACAAATATCCGACATAATATGTAAAATCAAATCGTTAAGTTTAACTAAAAACCCGTTTAGTCCAGACGCATTTGTGCAATGCCCATTTCGTATATTATGGCGACCCCCTTGGGCTTCTGTAATGTTTATGTCGTGCTCAATTTTATTGCAAATTTATTATTGGGCGAGTATTCTAAAGGCATGCTCGACTGGAATCGATTTCTAAATTTAACGCACACAATTTATAGCTTTATGCGATGTTTATGCTTGTTTTGTGGCCTGGTAGAGGGCTCGTAAAGCTAAATGCGTCGCTTATTCTGTAGCGAATGTTTATGGACACTTTTTATGATGTTTTGCATTAGTAAATAGTAACTTAGTTGAGTTAGGTCCGTATTCTAATGCTTGAAGGATGCAATTTTTCATTATTGCGATTTACTTAGTTTCAATGGTTTTAAAATGACAACGCTGGAATTTGTAATTTATTTTGTTTACTAAATAAATGTGGTGATCGCATTATATTTTTGTTTGGATTTCAGATTTGTAAATACAATAATAGTTTAAATTGTAAATAAAATGCACTTAATGTTGCCATAAGCTTTTTAAAGTTGAGAAGAAACAATATAAATATAAAGATATTTAAGTCCAGCCAATAAACACTTCCGAATATTAAAGTGAATTTAAAATATTTTAAAAGAGATTTTTGATTCCACGTAATTGGTTTTTTTGTAGCCATACTTTTTGACAATTATAGAAAACACACAAAATTGGGATAGCAAGATCATCCCAGTGTAGAAAGTAAATTGGTAGAACACTTCTTCTGTTAGAGGCCACGATTGCTTTCAAATCTGACGCAAACCACTGGGTTTTTTATTCTCCAGCGTCTTAGCCATGGTGTCGTACTTAATCATTCAACCCTGCTGTGACTTTAGACTTCAGACTTCAGAGTAGAGATAAGCATCCATCTTTACTCTGAGGTTTGAAGGCTGAAGTCTCAGCGGAGCTAAAAGAGACGGATTTTTCGACTTTTCAATCAGTGCATTTGACCTCCGCTACGTCATCTTCCTATTTGATTTAATTTGTAAATTTTGTAAACCATGTATGCATTCTAAAATGCATTCTAAAACAGCTTCAGTATAAAAAGCTTTGATTAATGGTTTTTATTTTAAGACCCTGATTTAAAATTTTACGAAAATCGTTAATTTTATGAAACTATTGCAACCATATTTACTCGAATAAGGGAAACATTTTGCCATCAAGTTTGATCTTAAATACTGAATGCAACACAAACGATTTCAATTATTAAAGACATTTTTTCTTTAAATACAACTTATTTTAAATACATACTGAAATTTTAAAAAGCAGTTAGTACTTAAATCAATATATTTTTTCGTTAATTATGTTTTTAATAATAGCGTTTTTTATGTTGTTTAAAAGTTCATTTCATTGTGAGAAATAAGTTTTTTATATGGTAGCCATTTGAGGAAGCAGGGAAGATGTGGTAGAGCTCCAATTATTTTCAAACAAAGGTAATAAAATTATTTTTATAATTAAAAAAGTTAAAATCACTTAATTGTTTACTTTGTGTGGACAAAAGCGAATTGAGAAAATCATGCTTAATAAATTCTTCGTGCAACAGGTTGATTTTTTATTCAAAATCCAACTGTTTTTTTTCATTTTTAATTTGACTAGCAAATTGTATACTTAATTATTGAATTGAATGTAACAAAAATAAATTAAACGTTTAAATAATATTGTAATTTAACTTTAGTTTGAAAACTTTCAATAAATTTTAAAAACCATCGTGTTTCAATATTGTTTTTTAAATAAAAGAACTTAAAATTTTTGGGAGCTACCAATCATTTTAAATTCAAAAATTATATTTAAACCCGAAAATAAATTCATTCACATCGATTATCCACTGTAATAACTGCCCTTAACACACAATTACACAACTTGCACCCACAATACAATCAGCATCAACAAAAATTGCAAGCACTGCAAATCCTCAAAACTCAAATACAACCTCCTGGGTATAAAATTAACACAGTCAACACTTGCCAACCTACATGTGATAATAATTCCTACAGCCATAAGCAATACACACCTACGTATAGGCATCGGTGTCAAGATGTTTACAACCAAAATCAATAAATATACAAGGCGCGAAATAATCACCATAAACTTGCACAACAACACCCCCTTACAACGGCACACATAACACATTGGCATCGTAGTTATACCCTTACACTGAGGGGGATGCGCACATTTAACAATAGCAGCACACATATCTCAATATTCTCAGGCACACCTGATTTATCGATTCGTGTTGACACAGAATTCCACGCCGTCACACTCAAGACAAACAATTAAACAGTATGGAAAGCGACACAAGCGACAGAGTATTTCGATTTTTAATTGCAATTTGCAAGTATACAAACACTAAACCACCCAGCCTATCAAAATGTGTGTTAAATATGTGAAGTATTAAACGAGGGTTGTTAAAAAAAAGGCTTACCAAAAGTTTGTGTTAAAGTTTGCTTGAATCAAAGTTTTGTCTGTTACGCGCGACGAGTAGCCTGATCACTGCAGAAGTAGCACGTCTGTAACAGAGAAACGTTAAATAACAACTGATACACCAGTTGAGCCCGAAAAATATAAGTATTGTAATCCATGACGGCAGAGAATCGGGAAACGTTCACACACAAAAATAATACAAGAAAATAAATAAAAAAATAAAATACACTAAAAAAAACACACGTTCGTCTAATGTGAAAACAATTTCAATGTTATGGGCCGCGAAATGGGTTCATTAAAAAATGGAATAGAACGCGATGTGTGTGTGTAATATTAAATATAATGTAAAACAAAAAGCTGGAGGAGAAGTGAGGCTCAATTATCGGTATATGTGGATGAGGCGCATTTAAATAATACGAGCTGCGAGGAGTGCGACAACAACAGCTTTTTAAAATATGGATGGGGAAATAATGAAGTTGAATTGTGATTACGTGTTTTTCTGACACATATCGATGAAATACGAGTACTTGGAGTATCGTGTGTGGAAAATGGTGTGTGTGGTGTCACTGCGAAGTGGGGTGGGGTGGGGGGAGGGGTGTAATGGTGCGATGCTTGTCTTTGAGCGTGCGCAAGTGGTTCCGACAAACAAAAACTGATCAAATTACATTAATTGCATTGGTTTTTGGGGGGACATGATTAAATTTGGAACCTCTATGCGTTCTTGCCGTTTGTGGAGGTCATCCCAAATGATAGGTTTCGGCTTATCATTACTTTTTGGTGGTTATGCAATAAAAGATGGGCCGTCCGCTTTGTGTTTTTTGTGGTAAAAAGTGGTGAGTGTATTTATTGTGTTGACCTCTGATTAGGAATAATCGAATGTGTTTACAAGATAAGTGTAAACAGCTGTAGTCGCAGTAAAAGCTTTTGCATGCATTCGGTATTGTGACTCTTAAGCTGATAATGATAATTATTGAAATACAAAAATAGAGATTACCAAATATTTACATTTGATGGATGGCGTACGTGTTTGCTGTGGGCTATCTTGTTCTGTACACCGACTACTACTTCAAATGTGGAAAGTCAACAATTGCTAATATGGTATCTCAATTTATTTGTTTACGTAATAAGCGAAGCTCTTGTTAATCCCCATTGTATGTGGCACTTGTGCCGTGGCTACTTAATATTTTGTTGTCGATATTTATTAATTTTCTAGTGCGAAATTACCAAAATGTTTTAAGTGTAATGTAAATAATTTAAATAGAATAATGTAGTTATGTTTCATCGGCTCACTCTTTTATCTGCCGATTCGATATGAAGGATTACAATATTATACTTAAATTCATTATGACTTAATTAAATAAATAATTTAAAGTCAATTGAGGATTCACGTACCAGTTTTATTTTAAAAAGCATTATTCTCTTTCCCTTTTAGAGATCATATATCTTTGTAAACAACAATTAAACTACAAAAATTCTGTGTAATTAAGCTTTTAAAGCTCACATTATAATATTTCATATAATTAATTAGTCCACATTAATTAAAATTTTAAAAGAAAACTCTGATTATGGTTTTGAATAAATAGAATTGATGGTTTACCTCTTAATCTACCTCGTGATTTCACAGTGATCATTTCCTTTGATCCTGCCAGTTGTTATAATCACTTCCAAGACGTATATACACTGAATAAGACAGAACTTCCCTTTATTGACGCATTTGAAAGAAAAATCCTGCGCAGGATTTACGGCCTGAAATGTGAGAATAAACAGTATCCAAGTCTTTACAATAAAAATCTGTATGAGCGATACAACAGCAACGATGTTGTAAAAATCAAACAGCTTAATAGATTTCGATCTGCGCATTTTGTCAGAATGAATGATGATGACCCAGCGAAACCAGTCTTTATGATTTAGGCTTCTAAAAATAATGAAACAAGGGAGATCTTATCTGAGGTGGCGGGAATACGTAGGCCCAGACGCAAGAGGAATTGGAATATCAAACTTAGGTGATTATGGGGCACAACCGACCGGCTTTGAGCATACTATTGCCCAGGCTCGTACCGGATTGTAACGAAGCGCATGATGATGATGATTTCCTAGTGAAATACATACAAATTTAAAGAATTGAAAGAAAAGAACAGGTGGAATTATGACCAAGATGTTATTAAGTAATGGAAATTTAGAAATATGAACTAAATGGATTCTCTAAAAAAGTCTATAAGTAATGGTTAAATTTACATTCGGTATCACAAAATGATCAAAATATCTTAAAATTAATGATCATAAAATTAGTATAAAAATGCATGATAAACATTCGATTCCTCTTGATAATTTCATATATTTTACTCACTCAATTCATTATTGCCTAAAAAAAATTAATCTTGTTTGCGAATTTCATTCAATTGGTCATAAAGATGGTTTTTATTGTTATTATCATATTTTTCTCAATACTATTTGTATTCTCGTAGATAGTTAAATAAACAACAATCAAATAAAACTGAAATTGAGATGTTGCTTCAAAAGACATCTTTATTTGATTGACAGATTTTCAAATTGGACAATTTACGAGCTCATAAAATCTTTTAATTAAAATAAAACTTCTGACATTGTGCTTCAACATTATAAACAAGACATTTAAAATTGCCTGCAGGCTTAATTTAAGTTCATAACAAAAAAATTAATGTATGGACGGGGAATCTGGATTTTTATTTTTTATTTTTATCGTACAGCAATTTGTCTCTAACGATGATATTATGTATATTAAAATGCATGTTAGCCAAGTAAAGCTTCAATGAGTATCAATTGGTTTAAGTTATGGCCAAAATCTTTTTTTCCAAAAAAAAAATAATACAAATTTAAGATTTTAAAAGCTTTTTGACCAATTTGCAATCGTTAAAAATTTAGAGCACTAAAATTTGTTTGAAAAGTTTTCTGATTATAATTAAATTTCAAATATAATTTTTTTTTAAAGTAATTTAAAAAAATTTATTAATTATTTTAAAATGAATTTCAAATTTGTTTATTATTTCAAAGCGCGGAGAAGTTAAACATAATATAAATTTTAAATTCTGTGTTATTCTAAACAGTTAACTGACTTTAATTAAAATCTGCGTAAACAAATATTTATTGATGTGTCGCATTTAATAAATCAAATGTTTTAACAACATAAATTTGAATAATTCAACTATTTTCATAATGACACATTATTATTGTCGCGTGTACAACATAAATGAAAATTAGCAATTAGTAATTACTATTCAGCATAATATAATATTTACTGTTTACAATGCAAAATTATCGCCGTTTTAATTATTTCATTACTTTGTTATATAATCAGTGCATTTCAGCCAGTTCATCTATGTCAGTGTTTTAATTATTGCATTAATTAAAAACTACATAGCTACAGTAATTTATGTAAAATGCCCAAATTGTGATTTTAGGTATTAATTGACAAAGCAAATTAGGTTTGAATTTTATAATTGGCATCAATTGTAGACGTTATTGCATTGAGAAATTTTATTTTTGCAACAAATGTTGTTTGCAAAAATGTTTTCTCTCTGTTCGTTAAATTTTTAAACACGAATTATCTTCAGCCTTCAAGGACTATGCTTATGAGCCATGACTTTATAAGCACTTCAGTCTTAACTAACCCCACGTATTTAACCACTAGAAATATAAGAAACAGTTTTTAATTTTTTCGAGGTCAGATGCTTGATGATCTAGTAGTTTTTTCACAAAAGTATTTTATGATGGAAAAAACTTTTCGAAACATTGAAATGTCGAAATCGTAAATTCAAGGGCAAACTCTAAATATCTCTGAAACGTTTAATACTTTTTGAAATTCACATTATATTTGCTTTTGATCAAATTAAAACGTTTTCTAAACATTTCAAGGTTCAGTATTAAAATTAAAAGATCATAGTTTCATGATGAAAATAATTCAAAAACTCTTTGTTTTCTTGGCCCTAGGGTGTTATGATATTCTACATTATCACTAATCTTAATTCAAGGACTAATTTTGGACAAAAATTTATGTCAACACTCGGGAATTTCAAGGTCACATTTTAATTATCTCCGAAAACCTTTATTAAAATATAGTTAAGCAACAGTCGTATATCAATTCACACCTCACTCTCCCTGCGATGTAGTTTCTTTTATTTCAAGGTCAAAGGTATTGTAACTGATAAAAAGCTAAAAGTGGAAAGTGTCTTAATAAAGACTTATAAATATTGAATTGTGGAAGTTGAGCAATACTTTCATGACCAATAATTTCAAGGTGAGAGTTGCACTTTTCAAGCAAATCTTGAAAATGTTTGCGTGGATTATTTTAGTTAATTAATATCTTCCCAGTTTCTCATGAGATATAGTTTCGCTTCGATGATTTAAAACAATGATTTTTCGGCAGTAGTAAATCGGTAGAGATTTTTTTTTCTGACTTACAATACAACTCAAGATAACAAATTTTTTTTTACTTTTCATAATTAATATATAGGATTAAAAAACAAAGAAAAAAGTTATACATCAATATTATACACACATAGCTAGTTAATAAGCAATTAAACAAACTAAAGAAGCTTTTGAGATTTGTTTCTTTTCTGCAGTCCATTCTTTCTGTGCTAGTGTTTTGAAGCACATCATAATTAAATAAACAAAAAACTAGTTCTTAACAACCTTGAAGTTTTTTGTTGACCGCTCTTATTGTTTACAGCGACGCAAACATAGCCAAACATTAAATATCTTTATTATTGTCATATCCGTGACATTACCAAACTTATAATAAACATTGAATATTAATGGCTTGTCGTCAATTGAATTCATCGCATCACACGTACACCATTAATCTGCACACAAACATTTAAATGAGATATACTTTGCTATGCTAAAAGTAAAAAAAATTTCATGCATTGCATTCTAATTGCGTTACAACGTAAACTACGCAATTAACAAAATAAAGGCACCACAGCACAGAGTGTAAAGCAGGTAGTGTGCAGGTGTTTAATTCAGCACAAACACTTTACAGTGCATGCACGTTTGTTAATGTGCCCAATTGGTACAAAGGTAAGAGCAAACTGTTGTACATTACTTTATTTTAATTTCCATTGTGCACAAACTCACTATGTGCAATGTGCATTGTGCAGTACGCGGATATGCAATAAAAAGGTTAAGATTATTTAGCTGCTCCTCAAGACATACAACGTGGAAGTACAAACATTGCATCACGCAGAACACTCCACAAACTACTTGTGCAGTGTACTTAATTGCATTTGCACAGTTCCTTGCCAAAGGAATTAGTGTGGAATGCTTTTGTTGCACGCTAACACGTGATTATATGAATTTCATGTAAACCCACTTCATTGGATTAAAATTAATTACACGTCATAATCTGCAATCGTTTTTATAACTTTTATATTTTTGTGTTGATGATTACAGAATGTGTAGGCCACTTTTTGCAGTATTTTGTTTTTTCGCAGAGCATTGAAAATATTTTGTTGGCTTTCATAATTGTTTAGCTGAAATAATTTGATTTGTTTTAAAGTTCAGAGAGTTTTATGATCATTACTCGGAATTTAAAGGCTGTTTTTGCAAAGAAATTTTCTGTAAATCAATTTCAATATTTAATTTATTACCCATTGTTAAAGATTCTTGCATTTGCAAAATTTTTCGAAAAAATGGTAATTGTGAAACAAGTTTTGACAAGCCCTGACTCCAAAAAATTGGTCTAGAAAAAATGTGTTTATGTCTGTTCGGACAATCAAACGTGCGGACGTTCGGAATTTCGAATGTCCGGAAGATTTTTCGGAAGCTACTCAAAGGATTTGCATGAAATTTTGAACTCGTTAATGAAATACTTTATGAATTATGGATAATTTAGTATTTTTTATTTCAAGGTTACATTTCTCAAGGTTAAGTTAGGGTTAAAGTATTTTTAAAACCGACGGATTTACCGAAAATTTCAAGGTCAAAATATAAAAATTCAAGGTCATATTATTTTTATCTCTGATAAACCTTTAATATTGTTTAATATTCTTTAATATAGAAAACTTTGCTGAATTTTTCAAGGTTTAAATCGGATAATTCAAGGTTTATTTTTCATATCTCAGAAACCTTAAATATTTTTGAAAAATTTCTTCCATATTATTGTAGCTAAGAAAAAGAGAAAATATTTTGCTTAAGCTTTTAAAGTCAAAATTTGAAAATTCAAGGTTTTATTTAATTATTTGTTCCGAGTTCTACATTTGCATCGTTCTTTGCACCGTCTTTCACCGACATTTTTACATCCAATACAACAACAACGCTAATCTAGCTCGCTATGTCCGTTTTATTTCACTGTGAGTTAGGAACTGTATTTCCCGCCATTTGGACTGGCGCCGTCGTCATTTAAAGGCTTTCAAATCAAAGTAATTGCGTACAAAATTTGTTTCATATTCAAAATATTATTCACGTTACCTTAGCTGTTACGTATTTGTGACGGCGATCGTTCTTTTCAAAACAATTTGAAATTGAAGTGGAGTTCGAGAAAAGAACGATGTCATTATTATTAGTTTCTAATAAATTCACACTTCGTTCTCCCTGCAAGCAGTTTTCTTTTTAAATAAATAAAATTT
Organism: Sylvicola cinctus; assembly: GCA_963854165.1. NCBI lineage: Eukaryota > Metazoa > Arthropoda > Insecta > Diptera > Anisopodidae > Sylvicola > Sylvicola cinctus. The sequence goes on from OY974082.1 coordinate 11,026,823, forward strand.
CAATTCCCTTTTAATAATGTTTGAATAACAATTATGGTTTTATTATTGTCATTTTTTCAATCCTAAAATTTTTATTCCGTGCAATGATATCAAAATATAAATCTCCATTTTTAAGTCGAATAAACTTCCCAGACACAACAATAGTTCCATGAATATATAAACAAACGATACGCTTAGCTATTCCCATTTTAATTCAAGGCGAACATATTGTGAAAGCATAAAAACAATGGCCCTTTTGCGAAAGAATACATCAGCATCATTTCAATTCAACCCGTTGAAACTGGAACTTTTCTCTGAAAGCATCACAATGAATGAAAAGGATTCCGTTTCTGAAGTAGCTCAAGCGTTTAAAGAAGTCTTTTCGCTAGGAGTAGGAATTGAACATTACGAAAACGTTTGCTTTGGGAGGAGGTTTATTGTTAGGTAGATGACCTATTGGTATATCGTTTCCAATGCTTTGATGTTTCAGACAAATGAATAATGGAAATTCACAATTCATTGGGATCCTCTTGGCAATATTTGTATACTATTTCAATTGATTTCCAATAAAGTGCATTTCGTTTATAAAGTATTCGCACACGAGACGGCTGCGTGTATTTCAAAACAGGATGCTTAAGTAATTTCGTAGAAAAAACATGAATGCAAATTTTTTTTTTTCAGGAATGCGCAGACGATTTGTCTGCTTCGGATTAAAATAACAATCCCATATTACTAAGTTTAAACGCAGCCCCATACACGATTATTTAGCATGCAGTCTGCATTCTACCGCACAACGACGACATTCAACAGCAGACATATAAGCATGGAAAGGATGACTAATATACCCAATCATCCGTATTCATTATGGTTGAACGCTCCACATCTCCCGAGGAGTAAGCCGTAAAAGCTTCACAATAAACTTACGATTGTGAACAGACAAAGTTGTGTTCAATTAGATAAACATTGATGTCTATTGTTCTTCGATTTCACAAAATCAATGTTATTTGGCTTAAGGCAAACAAAAGACGTCAAGATCGTATTGATTTGATTGGACTACTCCTTTATTGGCAATAAATTCGAGTTCCATTAATGGAAAATAATATTACCCAAACCTAAAATGCCGTTCCTGCATTTACACCACCACACGTTTCACGTTCATGCCCCCATCCCCTTTTCCAATTGTCTTTAACGATATAATTAATGTACATGATAAAAGTTTATCTTCAACCAGAAATACCAGGGGCATTACAACATCTATAGGACTTAGGAGTCATAACAAAATCATGCCATCGCCAAAGAGTCATCTAGTTCACATAAATTCCAATGCTCCGACTTACATATAGTGGGAACGAGTAGGAAAAAAAGGGAGAGAGATAAATCAAACAGAAGATAAAGCATATTCAAAAAGGACGAGCCTAATTCACGCATCGCTTCCTGTTATTTCAATAACTTTGACGACATAGCAGTTGACCGAAATGGATGAATGCCCAACCGAACGTGATTGTGCTAATAATCAGTCGACTATTATACGAGCAGTGTGTATGGAATAATGCAGCACTGAAAAAGAAGGCGACTTCAACGAAGACGACTGACTGGCAAACGATCCCGAGACGACCTTTTTCACCATGTCTGTTCTACCTTTTGCTATATACAAACTGTTAAAACTTTCATCCACATCACACTGGCATGGCGGTGTCTTGCTAATATCAGAACGTCCTTCACATACTTTCACTTTGGGGGTAATATTAAATTGACATCACACATCGCATTCCAGAGCGTTTCGGCATTTATCGAATGAGTTCAGCAATTTCAGGACAAATGGTGGCAAATCATTGTGATGTTGCTGAAACTTTACTTGAAATCCACTCGCAGCAACCCCACCCCTATGGATGTATTCTATATTTTATTTTCGAAATCGGTACATTTATACAGCTACGTCTGGTAAATGTGTGAAATGTTTAGAAAAAAGGTGCGCCCGAGCAGCGGCCGACGACACCACCCCGTCATGCAGCGCAAAAAGGTAATGCTGATAAAGGAGTTCGATGTGTAATTGCTGCGTTGGCATAAAACGTTTTCCATGTCATCTCTCGCACGTATGGTCTGCGGGGTAGGTACGCGCGAAGTGTGTCAAATTTAAGGGACAAGGATTCACGTTTACTTTTTCACTTTGCGGGTGCATTGGCAATATTGGTTTTGTATTTTGTGCGAAATGTCCAGTCAACTGGAAAAGTGAAGGGTGACATGGTGAAAGTGTTGGGTGTTGAAGGATAAAACACAACTCCTTGATGTGGAAATTTTTTGGGAACGAAGTTTTAAAATTAATTTTAAGAATAAAATTTTTCCAAGTATTGAAAGAGATGAAAAGGATTCTAAAAATGTTGGAAAACAATAATTTAAGGGACTTAGAGTAAATATTGGAAGTTTTCCATAAAGCCTTACCCTTATTCGTGATGGATCCGCAATTAAGGAAATATTTTAAAACATAATAACTTAAAAAGATTTCACAGATTTCTAAAATCAACACTACAGAGAGTGCTTTGAAGCATCAAAAAAGTCAGCCACCATTGACGCCATAAGTGCAAAGTCTTTACAAAACCTACCTAAACTTGCTCCCCAAAAAGGGTTTCTCATATTCAAGGCTCTTATACAGCGGAAATAACTTTCCTTTTAAGCCAAAATTTATACAAACGGATATACATTTCGTTCATAGTGTTTATTCAACAGCTAAAAGTATCAGTATCCTACACATAAAGTGGGTATTTCTTTTGCCACCACTTGTAACCACCCCAAGCTTCCTCAGCTCGTGAACTCAAATTTTGTTTACTTTCCTTTGCTGGCACCCAAAAGCTTGTTGATTTTTGCAGCCAGAATTCTTCCATCTGATTAGATTTGCTATTTCAAAATATACGCCATTTCATCAGGACTTTACCGATGTAGGTAGGACGAGTATTCTCAGAAAAAGATACACCAACATCAGTGTACATAATATGTAGCAACTCCTTGTATTCTCGGTATTTTATTCTAAGGTGTTTTTAACCACTTTAAAACATTTTTCAGTGGTGGTATGCGTTTCGATAGTTGAATCGCTAGTCGAAATTTTATACAAGCTGAGGTGTATATTATGTAGTTATACTTTGAGTGTGCGTTTTCCTCACACACTGTACCCAGTGCAGGTGTTTTCACTTACGTGTTCGAATTACTTAAAATTCGCTTTATAAAGTTATGCAAAAAGCGATGCTTCCATGAATGATGGTGTGTGCTGTATTTGCATGCAAGTACGGATGTTTTAGCTCTTTGAAAACGTTTGAATTGCAAATAAAATCAATGGGAAAGCTTTGTGGGGTTCACTTCAAATAAACCCTTTTTTTTCCAGAGCGCGGAATGTGTTTGATTCATCAAAGTATATATTTAGTTGGTTTTTGTTGGTGAAAGAGCCTGGGCGTTGAGTGCATTTAAATATCTGAAACATATTTATTTAAGAGCACACTACGTGGGAAGTCTGCATTTAGGATCAGAGAAATTATGCAATTGCGAGATTTAATCAAAGGGACTTGAATTAAAAACAAAATCGTGCTAAAAATGATTCGTGTTTGAAACGTGGAAAAAAAAATAGGTCGCCCTTGCGCTTGTATGCCTTTGAAATCCGAAGGATCATTTTAGGGATATTCGGTAAATGCCGCGCTGTACTGCGTTTAAAACAAAGTTTACAAATAAATGCTGCAATTTGTTTTAATGAAAAATGATCAAAGTTGTTAGAGCCATTTTGAGCACACACATTTTTTATTTCAGTAAAAATTTTGTGTTTTTACCTTAATTTGATCTTGAGATATTTGTCTTTTAATTCAGGAAAAGAGGGGGAGGCAACGTTTATAAAGGGTGATCCAATTAGAGGTAATTTTTTAATACGATTATTTTAACAACAGAGCACAATTTTGACAGTCCTTGGCGTTATGTAAAATGACGTTTGTGTTCAGTATTCATTGCTATTTTATCATTAAGAGACTTATGCCTGAACAACGTTTAATAATTGGTGCAACATATCCAAAATCAGCGCTCAGTAAGAAATTTTTTTCAACGAAAAATATGCTTAAGGAAGAAGATCATTTTCGTTCAACGGCTTCATTAGCAAACAAAAATCGTCCGTGTTTGAGCCGATGAGCAGCCAGAAGTAATTCAGAAGCATCCACTGCAACCCGAAAAATTCGCGTTTTGTTGCGGTTTATGCGCAGGTGTCATCATCAGATTATATCTCTTTAATAATGCGGAAGGAGTGCGTATTACTGTCAGTGGAGCACGCTTATTTTGTTGTCAAAAGAGCTGAAGCTCACTTATGGTGTCAACAGGATAGCCATACGGATACGGCTAATGAAACAATCGCTATATTAAACGTTTAATGAAAACATCAAGAAGAGATCCTGTTAATTGGCCACCGAGATCTTCTGATCTTACAACAATAGATTACTTTTAAATGTCATGTTTACGTCAATAAACTGGGAACGGTTGAAGTTTTGAAAGGAAACATAGCCCGTGCTATTCGCAAAATACCGGCCTATGTGCTTGAAAGAATGGTCGATTGGGCCAAAAAAATGAACCATTTTAGAGTAAGCCGTGGGTAACATTTGAAGGAAATTATCGTTAAAAATAAAATGAACCAAACTAACAATTTAAATAAAGATTTTCCTTAATACGAGTAGATTGATAATAATGAGTTTTATTTAAAATAACTTCAAGAGGCTCTTATTGACTCACCCTTTTTAATAACTGCCACATAATATAAAGTTTGACAATTATAATGAAAGATTGATGGTTGATAGTATTCTTTAATGCATTTTTTCATTCGACATAAATTATTGTTTCACAGAAGATTTTTAAATGCGTTTCATTCTTCATAAGAGTATCCAAACAATAAAATTTAAATCATGTTTCGATTGATGAAACAAATTCATGGAATGAAAGTCAACTATCTTGAAATGTAATCCAAAAACGAGCAGCATCCAAAAATGACGATATTGCATCCCATAAAAATAACGACTGTTCAAGCTACTGGCCAAAATGAGAATTAAATACAATAGATATCAATAAAGTGAATTTAATTGCAATGTTCTTCACCATGCCCACAATAAATGACTTCATCCAGAAATGTCCACGTAATTAAGCGGCGATCTCAAGAAATATTATGCACAATGTAATGCTCTTGTATTGGGGGGTGGTTATTGCCGCCACGTGCCACAACCATAAAGGATGTGTGTGAAGGTGGTCACGTTATATCGTTGGAAATTTCCCATAATAATAATAATAACAACCCCCATTCCATACATAAAGCCGTTAATATTAATTAAGTGGAAGATAACGTCTCGCCGCTATATACTATTATATTCTCTTATTCATTGAGGTTTTTATATTACTATATGTAGAATGTTTCTTCAGTTACTGCAGTGCAACAACGCACAAGCACACCGCATCGCATGATTTCAAATTGTTGTGAAAATTGCATTTTCTCCCCAATTCCATATTCTTAACCGTATAAAGTGCAATTCCGTGGGAATGGGCCACCACGTTTATCATTTGATTTAGTGTTTCTTGAATCGTGACCATATTTCAATGAAACTATAACAAAAATACTTAAAGATAAAATTAATTATGGTACAGGGGAAGTTTTATTAAGTAATTTGGGAACGTATGTGCATTCCGCGGGTGTCGTTATTAATTGTGTTGAAATACAAGACCCCAATTTAATTCCAAACATAACAGATTAGGTTGTAGAAAATTCCCCCCCCCCCCCAAAAAAAATTACAGCAAATTAGTCATGTATGCAAGCAAGTGCTGTTAAGTCAACTGAAATAATCAATTAAAACTTATCTTTAATTAACATACACTTAAATTACAGAAAACGTTCCTCCACTATCCAATTGCAAAATATCCAGCAGCAAAATATTAAATAGAAATTTGCAGCGCCACTAAATAATAAGCACAATAATTCCTGGCATTCAGCCAGCTTCCTCAATGGCGCCACCATATTAATTCGCATGAACAGTATACAGACGCCATGCCTGCCGCATCCACCAAGTTCCCCGTATAGGCTGCAGCAACCATGTAGGATTAAAATTGTCTCTTTTTTAGCATCGCTCGACTAACATCATTCATGCTAGTTAATTTGAAGAAACGAGGGGGAAAAAAACTGAAGCCGGAATACACACAGGAATACTTTTCAACAGGAATACAGCGGAATACAGGCTTTGTCACTTCAAAGGAGGAAGACAAACAACCTGGGTTTCTTTTAAAATTAGTTCCGCAGCACTTTGATACGCGCGGTGTTCCTTGAGTGACGGCAGAATGAGAATGCGTAGGTTCTAACATATATAGACGATATTAAATTGGTCGCCGCTTATGATAAGTTAAGTTTAAATATGTTTGTATGCGGTTTTATATGTGACTTTGAATGCTTTTTTACTTAACATGATTTGTTTCACTTTTCCGTGAAAGATTTGGAATGGAATTAAAATGCTACACAGCTGCGGCACATAATTTCTCATTCTTGGTATGTTTAATGATTGGGGAAAAATCAGCAGTCATGTTTCTGCTGGATTCTGGAATGTAAAATTTAATTTACAAGATTGTTAATAACATTTTTTTTTTTTTGAGAAATCGTAAAACATAATCTTTTATTGTGAAAAAGTTAATTTTTTTTTGGATGTGGTAAACTTTGTTCAGCTGCAGGAAGCTTTTTAGCTGCCAAATAGCTTGAGTAACTATATTCGAAGTCAATGTGTTTGCTATTTTGGAAGCCTGCAAGATAGTGGCGTGACAGAAATCAGCAATTGTAACACCCAAGCCGGTTAGCCAAAAATGCTCGAATCAGCTGAACCTGTAGTATGTACTGGGTAACCAGATAGAACCATCTTTGCTATGGGTTCCCAGTCCTAGGAATACCGAGGGCAATGTACTTTCCGACGAACTAGCCTGCATTCATCAGGAGCCACATGAATGACACACAAGCAGTGGTTATCCGACCGCCATTAAAAAAAAATTTAAATAAATAAATAACAGCGTCATGGATGATGTTTATATAAGTTTCCAAACTGTAGGAAGCGCTAAATGGACGAAACCGACCAACTGTTGTATTAAAAGGAGAACCTGGCCATCACAAGACAATAAAAAAAAACTACATCGCAGGGAGAGAGAGGTGTGAATTTATATACGACTGTTGCTTAATTACATTTTAATAAAGCTTTTCGGAGATATGAAAAATTTGACCTTGAAATTTCTTAATTTTGACCTTGATTTTTGTCCAAAATTGGTACTTTTATTGAGATTATCAATAATGTAGAACATCATAGTACCCTAAAACACATAGTATTTGAATTAAACATTTTTATTGTAAAAATATGACCTTGAGATTTCAAAATTTGACCTTGAAATGTTCAGCAAGTTTTCTTATTTTATTTATTCGAACCTTGAAATTTCCGATTTCGACCATGAAATGTTCAGCAAGTTTTTTTGTCTCATTTAAGCCTACAATAATGTAAATTTTTTTTAAAAAAATATTAAAGGTTTCTGAGATATAAAAAATTTGACCTTGAATTTTTCGATTTTGACCTTGAAATGTTCCGAAAATTTTCTTATCTGATTTTATCCTACAATAATCTGAAAGAATTTTTTTGATATTGTGCAAGGTGGCTGAGATAGAAAAGTGGGGTTTGTCCTTGTCCACCCCCTTTTTCGCCAGAAGGAGCATCTAGCGGGATATAGGATATATGCAGTTTTGTTTAAGATACCTTGAAGATTAGTTGTTGTGGAAATGAAAAAAATCGTAGGACCCATTTTTGAGCCCCTATACGAAAAAAAATTCTTTTGTCAATAACTTGACCTTGAAGGATCTGACCTCGAAAAATCGAAGATCCTATTCTTATATTTTTGATTAATAGTTTACAAAAAAATTTCATACATATCGGTCCAGTAGTTTAGAATGTTTTTTTTTCGACCATTTTTCTATACGTACGCCGTACGGACGTACTTTTGCACATTTTTTTCTAGACCACTTTTTTGGACTCAGGGGGTGTCAAAACGAGTTTCTGCATCATCAACTTTTTTTCCGAAAAAAGTCGGATTACAAATATATGCCCTTGGGGTCGTATATAAATTAAAAATTAAGAAATTACTACAGTTAACACGGAATGGTTTGTCTAGAGTGGAATCACTGCTCACAGGACACTGACCCATTCCTTAAGAACGGGTATATTATTCTAACAATTCTTGTCGCAGGCCTGAGGAAAAAATTGATACACTTGGTTTGTCGTTGCCCATCGTTGGTGGAAGCCAGACTGGAAGTATTCAGGATAACTTCCTTAAAAATTATATTATAAGTGAGTACGCATTTTTAAAGAGCGAATTTTTATATTTAAGACAATTTGTATTTCAAAACGTCCTTTCCTATAAAAATATTTTTCTGAAACATAATTTAATTAAAGCCACTCCTTTGTATATTAATTAATTTAATCACTGGAATTCCTTTAGAATTTATGCCACACTTCCACACATGTTACTAAAAATTTATAAAGAATTCCTTTTCCTTACTTTAATGACTTTAAATGCAACTAATTTACCAGGTCAGTGATCACCATATGACACCTCGAATTCACAATATGACAGACACTACAAAGGCCAGTAAATCACATTAATTTGAATACTAATCAGCAAATAAATGTCACGTAAATTTCATTCAACAAAACAAAATTATATCGCCCACTCCTGGATGGCCATATGTCACAACAAAATAAGTCACAGCCCACTAAAGGCAGAAGAATTTTTATTGTTATAATTAAAATGCGATTTACATAACTTTGAATATAATTATTGGCACGCACCCCCCACTGTATCACCGTCACCACCCTCATTTGCACGCGACAATCGCGGCGTGGTTGTTATGTTGGCTCACTTCCAGGCTCCAGCGTTTTGCTTGCACAAATATTTATAATACAGCAAAATTCAAACGTGTGTGACTGTGAAAATGTTCACAACTTTCACCACATAAAAAAAGAGGGTAGTTTTTTTTTTTTTCTCCTGCCTTCTTATCAAATTTGGAGCATTTTGCCTCGCATTACTCGCAGGCATACACCGAACAGGTATGTGGTTTTTATGTACACATTTAATATTTTTGGCTTCTCATTCCTGCACCATATATAGTGTTTCCCAACGTCATGTTTCATTTGAATGTCAAATTGGATAATTTGCGCGAAATTATTAGTTTTTCGTTTTCCGGTTCACTTTCACTTTGACGGCAGATAGCGTGTGTGTGCCGTTTGAATTATTTCTTTGTATGTTCCCCTTCCCGTTTGTGCAGATGTATTTCTTCTAGTAATAGTTTGTTAAGTTTAGTAACATTGATATGGATAATGGAACCAACACAATGTTATTTGGGCCATATTTCTCGATCTTTTGTTTTAAGGGGGGTGGCTGAACATTTGTGTAATAAATTTTAAAGATTTTGCCCATGGTAAACAAACATAACACAACTCTGTGAGCGGTTTGTGAAATAAAACTTTCCCACTAAATTCAAGTTAGCATTAAGAACTTATACCGCATATGCCCGAGCTGGTAGTGGGTAGATAAGAAAAGCCAAAACCATTTACAAGGCAACATCATTGGCCACTTAAAGTTCGATACCCATTGTTATAACCTTTTCCATTGTTTGGCGTTATCTGGTGTTATCACTTTTCCAATTATCCCGTTTAAGGAAGGGAATTGTAGTACAAAGGTTTCCAAACCGAATTTCGGTGTGTGTGCCCAACCCCCCAATACCTACACGTATAGTCCTTATAGTCAGAGTTCGAAGCGTCGAAGAAAAGCGTTCTGTTTGTAAGTAGGAACGTTGCTGTCTTATCGAAACAAACTATCAGCAACAGTAATTGCTGGCAATATTTCTTTGGCATCCCTAAGTTTTTTCCATTGTTTTATTTTGGTTTCATTTTTTCAATGGTAAACTCTTTGTATTTTTTAAAGTCGTAGTGTAATAAGTAGTTAATAAGATTAGAAGTAAAATGTGATTAATATTTCAACGTTAATTGAGTTTGATTTAAATCCGTTTTAGAATCGTCAAAAATCGTCCTTTGTTGTAAAAAAGTAATTCCATAATTTTCATTAAATGTCCTCTTAGCTTAATTTATTTCAAGACCATTTAAAATGACAATTCTTAGTCCTTTAAAGGATCTGTCAAAAAAAATTATAAATTACATTGAGTTTTTCAATAAATCTTCAAACTGCCATGACATGAAAGCCTCACAAGCTGCATGGAAGCAATGGAAACTAACCGTGCTCCATATCCTTTGAGAAAGGACACTTTTTGGCGCAGTCACGTGCCACGTAATGACTCTATAAAACACTTGATTTGATGGCCAACCGGAGTGACCTCAGTCACGTCGCAATGTTGCTTGCTGTTTAACGAGCTGAATGCTTCAACAGAACCGGATTGATATGGGATTGAATTCCACAATTTAGGTTAATGCATGTTCGGATCAGAAATAATTTAGATAGATGCTATAGTGGCAATATGACATATTGGTTGACCATTTTAAGGGTAGTTTTATTGCCAAAGTGGGCACAAAAATGTTTTTTAAACAAAAAAAAAAAAGAGCAAATTTCCCATGAGCCTTTTTAACTGAGTCATTGGGCTTTTCCAGAAATAAATGGTGTGTTAATCCTAAACTAAAAACAATGCTTATGGAAACTCTATTAAAACACAACACTCGTGACACGTAATATTTAATTAATTCTGGTAATACTTTTCATGACAAGAAGCTTTTCTTTCAACTCATAATATTTAATAAAAATTCACCAACCACAAACATTCCCTTAATTTTTTTTTATACAAATTTTAATAACAAAACAAAACAAAAAATGAAGCAACAAAATGAAAAACGCCACAACCATAATTGCAACACCGACCACTGCGAACAAAAGCCTGACATCGTCCAGAGCCTCTGCAATTCATCATTCAGGCCTCGACTTGCGTGCAGTAAATTAAGGGGGACCGCACCAACTCCACGCAGGGTAATTAATTTTTCAACCCCTTTTCTCGAAACAGGTATACTTAGTGCGGCCAACTTTCTATATTATTTATACTTAAGTGCTGGTCTTCAGCGAGCCATGCGGATGTGATTTTATTTACTCAGTGCGATATAATTTGTTTGCTGCATTGCCTGATGGCGTTCTTATTGTGTGTCCTACGTATGTTTTCTCCCAATAGTCTATACGGTTATGTGTATTTTATTAAATATTGGTGGGATGAGTGGCCAAAAGTGGGTTACACATTCAACGTGGAATGTATGTCAAGTGGAGTACAGGCTGCGGCATTGTATTGAAATGAAGGGAGTGTCAACATTAAATTGGATACGATTCGGAATTTTCAGATTATATGGATTTTAAATGTGTAGTTATGCTGATGGGGTTTCTTTGTTTTGGATTAAAGTATATTTAAACCCCTTAATTGATATCAAAATTGTAATAATAAAAGGTATGTGGGAGTGATTATGGAAATCTTGTTTTTTTGATTTATGTGTCTGGTTTTAATTATAGTTTTGTGCAATTGTTAAATGAAAATTGGAAATAGAAATTATTTTTAATTACATGCATTTAAACTCAACTCTACATTTATTTGTATAACAACTCGTTATGTTTAAGTTATTGACACGCAAGTGTAGCAATGTGTTTAGATATTATTTACAATTAGTCTTCATTACTTTTGCATTATCACATCTGACAAAATATGGCTGCAACTATAGTAATAAATAATCATATTAAAATGCATTCTAGATGCATATTTTGAATTCAGTCCAAGTAATTTATTTGTTTTACATTTAAGAAACTGCAACATATTATATTTAATTAACTATTATTTTAAGTTTCTGAGATTTTATGATTTAATTTTCTTTTAAATGTCATAATTTTTACTAACAACAGAATCGCTGTTAATAAACGAATTAATAAAATTGTTTAATGAAATAAAATAAGTACAGCTGAATCGCGATAATCTAAACCAGTGCTTCTTCGATTAACTTAAATGAATTTTAGTTTTTAGATTAATGAAAGTACATAGATGTTATTTTAAAAAAACTGTGAATATTTCGAAGAATTTTTTTCTCTCATCCGGATTTTACATTAAACAGAATTGTTCAATCATTAATGTTGTCATTTCTGTGTGACTGATTTTGATGATAGTTTAAAATTGAAGCTGGCTATTGAATGTGTCTTATCTCCCTCTTTTTGTTGGACATTTAATTCAATTTTAATAAAGTATCATGCCAAGGAAACAACTTGCCGTGAATTCATTTAAATTACACAATTGGAAGAAAGTTAAAAGAAAGTATTTGGCCAATCTTTCTTCAGCTAAATGTTAATTTTCCTAGAATATAGCTATTATTAACTCTTTGGTTGCAACGCAAGTAATGTCTATACACTCTTCAATAAAATTCACACTTAAACATTCAACGAATGTCATGAATGTCCACACAAATGTTTACAAATGATTATATTTCTTTCCTGACGTTACTTCTGTCTAGTTTACAGTAGATATTTTATCAAATGTCGAAGAAAATTCTAATGTTTAAGCCCCGGGTTAGTAATTCGTATTTGCTGTATGTACATTATTATATTATCGAATTGCTATAAAGACTAAAAACTAAATTACAATATGTTTAAAAGATTTAAAAAGATGAATGTCATTTAAAAAATAATTTATCTACTAACTATGATAATTGTGATTCTATTTTTTGTTTTGCAAAACTTTTTAACCAAAACCTACTTTTATGTTCCGTAACATAATAAATCGAAGGGTATACAACTCCCAGAAAGTTTTGGTAACTTTTTAGAAAATTCAAATTATCGCGTTTCGACTGCACCTATTAAATTTCAGGAAACATTTTCACAGAAATGCAACGCCTTTTAACTAGATCGTGTGGATTGTGAATTTTATTTTGTGATTATTCCGAAACGGAAGAGGAGGTGTCAACATTTTTACATTGTTCATACATAAAAACACATAAATTCAAGACCCTCGCAATCCTTTTAACTACCAAATAGCTCTCCCCCAAATTATATCTCTGGGTGAAATGCTCTTCTATACTGAATGTTTCCACCCGAAATAAAAATGATTTGATGCTTTCAATAAGTGAAAAATGTTCGACACAATCCAAGAGGAGGCGTTCAATTTATTTGCTTAAAATGCATAGAAGGGAAGTGAGCTAAATATATGGGGTTGACTATAAAAGGGATAAAGCGCATTTTATATTGAAATTGAAATTGTTTTCCAATACAATATATCTCATACAGAAGCACGCCGTTTGATTTATCATATGCTTGTACGAGCTGTGCTGTGTTGATCTGTAGCACTCTCCCTTTCAAAGCTGGCAGCAAGTGTAAAGATGATTACATTTTTTTCGTCCTTGCGAACATTTGTCAACGCATTTGTGTCTGATGTGGTTTGTTGCTTTACTTCATTTTGATTAGGACAAACAAATACTGCTGCGTGTGGCTGCGCCTCAATTACAAATGTTTGTAATTTATTCACAAGATGCCTTGGGAAATCTTATAATAATAACACAATCCTTACAGTCTAAATCCCCATGCAATGGACGTGACTTAATCGCATACAATTTGCAATCTACAGTACACTGTGGAAAGTATTTATGATATTATTTCCGACATTGCTTCAAAAGTGAATAGATTTCATTTCATTTAAAATGTTTTCTTGTTTTTTGCTTCACAGTGTTGGACGTTCATTTTCATTTAACCCACCCTAACATAACAATAATATTTTTGTTATGTGGTTGTCTATCTCAGCCATAGCCCACATATATATAAATACAGGATTACGCTGGGCAGCTTTGTGGCATTGTTGTACCCTCAAAACAGTAAAATCTGTTTTCCACTGCTTTGAATTGAGGTCAAATTAGAGGATTTGCATGGCCATTTAATGGTCCACACAATCTCACACACAACACATTTCCGTTGGACACCCCAACCATCATCGCCGCGAGGTTAAAAATAAAGTGTGCCATTCCCAAATATAAATATATCCGTATAGGTGTATCGTGTAGTTAGGGATGATGCGATTATACTGAAGTTAAGCTTTTGTCGGTGATGCTTTTCATGGAAACTTTTGCGACAAACACTGCAAAAAACGACAGGCTTCCAAATTCAATTGCTGAAGATAAAACTGTTATCCCCTGCATCTATAAAACACCTGGATTATGTAGGCAAACGAACTGAAAGCCGGTTAAAACTTTCGAGCCACCCAGTCTGTGGCCGATCATTGTTGTGGGTGAGCTGCCACTGCGTTTACGGTAATTTGACGCTTGTTTTTAAACATACGGAATTATGGTGGTTGAGTTTAGTAAGCTGCTGCTCTTTGTGTAATCTGCATGTGCGGTTTAAATTCTAAACGATGTGAGCGTTTATTCGTATAGTATTTGTAATATGTGAATAAAAATATATAAAAGGCTCTGTCTTTTCAATGGACTTTATATAGTTGGAGGGAAACGCGTGACTCTTGTTAATCAAATGTATTTTAGTGGAAAAACATAATACACATTGTTTAATTTGGGTTATGGACTATGGTCTATGGATCATCTCAATTGTGGAGAGTTTTTACTTGATGTTTTATTAAAATTTGCATTTACCAAAATTTTAATTTCTTCTCGATTAAATTTTAGAAAAAATTTCCATCCGAAATTTTTTAATATAATTTATTTTATGAAGAGAATTTCAATTGACGATTTTCCCCTTAATATTATATAAATTAAATTCGAAACTTTATTTAAGTCGGAAAGTTAGAGGAATAGCTCATTGAAAAAATAAGAGAATTACAATGAAAAAACACTCATCCTTGCATATATATCATTTTTTAAGATCGCTGCATTTTCATCTGAGCACTGTTTTGATCAATTCCCTGGAGAGTTAAAAATGCATATACATCAGTTTATTTCAAAGGAAACCAATGAGGTTTAATACTCTGCGTATTTTGCCACTTCGAGAATGTTTTAAGAAAGTTATTGAACGAAATAGTCGCTCTATTGTATGGAAAAAGTAGCATTTTGAACAAAAAATAATATGTAACTCTTTTCCGACTTGAAAACAACCCTAAAAATGACAGCGACATAACCTAATCACATCTTGGATATTGATAAATAAAAGGATCTTACATTTTTGGAAGCATCAATTAGTAATAAGAATCTAATTTTTGTGAATCTTGTCAAGATCTACATAGTTTTCACTGTCAAAAATTATGTTTCCTTGAAATGTTATTGTGTTGTATAATTTCATTTCGAACTAAATTTCGTATTTAATTCCCTGGTATGTTATTTTTTTATTTGCCAGGAATCCTTTTTTTCAGACTTCATTCTCAAAACTCTCAGTGGATATACAAAATATTTTATCAGCGAATCCATTATATTTTATATGCCATAAATGAAAAGATATTTTGCTGGCACAAACCCCTGAATGATTATTGATTATGTTTATATGTTGAAAACGTTTATTGCATATTCATTTCATGAGCTTGAATTCCCAACAGTCTGGCAACATCCAAATGAATTTTATCAGTGAATCGTTCACATGTTATGTTTTCAATGCATATACGCCAGCATATTATTGATAAATCCGTTGATTCATTCGAAGGCATAATCTGCAATCAGAATCGTAAATATCATAATTTTTTTCCGAATAAATTGATACACATTTTTGTTTTGCAAATCTTTGGTGTATTTTGAAATGTTGCCGTTTATGAATGAATATTTTTTGAACACAAATATTTAAAACTGAATTTTTTATAAATTATTGTTGTAGTGGTGGAATTAAGGCAATGAATCCTGTTAGAATTTGCGTAGGTTTTAAATCCTTAAGGCTCTAACTTTTTAACCCTAAAGTTATTAATATAAAGTAGTACATCCTTACCAATGATTGCCTGAATAAAAAACACTTTCAAAATTCTTCGCAACAAATAAAAAGTTTATCAAATATGTCAACCTGTTGCCAAAAAAGTTTACCGTCATCCACCAAAAGCCACACACAAAAGAGAGAACTCAACGACATTTACAACAGAATAATATGCAAAACATTTTTTTCCACGTTTCTTTCTGCACTTGAAGCCGAATTATGCACGTGTATGCTAAAGGGCGCACAATAGAAAGCAAAAGATTTCGATTTAAGATTACCCACAAGATATTTTCCTTTTTCAGCATGTACCACAATTTTATTGGAATTGGAGGGCATGGGAAATGTATGCAAACACGTCATCCCTTTGACATTTTCTATCGCACGTTACCCACGTAAGGGTAATTTAAAAATTGCCATTCAATTTGGGTTTCGTCAATAGGTAGTTTTCCAATTGCATTTTAAATAAGAATCGGGTTGAAATAAACTGAAGAATTTTTTTAAATTTATATACGACCCCAAGGGCATATAGAAATATTTGTAATCCGACTTTTTTCGGAAAAAAAGTTGATGATGCAGAAACTCGTTTTGACACCCCCTGAGTCCAAAAAAGTGGTCTAGAAAAAATGTGCAAAATTACTTCTGTACGCCGTGTGCCGTACGCCGTACTATAGAAAAATGGTCGAAAAAAAATAAATTCTAAACTACTGGACCGATTTGTATGAAATTTTTTTGTAAACTATTAAACAAAAATATAAGAATAGTATCTTCGATTTTTCGAGGTCAGATCCTTCAAGGTCAAGTTATTGACAAAAGAATTTTTTTTCGTATAGGGGCTCAAAAATGGGTCCTACGATTTTTTTCATTTCCACAACAATTAATCTTCAAGGTACCTTAAACAAAACTGCATATATCCTATATCCCTCTAGATGCTCCTTCTGGCAAAAAAGGGGGTGGACAAGGACAAACCCCACTTTTATATCTCAGCCACCTTAAACAATATCAAAAAAATTCTTGAAGATTATTGTAGGATAAAATCAGATAAGAAAATTTGCGGAACATTTCAAGGTCAAAATACAAAAAATTCAAGGTCAAATTTATTATATCTCAGCAACCTTTAATATTTTTAAATTTTTTTCTTCACATTATTGTAGGCTTAAATAAGACAAAAAAACTTGCTGAACATTTCAAGGTCGAAATCGGAAATTTCAAGGTTCGACGTACGGCGTACGGCGCACGTATCTCAGAAACCCTAACTATTTTTGAATTTTTTTTTTCACATTTTAGTAGGAATAAATAAAATAAGAAAACTTGCTGAACATTTCAAGGTCAAATTTTGAAAACTCAAGGTCATATCTTTACAATGAAAATTTTTAATTCAAATACTATATGTTTTAGGTACTATGATGTTCTACATTATTGATAATCTCAATAAAAGTACTAATTTTGGACAAAAATCAAGGTCAAAATTCAGAAATTTCAAGGTCAAATTATTCATTTCTCCGAAAAGCTTTATTAAAATGTAGTTAAGCAGCAGTCGTATATAAATTCACACCTCGCTCTCCCTGCGATGTAGTTTTTTTTAAATGTTAAAACAATAATCTACTGGAAATTGGAATTGTTCATTTTAAAAAAACAATAGGTTTACCATTATATAATTAATAAAATGTATGTAAAATATCTGAATAGTTGTCAAAAGAATGCTTTTTGAATATAATAATAAACAAAAACCCAGCTAACGCATCTGCCCTTTTTTGTGAAAAGAAAACCAAACTCATTAACACATTTTAAGGGGACTATTTAAGCATTAAAGACATTAACATTCATGACACATTTAAATTCTGCACAATCCCCTAAAAATGACTGACTTATCAGAACAATACTGCGCCGAGAACATGATACTCCAAAAAAAAAAATTGATGGCTTCAAACAAGATGCCCTAACTGCACAACAAAGAAAAACGTACAAAGTAAAAATTCTTGCAGCCACAAAAGACAATGGAGTGGAATCACAAAAGCATAAAGTCGCGGCACACACACACACACACCCCCGCATAAACACACACATCACATTATATTGTGCAACTCAACGTTTAATACCGCTCAATCTGTCAAAGTCAAACAATGCACGTCGCCGCAACTGACTGACATCCCTCATCTTTGCCGCAGCACGTCGATTATCATTCATATAGAAAAATTGCGCAGTCAGTTTGCATCGCTATCGCCTTGTTTAACATTGTTGTTATATTATGCTTTTGAATTTTTATTACATTCACAGACAGGGGATGCAATACAGTTTCGCGGGTTGTTCTGGTGAATTTACCCCTATACATTTGGGGGAAAATAAAGGCAGCAGATGAATTTTTATAATATGTTGCCTGACATATCAATTTTAAATAGAATTGTTATGACAAAATCAACGACCACAAGCCTTGATTGACTTGTGAGTGCGGTCAATTGTTTGTCCCACATTTATGACAGCCATTTAACTGAAATAAAATTGCCTCGTCGGGAAACAGCGACATGATAATTAGTGTTCAAACTAAAATTAAAATTTTGAAAAAGGTTTTGTTATTTTTTAATAAACATTATTTTTTGACCTTTATTTTGCATTATTGCGACCATTAAACTTTCATAAAAGTTAGAGATTTCAAGATATTGTCAAGAAGTTTACAGTCAAGCTTTTTCAAAAATAAAAATATTAAAAATTCTTTCCTTGCAAATGTTAGGCTTAAATAATTTACAAAATGATTTGGGAAAATTGTTTCCAATTTAAGCTTTCAAAACGGATTTTTTAAGAAAATCTATTGGTTTAAATAACTATGTAGAGTTTAACAGCATTTTCTTCAAACCATAGCAAATACGAAACAAAAAACAAGAAAACAAAATTGTGTTTTGAAATATTTACCGTCTCCGTTATTGTCTTTCAAGACATGCATGCTCAATACAATTATGCAAATTGTCAAAGTAGTTATATATAAATAAGTAAAAATGTTTTGATGCATCAAAAACAACACTCACATGTAGCTGTATTTGTTTCTTTTCTTTCTCTGCAAAATATTGTAACTATAAAGTAAACTGAAAACACTGTAGTTTATTCAAGACTTTACAGTTTTACAATTTAACTTCCCTCTCGGTTCTTAGTTGAATGCGTTACGTCATTGTTGTGTCATGTCTTGTCGTTTGAAATTGCAACAAAATGGCAGAAAAACTGTGGTGTAATTTAAATCATTTGAGACGATATTTATGAAATTCTACTTAACAAAATTAAGTAAGTTGCGCATATTCCGAAAAACAGGGTTTTTCATGAGAAGAAATCCTTTTTTAATTTTAGATTATTTTCACCTTTATAATTATTTAAATAACTATAAATCCTTTATTGCTAATTAAATAACCAAAATTATCGCATAGCAGAACTCGATGAAAGAGTCGAGAACTTTTTTATCCGGAAATTGAGACATTGTTTTGCGTTTTTTTTTTGCAGAATACCTTCTTTTTTTATAAATCCGCACAAAATAAGGTTTTAAGAAATGACGGTTTCTGAAAGAAATTCCTTTACAGTTTGCATGGAAAATTTTGATTAAGAAAATTCTTTGTTTTTAAAATTAAACTTTATTATAATTAAGTTGTTTAAAAGTAAAAAAATTCTTAACCCAAATAAGTAAATTAAAAATAATAAGCTTAAAATTTTAAGGATATGATTTTTTAATGTACGAGTTAATTATTATTTATAATATATCAAGTTATTTTACACTCCTCAAAAATGCCACATTCTCGTGGCAATTTAGCCTCGTCAGCGTTTTAATTATCTTACGTTTTCATATTCCGGTTCCCGACCATCGTGCTACAGATAAAGCCTTCACCGCAATAATTCCTCCTGCCACCTACACAGTGAAAAATCTCGTTGTTTCCGCCGTGTTGGCCATTTCCGTGCAGCGAGCCAAATAAAAATGATCTAATTATGAAGAAGCAACTGAAGATATTTTTTCCATCACATTATCTTCTTTTTGGCGTTACGAATTTTCATTTTTCCCTTGTTCTTTCTTACTTCTTTTCCCCATTTTTAAAAAAAAAAAGGTGACTACCCAGAAAAATTATTTAATGGCGAAACACAGGAACAGTGCTGATTATTTGCATAAAAAGTGTTAGCATTCAGCTTCTGCTTCGTCGCACTGTTTCACCGTGTGGAAAGGTTGATTACCATATTGTTTCTTTTTATAGCCGTTGTTATTTGTTGCAGCGCAAAAATGTCAAAATAGTGACGGTGATGTGGACAGATAAGACGTTGGGCGGTAAATTATTTTTGCTTTTGTTGTTTTTGTTGATGAATTATAATTATGAAGAAGTTTTGTTGTTTGAAGAATGTTTTTTTGAAACAATAACTTTTTGTTACTTGATTTTTATTAGTTTCTCAAAAATCGCATTTAAAAATATCGAAATAAATTAACAACTCTATTCAAGTTTCAACAAACACTGACGCATTGTTCATTTTAATTTGAATTAAAAAATGCTCGTTATTGAAAACATGTTCAAAAAGTTTTCTTCAAGTTAAATACGTTTACTAGACACGTTCATAAATAATTTCCTTGTTGCCTTTAAAGGACATCCTTTTTGCCCCGAAAAGATCCTGAGCACAATATGTTATATTAGAGACTTTCCCAATGTAAAGCTATTGAGGTTGAAAGTGTATAAGTAGAAGACAAAGCGATTCGAGAAGGGCAAGGCAAAGGGTTTAATTAAAAGCTATAAATCATTCTCATGCGAAATTAACGAATTTCGGTGTGTCAGTAAAACAAGGAATGACGTTATTGTTTACGTTGACTGAAATATGTTGTTGAAACTTGATAGAAGATGCTTTTTGTAATATATATTTAAAAAATATGTTTTATTTAAAAAAAATTTAATGAGTAAAAAAAAGTATTATAAAACAAAATATACTTAAATTAATGTAAAAACTCTAAAGTATTTCAAAAACGCCTAAATGTCTTTTACTTTTCTATTTCGGACAGTTTTTACTCTTGAGAAGGCAGAGTCGGAATAATAATTGTGTAATTTAAAATTTAATATTATATTTGAATTAAAATTAAATTACATTCGTTACCAATTAGTGATCTGCAATTATTTGTTTAATTAAATAAGCATTTTCTTTCCCATAGCACACACAAGATAAAGTTCGTTTTATATTTGATGAACTCTCATTGAACTTCAATGTGACGGAGCCCCAAAATACTCAACACATCGGCACCACCTTTCAAAGTTTTTGATTTACTGACAAACAAAACGATGTCTTCCGTTAATGGCTTATAAATATTTGCTTAATTGAGTTTGTGGTTTGTTTAAGATTCATCTCAAATCATGTACTTTTGGCTTCTGCCTATCTCCGCACCCAAATTCGTCCTTTTATTATTTATAATGTTTCCCCTGCACCACTCCTGACTCCACAAACGTCTCATCTAACTATTTTGTGTTAACGCACCACACATAAAATAGATTTGTGCCCGACTTGCATTGATCTTTTGCAACCCAAACCCTTTGTCTTTTCGAACGCAGACGGCATCATAGTGCGTCGTTCAGTTAGTCGGCTGATGACATGGCACAAAAGTTGTGTTGTCGAAACTTACACAAAAGGGCTTTACATATTTGTTTTCACTAATGCCGAGGCTAACAAGAGATTTCTGGCTGTCATCAAATCAAACAGAATTTACTCTTCCAATTGTTCTTCTCCCGAAATGGGGCGGGAGGGGGAGCAATAACATAGATTTGTGGATTAGTGAAGTGGACTGTGTTTTTTTGGGGTGTTGTAACGATCTTTTGTTTTGAGGTTTGTTGTCACAATGTGACAACATATGGAAAGTGACAAACAGAAAGATCCAAATAGCTTTAGCGTTTTGTTGTAAAAGTCTTACTGAGGGTGTGGTTCAAATTAATTGGGTGATTTATGTGGTGAAATGATAATGCAGGGCAGGGAGAGCCACACAATATGTTTTAATTGACATTCTTATTTTCGGGACGCGTTAAACTGACAACAAAAAATTATAGCTGTTTGAATGTTACTTAAGGTTTGAACTATCGCTTATTACAAAATAATTGGAGCGGGCCTTTCAATTGATTTAACATTCATTCACGTATTAAATGTTATACTTCTATCTTTTTATTCAAATACAATTTTAGTTCACATTTCACACATTCATATATTATATTATGAAACGTAATATTATCTCATATTTTGTATTTTATTCCACGTTCTTTAAGTCACAAATCACACTACTGAAAAGCAACACAAGCAAACCATGAAAATTGATAACACAAAATCTGGAAGGTCGTATCAATTCGTGTTTTCATTACTTATAATATTGGGAATGAGTGCTCACTGCTCAGTGCTCAGTACTCACTACTTATAACGACCAACGACTGTAACCTACAATCAGTCTGAGTGTGGTCTTCTTCAAGTAAACATTTATTAAATTTAATAATCAAAGTCATGATGTTGTTGGTAATATCGTTACTGGCGAATGTTGCATTTTTAATGTACATTTATTTCATTTGGAATTTCAATCATTTCCGCAAGCGTAAAATTGTCGGACCCGAGCCAACGCCATTGCTTGGCAATTTTCCCAGTGAAGTTACAAGGAAGAAGAATATAATGGAGGAAATGGATCAAATTTATAAGTGCGTTTTATTTTACAAAGTTGCTTTTTTTTAAGTCAATTGGTTAACAATTCAAATTTATTTACAGTGAATTCAAGGGAACTGCTCCATTTATTGGTGTATTTCACTCCCGATCTCCTAAACTTCTTATTTTGGAACCATCACTTGCAAAAAGTATTCTTGTAGGAAATTTTAAAAGTGCACACACCAATGAATTTGGATCAATGGTGAGTTTCAATTTTAAATAATTATTTACATGATTATTGTAATAATAATGTCTTGTAAATATGTTCCAGATTAACAAAGAAATTGATCCAATTCTTGGACGTAATCCATTCTTTTTGGATGGCCAAGAATGGAGAGAAAAACGGGCCGAAATTACGCCAGCCTTCACACCAGCCAGAGTAAGATTTTAATTTTTGGAAATGTTTTGAAAATTTTGACTAATAATTATTTGTATAGCTTAAAACTATGTACCCCATGATGAATGATGTAGCGACGAATAATTTAATCAGTTTTATCAAAAACAAAGCGTCCCTTGGAGGAGTGGATGTGAAAAAAGTGAGTGGGATTAAAAAATTTATTTTAAATATTAAAAAATCACGAGGGCTTTAAATTTTTATTATATTATTAAACATATAAATTATCATTCTTATCAGTTGATTAAAAATGCTTGTATGAAAAATACTAATAAATAAAAATTTTGGAATGCCCACAGCTCACAAAGTGTTACACAACTGATGTTGTTTCCAGCTGCATCTACGGCATAGACACAAAAGCATTAACCAATGAAAAATCTGAACTATCCGAAATGGCAGATAAATTGCTTGATTTTGGTTTTGGGTTCATAATCTACTTTCTTGCAATTGCTGTATTTCCCTGGATTACAAAATTCTATCAAAAAGCATTTGTTCCCAAAGACATTGAGAAATACTTTACCGGTCTCACGAGGCATGCCATTAACTTGCGCAAGGAGAAGAACGTGCAACGTATGGATTTCTTAGAGTACGTCCTTGAACTTCAAAAGAAAAAAAATTTATCAGACCTCGATATGACCGCGCACACCATTTCTTTTATGATGGATGGAATTCATACGTCATCCTACGCAATTTCTAGTGCACTTTACCTACTAGCGAAAAACGAAAGGGTCCAACAGAAATTACGAGACGAATTGAACGAATCCGTTAAAAACGGTGCATCTTTAGCATTTGAAAATGTAAGCGAGTTACCGTACTTGGATCAAGTGTTTAATGAATCGGTCAGAATTTTGCCACCATTTGGGGCCAACGTCAAAACTTGTACGGAAACCTTTTCGTTTGAGTTCGAGGGCAAACAATATGAAATACAAAAGGGAGACAAACTGGAGTTGCCAACGTACAGCATGCACAGAGATGATCGTTTTTGGGAAAATCCAACTGAATACAATCCGGAACGATTTGATGCTGTAAATGGTGGCGCTAAGAAATTCAAGGATGAGGGATCATTCTATCCGTTTGGTGATGGGCCACGTGCTTGTTTGGGAATGCGTTTTGCAATTACCCAGTCGAAGTTGTGCATTGCCGAGATTGTGCGGAATTTCAAGATTTCTTTCAGTAATAAGATGGAAAAGGATTTCGTTATAGATCCGAATGATTTTATGATAACTGCACGTGGTGGGGTTTGGTTGAACTTCGATGAAATTGAAAAAGTATCGGGATGAAGGCATTATTACATTAAATGCATTCACAGAATGTTTGCAATAAATAAAAAACATAAATTGAAGTGTTGATTACAACATGATTGTTTTACAAGTTGCTGGTAAAAACTTTAAACTCTAGTTAATGGCATAACTATTGAGGATCAGAGTTTATTCAAAGTTGTATAAATTTGTTAATTTCCATAAAATGCAGCTCTTTTAATTTTTTTTGTTAATTATAATAAAGCTATAAAATAAATAAATATGATTTGGATGTACTTAAAAATTAAAATTTGATTTATTATTTTCATAACAATTTTATATAAACACAAAAGTATTTAAATTAAAAGAACGATCCAGACCAGGCGATTGTGAGCCACGACCCACCAATTTGATATTTCGAACGCTCTTATTCATCTTGGCCTACAGGCATAATACCCATTTAAGATGAGGACTCAATTGTTTCCACAAGCCTATTCAAAAAAACAGCATTCGCTTGGTCATCTCTATCCATTCTGTTTTTTTTAATTCATCCTGTTTTTCTTAATATCTCGTTAGGATCTACACGGTTTTAATAATCATATCGAATAACCATATTTAATAATGAATAATTGTTTTAATAATTAAAGGTAAATTTATCGGTTGGACGATTTATTCGATGAAGTGCATACTCGCATGGGAGTGTTTACTCATTTACCAATATAAAAATGTGTTAAACTAACAACAGATAATGTTATCTTAAATGCGCAAGCTTACCCGACCTTGCTATTGTTGACTTGGGGCAGTCCATTGCTCTTCATTGACTTGCAAGTTGCGATTTGTGATGGACTCGACCATTGAAAAAGGCGGTGATTTGTTTCTTTAGTTGCTACACGAATATTTTCTATGATTATGACTTATGAGGTTAAATAAAGAGCTTTATCTTTTGACGTATTTAGATTCGCGAATCCATTTATTTCACTGATTAATTGATATTTTCACAATATGATGAAAAGTTTGAATTTGTGATTTAAATTAGTCTGGTCCTAACAATTTTAACCATTCAAATACAATTCTACAAAGAAACCTGTGGGTCGTAATAGGATTACCTGAATTGTTTTGATATGATTATATAATTGTCAAACTAGAAACAAAATGATTTAAACTCAAGTACTGAATGAGAACTTGATTATAAATCATTATTATTATTGGGCAATGCCGCAATGTGATTCATTTATTTGATAATCGATATGTAATTTTATCGTTCGCTTAAGTGAAGACTTAAGAGTTAAGCCACGCGTATGGCGATAACAACAAGCGATTACAAAAATTGTGAAATCCATCTGAATTCTAATTTAGCATTTGTAAATAACAATGACATTGAAAATTCAAAGTTTTTGTATTGAAACACAGTTGTTTGTATGCGTATGATAGATTCAACACACAGCCACATTACATCACAGTGAATTTTCACTCTTTTATTTATTTTCACGCATTACACAAACAGCAATGTGTGGAATATAAATTGATCATACATAAGTGTGCATTCAATTCACATACTTGTAGACTGTAGTTGCCTGTCTAGGAGTTAAATAAAACGACGCAAAACAAGATGTTCGGCCGCTCTGCGCCGCGTAGCACAGTTGCTGAAACATTCACAATTCGTTCATTTAAAAATTCTAAATTGAAATGGAATTAGTGAATTGTTTGCTGTGAAAGCATAATGTTGCTGTTTATTTCGTTGCTAGCCAATATTGGCTTCTTGCTATACGCCTACTTTGTGTGGAATTTTAATCATTTTCGCAAGAGGCGCATAATTGGACCAGAACCGCAGCCCCTTTTCGGCAATTTCCCTTGCGATGTCACACAACGTGCAAACTATCTCGACGAAATGGGAAAAGTTTACGAGTAAAAGTGTTTTTCATTTTTAAGAATTTCGTAAATTTAAAAATTTAATTTAATTTACAGTGAATACCGTGAAAGTGCTCCATTTATTGGTGTATTTAGAAGTCGCAGTCCAAGGATTCTCATTTTAGATCCATCACTCGTTAAAAATATTATGGTCAATGATTTTAAAAGCTTTTACAAAAATGAGAGTTTTGATATGGTAAAATTTGAAAATATATTGATAATTTTTGAAATAACCTAAAATAACTTAAATTAATTATTAATCCCAGATTGACAAAAACACTGATCCCATATTTTCTCAAAATCCCTTTATGCTAAGTGGTGCAGAATGGAAAGATCGTAGAGGTGAAATTACACCGGGTTTCACTCCAGCAAGAGTAAATAAAATGAACACAAGATGTTTTTTTACGTGATTAATAAAAGTTTAAAATTTCCTTGTAGCTTAAAGTGATGTTTCCAATGATCGTAGAAGTCGGTTCTGGAAATTTGATCAACTACATTAAGGACAAATCGGCTTTGGGTGCTATTGATGCAAACGATGTCAGTGCTTTAAATTAATTTTTTCTATTTTCAGTAATTTAATTTAAAGTTCTTTTAGTTAGCAGCACGTTTTACTACAGACGTTGTAGCTAATTGCATTTATGGAATTGATGCCAAATCCTTAACCGGCGAGTACTCTGAAATTAGAGAGAATGCATCTAGACTACTTGACTTTAATGATTGGGGTTTAAAGATATACTTCATCATAATGACAGTGTTTCCATTTATCACTAAATTCTGGAAGCGATCTTTAGTTCCGAAAACAGTTGAGCAATTTTTTATTGATCTTATGAAACAAGCTACGGAGTTACGCAGAAAAAACAAAATTGACCGTGTTGATTTTTTGGAGTACATCATGCAACTTCAGAAGAAGAAAAATCTTACGGAATTGGATATGGCCGCACATACCGTCTCCTTTTTGATGGATGGCATCGAAACATCTTCCCTAGCGATTGCCTCAAATCTAATGCACTTGGCAAAACTTCCTGAAATACAGGATAAATTACGCAATGACATTAAAGATTTATTAAAAGACGATGAAGCAGTGACATTCGAAAAGTTATCTGAATTGACGTATTTAGATCAAGTGTTTTGTGAAGCGGTGAGAATAACACCACCATTTGGGCTTCTTTCCAAAGAATGCACTGAAACATATCCTGTAAATTTCAATGGAAAGCAAATTAATATTGAAGTGGGAGATACAGTTGAACTTCCAATGTACAGTCTTCATCGTGACAAGCGCTATTGGGATAATCCCAATGAATTTATTCCTGAAAGGTTTGACGCTGAAAATGGTGGTGAAGGCAAATATCGTGATCAGGGTGTTTATTTCCCATTTGGCAATGGACCTCGTATGTGCTTGGGAATGAGATTTGCACTCGCTCAGTCGAAGGTGTGCATTTTAGAAATTGTGAGAAGATTCAAAATTTCATGCAGCACCAAAATGGAGAAGGAGTTCGTGCTGGAGCCGGGCGCACTTCCGGTTAAACCAAGAGGTGGCATTTGGATTAACTTTGAGCAGCTACCGACTGAGAGTGGCTAAATGGGGGAAAAATGTAATGGAGATTTTCGAGTGTTAACTTTCTTTAAACTTCTTGGAAAGCGTGGTAAAATTGTATAAATATGAGTGCACTGACCTAGCATCAACATTTAATAACGCTGAGTAAAGGAATTTTCTGCTATAACTTTTATACAATAAAACACTTTTTATTAATTTTTTTCATGAGCAATTTTGAAAATATTAATCTCCATAAATTGTTTTATGTTTATTTAAGTTCATTAAATTCAATTTAATAGTATACAGTGTGTACTCTAATCCTTATAGAAACATTGTATGAATGATTGCAGACACCATACTTTTTAATAAACGTAAATGTCTCAAAGGATATTTATCAAATTGTGTTTATTTTTAAAAGTAGTAGTTGCACAGAAATTCGAATATGCCATAAATGTTTTTCCAATGGCTTCCAATCTAATCACTTTTCTTTAATTATGATGTATGAAGCTTTGTTATTTGATAAATTATAATTACTTCATGTCGATTTAAAGGATTAGAGTTTTATTATTCAAATAAATGTGAACATAAATAAAAACTCAGCTTCATCAATGGTAAATAAATCTGGATTAATATTTCTTTATCTGAAAATAAGCTACAATACAAAGTGAGGAGTGAATTTATTGGGATCGGGAAAAAAAATAAATAAATGAAAGTTGGAGCGAAGACTGGCTAGTAATTAATTACTCTAAAATATTTAAGCAGAAATTAAAATTTAGGTTAATATTGAAATATTCTTCTTTAGGAATTTAACATTGGAAACAGTTCAAGAGCAATTATCTTATTTATTAAAAGCATAAAATATTCTTTATCTAACAATCTTAATTATAAAATCGTAAGATTAAAAATAAAGGGAAGTTTTGTGAGATTCTGTGGATTTGAGTAAAATCTAAAAATTATTTTCAAAGCCTTAAAACATTGAGCAAGAATCGGCAACACTAAAATTCGCTGTAATTCAATAAACAATATATTATTGAAGCCACATTGAGGTACTCTGTTTTAACAATGCCAATATTAACCTAACTAACCTTTTGCAGTGTCACGAACTTTAATTATAAGATCTCCACAAACCACATTGGTATTGGTATGATACTTTGAGTTGTGATAGTCTTCTAAAATAATCGGCATAATTTGAAATTTATAGTCATAAACTTAATCAAGGTCACATTACGACATCCACAAAACGTTATTCACTCAAAATTGTGTTACCACTACAAATACGCTGAAGCTTTAAAAAAAACATATTCATAAAAGCAACGTTGATTGGCCCCTGCCAAAAGTAAAACTAAATAAATGATAAGAACGTGTGTTGTCACATTGTGTGTGTGACTTCATTTGTATAAAAATGCTACATTTACTTTTTTTCACATTCCCAATTTCAGACCACCGCCAAGCTCATCAGTCGCGAGCAAGTGATTGTTCCGTAAAGTTCTGTGTGTAAATTTTTAAAATGTGGTTGTTTATTATTTCATTGCTGCTAAATGCTGCCTTCCTGCTGTATTTGTATATGGACAGAAAATTTGGTTATTGGCAAAAACGTGGTGTAATTGGTCCAGTACCTCAAGTGCCTTATGGTTCATTTCCAAACCAACGATCAAAGCATCTTTGTTATGACAGTTGGAAAATTTACAAGTTCGTCTAAAGCAGTGATTGTCACAAATAAGCGTACTTAATTTAATTTTTTAAATGTTACAGTCAATTTCGTGGAATGGCTCCATTTGTCGGATGCTTTAGGGGACGCTCTCCGTTGATACTTCTTATGGATGCCGATTTAATTAAAAATATTTTAGGCCCAGACTTCCGCCACTTTGAAATAAATGAGTTTGCTCAAATGGTGTGTTGAAATTATAAAAAATGATTTATCAGTTAATGTGTTATTGTTTTTAGATTGATAGCGAAGCAAATCCCATATTTTCACGCAATCCGTTCATGCTAAGTAAAGCTGAGTGGAAGGATAAACGCAATGAGATTACACCAGCATTCACACCTTCAAGAGTATGATTTTATTAAAGCTTTTGTTAACAAACGTATAGATATTTTATTATGTATTAATATTCATTGTATTAAAGCTCAAAGCTATGTTTCCACTGATGCAGACCGTGGCTTCTGGAAATCTTATCACATACATTAAGGATCGTGCATATCGGGGAAGTTTCGATGGAAGAGATGTAAGTTTTGTCATGAATCGTGTTTATATTTCAGTTACTTATAAATTTTTAATTTAAGCTCTCAAATCGATTCACAACAGATGTTGTTATGACCTGCATCTATGGAATGGATGCTCAAGCTCTTACAACTGAAACATCAATTGTTCGTGAAAAGGCAAAGCAACTGACAGATTTTTCAAGCATTTTCGGCCCTTATTTCTTGGCCACGCTGATGATGCCGTGGCTTCGAAAAATTCACAAAGTCAAGATAATTAAAGACGATATAGTTGATTTCTTTATTGACCTTATGAGGCAAGCCATCAAGATGCGAGAAAGCAGCGACAATAAGAGCATGGACTTTATGGAGTATATTTTGCAATTGAGGGAGAAGAAAAACCTGTCGGAATTGGATATGGCTGGCCACACAGTTTCTTTTCTTTCAGATGGAATTGATACCTCAAGTATTGTGTTAAGCATTTTGTTGTACAACTTGGCAAAGAATCCAAGAGTTCAAGAGAAATTAAGAAATGAAATTAAAGAGGTGCGCGCAAATGAACCTCAAATACCAATTGATAAGTTGATTGCTCTTCCTTATTTGGATCAAGTGTTTAATGGTACATTTATTTAAACAATTAAATTACTTGTGTTTGATTTTTAAAATAATTGTTGCAGAAACACTTCGTATGTACCCTGCAGCAGTCAATATATCAAAGGTTTGTTCAAGCAACATGACAATTGACTACAATGGAAATCCTGTGGAAATTGAAAAAGGAACTGTCGCCCTCATTCCATTGATTAGTATCCAAAATGACGATCGCTTTTGGCAGAAACCTGAACAGTTCAATCCAGAACGTTTTGATGTGGAAAACGGTGGTGTCAAGAAGTACAAGGATCTTGGGGTGTTCTTTCCATTCGGTGATGGACCACGCGTTTGTCTCGGCCAACGTTTTGGTAGCACGCAAATTAAAATGGGGGCATTTGAAATTGTTAGCCATTTTAAAATCAGTGTTAGTGACAAAATGGCGCCCATTTATGAATTTGATGAAAAATTATTTTGGCCATTGCCAAAGGGTGGAATTTGGTTGGATTTTGAGCCCATTAATTAAATTTATGGCAAAGTATGTTGGTTTCTAAAAAAATGTGAGACGAAAAATAAAAATTTACACCCCAGAGCTGTAAAATTGATCGTTGGTTGTTTATGGGAGTGACAATTCAGATTCTGTACAAGACGAGAAGTCACTCCATACTGAAAAAAAAGGAAAAACGTTTTTTTATAAGTTCGGAATAACTAAAGAAATGTTGGCCATAAAATTAGATTTCTAGAATTTTTTATTTCATGTTTTACCAATGTTACAACTTATTATACTTTTGTTGAATTATCCGGAATAAAGTCCTTCATTTTGAACAAGTTATTGTCGTTTATTTTTATTACATCAATCTTTATATTGTTTGAATGGTTTAAGAAATTATGTTCCTAAATGGCCATATTAGTTAATCATTAAATGTGTAACAATATTCACATCTCATAAGGTCTCTTCCACAAAAGATAATACCACCATTTTCAAATTACACCCACTAATTCTGAAGGACCAAAAATCTAATCTAATAATGAGCATCATCTACAACAAGCAATCCACATATTATAGTTTCAGCAAAGCACTTGCTAATGACTTGATTTATGCTTTATCTTGACACATATCCGCTTTGAAACTAATACAAGCCGCGTGATAAACTGAAATGACTTTGTGTGTGTAATGCGATCATCTTACGAAAAAGCCAAACTTTGAGTGCTCAAAGATTCAACTGATTTCTCATGGAAACCGCTCTCGGGGTTCAGTTGATTCTCCAACTTCGGAAAAACAAATGTTCGATAAAACATGAAAACGATTCGCCAAACTTTTGGCTGAATATTTGTAGTCGTATATGGGCAAAAGTTTTGGTGAGGCGATAATTTCCATTCATTCCCGCTGGCCGAAGAAAGTTTTGCACTGTGGATGCAGCGAACAATACATGCCGTTTATCAATTGACTGCATCAGAGGGGATGGCCCGGTTGGGAGTGTGTTGGTGGCACCGAAAGCCTTTATTATATAGAAAGGCTAAAAGAATTTGCCTGTTTAATCGCTGGTTTCTGTTAGTGTGCTCTGAAATCTCGACAAATTCATATTGAGACTGGAGCTTTCAATGTGGTTTTTGTGTGCGAGAGTCGATCGTCTCTTTTAGTCACCTGACACACCTACGTTTTAGACTAAACCCTATAACAGATATAACTTTTATGGTAAGTCGGCGCTTTGTTTTGCGGGACAAAAGGGGTTCATTCTTTATCGTCGTAAGATAACTGACTTGGCCTGGGCTCTACATCAAAAGACAAGGTGATTGTTGTGCTGTGAAAGCACGGCCGTAGTATTTGTTTTACCGACAATTGAAAGTTGACGTCGCGTCGTATTTAGTAATTAAAATTTAATGAGTATTTTGAGGCAGTGAAAGGATTTAATTTTAAGGAGATTTTCGTGCTTGTAAGTTGTGATGATAAATACATCATGGAATTTTAAGGAATTTGAAGTTGTCTTGGTTTTTTAGAAATTTAATTTGTCCTAAATTTTTACTAATTTTATTCCAGAACTTAAGTTGCAAAAAAATAAAAGCCTGTTTCTGTTTTTCATGTCTGCCTTGTGGTTGCACCTTAATTTACAGCTCATTTGAGAATGCTTTGCTGGATGAATGAGATGTGATAAAACTTACTTAAATTATTTTTAATCTAAAAATAAAATCCGCAGTTTAAAACCAATTCTGCAAAATACATTTAAATGGAGACGGACAATCCAATTCTTTATAATTAATTTATTTATAATAATTCGTAGTTCTACCCTCTTTTTCTTTCATGTAACGCACAATTGGATGACTCGACTCAACCTAAACATAAATGTATTATTAAAAATAATTATTGTACAATATAGAGCAGTAAACTTGCCTGAACAAGATGTGGTCGTTTCTTTACATAATAGCGTAACATCGACCATCGACGGCGATCTTTGGAATAAACTGAACCATGAAACAAACGCAATTGTTGAAATCCAGATTCTTTAAAAACATGTATTTCTTTGTTTGATAAATTTAGTTGAAATATTGCTCCATTCGTTGTTAAGAAAAAAAGGAAGCCATCTGAATAAACCAAAGATTCAATACCAGGATTTTTAAAGACGATACTGGAAGCAGTCTTAGTTTTCGTGATTGGAGCGACGTCTAAATCCAAATGAGTAGGATCCGTACTCAACTTATTTATGTTGAAAACAATCGCTTGACCATCAAAAATGTTGTCTCTATTCTGAACATAAATCGGACGCAGCATCATAATCAAATAATTTCCCACTCTCCAAAATTTATGAATGTCCATGTCATTTTTGATTTTATATATTTCAATAGGTGTTTCCTGGTCGTTTCGGATTTCAAGAACACTCATCTGAAATGCAATTAAATAAATACAGCTTAGAATTTTAGAATTGGAATGAAAAAATAGCGAGCCTTTTGATTTTGAATGAAAAATATTTTAGTTCCGTGTCGATATATTTTTTCAAATGCGGATTTAAGACGAAATGCCATTAATCTCTTTGGAAAACGGGGTATATTATATGATTGTAGTGATGGTAAAGGATTATTCCACGTCTCCAATAATCTCGAGAAATTCTTGTCCCTCGGAAAGTTTGGCACAATTCGATCAGAAATAAGCTGTGAGTGTTACAAAGGAAATACTTAGCATGAAAACACGAAATTTGATAAAAGTTTAAAGCACAAACTTCATTTGAACAAAACTCAAATCGAATACACTTTCGGCATAAATTCAAAAATAAGTGCTTTCTCCTGCTTGAATCGTAATCCCGCCATAACTCTAAAGCATTCAGAATTTCATCTTCGGAACTAACATTTAACCCATTTCTTGTCAGCAAATAGTTAACGTCTTTGGCACAGCATTTATAAAATGCAGCAGAACGGTAGATTTCTTCAAAATTTGCTTCCAAATATTTCAAAATTTTTGATTTTAGTGGTGCAAATTTGCTTTTAGATTTGTTATCGATAGGTTCAAAATGCTCAATCCAACACAAGAGTTCACAAACATTCTCTATTGAAGAAACATCTGAAAACATTATTTGATCCTTACAAAAATCAATAAGCTGGGGAGTCCCAAGATATTCCGCACATATCCAGACGTCCAATACTTGATTTATCGGTAAAATGTCATACGTAAAGTAGGCGTAAATCAATCGTAAAGTTTCAGCATCAGCTCCGTAAATTGTGATTTCCGATGCCGTGGCATCACTCATTTGGGAATTGAAGAGACCGCGGAAAAATGTGCTTTTACTGTACAGAAGTTTTCGGGGACAAGCAACCCTTTAAAATAATGTGTAGAAGAAAAGGCATTCAAATCATTAAAAATATTGTTATAAACAATTTAAAAATTATTCTTACTTAAATCTTTGATCTTCAGATTTCAAGATTATGTCTCCATCAATATTTGATAAGGTTCGTGAGAGCTTTGCCATCGCCATGATGTTCGTTTCTTGTAATAATTATATTTATCTGGTAAAAACAAAAATTGTGGTCGCTGGTAATGGACGCACGCCTACTAAATTTATACACTCATCATTTATAGACTCATCGATCGAATATGTGCAGATGGTAATTGGTTATTACAGTGGTACGTTAACATAATATATGTGGTGGTTTATTACTATAATGCGTAAATTACTAGCCAACTTGATTTTGAGCAGTAATAAGCAGGCAAGTGGCAACTACAACAAAAACATTGACGACGCGACGAATATTTATAATCACGACTACAAAGTTCACATTTCAATTTACTTTTTACTTGTAGTTAAAGCATGGTAACCACATATTTTACACATTCTTTGTCACTTTTGAGGTCCTAATAAACTTGCTCCTAGCTTTTTTCCTGCGATGTAGTTTGATTTATTTAATTTAAAAAACTAACTGAAGATAATTATCCTCTTCCACACAAATCGTTTTGAACAACTATAAATTAACACTAATGATTGTAATGAAAGTATATTTATTACAACGTGTATGACTACAACAATTTATTGTGCTGAGGCAGTTCCAAAATTAGCACCGATATTGACCTGTGTTATAATTGTGACTGATCACTGAAGACTAAATTGTGGAGCGCTTTGTATTTAAACTTTTTTTTAATAACAATATCAAATTAAATGACGTTATTGTCACAGCCAATCGCAATATCGCTTGGTGACAATAACTGAATTATGCTGAGGGCTGTTTTGTTTATGAAATCCTCAACACTTTGATCGGATGTTTATGTTAGCATCTGCAGTTTGATTTTAGTATTTATTCTTGGCTGAAATTAATGTATTTCGTCAGCCTAAAAACCCACTAGCCGTCTGCATGAGTACATGAACTCAATCCGTATTTGTCCCTTGTTGAGTGATTGTTTCGCCCCCAATGCAATGCATTCCGGTTCGTTTTTGTCCTCCCCTCCTTTGCGTTTCTTGAACACACAACAATTGTTAATATCACGCAACGTAAATCCATGACTACTTCTGCAGCTCCAGCAAATATTGCGTGACAGGAAATGGCTGAATGTTGCATTACATTGCAAAACAACCCAGCACTTTGTCCATAAATGGTGAATCAACAACGCGGTGCTCAGCGTGTGCTTGGAATAAGGTACCTCCCAGCTTTGAGTGCGGGTGGGACTGATACGAAGAAAAGTGCATTTCAAAAAAAATAAATAAAGGAAGTGAACAACAAAGGACGTCTATTTACCTGCAATGCCTTTCATGTCTGTTGGGAATAATTAAACCGACGCATTCACCACACCCGTTCGCTTAAATGCTCATGTCGTTGGTTGAATTTTTGAAGAATTTACTGACCCAAATGAAGAGTAGGGGAATTTCCATATTACGATTTTCTTACATGCACAAGGTTGTCCCCTAACTGTGGAAACTGGAAATTGATGACCAGAAATCATTGAAATATACTTGAAACCATGTTTGCCTGTTAAGTCGTATAGCAAGTCGCCGGATCGGCTGTGAATTTATAACAATGTCTTGGCAATATTTTTCTTTGATAAATATTTTATTTGCAGTTGTTTTTTGTGTGAGCATCGGAAAAACGTTGGGGCTTTTAAAGGGTGGTTCTTATTTGCGACGGCGTTTCTAAAAAAAAATTTCAATAAATTCGAGGCACGTTTTTTGTTGAACTTTTAGGGGATCTTATTTTATTTATGACTGCAAGACTCATCCATTAGGGTTTTTTCAAATTATGGCCAAATTTTAAAGTAAAAAGTTTTTGTGAAAAAAAAAATGGTTTCAATAATTTTTGAATTTTTTTTATATTTTTCTTAACTTTAAATGGAATAATTTTGTAAAAATATAAGCAAAACTGGTTGATTTAATGCAACTTAACAGTATAAGCATCCTGAAACTAATATTAAAATATCGCAGGCACAATTGGAATGAAGTTGTTCAATAACTTCACACAATTATTATGGAATGCATTTTAATGGATTTTTTTAATCGGTATAAACAGTAAGGAAACGTTGTCTTGTGTACGTATCTATGGACTTTTGTAAAAAATAACTACGATTTGGTGAAATACTTTACGTTGTCTTTGAAACAATTATATTTATGACGTTATTATTAAATTTCCTTATTTTAAATGACATTTTCTTCCTCTCAAAATTTGCTTTGGAATTGCAATAAATTTTTTTTAGGTTTTTAAGTTTTTTTTTTTAAATTGTTTATATTTTCTTAAAACACATTTTTGAGGGTAAGTTATTTTTTTTGTTGAATTTCATTGTAAATTTATAGATTAAAAAAAAAAAAAAAATTTAACTCCAATTTTGGTCATAAGAAACTTCCTTCTACATTTTTAGGTGTTTACTATTGTCTATTGTGTTATGTTACATGAAGCCAATTATCAGCAATATAATTTTTAACAACTAATCCACGCAGTGTTAACTCATACATCGTTTCTACAAGACTTCACAACAGCCTTAAAGTTTGCAAAAAAAGAACAATGATTTTTTGACAAAGAAGATTTTATGCAATTCACTATTAACTGTTTCTTTCAACATTTTTAACAGCTACATAAATTCGATTCCATTTCCTCCACATCATTAACTTACCCCAATGCGGAAAAATGACGCATTGTCATCATGTTAAACCCAAATGAAATTAGAAGTCTCTCTAACTATAATAATATGTATGTGAACATTGCAGTATTCACACTTTCTTCATCCGTTGTTGAAACTACGACATAAAACTGTAGCGGAAAATGAATTTGACGTCAATAAATGTAAGTCCATAAACCATAACAAATTACCCATCGGGAAATTGGATTATCCCCCTTTTATTCGGACTGATAGATTTGGACTACAAACTATAAACATAATATTCTTGCTTCTCCATTTTCATGCACGCAGAACGTGATGGTGCCCTCCGTCCTCCTCCTTTTTCGGAAGCACAAAATGGACGAAACTACATTTCGTTTGATTTCATACATGAAAATGTCAATTTATTTAATGTTTTCATCAAATGTGTGTCTTCTGTATGAGGGGACTCGCAGCATTTGGAAATTGGGGACAATAGATGATGGTAATTATTATTTTATTGGCTTGTTAATGGGATGTTTAATTGTTTGATAAGAAGTAAATTTTTTATACGTGAACATTTCAAAATTATGAAGGGGGAGTGATATTTACTTTGGCGCCAAAAGGGCTGGATTCACATTACACTTTATGTGGTGCTTTCGTTTTTATTTCCATAGCATGCAAGTTGCAACTGCGTAACAAATAAAGATTCGTTACCTAGAAATTAGAATCCACAATTTGTTTATACATAATATTATGTTTTATGAGTATTGAAGGCATCATTTTTATCAGTTTTAATTCAGTTTAATACAGGGTTGAAATAAACGGCGAAATTCGTATGAACTTCATCATGCTATGAAGTGATTTTTGCCAAACGATATGACAGATACGAGTTGGAGAAAAGGGGAACTAGAGAAGGGCTTCAGTAGGCGACATCATCTGCCAATTTGATGATACTTTGGCCCAAAAATTTATAAAGTGAATTTCCCCAAGAGGGCCGTTTTATTTAGGCTGGCGGCTGACAACTGAACGATGATAGTATGACAATAAAGCGAGCGTTCAAGTAACCCCCGAGAAGAGTAGACGCACATATAAGCAATGGAATAATAGCTTTCTTTTTAAAACTGTAAATTATAATAATAAAATGAATCAACTTCAACATCATTGCAATAAATAAGTTAACAATCGTAAATATTAAACGATTCCAACTTCATAATATTATTCTCATAATGAAAAATGTATTGAAGATTGTACATTTTCCACACTTTCAACCACTTTTAATTGGTAGTTGCTCAAAGTTGAGCCAAATTCCTCCTCGCGGCTTTACCACAATTGCACCCGGCTCCAGCACAAAGTCCTTCTCCATTTTGGTGCTGCATGATAACTTAAAGTTCCGCACAATTTCCAAAATTAATACCTTTGACTGGAAGAGTGCAAATCTAAAGCCCACACACATACGAGGTCCGTTTCCAAATGGGAAATAAACACCCTGACCACGATATTTGCCTTCACCACCGTTTTCAGCGTCAAACCTTTCTGGAATAAATTCATTGGGATTATCCCAATATCGTTTGTCACGATGAAGACTGTATGTTGGCAGATCAATGATATCTCCCACTTCAATGTTAATTTGCTTTCCATTGACATCTACTGGATACGCTTCAGTGCATTCTTTGGAAAGAAAACCAAATGGTGGTGTCAATCTCACCGCTTCGCAAAACACTTGATCTAAGTATGTCAATTCAGATAGCTTTTCGAGTGTAACTGCTTCATCGTCTTTTAATATATTTTTAATGTCACTGCGTAATTTGTCCTGTATTTCAGGAAGTTTCGCCAAGTGCATCAGAGTTAAGGCAATGGCTAGGGAAGATGATTGGACGCCATCCATCAAAAAGGTGGCGGTATGTGCAACCATAACTAATTCCGTAACATTTTTCTTTTTTTGTAGTTGCATTAAGTGATCTAGATAATCTACTCGATCAATTTTGTTTTTCCTGCGTAACTCCGTGGCTTGCTTTAGAAGATCAATGAAGAATCGCTCAACTGTTTTCGGAACTAAAGGTTGCTTCCAGAATTTAGTGATAAATGGAAAGACTGTCACTATTATGAAATAAATTTTTATAACCCAATCATTTAAGTCAAATAGCCTTGATGCATTCTCCTTAATTTCAGAGTACTCGCCGGTTAAGGATTTGGCATCAATTCCATAAATGCAATTGGTTACAACGTCTGTGGTAAAACGTGATGCTAACTAGAATTTTTTTAAATATATCACCAGAAGTAGATAGAATAAATTTAAAACACTTACATCGATTGCATCAATAGCACCCAAAGCAGATTTGTCCTTAATGTAGCTGATCAAATTTCCAGAGCCGACGTCAACGATCATTGAAAACATCGTTCTGAGCTAAAAGGAGATTTACAATTTTGAACAATAACGTAAAAAACAAATTATTTTTATTTTATTTACTCTTGCCGGAGTGAAACCAGGCGAAATTTCACCTCTGCGATCCTTCCATTCTTCGCCACTCATCGTAAAAGGATTTTCAGAAATTAAGGGTTCAGTGTTTTTGTCAATCTGAAATTATTTTAATTACGTAATTTTTTAAATAATACTATCTACTATTTTTTTAACTTTACATTTTCTATTTTCTCATTTTTGTAAAAGCTTTTAAAATCATTGACCATAATATTTTTGACTAGTGATGGATCTAAAATAAGAATCCTTGGACTGCGTCCTTTAAACACTCCAACAAATGGAGTGCTATCACTGAACTCACTGTAAGTTAAATTGAATTAAAACTGTGATGAACTTTTTAAATAAATATAAACGTTTTACTTGTAAATTTGTTCCATTTCATCGAGGATATTTCTACAGTATATTACATCGCTAAGGAAATTGCCAAAAACGGGCAGCGGTTTGGGTCCAATGATGTGCCTCTTGCGAAAATGATTAAAATTCCACACAAAATAAGCGTATAGCAAAAAGCCAATAGTGGCAAGCAATGAAACAAAGACCAACATGATGCTTTCGCGATTAATTTCACACTGATTTCAAATATTCAATTTTAGTATTTATAGTTGAGGGCTGAGACAACTACGAGAAACAGTCAAAAAAAAAAAACCTCGTAGATAGCAGGATCAGATTGAAAACTGCAGTTAGTCCTGTCTATAAAAAGTTAATTCATTTCAATATTATATTATAAACACAAATTTTGTAAACTATAATGTGCATCCGAATCTAAATTAAATACTTGGAAAATCTGCGTAATAGCGGCTGGATGTGTGTCACAATCATGCAAATTATAATGTTCAACACACTCTGTAAAATTGTTTTAAATAAATTTAATTATTAATAAATAAATATAGATGAGGTTAGTGCACAACTGCGTGTTTCCAAGTGCGATGTTATTCAGAAGCATGTATTTTTATTTATTTTAATGCAGTTGTTGATTCGCGCATGTTTAGTGATTTTTGCAAAGAATGCCGACAATAATCATAGAAGTAACTTCGAAGTCATTTTTAATTTATATACGACCCCAAGGTCATATAGAAATATTTGTAATCCGACTTTTTTCGGAAAAAAAGTTGATGATGCAGAAACTCGTTTTGACACCCCCTGAGTCCAAAAAAGTGGTCTAGAAAAAATGTGCAAAAGTACGTCCGTACGCCGTACGCCGTACTATAGAAAAATGGTCGAAAAAAAAAAAATTCTAAACTGCTGAACCGATTCGTATGAAAATTTTTTGTAAACTATTAAACAAAAATATAAGAATAGTATCTTCGATTTTTCGAGGTCAGATCCTTCAAGGTCAAGTTATTGACAAAAGAATTTTTTTTCGTATAGGGGCTCAAAAATGGGTCCTACGATTTTTTTCATTTCCACAACAATTAATCTTCAAGGTATCTTAAACAAAACTGCATATATCCTATATCCCGCTAGATGCTCCTTCTGGCGAAAAAGGGGGTGGACAAGGACAAACCCCACTTTTCTATCTCAGCCACCTTGCACAATATCAAAAAAATTCTTTCAGATTATTGTAGGATAAAATAAGTTAAGAAAATTTGCGGAACATTTCAAGGTCAAAATCGAAAAATTCAAGGTCAAATTTTTTATATCTCAGAAACCTTTAATATTTAAAAAAAAAAAATTTTCACATTATTGTAGGCTTAAAAAAGACAAAAAAACTTGCTGAACATTTCAAGGTCAAATTTCTGAAAACTCAAGGTCATATTTTTACAATGAAAATTTTTAATTCAAATACTATATGTTTTAGGGTACTATGATGTTCTACATTATTGATAATCTCAATAAAAGTACCAATTTTGGACTAAAATCAAGGAAAAAACACAAAAGTTTCAAGTTTTTAAAAAGTAGTAAAGCATCAGTCGTATATAAATTCACACCTCGCTCTCCCTGCGATGTAGTTTAAAATGTATTACGACCCAGTATAGTGTCAATAGATTCTTACATTAGCAAATTTTTCCGAAAAAAAGTTAATGTCGCACACGTTTTTACACCCCTTGTGCCCAAAAAATTGTCTAGGAAAAATGTGTGTATGTATGACGGACGTTGTAATGTCCGGACGATCCCTACAAATGATCTTTCTTGATGATTTAAAGTGATGTAAAAGCGATATGATGCCATTTTGGAAATCTTACGCAAAATGAAAAAATTCTTTCACATAAATATTGTCTTCATATTTAAAAAAAAAAATCCGAACATTTCAAGGCCAGAATAGAAAAATTAAAGGTCAAATCTTTTAAATTTCATAAACCGTGAATTTTTAAAATTGTTTCTTATATATTATTGTAGCCAATCTATCATTGTTGCTTAGAGAAAGAAAACATTAAAAAAAAACTACATCGCAGGGAGAGCGAGGTGTGAATTTATATACGACTGTTGCTTAACTACATTTTAATAAAGCTTTTCGGAGATATGAATAATTTGACCTTGAAATTTCTGAATTTTGACCTTGATTTTTGTCCAAAATTGGTACTTTTATTGAGATTATCAATAATGTAGAACATCATAGTACCCTAAAACATATAGTATTTGAATTAAACATTTTCATTATAAAAATATGACCTTGAGTTTTCAAAATTTGACCTTGAAATGTTCAGCAAGTTTTCTTATTTTATTTATTCCTACAATAATGTGAAAAAAAAGTTTCAAAAATATTTAGGGTTTCTGAGATACGTGCGCCGTACGTCGTACGTCGAACCTTGAAATTTCCGATTTCGACCTTGAAATGTTCAGCAAGTTTTTTTGTCTCTTTTAAGGCTACAATAATGTGAAAAAAAAATTTAAAAAATATTAAAGGTTGCTGAGATATAAAAAATTTGACCTTGAATTTTTCGATTTTGACCTTGAAATGTTTCGCAAATTTTCTTACACATTTTTATCCTACAATAATCTGAAAGAATTTTTTTGATATTGTGCAAGGTGGCTGAGATAGAAAAGTGGGGTTTGTCCTTGTTCACCCCCTTTTTCGCCAGAAGGAGCATCTAGCGGAATATAGGATATATGCAGTTTTGTTTAAGATACCTTGAAGATTAATTGTTGTGGAAATGAAAAAAATCGTAGGACCTATTTTTGAGCCCCTATACGAAAAAAAATTCTTTTGTCAATAACTTGACCTTGAAGGATCTGACCTCGAAAAATCGAAGATCCTATTCTTATATTTTTGTTTAATAGTTTACAAAAAATTTTCATACAAATCGGTTCAGTAGTTTAGAAGTTTTTTTTTTTCGACCATTTTTCCATAGTACGGCGTACGGCGTACGGACGTACTTTTGCACATTTTTTCTAAACCAATTTTTTGGACTCAGGGGGTGTCAAAACGAGTTTCTGCATCATCAACTTTTTTTCCGAAAAAAGTCGGATTACAAATATTTCTATATGCCCCTTGGGGTCGTATATAAATTAATTATGAAATTATTTTTATATTTGCTTGGTTCCCAAAAGAACTGGATGACAATTTATGTAGTAATTTCGTTTTGAATTTCATTGCATGCAATTTGTTTACAGAATCCAGTACTAATGAATACTTATCAGTTTCATTCATAAATAGTCACGTAGTCCACTAATGAGTTAATAGAATAATAAATCAAAAGATAATTGAAATAGTCAATCGCACTGCAACCCAAAATAAATAATAAAAAAAAAGAGGAAAAAAATATGACCGAAGTGAAGTGTTTGCAATTTAATTTATTAACAACATAAATTATTTATAAACAAATTAAATTATTTATAAACAATATTTGCTTTATTAAATACATGATTAAACGATTGGCAAAACGGTTTATCAAGTAAAGTGCAACTAATTGTTTTCAACTTCATAACATTGGTGCAATTTCAGCGCACTCATATTTATACAATTTTACCACGTTTGGTACTTCCAAGAAGTTTAAAGAAAGTTAAGACTCGAAAATCTCCGTAACGTTTTCTCCACATTTAGCCACTTTTAGTTGGTAGTTGCTCTAAGTTAATCCAAATTCCACCTCTCGGCTTAACCGCAAATGCACCCGGCTCCAGCACAAAGTCCTTCTCCATTTTGGTGCTGCATGAAATTTTGAATTTTCTCACAATTTCTAAAATGCACACCTTCGACTGAGCGAGTGCAAATCTCATTCCCAAGCACATACGAGGTCCATTGCCAAATGGGAAATAAACACCCTGATCACGATATTTGCCTTCACCACCGTTTTCAGCGTCAAACCTTTCTGGAATAAATTCATTAGGATTATCCCAATAGCGCTTATCACGATGAAGACTGTACATTGGCAGTTCAATGATATCCCCCGCTTCAATATTAATTTGCTTTCCATTGACATCTACTGGATATGCTTCAGTGCATTCTTTGGAAAGATAACCAAATGGTGGTGTCAATCTCACCGCTTCGCAAAAAACTTGATCTAAGTATTTGAATTCAGACAACTTTTCGAATGTGACAGCTTCGTCGTCTTTTAATAAATTTTTAATGTCATTGCGTAATTTTTCCTGAATTTCAGGAAGTTTTGCCAAGTGCATTAGATTTGAGGCAATGGCTAGGGAAGATGTTTCGATTCCATCCATCAAAAAGGAGACGGTATGTGCAGCCATATCCAATTCCGTAAGATTTTTCTTCTTCTGTAGTTGTATTACGTATTCCAGAAAATCTACACGGTCAATTTTGTTTTTTCTACGTAACTC
The DNA here is from genome assembly GCA_963854165.1 of Sylvicola cinctus. Lineage (NCBI taxonomy): Eukaryota > Metazoa > Arthropoda > Insecta > Diptera > Anisopodidae > Sylvicola > Sylvicola cinctus. The sequence goes on from OY974082.1 coordinate 11,070,992, forward strand.
CGTAGCTTGTTTCATAAGATCAGTAAAAAATTGCTCAACTGTTTTCGGCACTAAAGATCGCTTCCAGAATTTAGTGACAAATGGAAACACTGTCATTATGATGAAGTATATCTTTAAACCCCAATCATTAAGGTCAAAAAGTCTAGATGCATTCTCCCTAATTTCAGAGTACTCGCCGGTCAAGGATTTGGCATCAATTCCATAAATGCAATTGGCTACAACGTCTGTAGTAAAACGTGCTGCTAACTAGAAGAATTTTAAATTAAATTATTGGAAAGAGAAAGATTAAATTTAAAACACTTACATCATTTGCATCAATAGCACCCAAAGCAGATTTGTCCTTAATGTAGTTGATCAAATTTCCTGAACCGACTTCCACGATCATTGGAAACATAACTTTAAGCTACAATAAAATTAAAAATTTTAATTAATCACGTAAAAAACAATTTGTCTCCGTTTTATTTACCCTTGCTGGAGTGAAACCAGGTGTTATTTCACTTCTACGATCCTTCCATTCTGCGCCACTCAGCATAAAGGGATTTTGAGAAAATATGGGATCGGTCTTGTTGTCAATCTGAAAATAATTCAGTTACGTAATTTTCAATAAATAATACTGTAATAGCACTTTCCAAATATTACCATTTCTATTTTCTCATTTTTGTAAAAGCTTTTAAAATCATTGACCATAATATTTTTGACTAGTGATGGATCTAAAATCATAAGCCTAGGACTGCGTCCTCTGAACACTCCCACAAATGGAATACTATCACTGAACTCACTGTAAGTTAAATTAAAGTAGAACTGTAATGACATTTTTTGATGAATTCAAACGTTTTTACTTGTAAATTTGTTCCATTTCGTCAAGTGTATTTACACGTTGTGTCACATCGCTAGGGAAATTACCAAAGAGGGGCTGCGGTTCTGGTCCAATGATGCGCCTCTTGCGAAAATGATTAAAATTCCACACAAAGTAGGCGTATAGCAAGAAGCCAATATTGGCTAGCAATGAAATAAACATCAACATTATGCGTTCGTTACCAATTTCACACTGATTTCAGTTTTTCAGTTGGGCGCTACGAGCCAACAAAATATACTCGTAGATAGCAAAGTCTGAAACATTTTTACACCGATAAACTGCAGCTTGTTCTATTTAAAAAAAGTTAGTTCATGTAAGTATTATAAGTATTATGATTTATGAATACGCATTTTGTAAATTGTAATGTGTGAGTACCCGCAACTGAATATATATAGCTGGGCTGGATGTGTGTTACAAATTACAATCATGCAAATTAAAAGATTTAACACGCTTTGCAAATTTATTTTGTTGTTGCTAAATTTAGATAAGGTTTGAGCACAACTGCGTATTTTCCAAGGTCAATGTTATTTACTAACATGTGTGTATTTATATTTAGAATGGAGTCGTTCAGTCACGTATGCCTTGTGTTTTTTGCTAAGACTTAAGAATGCCGGTTTTATTTCGAAAACGAAAAAAGCTTTATGTCATTTCAGTTCGTAATATGAAGGTGTGCTTATTTTGAAAAGTTTTTTTTTTGTTTGTTTGAATGTTATTAGTTTGATTTTAAGTTTACTCTTTTATTGTACGATTAAATTATTAAAGGCACTAAATTTTACACAAACATACTTTAATAACTAGCTACTCTTAACTTAAAAAGCAATAAATGTTGTTAAAAGCAATCCTCAATCCACTTTAATTTTTTTAAACTTACTTAAGTCTATTTAAGTTCGAAAAACATATAAAAAACCAAACAGTTACTGTGTCAGATAATGGAAAATAATCAAAATGAAATTACATGTATTTCACAATGGTTGGTAATCGGTTGTTTTATCGTGGAATAATTAAGCCGGTCTTAAGTCTCATGTGAGCAAGCAAAAACTGTTTTATCAATATAAAACGATTATGAGCTTGGTAGCTACATTGCTTTCACATTTGTTGATTTGTGCAACTAACGATTAAGTACTTGTGATGTTTGCTGTATTATTTATTTAATAATTAGAAAGGGGTCAATATCAGGGTTTTTCAAAATACTGTAAGACAATCCTTTTGCGAAACTGATAATAATTTTAAAATAATTAATAGCAGTTGAAGCGATTTAAATTTTTTTAGTTGACTTTACTTAAGTCTTTATAATTATTATGGAAAATTGGGTGAAAATCATTCCAAACGTTCCCGAGGGATGTCAGAACTTAAAACAGCTTCTGGATATATTCGAAATTAAATTTTTTTTCTCTAATTTGAATTTCTCATTATTCCTACTGTTCGGCTCCAAAGTCAAAAATGTTAATACAATTCTTATTCATAAGTATTTTATAAAGTTAATAAATGCACATTTAAATATTTTAAAATAAAATTAAAATTAAGAAAACTATAGCCACAGCAAGACATCACACCACACAATATTTATGCTTTTCTGTCATAAAATAGTGCACACGACAATTTCTCATTGACATCAAAGCATGACAACCAGTCATAAGTTGACTCACAACTATAAAATATGCCAAAGCGCCTTTCTAATACATCATGCAACATCTGTTTAATAAATTGCACCCAACACCAGAGGCAGTAAAATGCCTGCATGACGATTTGCACTGCACAAATACCGAAGAGTATCATTAAAACAATTTATAGGATCACCTAAAATTAGCAAACAATTCCGTCTCCATACGTAGCACAGATAATTGTTTCAGCAATGGAATTTGCCTTTGATGTCAGACACGTTGCACTGCATTAAAATAAGAAGCAGGCACGCAATCGTAAATAGTTGTCACAAAAGGGGAGCTGTCTGTGTGTGGCTGTCGGCTTCAATCGATTGGAATCTGTACAAAGACAGCCGCACAAAGCGGCAGACAATATTTAATTCATTAACATATTTAGGCGTAATTCGACAAATTACTTTGATCTAACGCAAGCAACACCAACTTCCATATATATGATATTATCCAGCAATTTGCAATGCAACCCACTATAGTACTCGTAGTTTCATCCCCTTTTAATTATATTTAATTCATCCAGTTGATTTGTTTGAGTTAAAACAACTATTCACCCCAAATGCAAATAATTGGAAGCAATTTATATATTCAACCCCCAGTGAGGCAGTGATGCTGGATGTAAACGAATGCTGCAACGCCTTCAATTATTCTATTTAAATGAGAAGGGATAAGACGCAGACAAACGAGTCTACTTAAGTGCACTTTAAAATAAAACATCATTTCTCATTTTCCTAATATGTTGCAGTGTCTACGGCATGGGGACAAAGGTGAGGACTAAGGATACACATTACCGTTCAAAAATTTAACGTTGGTTCAATGATGACGCAAGCTTCCTAAGATCTTTAACCATTTTACCACTCTTTTATTTCTTTAAATCTTTTTATTCCTTTCATTTTCTACAGAAAAATAAATAAGAGCATTTTATAAAATTTGACCTCTTCTTAAAGAAATGTATAATAATTCCCAGTAGAATTCCACCACCCCTTTTATTTCATTTTTTCAAAACTCACCGCATCATTCCGTCCCTCCTCCAAAAACTCGCACCAGTAATAATCTTTCCTGATGCTACATGCCTACACGGATCCCCACAATTCCTCCACTTGAGGACCCTTTTATTTCAATAGGGAATTTGCATCATTAATAATGTACGATAAATTCAACGCTACGCTGTGTGTATTGCTCTCAATGCTGGAGCAACCAAATGCCCATACGTTGTCTTTGTGTTGAATGCAGGAAGGGATAACTGAAATGATGAAGGTGTTGCGACGACATTCGCATGTGTTGATCAACTGAACTGGATGAAAGCGGCGACACTCATTTTGATTAAGTGATATTTCTTGTATATCATAGCAACCAGCTCCCTGTTCAATTTCAGCAGACGCCAAGTTTAGTGAGTGCGATTGTTATTTAACCCTCTAAAGAACCCTTTTGGATGAAGTGAAAGTTGTGCTCTTTGCCGCGCCTTGTAATTATTATACGAAAATTATGAATTTCTTTGGATTCTTAGTGCAGTTCTTAGACGTCAATTATTTTGAAGACTTGTTACAGGGTAAATAACATTTTCACCCCTTTTTTGAACGTGCAGATTTATTCATCCTTCTGCAAATTATGTAAGAAACTTATAGTTGTTGTATTACAAAATCATTTTAAACGTTTCCAACACTCAACAATATAAATATTATTGGAGGGAATAACACAAAATACTTTGTACTCGATGTTTTACAAAAAAACGACTTTCTGTCACTAATGAAAATTTTATTTCATTTAATAAAAACTATTCTTTGACATTGAAGAATAATGAATATTGTCTTGGTGAGCATTCCAATGACCAACGTCAACATTCCTTTCTGAAATATTCAAATCTTAATATAAAAAATTCCGTAGTGTGTTTAGTGTTTACAGTTTTTTTCCGCCTAAATGGCTTGATCGATTTTGATCTTTTTTGTAAGTAGCCTACTACGATAATTTGAGTGATGATTGAATTTAAAAGGACTTCTTCTCTCAGGAATTTAAGTACTTGTATCTTACTCGATTTTTTATAAAATTGAGTAATAATAAATTAAATTTTTTTAAATGAGCATGCAATTGTCTTTCTTTTGACTTATTCTAATCCAAATTCGCCATTTTAAAAACAACGAATTAGCTCACTATGTCTTTCATGTATACACTTCTGCTATTGATCATTTGTCAATTTGATGATTATAATCAATGATATTTTAAAATTTATGACAGATTTATATACACATATTATTTCCTTTGTTTACTTTTCCTTATCTTAGTTGTTTGCATTATTTGGGTTGAACCGTTGGAACTTTAAAAATAATGAGAAATTGTTGTATTTCAAATTAATACAATTAATTTCAATAGTTGATGAATGACAAGTGGGTACCGTTTATAATGATTAATGAACAGATCAGTTGATAGGGAAATGAACAAACACAAAACTGTACTTCGCTTTAAAAAATATGACACATTAGTGTATCAATAAATTTAAATAATATAGATAACAACAGCCAAATTCAAAGAATTCAAATATAATATATTATAATTAATGTTATTTATTGTACATCAATAAGCGTTTAATTCAATTCCAATACTAATGTTTCATCAATGGCGAATCGACCTCCGGGAAATTTTGTGCTGGGATTTAACCTTCATAAGAATTTTGGTTTGCATGTATTGAAATGAAATTGATTTTGTGTGTGGCCGGGATTTAAAATTTAACTTGGTATTCTGGTTTTCAAGTCGTCGGGATTTAAGTTAACGTATTGTGTGTTGGGATTGTGGCTGGCTGCATTTTGAATAAACGGAATTTTGGCCCGAAATGACTTTAGGTTTTTCCCTTTGCAATTTCATTTTGTGATGGTTTTGGCTTGGAATGGATTTAATTTCAAATGGATAGAGTGTATCCAAAAGTACATTAATAAACAAACAGAATGTCTTTAGAAGTAGTACAGGGGAAACAACGTTCGCTGCAAGTTTAGTATTAAGATAAATTAATTACAATATTCACTATTAATTGGATTAGATGAAAAAATTAAAAATTATTCCTAAAGTGTTTTATTTAATAAGTTCTATCAAAATGTATCAACATTTTTAAAAATTAATTAAATTTTGGAATACAACTTAACGCCTGGAATACAATTATCATTGACCATCGAGTGTCGACTGAATTTTCAATTTTGAATTACATTCTCCATGTTGGATCAAGTCTTGACGAAATAAACTCTTCTTTTTTTTCAAATTTTTTTGGACTATTTGAATGTTATCAAAGATCCAATTTATTGGGTTTTTATTACTTTTCAATGTATGCGCATATTTTCACCACCATTGCATTGGTACTTTTGGCAAACACAATTTTATCGTCCATTTTTGTGCAGCCATGTCTCAAGCAGCTAAAGCTTCTCAATTTTGGAGTGCATCAGGTGGATTTAACAAGTGCAATCATACTTATGTGTAAGTTTGCAAATGCATTTGGCACATAAGGTGTTGTTGATTTTGCTGTCTCAAGGGGTAGGTTGTATATGCTTCAGTGATTGCTTTGAAGAATTTTTAAAAACGGATAGAAGTTTGAAGTTGAAAATAAATATTAAGAGACGTTTTGTAGAACAAGTCGTGTTTGGAAACGTAACGTTCTTTAAAGTAAGCAGGACATAAATTAGCAATATTGAATCATCCTTCCAAATAACAAATAATTTAATTGAATACAGAAATTATCAATTAACGAAAATTGCGTAATTAAACCAAATAATAACACACACCATATGTTCCCTAATTATAACCTAAAATGATCACAGCTAATAACTTATAATAATATCCGTTAAAACAACCCTTCTCATGTTTGCAAATAATTTGCATTAAACATTTGAAAGTTTTGTCCCCAATAAATTGTGTCGAAAAATAATAATCGTCGGGCAATTAATGCGAATTTTCCGCAATTAGGCGACGTATTATTCTGATATCTCTTTATATGTGGGCGAACATTTTTGGGGGTGCTCGCACACGCAAAGCTTTATCAGTTTCCGTTGGGAAAAGTTTATTTTGGAAATATGTACTCAAAATGGTTGGCGTTTTCATATTAAATTTACGCTTGGTAAATAACAATATTATCATTAAAACAGTTTATTTTATTAAATTTTTGGCGCAATAACGGAAAATGTGTTTAATGCAAATGAGTCCCATGTGCATTTTCGAATTTATATGCGGGATAAAGCTTCATCAGTGATGACCACATTTTGGGTTGAATACTGTTGACTTATTTGCGGAACAATTAAAAGTGTTGCATTTTTTATTTTTATGGAATTTAAATTGATATAAATTATGTTGTGAAAAAATTAATAATTATGTGATTTTGTGGTTATTTTTTTTATTAAGCGGAATTAAGTTTTTTATAATACAAAGTTAATCGAAAACAGGATCCTTTTAAAACAAAAATTCGGAAATTGTTATTGTCCAAAAGTTTGTCAAGAAAGTTGTTTAAATTTTTATCGATTTAATAGACAAAATAATTCAAACATATAGGCAATAAGAGTGAGTTAGTCACGTTACCAAAAATCATCTTTGTTGTTATTTAATATTAACGCTTTAGTCCTTTCCTAATACTGCAGTTTGCGCTGCTGCCTGCAGCAGATAAATCAAATAAATATGGAATTCAGTTAACCATTTAATGCAGCAACTGGAACACAAAATTTCACACATCAAGGAGCTTTAAAAAGTTCTCAAAAGGATTATTCACATCTTTTTGATACTTCATTTACCCACGACCTCCGTGCGAATATTTAAAATTTGACATCAGCTGGTTGCATCAGGAAAGTCCTTGATGCCGGCAAAATCATTCAGTGTGCAATCTGTGCGCTGATTCAACATTCCTGACGTCCTTTGATCACAAATTTATATTCCAACCCCACGTCAGAGATGGGTTAACATAAACTCTGCTCATAAATGATTAATGATTGCATTTTTGCCATGGCATTTGCATAAAACTGCAATCACATGCAAGAATTGGGCGCAAAATTATTTCAATTTGTGTGTCCAAGCGATGAATAAATCAGAGTGTTAGCATTTAAATGTGCAGTCGGAGATGCAGAAGTGAAGGTTGATTGTGATAAAAAAAAATTATTTTCATAATCCATGAAATCTCCTTTTAGTTTTACAATGAAATCAAATTTAATTTTGAATAATAAATTGTTGACATTTTAACTGCAATCAAGAGTGAAAATTATTAGTTATTAAGCTAAATTGTTAAATTAATCGTAAATAATGTGAAATGAAATTTAAAAAAAATACATTTTTATTAGTTTTGTGGCAACATTTTCAAGTACCTTGATTTCTATGACATTTCATTATTTAACTGTAGCGAATTATTAATGGAAAACACTACAGCTAATGCCTTTTTATATTTAATACATTTTTTAACTTAAAATAAACCACAAAATTTATTTCACCGTTAAATTAATAATCCATTTTAACATCTCCATTTTACAACCCATTTAATATGTAAATCAACACACCATGAACAAGCGACTTAATTTACAATGAGTATTTCGCAAATCTCCAGAGAATACCATACCGCATCTTCATTCCATCCCATCAATATCGAGCATCCATTCCCAAACAAGTATTATGTATCGCAAACTGCAAGACCTTGTTCCAGATTTCCCAGGTGACGCACCATGCAAATTACGCATGCATTTGAATCTAAACTAAGTAATTCTGGGCGGAAACGTACAGTTCCTTGTATGTGTTCAACTTAGAAGTGTACTGAACGCTGATTCTTCCCCTAAACCAGTGTTGATTTGTGTGCCCAACATGTAACAGCCACTTGATTTTGGTTATTGTTATTCAAAGGGCTTTGTGTTTTCGGGGTGCAATATTTCGATTTAAATTCATGCATGCAAACATTTTATAATCGATGTGGGATTTGGAGTTAAATGGTTTTGATTGCGGTTGAATTTTAGAATATATTTTGTTAAAACAAGATTATTTGGAATTTACCATTTATCCTGAATTTATTTTTCGAAAAATGTTTAATGATTTTATTTTAATGAAACCATTATTTTATATAATTCATACTTGATATTAAAATATAGTTAAGCAACAGTCGTATATAAATTCACACCTCGCTCTCTTTGCGATGTATTTTTTTATTATTGTGACACGTCTCTTTAAAATGAATTGGAATTAAAAGTAAAAGTGTAAATATTTCTTCATTATGAGAAATTTCTTAAGATGTTTCAGTTCGTAATACTTTTTTTTGTCCAACTATCAAATGTTGATTCAATACGAATGCTTATTAAATAATATGTGTACTCAATGCTCCTGAGACATGATCTTATTTATTTAATTCTATAACTTGTACATTTCTTATTAATTCTACAAAATTATGATAATCTTTAAATAGTTTCTGTTCTCTTGATTTGATTTCTGGTAAATCGTTAATTTCTTTTTGTGATTTAATGTAATACATTTTTTGACAGGACTTAGTCTTAGTTACATTTCAAAATATTTAATAAATTTTTTAATTAATTGAAATAATTAGTTGTAAAAAAAGGTGCACTGGAAAATGAGGTGCAGAAGAGAAATTTTACAAGTCATTACTTAATTTGAAAGACTATTGGCAATTCTCTCTCTAATTTAAAGGAATTTCCTTTCTTTTTTGAATTGGATTTCGAATGTCAATTAATCCAAAAAACGATAGTGGAATTGAAATAAGTAATGATAAAATCTCCGTAGTTTAATTGCAACAGATATATACGAAATTATCTGGATTAATTATCTGAAGACTAACAAAAATAATTTACAACTATATGAATGTTTCGAGGAATTAACTGAACATCCAACACATTTTAAGAAGGTTATAGAACAGATTTGAGTTAAGCTTTAAAAACATCACCAAAACTTTACTTTCAACTTTAAATTAACCATTAAAATTACGGTATAACTGAACATCCAACATTTTCCTACAATTTAGGAGTTTAATTGTTTTTCATTTTCATATTACAAATTTGCACTCAATTTAATTTCATTAATTTAAACAACGACTTTATTCAATTACTTAAAACCACTCAATAAATAACATTCAAGTACTTACACTGCAAAATATTTACTAAAATCTAAAACAGTGCTGTTTGCCTAAAAGAACCCCTAAACAGATTCAAGTGCCCCATACTGTCATACGCAATACCCTTTGTTCATACAAACACTTCTATCTATTTATACTCACTTCAACCATATGTTACCAGTATGTATGGGTGCTTTTTGAATTGCACTAGCCACTGACCGACACAGCAAATAAAGTTAAACGTAGTTCAAACAAACAATTTGCGTTTAAATTACAATTCCAAAGTACATCAAAGTAATTTAAACAGTTTTCAGCCACCAAGTGGGTTTCTCTGTTTACTTTGCGCAACTATGAATTTAATAAAACCAAACCCTGGTGCATAGCCACACTAACTATTTATGGGATTTCAATGCTTTCGACAGTCTTTAACTCGTCCGAATTGGCACTTTAAATTAAATTAAATGCAGTGAACAAAATTCAATAATTTCAACATTGTTTTACGCTATTAATAATACTGAAACCGTAAACTGTATATGAATTGAACCAATCAGTGTAATAACAAACGGGTAAATTAAAAATATAGAAATTATTTTAAATATTTTTTCTATTTCGCATAAACAGGTTAGATAGTTAGATTATAATAATTTTTTAAAGTCAATTACTTCCATTTAGTTTGAAGAGACTTACTACAGAGGTAACGTTCTGCTGTTTTTATAATTTTTTTTTGAATTCTTTTTCTTTTTCATACTTTATTAGATTATTACAATTTCTTTTACTCGACAAAAATATGGAAAAGACATAATGTTTTTATTGAAGGAAAAGCGAAAAAACCGAAGAATACAAAATTAAGGCTCTTCCCTGCAGAACAGTGAAATTGGACGATTTTTCAGCGCTTCTTACACGGCTATCAATGATCCAATTAATCTTAATTTAAAGATAATTGTTTCTTTCTCGAGGGCGACTATAGTTGGCGATTTGTTGATAAAGCTAATAAAATTTTGAACACTATGTGTGGAAAATAAAGCAAAATTTACTTTTTGAGAAAAATTAGCCCATTTTAGATTGCATATTGTGAAGCCACTTTTAAAATCACAGATACAATTTTTTTAATTCGGTACCTTTTATAAATTATTGAGGGCGACTAGCTGAATGGATTTTTAGAAAAAGATTTAAATATTTGTTTTTCAAATGAAATTACGAGCTACCTAGAGTTCAACTTACCTCTTTAACGTGTACAAAAAGAAATATTTTGATTGAAAAATGTTTTATGAAAGATACGTTTTGTCAAACCATATTTATTTTTGTCGTCATAACAATAACGTAGTTAACATTTTCTGCGCTGTGGTATCAGCGAAAAACATATTGGAATTAATTGAATTTCATACTCTATGTAGAAGTCCTAAAAATCCTTTAGAAGGTTTTCGAACCTCACAAACTATTTATTGGGTTGAATAAAAATTTATTTTAACATTTTTTTAAAACACATCCTTAACAATCAGTTATTTTTTGTGCAGGTTCCTATTCAAAAAACAAATTAAAACGGATTAGGTTCAGGGTTAGAGCTCGATTTCGGTTCGATACCCTGCTTTGTAGATAAGACAGCACATCTTTGCATCGTTTTATTTCAATTTTCAGTTGCCCTTTCATATTGCACGCATTAAGTATTCGCATGGTTTGGTATTTGTTTGGCAAATGCAATTGAAAGAGTTTTGCAATTCAATTTCGCTTCCATTTATCTTCGTGCACCATGTATTTATGTCTGGTTAGTTGAAGCAACTGCAATTCTGCATACAAATTAAATTATTTTGCTTTGAGATGCTGCTGCATTATAGAGAAAAATGGTAGATAATTTAAACTAGCTGAAAATTTAAATGTAATTTCGTCTCTATTTTTATTGCATTGGGCAACATAATTTAATTTATTTGCTAGCACATATTTTTACATATTGGAGAAATATATTGATGGAATATTTATATAACTTCATCCAATTATATAAAATTTATTTGTAACGGAAAGAGCTTTTTTTAAATTAAATAATCATATTTGTACAACGAAGCTTAATTAATTTATTGAAACCATTATTTCTGAATTGTTCATGAAAGTCTATTTTCCGTTAGTACCAAAAATCTAAAAGCTCTTCCTAATAATTGGCACTTTGCTTCTAACAAAATATGCAGACAACTGCCACATTGCATTAACACACGTACTCCGATTGGATTTGCATTTCAAATGATGCAATCAGCATAGTTAAGCTGTGATTATTACGAAATGGAAAATTAACATTGCACTTACGCCCTATAGTACTCGTTATATCTACACTGAACTTAATATTTCGTTCCAATTTCCGCCATACCATTCCCAACTTATTGTATAGCGTGTGCAGTTTACAGTTGGGTGCGTGTCTTTCGATTAACTGACACATCAAACACACCGTTGCTGCAACGAATGCTATTGCACACACGCAAACGTATGTTAAAAGGGAGCAATTGCTTAAATAAACTGACAAAACTTGTTCCTGGCAACGTTAATGCAGCTCTTTTAAATTGATGAACACGATGAAATGGCGTGTGTCGTTGTTTTGCCGATTCACTGGTATTAATGGCAGCGATTTGGGGGTGGAATTAGGTACACGTTTTATGGTGAGTTACCTTTGTGATATTATTAATTTTGTTTAAGACGTAAAACCTGATTGCTTGTAATTTATTTTCAATTTATTAAAGCCATATTAGACAACTTTGCAACTTTTTTTCCAGTAAAAACTAATGATAGACTTCATTAAATTGATGAAAGAATAAAATATGTTTATGAACGTCTATACATATTATTAGAACTTTAATACTAACACGAATGTAATTTATTAAATATCAATCAAAACGTGTGTTTAGAAGTGTCAGAAACCGTGCATTCTTTAATAAAAATCTCTCCCAAAAATCCCAAAAGGCTATCTATCATTTCGGACATATGGAAAATGTGACCTTGAAATTTCTGAATTTTGACCTTAATTTTTGTCCACAATTGGTACTTTTATTGAGATTATCAATAATGTAGAACATAAACAAACCTAAAACACACAGTAATTTAATTACATATTTTCATTATGAAAATTTGACCTTGAGTTTTCAAAATTTGACCTTAAAATGTTCAGCAAGTTTTTCTATCTTATTTAATCCTACAATAACGTGAATTTTTTATTTTTTTAATATTTAAGATTTCTGAGATATAAAAAATTTCACCATGAATTTTTCGATTTTGACCTTGAAATGTTCTGCAAGTTTTCTTATCTTATTTTATCCTACAATAATCTGAAAGAATTTTTTTGATATTGTGTAAGGTGTTGGACATAGAAAATTGGGGTTTGCCTTTTTCCCACCTTTACCACCTTTTTCGAAAGAAGGGATATAGGATAAATGCAGTTTTGTTTAGGATACCTTAAAGATTAATCATTGTGAAAATAAAGAAAATCGTAGGGCCCATTTATGAGACCCCATACAAGAAAAACTGCCCTTGGCAATAACTTGACCTTGAAAAAACAAGAATTACATTCTTATATTTTTTTCACAAGGTCGTAATAAATTGAGCTGTCGCTCTTTTATTATTGTATTCAAAATAAAGATTATACTCCCTACCATAATATTACACTTTTATTTGAAAGCGACGGGCTTTCTTTTTAAAAAACTTACAGCATCAGCTAAAAAATAATATTCACTGTCGCAAGGTTTTAAACGCGAACCGATCACCTTTTTTCCCCAGCTTATTATACGTGGCAGAAATTAATAGCAATTATTTATATTTGAAGCATCTAACCTTATCGAAGTTAAAGGTGTTTTATTTTCTGCTTAAATATTTATATATTATATATTATATTTAATTTATTATATTTAAATCGTTGTGTAGGTTTTAAAATATGACGATGGCTTCGGGCATACATAATTGCACATTTTTTCTAGGCAATTTGTTTGGCCTCGGGTGTCGAAACGTGTTTCTGCACCACCAACTTTTCGGAAAAAAATCGAAATTTAAGAATCTATATATCGCCTTTAATTAAAATGGTGTTAACAAAGTTTGTCCCTCCTATTCTAAGTCATAGGAGTGATGCGTGCGACGACTCAGCTTACACATTTTAAGTTGTCATCACATTTTCTTTGTCTCTGTTGCATGCATATTTAATTGCCATTTATAGTGAAAAAATTGTCTTAAATAAAAGTCAGTCTGTTTAGTTTCATGTCGAATTTCCATAATAGATTGCCGAATAAGTTTCTTTCAATATTCCCATTGGATGAATTTTGTGCAGATTGTTTAGCAAGTGCATGCATGTCTTTGTTTAATTTAATGCGAACATTTCTTAAGCACGTTGTAGATTGTCAAAAACAATTTTAAGTTTTCGTCTGTTTATCTTTTAACCGGAGACGAAAACTTTTAATTCAAATTGTTTATGTAAATGAGAATTTACTTGTTTAATAGTTGTTGCTGCAAATATTGAAGTCTTGCGGGAGTTTGGTATAGTTTCTTTGACATGAAAATGAAGGTATGTTGTAAAAGAAAAGCCACATTTAATGCTTTTACAAATTTATAAGAATAAATTCTAAAAAATGGGGTTTCAATTAAATGAATTCCCAAGTCTGATCAACTCACATCCATACAGAACATTTAATGATGATTGAAAATAATTGAAACTGCCAATGTCAATTTAAATTAAATAATATCTTCAAAAGCAGTGAAATAAATATCATTGATTCTAATTCAAAAGCGCCTCCTGCATTTTCAGTAAAATTTACATGCTCTTTAAATGTAAAAATTTATTTCTGAAAGCAATTCTCATTTCGTGCATTTTTAAGCTCAATTGCTTTCATACAAAATGGAATAGAAATTTTCTAGTTACATAAGATTTTGCAAAGCTCATATACGCCGAAAACCTAAACAAACCCATGGGTTCCGTTATACAATCCGCCAACTGTGCAACTGAAAAATAAGTAGAGTGGTGTACAAAGTGAACTCGCAGTAAATGCGGTTTCGGTTAAAGGAATTATGTATGTGAAAACTCCGTTGCAAGCGGTTGCTTGGCCATAAAGAAAACTTGTGTATTCAGAGGAAGTGAATTGAAATAAAATCTTTCATCATACGAAAAGCTTCTTACGTAGCAAAGAAATAAGATTTAAGTTAGTTTTTCCTTTTGATTCGATTCAGTCGGCAACAAAGTAATATTTTAAATCCAGATTTGCAGGCGGCAAAGAATAATGACGTGTAAAAGGAGTTGGGGGGTTTTCTTTTCACTCTTCCTTATTTGGACAAAGACTTCCGGATGATACGGATGCAATGAACATTGTATTTTGATTAAATTCTTGAGTGATTGTTTGAGACGGCTTATTGTATTTAGTTTTGAGCTTTTTAAATTAATTTAGAACGACTTAACTCTTCCTTTCATTTTATAACGAAAGAAAAGAGTTAAGCATTTATTTTTGTT
The DNA here is from genome assembly GCA_963854165.1 of Sylvicola cinctus. NCBI lineage: Eukaryota > Metazoa > Arthropoda > Insecta > Diptera > Anisopodidae > Sylvicola > Sylvicola cinctus. Next base: position 11,086,021 of record OY974082.1, read on the forward strand.
ATGTGTCTTTTCTTTTAGGAGCATTTTATTAAATTTATTATAGAAAATTTAATAATGCCGCAATTTCAGCTCAGTTTAAACTTTAAACATCGACTTTATGAATTCTTCTATGATAATTAAAAAGTTCAACAAATTTTGCATAACTTTAGGCGTTATTGAATTTATTGCGAATTATTAAATTTTAATGTTTAAGCAACTTCTTTTTTGAAATAGAAGCAAAAACTTATTGAAAAAATTTTGAAAGCACTAAAAAAATTAATTTTCGTTTAAATTATATTTTTAAATTAAAATTTAAAGAAAAGTCTAAACAAAAATGGAATTTCGTGTAAGCTTAAGAATCTAATAAATATGTAAACGCATAGCTTAAGAAACATCCTATTAAAAGAGTTTACTGCCATCCCCATAATAGCTTCCATAAACGCAAACACACTCGAAATTCCCAAATCTCTTAAAAGTTGTAAATTCATAGCCACGCAACGTCATTGCCAATTTGAGGTTAATAAAAAAAAAACAGAAGATTGTTAACAACTGTTTGATGGGTGGTCATAACTTTCATTTCGGCCCCATTTATTGTGCTCCACATTCTTCGTTATATTTCACCCAAACGAATATCCCTGAAGATCGTAAAGTGTCATCCAAATTGGCAATCTGTTTATTACCTCATACCCTTCCGCATTCACACAAACGCACGCCCAAAAAGCTTTGCGAGAAAAAATACCCAGCAGGAAGCCCTAAAAAACTGGTTGTCCTATTCATTTGCACCCCTTTTTTATGACTGCCCACGTCTTGTAAATTCCGCAGTTTTGTAGATTTGCGTGATGCTTTTTTACAACTGCCAGCACCGCAACCGCACTCGCATTGAGGATGTGCTGCGGCAACCATGAACCAATTTAAGAATGCGATTGTCAACCAATAAGAAAGTTTACGGCGCTTATTAAGTGAGCATATTTCGACATTACATAAAGCGTCTTTAGCGCGTCTATTCAGCACACCCAATATAATTTTGATAAGCGTTTTTTATCGTCGAGTTTTTTTTTTTCTTAAGGAACAATGCGGCATTTAAAATGTTGTTCCTATGTTTAGGACACTTCATCATTTACAAGAAGGATATAAATATTGTGGAGAAATAAATTGACTTTTTAAATCATAAAATTGTTAAATCATCTGTTTGGAATCAATGAGTTATTGTCCATTAAATTGTACTGGCAGCAATTCTTACACTAAAATGCAACATAAATCATAAGCCATCAAGACAAATTGATTTATTTTCAAGTATTTCAGAATACTTGTTTATTCCAAACAAATGTTAGTTTTGTTTTTGTGCAATTATTTTAGCACTAAAAACCCTAACTGACTTTCTGTTCAGCTATTTCGTAAGGAAATTGCCTAGCATTAATTGCATCGCCACTTTTTTAATGAATTTTTCCCGGAATAACCATTTCTTAACTGAAAAAGGAAAATATTACAAGCAAATGACTAAATGGGATACATTCCAGTTAAAGTACATTTATGTGGATGAAGCGTGAGCACTTCGCATAAACGCTTCAAGAAGGAAGTGCAAAAGAGTAATGAGGTGTGCTGGAATATAATACAAAATGAGAATTATCCCATTGCCCAGCTTCATGAACATTTGGCAGCAAAAAAAGGGCACTCATGGGAAATCAGCTTGGAAAATAAATTGCTAAACATTCGTAAAACAATTACAGCAATTCACATTTGGAAATTAACTGACCGCTTGCTATACTGTGGTGAAGTTGGGGCAAACGCAAAGGCTTTGTGTATACTCAACAGTCCAGTTGAGTTTAATCGCTGGCTATTTGTTTCAGGATATTTCACAGCGAACACGCTGTATCCTTTATAAGTTTTTATTTCAGGGATATTCATTTAAAGTGGTGATAGTTTACAATAATCCGTGTGCATAAATGAGCAAGTTGATGAATGCTTGAGAGTGAAGGATAAAAATTAATTAAAATTTAATTTTTCATATTTCCAAAATTAGTTTGAGATTGCCAAATATGTAGGCAAAAGTTACACAAACGACAAATTCTTTGAGGAAATGGAGAACTTGTTGGGTTCTGCCACCAAATCCTCAAACTCCAACCAAAGCGGTTCCCACTTCCCAGTTTCTGAAGAAATATGTAGAAACTTATTAATTTAAATTGGATTTTATTTTACGTTCTAATTATTCCTAATATTTATTAAGTATGGAGAAAGTAATACTTTCTCTATCAATTAAGTTAATAATTAGGATAAATATGGACTGTGTATAACTCTAGAAAGCCCCCGGGCGCATAGACGCGGCGACCAACGGATACTGAAAACACTGTTAAGACAAGGGGGACAAAACCCCCTCGGCATTCACTTCTTGATTGTATGTCGGAGATGAGCGTCGGGGAAACTCCCCATCCTATAAAAATAAATTGTTAAGAACGACACTGACGAGATTTCAACCCGGACTGGGTTGTAGTGCCACAGCCACTTTTAAAATTAAAGTAAAATATTCAAAATGAATAAAATTGTTAGTTACAACCATTTATAAGAATTGTAACTACTTGTTAATCTTCCACTAATCTCCCTCAAAATAATGCTTCCTTAATTAACAGCACGTTAAGGACAGCTTAAATATTAGGGCTACTTATTCCACACAGTGCACAATAAAAGTCCCCCATCTGCAGAATTTATTCACAACCCTATAAGCATCCCAAACGAATATTTGTCTATAAATCAAATTGAGCAAGAAGATAAGATAACGCGTACATAAGTATAACACAACAACATTAAATAAGAAGAATTGCGTAGGTCATGGCATCCGTTGTGCTGCAACATATTTACCATTGTACCACCATTAATCACTTCCATTTTGTTCTATTTCATTGTTCTTGAAATTTTATTTACTCAATCTTGTTACACAAAAACCGTATGTGCGCATTAATTTACACAATTTACACAAGCATGTACCCATGAGTAACACACAATTCGCTACGCCACCAGCTCATCCTGCCTCAGCTCCGTGTCACGACACAACATCAAACAGAATAATACGGCATCATTATATTATGCGCGAAGATATTTAAAGAGCAGACGCGCGGCAGGCTGAAGTAAATTAGTGGATGGTAACCGAAGTCAAATGAACAATTTATGTGGCGGAAGAAAGTCGTTACACCGACACCCACGCAAATTCCGCGTAACGCGTGTATCAAATTCAGCCAACATGTCTAACAAATTACCGCAGAATATATACAACTGCACATTGTGAGTGAAGATGTGCCGGGATCCGGCATTGTCGTGAGAGGCAGCACTTCTACATGATAAATGACTTACTTAACATTAAATTGAAATAATCTATAAAAACAAGAAGCTAATTATGACAATTAATATATTCCTGCTCCCAACAAACTGATCATAAATCACTCCTGATCATCAGAAATGTGTGTGTGTTCGTTTGTAAAGTTATGCTGGGAAGTGTGCTGGCTCCTTTCCCTCAATCCACACAACGCAACGTACTCAGTTTCGCATTGTAAACACACGCACTTATGGATTGTGTCTCGATGTTGCTCTTTGCAGCGAAATGCGGCACACAACAGCTGCCAGAAGATAAATCACAATCCAAGAACATGACAAAACATGCACGCTAATGTGCAAAAATATAGCCTACACAAATCACAACTGTGCGAGGTAGGAGGAGAAGCTCTGCTGCATATGGAGGACACATCCAAACGACACTGTGATATACTGGCAGCCGTCAATGTGAGATTAGGCGCGAAAAGTGTTATGCACGCATGAGTTGACTTATTGAAGCACCGCGCAAAATGCACTCCGCATTGAAAAGCCAGACGGCACTGTATCTCGGAGTATACATAAACTGTCCAATTCCGTCCAGACGAGCCATAAAATAATATTTAGAAAATGCGTTTGTCACAAATGCATTCTTGGCATATTGTGTCTGGCAAGTTTGATTGTTTTGTGGAATTTGGCTTGCACCCGAATTGAATATGTGCGTGTACTGATTTCAATAAGAGGATTCGTGGCATTTGTGGCAACCGTCGTTGAATGAGGAGTGTGAGACATTTGTGCACATTTGGAAAATGTGTTTGATCTTACGCAAACAGTGCAAACAGATGCGACACAAAATTAGCGGAGAGTCGCGTGAGCTATGCAGACTAATTGAATTTCCAAAGGGGGAATCAAAATGATGTTGTGGCCCGGCAGCATGCGTTCACCAAATGAGACTTGTGTCGTAAATTCTTTGGGATTGTTACAAAGATACTACACAGCTTGGTGTCTTTGCTATAGCTACGATATTTGTAATTGTGTCGCATTCGTTTCTGTACATCAAAACGTATGTAAACGTGCAATTGTTCAATTTGCAGACAGCCCTGTTGTAGATGTATAATACACGCGTTAATCACTCCACATCATAGGATTATGATTCTACTCACATTCAGTCTTCATACTGAAGATGAATTCCAAACGCTTTAATTAAACATACAGGGAGTGACAGTTGATGTACTTGCGACACATTTAAATTACACAAACACCTGCTAACGGAATGCATGTGGTTTGGGATGTATGGTAAGAGTTCATGTTTTGCTGTAACTGTAAATTTTTGAAGCTCCTTTGTTTACAATTTTGGCATTCTGTTCTATTTAACACGAAACACGGATTAATCAAGTTTTTGGATTTTATTTGAAAACCTTTCATTTAATGTGTAATGTCACAACAGTTTAAAGATTTTAACTAAATAATGTATATCGATGTTTAAACACTTTGACTTTCGTTCCATTGTGCCACCTTCTCCCAAATGCATATAATTATTAAAACCAGGATTATCCTTTTACACTTTTACGCTCATCGTCTGAGTAAATCGGTTCGCCTATTTTATGATGTTCGCAACCATGGCAAGGTTAAGTGACTGGAGGTTCTTGCTACCCAGCAAAAAAAATCAAATCGTTCGTTTTCTGATCTGAGTAAGGGCTGGAGATAAACAGATGTAGCGTTCTGTCGACTCATATTCTTTACAGCAACTTTCACACGAAGGATAAAGCCACGACTCCTATCCTGTGGAGATATTCGTTCAGTAGACAATGTCCCTTCACGATCGAAACCACGTTCTAGAGATCTGTGCGTTTTAGTACTTAGAGGAATTTAGTTCCTTTAGTGTTAAGACCAGCCACAAACATTTTAGACTTTTTTCGCTCCGACTTCTCCCACTATTTTGACTTCTGAGTGATATTCTGTAAAAGTTCTTTGTTTCTTTATTTTTTCTGTCTCACATCGGAGTTTAGTGTGCACGATTCTGGTTTACAGAAAGTGGTACTCGACCATTCTCTTGCGAAAGCGTTATCAATGTCATTAACAGAGATGATGCTGTGGCCGGCGCCCAAGAGACAACTGATACGTGGCTCTACTGTCCATTAGAGACTAACACAAAATATAACTTATTATAGATTTCAAAACTTGAAACCTCATCAAAGATTCCCATTGACAGTAATCAAGATTAAAAAGAAAATAAACTACATTTACTTCATTCCATTTTATGAAAGACACAACAACTTAAACGTTTTAAAGATAAAATACATTTAAACTTCAAAATCAAATGCACATCCCATAAGCACCATTTCAAAATACATAAATTGGTAAAACATTTTTGAACATAGACATCAATAAATTTCATCTTTAAAACAATAACACCTAGGTAACTTTATAGTGCATGCATGCAGCTTTCACTGCAAAATGAATCGAAGATAAATACGGAACGATACCTTAAATTCAGGACACGTTTTCAACTATAATATACTTTAAGTAAAGCACGTGACGGTTTTAGGTTAATGAGACTTTAAAAACTAAAAAAATTAATAGCAATATACGAGTACGATACACCCGACCATATTTAAATATGAATGGTGCACATTGGAGAAAGTGCATCGATTTTAAAAATGTGTAGTCTCAATTATTACGATTTTCCTGTTTAATTTTTATGTATTTTAAAATAAAATGTAATTGAAGAAAACATTTATTTGACTAGTGGCGCCATCTATGACTGATTAATTCTGTTACGAAGCTTTAATTCAATTTAAAGCTACTTTAAGCTCTTGCGTATATTTTCTGAAATTAAATTATTTAATAAAAACATTGTATTTTGATATAAAATTCCTTTCATCCTGAAAAGTCATGTAATTAATGAAAACTACATGTAGTGTACCCCAGAAAGTAACAGATATGATTCATAATAAAGTGCTTGCCAGACATCACAAATTGTAGCTTTTTCACTGCACACATACAAATAACTTTTGCAAATGAGCCCCAAAGCTCTCAATTAAACCAGAAAACCTACACTGATGTTTGTGTATACCGGTGGCAGTAATTTAAAAAACACAAAAATGAAGTAAAATGGAAAAACATGGATGTAATGCATATGCAAAACCTACGCCTAACGAGCTCTCATGTGTGACTCGGATGAAATGCAAATTTTATATGATGTTTTCGTCAACATCTTTCACATTTTCCGGCAAAAAAAACAGAGAGAAATATCAAATGGAAGAAATTTCGGAGGTTGAGTTGCTGTGTCTACGAGCGTGTTAGTTTCCGGTGATACTTTTCATAAACAGGAAGCGGATGATGCTAATGGATTTAAAGGAAATATTAAAAAAATCCCTACGCGATTACACCCACGGCAATGATTAGCATTTTTGAGCAGGCTTTAGTACATGAATCACACTGCAGGCTTCTCCGTGGATGGCGGGAATGACGAAAATGAAATCATTTTCATTTTTGGTGTAATATTTATCATAATAACTAAAATGATAGAAATGAGTTTCTTGTAGACATAAACTTGCTCGTCTCCCTGCTTTTAACGTCATAATCAATGATGTTTGAATCGAAAAATCTTGGATATCATTGCTATTGTGAATTGTGATGGCTTTTGGGGATGCAAATAATATGCAAATGGAAGCCTGCGGCTGTTGTAAATAAAAGAAATTGTACACAGAAATGTATTCGAAATTTCATGATATTTTATTTTAAGGAGTTTGAGGGTCCTGCTGCGGATGCAGGGATGAAGTTAAAAAATCATTATAACTTGAGTATTCCCCATTTTGCAATATGTACTGCAAAGACTTGAACTCCCAGCACTCATCCCTTAAAATTTTGGGATTGAAATGCGAAACAACCCCTACAGAAATGTATGATTCAAGAAAAGTCTGCAGAAATTCATGATTCAACAAAGCACACACACACACACAAATCTCCCTCCTTTAAAAGCCTGAGCTTTAATTTCCGACAATTTCAATGGTCGCGACATGTGGCACTTAGCATTTTGCGCTCATATCCTTTTCACGAGCTGTGCCGCCTCACATCCTTGTTAAGTTATAAACTCGCATGTTTGTTTGTACACATATTCTGTTTATTAAAGTGATTCTTCGTGCCCATATAATGCTACAAAAATGAATGCCTCAGTGGCGCATATGTGATAATTACGAAGCATTCGAGATCTCACATGAACAAATGTGGCATTCACAAATTTTAATTAAAAAACAAAACAAACACAAATATGAAAACAAACAAATGAGTGCTGAAAAAAAAAAAGGTTTAATGCTCAGTCAACTGATTTTCAATCTTCTCCCACACATTCTACACACTCCATCCTGTATGTCTATCCAATTATGTGTTATATGCATTCGACTATGATATTTTGTGTTTCGAGAATGATGATGATCAGAGTTTTGGTGAATACAATTTCAATATGCATAGTGAGCACGTCATGTTGTTATCAAACTATTGTAAATAACTATTATCCATCAGTTAGTCAATGAGTGCAGTACTTCATGTGTGGAATTAAATGAATGTGCAACACTTGACGGCAATAAACGTTACGCAATTTGTATTTACTGGCGAGGAATGGAAATTTAAAAATGCATAAACATATAATCGTATGAATATTCATAATAATTTTTCTGGTGTAAAAACCATTTAGAACTCTGTTTATAAATACAGGGTGTTTTTTGGTTCCCGATGTTAAATTGAATTGACAACCGAACAAACATCAGATTGATAAGTGACAGATTTATACAATTTTTACCATACAGCAAAATACACTACAAACAATCGATTTAATTTCTTTTTCAAGAAAAGTTCAAAAAAACTAAAATATAATACATATATACAAATCGAAAAATGTGGCATCTCCCACATTTTGTGTGGCAAAATTATGAACAATTCACCATTTTATACGTTAAACAATTAATCAATTAATATCGAAAAGTGTGAACTTGTTCTTTCATCAGATTTTTCTCCGCCTGACATTTTTCTATGAGAACTTTTGGAGAACAAGATGTATTTTAAAAAAATCTAAGTCTTTTGAATAACTTAATATTATATATCCTAGAAAATTGCTTTAATTACACACGATGTCGTACTAATTTAAAAGAGTTATTGAAAATGCCTGAGAAATATGCAATTTATGTGTTACCGCTGGAGAAGGTCATTTAATAGATATCAATATCTTTTTTAAATTTGTTAAAATTGTTCTCAAAAAACATCAGACATCCAAAAAAACACCCTGTAATTTTATTATTTTATTAAATATTTTTAAACTTGATCGTTTTTGATGTCTTTTATTCAAAATCTCAAAATACCAGTTACTCTAAACTCAATGTAAGTGAGTGCAGACCAAAAAGATTCTAATTGTCAATACTTAAAATATGTAGTTTAAGACTTTGATGCAAAAAGTAAAGGTTTGCTCGAGAATTAAATGTGACCGCCATTTTTTTTTCAATGTAAAACATTCACACTATACACCGCTCTGGAGGACCACCTTCATTTTTAGATCATGGACTAAAAATACACCGGACAACAAATAATATATAATCAGAACTTATTGGAAAGATTCACTTCTTACTTGTAGATTTTTGTATTATAGGGTAATAAGTAATTGCGACCTTGTGGTCTATAGTACCCCGCTAACTGGCTCCTTCCATGGTATAATCCCGTACTCAGAGCAACCCCTCTAATCCCAGCCTTTTTTGTAAATGTCCTGGAGTGTCGTTCCAGGTTGTCATCAAATTTTTAGTTGTTTTACCACTTCTTACTTAGTTTTCATGGTATTGGGAGACAGGTAAACTCTTCGCGGAAGTAGCACAGGCGTGGTTATATCCTAAATTTGCAATGATCTCAAGGCGCCTCCATGTGAAAACGCCTGGATAGCGAAAACACTATTTCCTAGCTTAGGCTTGTGGGAGACACTACCATCCCCGGCATTTATTTCTAGATGGGAAAGTCATTTTTGTACACTTTTTTAAGTCCATTATTTTATTATTTACTTGAGTGAAAAAGGAATCATTTAACTGTTTGAAACATTTCATCTTTATTGCATTCAACATGGAAAGAAAATATTTTTGCAACGCCATATAAAGTTCATTACCTTTAAAACTTACTAAATCAACGTTCATCCTTTATTCAGAAACACAGGAAAATTCACAACATACTCATTTTACACATTAAAATTCAAATTTTTGGATCCTCTTTGATCACTGGACTAAAACAACAAAACGACTGCAAATATTTCGTCTCCTCTTTCAGTAAAAAAAATCTCTTACTTTACCCTCTACACATTTTACTCCTCCTTGTGTGTACACATCCACATACTCGTAGGTGGTTTGTGCAAAGAATAACGTTTGGTTTGGCAAATGCATGTTATGTTTTACATAAAACCGCCCCAATCCACACACAGTATAACGAGTAAGTATCACATGACAAGCAAATATACACACACAGCCACCACACACACACACACACACACTCAGATCATACGTGAGATTAGTCTACAAATTTATAGTCCTCCACCTTTATCACAATGCATGAACTTTTTGAAGAGAAAAGTACACTTGAACATTATACGTGCCCCTAAAGGCACGAAACAATGCTTTTGAGGTTTGCAATCTCCCTTAGTATGTTTTACAAACGGGAAAGTGCATTTTACAATTAATATTACTTTTTCACTTTAGTATGCGGCTTCCGTTTTAAGTGTGCGCACGTTTTTGTTTATACTTTCCTTAAAGGTGTACGCAGGACCCATGCACGAGAAATTACAATATCTTTGGAAGTTGCGAAGCACGGAAAAACATAATTAGCAAATACCTTTATGAAAAGCATCGTTTATCTGTGGAAGTTTACATGGGAGGGGGCGTCGGTGTGATATAATTAGGAACATGTAAATATTTGCACATAATAATTTCTAATTAATGCCATGTTTGTAACACTCAAGTCGACACTGCATGTAACTAACAACACGATGTAAAAGGGGGAATGTCATTAATAACGTCATGAGAAGGTGGTTTTGAATTGTGATAGTTGCAAACTCACGAAATTGATTTAAATAAGGAGTGTAAATAATTAATTTACTTTTCTGCTCAATGTTCTATATGAAAACTATCTTAAGGGACCACTGCACGTGTGCAAAAACCCAACCACAATCCACATGCACCTTACATAATGTCACGTATTGTGTGCTTAAAATGTATGCATCAAAAGGGGTGGCAATTCTTAATTTATTTAAAAGATGTGCAAAATAATGACAAAAACAAAGTAAAATCGAAAAGATGATAAGATTTATATATTTAACTGAACTGCACAAATTGTTTATGCACTCGTTGTAAAAAGTGACTTGAAATGCTATTGCATTAAATTATACGTTTTATGAGAAAGAGGTTGGACGGTAATTATTGTCATCTGTATTCGTAATGTTTGTTGTTTATCGATTTAAATATCTAGTTTATTAGTTTCTCTGTCACCCTGAGCAGTTCAGTTTTTCTTCATCTTAGGAAGTGCGTTTTTATAGATAAACACAGCCATTGGCTTTACCTTTTAACAAATGATAATTTCATAATTTATTCTTGTTTAAAAGGACGATGATAAAATTTTTTTTTTTTTTTGAAAAAAATTTATTGCAAACAATTATAAACCTAAGGTTTAAATGCTTGGATGTAGACAAAATTGTAAACCCCTTTTGTTTCCTTGTTTCTGTTGAAAAACAGAATTTTCTACTGATGGTAATAATTAAAGTAAGTAATTACTAATTAATAAAAATAATAATAATAATGTTTTAAAGCACGCTGGAAAACACATTTCTTTCGTATATTTAAATGTTTGTTCATGTTTAAGATGATTGTCATATGATTCTTATTCAATCCTCGGAAATATTTACTTCTCTAGTCGAATTTTTGTCTCAATGTCTCCTTAATGTTTTTTCAAATGTTTGTCAAAGTTTAGATGATAAATTTTTAGTAGATTCCTTACAGCTGAAATTACTTGAAGAACCTTATTTCTGTTTTTATTAAATTACTGCGTTTTTTTTACTATCAATGTGATGTCGATTGTTGCTATCGCTGTCTGTCACCTTTATTCAAAATATGGAGCTTTTTCTATCATTATTTCAATCAGAAACGCACACTTGATTCTACTTTCCGCATATCACTAAGCACATTTTAGTAACTATCTAATAAAATAAATAATTTTTTGGTAAATGCTGTTTTCCATTTTCATTGAAGAAACTCCCGTTTTATATATTTGGTCCACCTATGTAAGGGCTGTAGACTGTAGTCCTTTATTCTTTAATGACTTCTTTAGAAACTTCTGATATTAGAACGCACAATGTTATAATTGCAGCTTTAGTCTTACTGAAAAATGCATTCGTTAAATGCAATAGATATAAAAATGGACTTTTATGACTTTTTTTAATACAACATTTATTTAAAGCCTGTAAATTGGGGAAAAAAAAAAGAGTATAATAGTTTTAACAAGATTTTACGCTACTTAAATATAATGAAGTAAAAAAAACTACATCGCAGGGAGAGCGAGGTGTGCTGTTGAAGCATCTGACCTTAAAAAAACAAAAATTGCATTCTTATTTTTTTCCCTTATATTTTACAAATAAAATTTCACACAAATCGGTCAAGTTATTTCGGAGTTTTTTTTTCTCACCATAGTACACAATTTTTCTATAATAAATACATTATCATTATAAAATTTCACACGGCCATATTTCTACTAAATCCTCCCTATGTATTTAATTGAATATAAAATAAACCCTAAATAGTGTGCGTGCAGACTTTTTAACATTTAGGCAACAAATTCCAAGGCTAAGTATTGGTGTGCTCCACAAAGCACAATCCACACCCAAACACACGCAACAGGAAAGAGAGAATTCTGTTTTACGATGATTTGAATTTTGATGGTGTATGATATTGTACCAGGTGGTATCATTTTTTTACTTTTTAACAGCAATTTTTAATAAAAATTCTTAATAAAATTTAATCACCGAAATTCTGAAAATAGTTGTATTTTAATCAGTAAAACAATTTGTATGTGTTTCTGAATTTTTATTTTTTTTTTTGCCACGAAAAACTCAAAATTCTAAGCAAAAGTTACTAGTAATATTTCCTCATATTTTGGCAATTTTCAGACCAAAAATCAAAATAATAAAATTTCGAATATTTCCTAAACGGCTAAACCAAATTGCACCAATTTTTAATATAATATTACGATCAACGACGCAAAGGGTGACAATAAGTTTCACCGTCAAGATCAGAGTCAAGGTCAAGTTATTGCCAAAAAACGACGGTTTTTCAAATTTTCCCATTAAGACGATATTCAAATTTGCCAATTTTTTAATATGTGATCCGCAGTGTTGTTCTACATATAATTGCTGTACATCGCCATAAAAAATTAAATCACGTTTTTGATTTATAACCTTAAAACTAAAAAGGATGAAACGGGAAATATCCAATATATGCTTTGTATTACATTTTATCAACAAAAAAGGTACTACGAGTTTGTAGCTCTTTAAAAAATTTCCATTTTTGCAAAATATATCAAGGTCATAAAATAAAGTTTCAGAGATCAAAACGGTTTTTGCTAATTATTCTCTGTGATTTGTTCCATGCTTCTATTGTTATTTATTAGGAACAAGTAAGCAGAACATTTCAAGGTCAAAATAAAACATTTCTATCAGCATTTGTAGATTTAATTGATTTAATATAGAATTTGTACCTAAATTTAATATGGGATTGGTTAATATGTTTATTCGCATATTAAGAAACTAAATAGTATTAAAATTGTTAGTCATTTAACTCAATTCTCCCACCAAACTTAGTACATTTAGGTAAAAACAAAACAGCTGTGACTAAAAATATTATTAAAAGATAATAAGATGTGGATTTTAACGATTCATTGATAAATTGTCTTCAAATTTTCATCATTTTTCTTATTTCCAATAAACATTTTCTAATGCTAATTATTTCATGTGCAAAAATCCATCATGTTTAAACACAATTAACCGTACTTTTTATTCCACTACGTCATTTCATTTCTCTCTTTTGTTTTATTTAACATTACATGCAAAATTAAAACGTGCTGGATGAAAAAGTGAAAGCAGAAAAATGAGATGAGGATATGTATGCTGTCGCCTGCCACAGCGTGTTTTAATTTCAGGGCTAACTTTTACCAACACTTTTAACAAAAGCAATTTTTGTAATGAGCGGCAAAATCCAGGAGCATATACAATATACATATTAATAATAATAATATTATATAATATTAGAACATAGAGTTACAATTCATCTATTAATATGTAGTGGTGTACATTTTATCCACATTTACCCGCTACTTACACTCCTGTGTTTTATTTAATTTAAATATTAGTGTAGACATATTATAAATCATCACTTCTCTTCCCAGTTCCCAGCCTCAGCAATTTGTGTAAAAGCCAGAAAAATTGCAGATTTTTTTATGCGACACGCATGTGTTGGTCGCATGAGATTATCGGGTGGCTCGACACTATTCAGATACACACTATGATAATTGATAAATACAGTTACATTGTAAAATCAGGAACTCAAAATTGTTATCACCTTCGCTCCCATAGGATTTAATTTTTCTATGTAATTGTGAGCGTTCCAGGCTTTATAATATTTTGTAATTACTTATTACATTTGAAATTATTTGAAAATACTTTTTAGAAAATGCGGCAGGGAGTGCCCACTGTGCATTTATTTAGTGCGTTTTGAAAGGGGCTGTATGTTCATTCTACAACGCCAAATTCCTGCTTCTATTATTGAGTATACTTAAATCATTTAATTTAAATATATATAAATATTATTTTAAAACGGCTATTTTTAATTCTTCTTCAACAGTATTTTAATTAAAACATTTTTATCCACCCATTGCCAAGATTTTAATAAATATTCCAGAAATTAATTTAAAGTATTCACAAGATTAAATGTGAAATTTTTTTTTGAATAATTCTGGGAAGCTTATTAAATTAGAGAATACAAAACTCAATTACTTTTTCGAATCGTCTATTTCATGCAGAGCAGCAGAATAGCCAGGTAACGCATTTTAACTTTTAAGTCAATGTGTGTATGCGTAATGCGTAATGCGTAATAAGCGGTATAAGCCATAAGCCCATCGCACACATCAGTACATTTTATGAGAGGAACGCAGCATCGTAAAATTGTCAAAAAACCCTCCTCAGTCCTCTCCTCCAACTAGCGGTTATCACTTTTTGGGTCATAATTGCTGACTACAGTCTGTACTCTGTACTATGTACTCTGTAGCCTGTAGGAGCAAAACTCTTATTTTGTGGTAGAATTGAACAGTCGGATTCAGTGTGCAAGTGGATATTTATAAGAAATAAAAAGTAGTACAGTGCAGTAAAAACTAACAGTTGCGTCGTGAAAAAAGTGTTTTTTTTTTTAAATTTCGCCATTACTAATAAACAATTAAAAATGTATTAAATTTTACAAATATTTTAAGATTTTAGAGCACAACTTTGCTCATGAAAGTGACCAAAATACGTGTGCAGTAATTCAATTGAATTTTAAAATAAGACATTCTATTGAAGATCCCCTAATTTGGAATGAAATGTTTTTGTTTAACTTAGCGATTTAAATAAGTGCTTGTAATTATCATTAATTAAATCCGATGTGGGTAAATTTTCTACAAAATCTAACAAAAAAAAAATTTAAATTAAAAATTTAAGTAAAAATTTTGGCTTGTGTTTTTTATTAATTTTTTATGTGGGTAAATTTTAAAATAATAAAGGAATTTAAGTGATTGTGGTTTAAACCAATCAAAGTTTTTTTGATTGTGTCCCGCCAATATTTGGGCGTAAGTATTTGGAATTGAACGAGTTGAAACGTGTTCGTAGTTGAACACGGCCCGAAGTAGTCTGCAGGGTGCAACACCGATACAATAAAGGTTAGTAAAGGTTGGTTGCACGAAAACAAAAATGTTGTTTTCTAAAAGTTGCCCCTTGAACCATATAAGTTTTAAATTGATATACCCCAAGGGCATATTATATTGATTAATGCATTCCGATTTTTGTGGGAAAAAAAGTTGACGATGCAGAAATTTGTTTTGACAACCTTTGAGGCCCAAAAAGTGTTCTAGGAAAAAAAAACTACATCACAGGAAGAGCGAGGTGTGAATTTATATACGACTGTTGCGTAACTACATTTTAATAAAGCTTTTCGGAGATTAGACAATCGAAATTTGCATTCAATTTAACATAAAGAATGCAATTCTAAGGTCTGCCTGCCATTTTCCCTGCCATGTAGTTTCCTTAATGTATTCTGACTTTTTTTGATGCCATTAATATTTAATCAATTTGGTGGTTTTCTTGAGGCAAACTTCGGAAACAGCCCCTTAATATATACAACATGAACGTAATCACTTTATTATGCAAATGATTGTTATAAAATCGAATAAACTGCAAGAAACAGATATCGCACAGTGTAACTGTAAAAAGAGGACGTCCTGCTAAATTAATTCATATGTACAATTAATTTAAAGTGAAAAGCAGTTAATTTACCTACATTTTACTGATCCTTATCCTCCCTTACTTATTTTAAATCGGAATTTCTTCAACTTAATGACATCCGGAATGGTTCTTTTTGCACATTTACAGAGAAATCTTTCGAATTCCGGAAACAATGTGGTTAGGAATAGTAAAAGTGCAAAATTATTTTAGTGGTCACATGGGGTGTTTCACAGTTATTGCGGTTTTATTGTCCAAAACATTTTAAAGGAAGAGAACAATTTTACCACATTCAAGCTCATTGAATGTCAAACCTTCTCGTTGCATTTAACAAGTTGCCAACATGGTTGTGAACTGTAAAGCTATAAGGGATGATAATGAATTCTATGAAAGCTCAATATATCACCCTTTCTGCACACAACACCTAATACTTAGGATACACCAAAACACTGTTATAGTTTAACGCGTGTATCCTTTTCAAACACTGTGGGCTCCTTAAATGACTATTGCAGACGGGGCCCCCTCATCTCGCCTAAGATTAATAGGTTTTTGGGTTTAAATTTTGACTACACTATAATTTACCCCACATAGTTTTACAAAAAGGATTTCATCGACGTATTTTTGGATACATTTTAAACACTTTAAACACTATACAACACCACCAAATCATTAAAACACAGAGTGTTGTATTTAATACAATTCTTAACAACATATAGGGGTAGAAGTACATTCCTACTTTACTCCAAACTTTAAATTTCAGATGCAGACAATTCAATTGATTTCCAGTAGTATGGCTGATATGGGTGGTTAGAGCATTCCTCACTCAGTCGTGTAAACGCTTTAAATTCAATGCAATCAAATCCACTTACTGCATCAGACGGGTGAAATGGCGTAAATTTTTGGGGGGGTGGTGTGGCAAATGGCAATGCGTGTGTTTACTCCTTACATTTTGTTGTACAATTTATACGCTTTGTATAGTATGTGCAGCTTGATTTATTGTGAATGCAAATTTTGCACTAACAAGAACGTAAATTCACTGGGGAGAAGCAATATGCGAGATTGAGAACGTGCCCGTGTCACTGAAGGGTGTGCAGCGTTAACCATGTTGAAGTAAATGTGTAAACGGATCGATATGGTATAAAGGATGCAGTAAACCGATGATGTACCTCGACTCTGTTTCGGGAGGAGATGGGAGAGGCAGGGTGTTAAGAGCTGATCATTTTTGAAGGTTATCGATGAAGTGTGGAAAGTTATGTCAACCGAACAAACAATTGAAAATCTCTAGTGATTTTGATGTCGAGGGTTATTGGGTGAGTGTGCAGATTGTTGAATGCGCTGAATACATTGTGAAGCCGGATATCAGCGTTGGTGCTTACCATGCTTGTTACAATTGGGCTTAGTGCGTGTTGATGCATTGGTGATGGTGTTGTAATTTTGGTTGTGTAATCAGTGACACGATGAGTTGGTGTAATCTGCTTTGGGAAATATATTGCATTTTATTGGATTCAAATATAATTGTCCTGAATTTATGGCTTCGCTAATATGCAAATAAATCAGCGATTTTCATTATTTTGCGCCACGGTAGATAAAAGATGAAATCCTTTTCAAACGAGTTTGAACACATTTGAGGAAACCGTTTAAGAGAAACATTAATCTCGTTGAGATTAAATAATTGTCGGACGCTTAATTAAACGTAAAAACAGGTTTTTATTATTTATTTTCCAAGTGAGAGAACAATAGGGCTTTTCTAAACGTAACTTTTTATTTTACGAACGGAACTTTATAGAAATTGCTTCATGGAAAGTTTCAAATCGAATACTCTAACAATTTTTTCGATAAATTTTGGGTTAGCCTACTGAATCTGTGTAGCTCGACATCATATGGCACTGACATGCGTTGCTATTAATGCAGTTAAGAAGCTAACTAAAGTCATTGAAGCAAAATTAATTGTGGTCAACAAACTGACAATTATTTTAATTATAGAAATAAAACTGTGAGGAACTGTGTGATGAATCACGAAAGACAATGTTTTGGTTTGGAAAAGTGTTATAATTAAACAGTAAAAAAAAATAAGAATATCAAAATAGTCTAGTATCATAGTCCTGGAGTTCGACCCCGGTAAATCCTTGATATTTAGTGCAAAGTGCAATTAGACCAAAAAATTAAAAAAAATTAAACCAAAAAATTGAGATCATTGAATATTGCTTTATAATAATTTATTTTATAATAAGTGGGGCAACAATTTTTCAAAGTTCAATTTAAACCACAAACCAATTAGACAAGCTTGAACATAAACGACAAAACCGTACTGCACTAAAAGTCATCTAAAAAATTGGCTCCCCACTGAAGCACAACCCACATCGCGTAAATTATTTGCCTCGCCAAAATCTTAATCACATCAGCTGCTTGACGCGACAAATCCCTATTCGCCCCAGCTTGATAAACAACCCCAATTTTCCTCTCACCATACTCGTTCATTTATTTACAACCGTACATGTACGTAACAATGAGATTTGCGTGCGGCAAACTTAATTTGTCACTTCCATTTACATATTATATTCATACAAACATATATATACGAGTCACTCTACGTCTGCCACAGTGCCATATTTATCTTGCATCTTTAGCCGCCTGGTTTTTCTCGTGACGCCACACTGTTTATTTACCTGCATGTGCAGAGCCACTGGTAGCGCAGTGCAAATTTAATCTAGAATTCAAATTGACTAATCCGGGTTTAATTAAGGGTGAAGTCGAGGCGACCTTTGTGAGATTTGATTTTAAATTAAAACGTGACAGTGTTATGTTGAAGCTTGACATGCATGCACTCATGGAGTGCAGAGTTGTACATTTTGTTTACCTTCTGGATATTTAGTTGGATGGGATGAAGGAGGGATTTGAAACAAATTTACATTTTTGAATTGTTTAGAGTTTAGATAAATGTTTGCGATTTTTGTTAGATAAAACATGATGTGCTTAATTTTGTTTTGTTAAATTACGTGTCAGGCTGATTGGTCAATTGTTTGTATACTTTATTACAAGAACAATCAGTGAAAAAAAATTTGTATATTGCTTTATCTTTAATACATCTTTAATTTAATCAATATAATAATCATATTTGGGTCCAACAAAACGCAACACAAAATAACACGTAACGTATTATCATCATACCTTTCAAAATGTCACCATTAATTTGTAAGATCAACGAACTTTCCATCCTGCCATTCATTCCCACATCCAGCAAGATTACCATTTCAGACGCATCGAAACACAGTCTATCGAGCTTCCTTAATGGAAATGTGTTATTCATAATTCATTGCATATTAATGTGCGCTGTCATCGGCGTCATTACCCTTCGGAATCATCTCCCGCAGTAATTCGTATAATTATTACAGCCACACACAACACTTTGCAGTACTCTGCGGGACTTGCAAGTGCTTCGTGCCATTTCGATCCGTTCACGTACAGCTTTGCCGCACACTTTATGCTTTAAATATTGGCGCATGAAAGGTTGAGCATCGATGCCAGCCAAAGATGTTGCACATTAAGTTGGATGCGATGGCAGGAAATCTTTAATTATTATTTCACACAAGTATGGAAGACACATTGCTAAAACGTGCTGGATTATAAGTTAATTTGCAGTTGCCATCAACGTATGATGTCACCCTTATCGCGTTTTGCTTGGAGAAGCTCCCTGCATCACACTCCTTTTCACTTATATTCAGGATTCCCGTGTATAGGCAAATAGTGACTGGATGTAACGTCGGCTTCGGTACACAAGGAATCACAAATTTTCAATATTCACCATCTTAATGGATTTCTAATTTTCTTATTAATCATGTGACACACATGACTGAGCATGTTATATTGACTAAATATATAGTGTAGTCGCTGGTTGTCACTTTGTCACCAATATTGTTTGAAGCTTTCAGCATTAAATCATTTAATAAGTAACTCCTTCACATATATTCACAACCAAAAATCAATTATTTATCTGATTTATGATGCGATTCCACTCCACATACGTTAAATGTACGTGTTTTGATACGAACAGGCGCTGCCGTTGAAATATTTAAAAGGTCGTGTGGAATGGGTGTGGGGTTTTAACGTTTTTCCAACCCACGCTTTCACCAGCCAAGGGTGTAAAGCAAATGACATTAGTTATAACCATCAATAGGGTTCGGCGTGCTGCTGCTTTCGCGTATTTATTGAGGCATGGTACACCTATTAAAAGGTGGGAGGGTTTTGTCACAAGGTGTGTGTGTGTGTGTGTGTATAATAGGTATTCTTGCCTAAACAATGAAAATCGCACTTTCAAAAGCGATAATTTCCATTCAGGCATTTGCTGGCCGAAGTTTGCCACCGAACAATAAGAGCCATTTATCAATTCAACTTCTGGCGCTTTTCATTTTCCTACAATTGGTGAGAAAGTGGCACAACCCATCCCTGCGCTGCAATCGCACATATGTACAAACACACAAATAATGTTTAATATATATAGAATATAGAAAACTCACACACACACACAGTGCCACCCGCATTGAAGGAGTGGGAAGTTTTATCGCGGAAATTCCTTCAGTTTCCGCCGTCGCCATGCGGTGCTATTGTGCCTCGATTTTCAATACGCTTTTTAACTACCTTTTTATCAGATGACACCGCAGAAATAGATCGTCACCTTTGTGCTGGCCCTTTAATAGCCAATAATAATGGGTGTCGGCGGCTGCTTCTGCTGCTTATAAGGGTGTTGGGAGTTGAAATGTTCTCCCTTTTAGGGGAGAGTTTCAATACGGCATTTTGTTATGGCTTTAAATGTTTAATTTTATGTATATGCTTTAAAATACTTTAATAGTTTAAAATACTGAGCGTTTAATTTAGGGTCATGAATGACTCTATTTTATTAAGGACATTTAAATAAAATTATTTATTGCATAAAATTAATATTATATTTAAAACATTATAATTAGAGAACTTAATTTTCTGTTTAAAAAATTTAGAATTTAAGTTAAAGTGGTTTTTAATACCAATGTTCAAAAGCCCTGAATTCATAAACGCCTGAAATGCTGCAATTGCATAATCCTTGGCCATTTTTAAATATAAAGAATTTTAATTGGTTAAAAATGATTTAAAGTGTCTAGTTCGTTTTTATATTGAGAATTGAATACAGATTAATAATTGAAACAATATAAACGATTTATCGAGGTTCAATTAAATCAATAAAAATTCCGCCCTTTGGTGTGAGGAAAAAATTCTCAGGATCAAACACAAAACTCTTGTCCATTTTCTCACTTACTTGAAGTTCATAGTGATGAAGTATTGAAGCGACTGCAACCTTTACTTGAGCTATACCAAGTCTCATTCCTACATAATAAAATTTTAATTAATTTCGCTTTAATGAGAGAATGTTTTTTTTTGTATTTAATTACCAATGCAAATGCGTGGACCCTCTCCAAAGGGCATATAAACACATTGATCCCGATAATGCTTAACGCCACCATGCTCTTCATCAAATCGCTCCGGAATAAATTCATCCGGATTGTCATACAAACTCTTATCGTGATGAATGGCGTACACCGGAACTTGGCACAATGTCCCTGCCTCAATCACAACCTTTTTACCATTGTAGTCGACTTCACAGGGGGCCCCAGCAATGCGGCCAATAGATCCTAGTGGTGGGTTAATGCGGACGGATTCTAAAGGATTGTATTTCATTGAATTTCCAATTTTTAAAAATACATTTAAATTAATTTTCCACCATTTAGCACTTGATCCAAATAAGGTAACTCATGCAACACTTCATACGGAATAACTTCATTGTTCTTGTAAGCCTCCTCAATTTCCTGTCTCAATTTGTGTTGCACTCTAGGATGCTTTGCCAATAAGTACAAAGTATACGCAATGGCGACTCCAGTGGTCTCAATTCCATCGATTAAAAAAGACACTGCATGTGCTGTTACGTCGACGTGATCTAAGTTCTTTTTCTCCTGCAGCTGCAAAATGTAACTTAAGAAGTCCGAACGTGTGCCGCTGTTGTCTGAGCGACGTAAATTGATCGATTGTCTCATAAGGTCGAGAAAAAATGTTGTCGAATGTAGTGGCACAATTGGAATGGTAAACACTTTGATTATCCACGGAATTATGGACAAAATGGTTGGGTAAAAGAAGAAGAATGCAGATGATCCAATCAGGGTTTCAGTGTATTCTTTAATAACACATTTTTCCGAAGTAAATGCGTTTGCATTGATGCCGAACACTGAATCTGAGATAACGTCTGTCGTAAAACGTGAGGCGAGCTTAAAATAAGTACAACAATATTTTTTGTTGATGTAGCTACTTTGTGTTAAATTCGGCTTATCAATATAAGCGCAATTTGTTTACAACTTACGGATTGTAAATCAACGTTTTTTAACGATGAATGCGCCTTTAAATACTGTATCATTTTGACAGCCTTATCGGTAACAATTGGATGAATTAACTTGAGCTGCGAACGAAGTCAGAGCAAAATCAAATGAATAGAATATGTTTAATTCAAATTTTGGAGTTATTAAATTATTTATTTATTTACACACCCGTGCTGAGGTCACAGCTGGTGTGAGTTCTGTACGTTTCACTTTCCAATCTTCACCGTACGCGATAAATGGATTTCGTGAGAAGAGAGGGTCGGCTTGTTTGCCCACCTTTAGAAGACGTTGAATAGTTAATACGATTCATTAAAAATAAATTTACAGCATTTTATTACCTTCGCACTTAATTCATTTTCGGAGAAATTCTTAAAGTTGCCAATAAGAACATGCTTTATAAGGTCAGGGCTTGTTAGCATTACGATGGGAGACCTGCCATGAAAGAGACCAACAAATGGCACATCGTCCTTGTATTTTCTGTTAATAAATGGAACATTATTTAGTTGAATGGACTTCAGTTGAAAAATATCTTAGTACTTGTAATAAATATTCAGTTCATCAATAATTTGCTTTTTTCCTCTAACTGAATTGGCAAATGTTCCGAAATACACTTCAGGCTTAGGACCTTCAACACCACGATTTTTCCAATAATTCACATTCCACGATAGGTAAATATACAACGCAACTAGCAGCAGAAACACAACACCCACAAGTGCAAGAAACATTTGTTAAACTTGAAGATCACAAACCGACTGACTAATCGGCTTTACTTTGTTTCAAATTATTTATATAATTTCGGATTTGCTGTTTTCATTTTCAATTGTAAGATTATGTTTGTTAAAAATGTGAGCTGATGTTAAAATGAGTAAAGCAATTTTATTGAAGTCATTGATAACACATTTTATTTAATTTTATATTACTAACTGAATTTGCCACTTAAATAATAAATGCAAAAAAGTCGAATAGAGTGATTACAACGATTTTTTTGTTCAGTTTCATATGGATCGTGACCTGCAAATATCATTTTAGGATCTAGGTAATTAATATTAAGATTAAGACAAAAAACTAAAAGTTATTAGCTTGTATTACGTTAATTTAACCCTCCTGTGGACTGTAGATGATTATATTAGCTTAATTTGTTATCGTTCCATGCCACTCTGTAGTCTGTAATGTACTAATCTTTATCTGCTTTAAAATTTTATAACGCCACTCACTTGTCTTATTTGTAACTGCATTTAACATCTGAATCATAATCAATTTATCGTGAAACATGCCCATTTGTATTATTAAATAATGCGATTACCGGGGCTAATTAAATAAACGAGTAAAATCTAAACGTAACATTAGTTAATTAAGACTGAAAGGTGCTGATCTTTAATGTTGGGAAGGTCATCTTGCAATTTGCAATTTATATATTATATTTTATTACTTATTTATATTTTATACTTTGATTAAAATACAAAAAAACTTGATAAATAGACATTCTTTTATCAAATATTAATGGTATTACAGAATATAAGTGATTACTAAATACTAGCCCACGGGTTCTTCCGCTAGTTAAATCATATAATATATTAAACGCTTTATTTTAATAAAGATTTCGATCTCTTGCAAATAAAAAATTGGAAAACATGATCATCAAATCATATTTAAAAATAATCATTCATCATCTCATGTGGCGCTACATTTTAGACTCAGTCTCGGCATGACATAGAACCAGACTGTTGTATGCTGAGGTCCACCAGTTTGATATTCCAATTGTTTTTGCGTCTTTATCCAGATGTTCCTTTCATCTTAGGCGAGATCCAACCAGCTTCCTAGTTTCTATAAGTTTTGTCACATAGACTGATTTCACTGGGCCGTCGACATTCATCCTGATTAAATTTCCATTCCTATTTAATGTCAATGTTTCAGTGATCCTATTCGATGTCTACATGCCTTAATTATATTTAATACATTAGACTGGACCTTTAAATATTTTTCTAAAAAATTTAAATTGGTTTTTATTATGGCAGAAAATTAATTTTACAAAACAATTGTTTTTCATTCGACGCACGTAGCGTCCCCAAAAGTCGGACCTTTGAAATCCACTTGGATAATCTGTGAAGCTTTGTATCACACTTGGATTTTCCAGCCATGAATGTATTTTTGGGAATGGCTATGCATTCAAGGAAAATTGAGTTGAAGTTTTGTAATCTACATGAATTAACCTCTAACGACTCGTATTCTTAATGGTACTCATATTTTGTAATTAGAAAATTTATTTTGACTCCCCCCAGAAACCATTTCATTACAAAGTCTCATAAGCAATAAAATCGCCTAATTAGAATAACCATGGTTCATATCAACACTGCACTCGTACAAGGGTCGGCAGCGATGCACATTTTGAACATTCAACCAGCGCACACATTCCGCAGCAATTATTGTAAATCCCAATTTCGCTTCGTAGGTCAGTTGCAATAATAATTGCAGCACTCACACCCGCACAATGCAGTGCATGAAATGAAATTTTCTCAAGAAACCCTTTTGAGTATGC
This sequence comes from Sylvicola cinctus, assembly GCA_963854165.1. Taxonomy (NCBI): domain Eukaryota; kingdom Metazoa; phylum Arthropoda; class Insecta; order Diptera; family Anisopodidae; genus Sylvicola; species Sylvicola cinctus. The sequence continues at coordinate 11,110,763 of OY974082.1, forward strand.
CAATTGCCGCATGCGATGAAACAAACCGGAAACGAAATGGAGTTAGGGAAAAAGCTCGCCATGCACTGAGTTGGTAAAAACCAACAATGTAATTAGTTTTCCTTAACAGCTTCTTTGCCGTTTGTTTGCGCTCTTGTGCCCATCGCCATGCTCATATTGTGTACACTTGTTACGATTATGTTTTCATCCTCCGGTTGCCATAAACACAATCATTTGCACAACATAAACGCGCGCGTTCTGTGCAATGTATGTTGCACTTAAGCACACCATCGCCAATTAGTAGTTGTGGTTGTTGTTAAATTTTTTTTTACATTCACGGTGTTGCACTTTAGGTGCATTAATTGAAATGTGCATGGGCGGTGAAAAATTGTTTGAGACTCTCAAAGGTTGTTTGTTTTTTTCGTCCGGTGGGTACATAAGTGTGGCGGAAGGTTCATAAACGTTGTATTATAATGCGGCAAGTGTTTTTTTTAACGCTGTCAAAGTGTAATTGAGGTTTCCTTTGAAGAAATATTTTCATGAGATTTTTTTACAATTTTAATTCGACAAATTAACGTGGAAGAGATATAGTTAGTATTTGTTCGATAACAATAAATATGAGTTTTTAGCAAATAAATGGTTCATTTACATAAAAATGTAGACCTTGAAATAATGTGATAGAAATTATGTAATTAATAATCATAAAATATTGTCAATTCCCCTAAAAAAAATATTCAGCCAACTTTTATCTCGAAATTGCATATTATCAGACAACACAGAATACTAATTACTAATCAAGCACCTGAATTTCCATTAAGATTCCACTCTGGCAACAACTGGCAAACAATAATATAATGTTGTTAACGAAACTCTAAAGAGCTTTATCAAAACAGTACGGTTTAAAAATTTGATACAACCTAACCAATGAGTACTGTTCATTTAATTTGAATTAATTGTGCAATTTTATTATTGTTAAGTTCAACATGGCTCCACCACAGGATATTTACGAGGCGGTTACTCCCTTCTTCATAGTAACCCGATTATTTGGTTTCGCCCAAGTTTCACTGGACAACAAAGAAAACAGCACATCCCATGACAATTGGATGAAAAATCTGATCTACCTAATACCTTGCAACATCATTTACGTCTTGTACTTCTACATTGCTGTAAATTTACTGTTTGAACATGAGCAGGGACTAGAATTGAGTGCAAATTTGTTGCTGTTTTTGAAAGTGTCCCTTAGCCTTGTGTCAAGTGTGTACTTGTATTTTATGCGACAAAGCCTTTTGGACTTTTTAAAGGATGTCAATGACATTGATATTGAAATCTTACGGCTGCAAGGTTCATCGATTTCATTTGGGAAGCATCGTTGCTTCCTTAATGTATATTTAGGAGCTGTTTTTGGATACATATTGTCGTTGAGCATTTTTTCAATATATGCTAACTTCCATTCAGATCCTAGTTTCTGGTTTGATATTCTAGACTTGTGTGGAACGAATTTTATTGTTGTGGGTGCATTTTCGAATCTATGCATGCAATATATTTTGGGGATGATGTGTGTGTGGACGAGGTTTAAATCATTGAATAAATTTTTAGGGTAATTTATTATTATTATTTTAATAGCATATGTTTTGTAATACATATTTAAACTTTATTAATTTTAGAAAACTTTTAACCGCTGAAAACCTTAAATCTTACCCTGAAGATGCATTGTCAAATATTCTGAAATCCCAATGCATCCACAACAAAGTAGTAGACTTGCTGGACACCGTTAACTCATTGTTTGCAGCACGCGTAAATTTTAAATTTAAATACAAAAAATGTTTTTACTAATCATTTTTATTTTCAGGCATCATTTTCTCTTGCGCTTTGTTTCGGATATAATATTAACTACATTTTTTATTGCTTTAAAATCCTTAAATATTCCAATGACACTCAAAATTTTCACTTTCACAATTACGCTATTTGTTTTACCGTATTTTGGAGCTTTTACTGCATTGTTTACATTTTCCATACTGCTAAAATTGGTGATATTCTTACAAAAGAGGTAGGTCAATATTGTTTCTTTTAGAGACATAATTATTAATTAGTTTAGATAATTTTAATTGTCATTGCATTTTATTTAAAGGGGATGAAAACCAGCGTTATTGCACACAAGGCACTAAATTTAACTGGGTCTGACCAAATAAGAATGAAGGTACCTAAAGTGTTGTTTAAATTCTGTATTTGAAAAGATCTTGTTAATTTTAAATTTTTTTAACATAAAATATTTAAAAGTCTTATGCAAATACTCGATTACAAGAAAGCAGTTTGTAAAATTGAATACTTCTTATTCGCTTATAAGAACCAATAACTTTTCTTTAAAATGTTGGTAACAGCAAATCAGTAGCTTTCTTGAGACGCCATCTAATATGTGCTCCAATTTTATTGTTTGCACAAATTTGAATTGAAAATGGAACTGTTTGTAACAGACTTGATTTACAGCTGAGGGAATTTGTGCAGGAAACATCTTTTAGGCCATGCGATGCAACTTGTGGATTCTATAATTATAATCTTCCTATGGCTTTTACGGTAATTTTATTTTAAAGTTTAAAATTTCAACAAGCAATCAATTTTTTTTTGTTCTTAAGGCGCTTGGAACATCTGTTGCTTACATAATCATTTTAGTTCAATTTGATGTCACCAATTCAAATAATGGAGATTTAGCAAGGATAATGAAGCGACATATTTTTTAATTTAAATTTAATTCCAGTACAACGAGAATCACGTTTAAATCTAAGAGTAAAAATTAAAATTCACAAAATAAGCACAAAAAACCTATTAAATTTTTATCGTTACTAATGTACATCCTTTTATTTCATGCGATAAATTCTTTATTGATAATAATTTCTATTGTATTCCAATTATGTTAATTACATAAGCTTATTTTTATCTTAATTTCCCCATTTCTGTTAATTCTAGAACATATCCGTCAAGCACGACAACACAATGTAATGCTGATTTGATTTTTTTTTTTTTTTGATTGGACAATATATAAATATTTTTATGATTCTCCGAAACAAATCCTTTTATTTACCTAATTCCGAAATCGGGCCATTGCCCATTATCAGATAACACACTATTCCAATTATCGGATTACGTTATAATTTCACACGGCCAGTGTCACCAGTCATGCTAATTTAAGCTTGGCAAAGCTTCATCGAATCAGTACGGTCTGAATAATTGATCCAAACTGACAACATAGTGTTCAAATTGTGTGAATTTAGTTCAATTAACAATTAAGTTCAACATGGCTCCACCTCAAGACATTTACGGGGCGGTCACCCCCTTTTTCATAATAACCCGATTCTTTGGATTTGCCCAAATTTCTCTGAAAAACAAACGTAACAGCACATCGAGCGACGATTGGCTGATCAATTTGATTTACCTAATACCGTGCAACATTATCTACGTGTTCTACATTTGCGTTGCAGCTAAACTGTTGTCTGAAAAACAGGATAATATTGAAATGAGCGCGAATATTATACTGATTTTAACAGTGTCGCTTTGTTTTTTGTCTAGTATTTATTTGGTATTCATTCGACAAACCCTTCTCGACATTTTAAGGGATATTGATGACATTGACATTGAAATTTTGCTGCTGCAAGGTGAACCAGTCCCATTTGGGAAGCATCGTCGCTTCTTGAATAAGTACTTAATTGTTGTGTTTGGATACATATTGTCGTTGTGCATATTTGCGACTTACGTAAGGATCAGCTACAATACGGATCCTGGGTTTTGGATTGATATTTTGCAAGTGTTTGCAATTAATTTTATTGTTGTGGGTGCATTTTCCAATTTGTGCATGCAATACTTTTTAGGATTGACCTGTGTCAGAACTAGATTTGAAGTCCTGAATGAATTCATGAGGTAATTAAGTTGATTGCGTTTGTAAAATATCAGCAAAATTAACTTTTTAAATCTCACCAGAAATTACCTTCTCGAGAACGAAAAGCTTCCAATAGACATTGAGTGCACGCTTCCGAAAGTTGAATTTGTGCACAACAAAATTGTGGACTTACTGGACAGGGTCAATAATGTATTTGGTGCAAGAGTAATTTTAATCCCATTTCTTAGGATTTAGACCCAATTTTTAATATAAATGTTGTTCTCGTTGCAGGCTTCCATTTCCATTGCCATTTGTTTTGGGTACAACATATTCTGCATTTTTCAAGCCTACAAGTTGATAAAATATTCGTGTGTACCTTGTAATTATTTGATTCATAATTACTCGGTCTGTTTTACATTATTTTGGAGTATTTATTGCTCTGTTTATATTTTCCACACTGCTAAAATTGGTGACAGTTTAACAAGAGAGGTAATTTGCAATGAATTCAGTTTTAAATGTTTATTTAAAAAAAAAAACGCTTTAATTAATAGGGGAAGAAAACGAGTTTTATAGCGCATCAGGCAATCAGCACAACCAAATGTGATCGAATACGAACAAAGGTAAATTATTTCTTACAGCTTAAAACTAATTTTATTCCTAGACAAACAATTCACTGAAACACTATAAAAGTTGAGGAATTCTCGAGCTTAATAGTTCCCAACGATTCCAATTCCTCAATGATTTTTAAAAATTAAAATTATTAACCAACTAAGTTTGATTGAGTAGTTTTCAAAAGACTTGATGCCAATGAAATCATTAGGATAGTTGTAATTTAGAGCTTTTTATCAACCGTTTTTCAGCTAGTTGAATTTGTGCAACAAACATCATTTCGGCAATGCGATGCCACCTGTGGCTTCTTTAATTACAATTTACCGATGGCTTTTACTGTGAGTTTTTATATTTTTAAATTCGCGTTTCTTTACTTTTATGTAATTTAAATTTTTTTTTAAAGGCACTCGGAACGACAGTGGCTTACATCATAATTCTGGTGCAATTTGACGTCACCAACTCAACAGAGCAATCGAGTTGGCTTCAAAATCACGATAAAAGTTTTACATTTTTTGGACACATATTTTAATTGTTTTTTGAGAAACTCGTCAATCCTTTCAGTAAAAGCTTGAAATTAAATTCTATTGGAATGCAATCATAATATGGCTTTAACATACTTTAAATTTGAATTCATAAAAATGTTTTAATAAATTAAACGATTTAGTAAGTGCTTACAAGTATAACATACGCGCCCAATTAAAAAAACAGAACCTTTTATTTTTTCAAACAAATTGACGTCTTTTTCCTCTAATAAAGTGATTTATTACTTAACAGCTGTGTCGCAACACACCAGGAGGGACTCCAACAAAACAACAACCTTAAACCATTTCTAAAGAAGATAATCTTCAATAATAATAATCGTCCAAACTGTATACAGACACTCGTATCATGTTGCATCCGAAAATCCAAGTAATTTATGAGACGACTGCCCAACAACTTTGTATGCATGTTTAGCATGCAACGCGATTGTCATCGCATCTCTTTTTCTACAATAAATAACGCAAAACTGTATTCGTTTGATTGAATTGGACATTTGTCCCAGAAGCTATGAGTATTTATGTTCCCATAGGGACAGTACACAATTTTGATAGATGCGACATCCAAGCCATACAGTTACACTAATCTGCGAGATAAAATCATGTGACACATCTTGGAATCTGCGTTGGCGTTGTAATGACTTACTTTGTAAGGCACACATTCAGCAGTTGAGTGATGACTTTAAATATGACGTTTAAAATGCATTGCAGATGTGAACAAAATAATGTGAAGAAGTTTGCGCAAATATTTTCGTTTATTTTAATTTTATTTCAATTACTGTATTAAGTTTTTAATCAGTCAACAACCAAGTTAATTAAATTGTTTTCTTATAATCTTTAATACATTTTCAAAAGCCCTTTTTTAAAATTTTATTTGTCAACTCTTCTCATATTATAGCTTAGAAAACTTAAATTTACAACAATACAGACAATTTTAAGCACAATATTTTCATTACACTCAGAAATGTGATCCATTTTAACAACCAAACACACATTCATATTCCCACACACACACACCTACATCATATTACTGCGCTCTTTATACAAATAAATTGGATAATGCAAAAGTTTTGAAGACTCTAACAACTCGAGTTTCTCTAACAACAAACTGAAACCAACTTTTCGCAGAAATGCAAACTTTTGCCCTTATATGCATATTGCACTTTAAGATTTTGAATACACTTCCAACTTACATACACGACTACATGCATCCTTATGTGGTTGCTGGGAAACTTGTGAAAATGCTAATTTTGCTATTACAATAAGGGAACAAAGACGGCAGGCGCACAGTGCATTTATAAAATGCAATTACATTTTGAGAATTTGTGATTGACACTTTCTTTGATCTGAGTGGCAGTATTTGGTTTGAAAAGTTTGTGTTAATGAGTAATTTTCGTTATACAATTCACCCAATAATGCATGTTTTTCCTGCCCTTCATTCCTTGGTTGAGTTACGTCAAATTGAGGATTAAATTTTAAGTACCAATGTTGCGGATTTAACAAAATGTTTAATTTATAAATAACAGATTAGTTAAAAAAAATTCAACTTTGTGTTCGAATGATATTTGAAGTCCACCTCAACTTTACTATTTCAATTAATTGCGTAAGAGACGTAAGTCAATTTTTAAAGAATTTTTCAGAAAGCTTCCAAAAAAATGGTCAGAATTTGAGAGAATTTTTTTGTTTCTGAGGTCAATCAATATTTAGGTACCTTTTGCAAAACACTGTTCTAGGATGTTAAAGGACGAATGAATTATCTAATTTTTTTAAATTTAAAAAACTCTATGAAACTCTTAATTAAATGAAAAATATTTCAGAGAATCAAGGTAAAAATTGAATAATTCTAAGGCGATATTTTTGATAACTAAAAAGCTTTACACATTTTTGAATTGTTAAATTCGATTAGACAAATATTTTTCTACAAATTTAATATTTTAATTATTTTTAATTCATTATGAAAAATGAGTATTTTTTGTAATTCTGTCTTCAATGTTTACCCAGTAAGAAAAATGCACTTGTAGTAATAATCATTCGTCTTATGTGATTCTCCCTACAATTTTGTGATACTTTTTTTGTTTATCAGAAATTATCAGTCCCATGAAATGGTTGAAAATATACAAATTATTAAAGCTTCAAAAAATATGAAAGTTCAATAATTCACCCATAAAAATGGGACACAAATGTATCTATTATTAAGCAACAAATATTTGATATTTATATATTTAAAGACCCACTGCACAAATCAGATGTAAACGGATAACATTCCTGGGATGAAATATGGCGTCCAATTAATAATTCCCGCGCCACAGATCTCCCCAGATACGATCACTTATATACAGTGTGTACTCATTAAAGTGATCGATGCAAGCCTCTCTCGTGTAGGCACATTTATTAGTTTATATGTGGCTCCTCAGCACCGATCACATTAAATGATACTGCATCGCAAAGAAATGCAACTTTATAGCCAATTACTCAAAACGAATGCACGTGGGATACGTTGCGTTGGCAATAAAATTTACCATTTTTGTTGCATCGCATAAAATTGTATTAAATGCAGCACGAAACTTGCAATTTAGACGCACTCAAATGTCGATCAAATTGCATACATTTTAAATATCTATCCAAAATGCAAATTAAACGCATTAAATGCATTTCATATCAAAATTTATACACACAACAAAATATATAGGTGCAAATTACGATGCTGCAGTAAAATATATAATATACACGCATGAAGTCGTACATTAAAATGCCTATACGAGGAACCGCCTCTTTCAAGTTTGTGCAGCCTCCATCTCAAGACTCAGCAATATCAATAAAAATTCCACACGAGACTGAAAAAGAGGAACTTCGCATTTAATGTATGCAATGGCAGCAAAATAGAGAAAAATTCTACAATTCAAGTGACATCAAAGACATTCAAGTGCAACCATTTGGGAAGATTTATCGGTCACATGCACCTAAAATTAGCAACGTTGTTTGTCTGACAATAATTATTATTGTCTTTCTTGAGAAATTGAACTTTCTCCGCCCACCGCCATAAATAACATGATCTGTGTAACCGAAGAGCAGCATGACTTATAAAACAGTCTCCGGAGTTCAGTGTGCCCCATTAATCGCATGCCTTCGATTGTGGCAAATTTTTGTTAACCCTCTGGTCTACACATCACTGTAATCTTGACATTTCTTTTCAGTCGCATTATTGCAATGAAGCGAGACAATTCAAGGGTATTTTGCACTTTGCACCAAATTTTCGGACTAATGGAACGCTACAGACATGTGACATTAATTGCAGCGTGTGCCACCGCGATTGATGCGTTTATCAATCAAAACATGTAACGACGAGTTGAACTGCCAATTTTTCGTTACGGCCACATTTCATTTCGTTTCGGGAAATGTGACTTATCAAACCGGGCGACTATTTTAGCATGTGTCAATTGACCGATACGGTTGAGGACCGTCATTGTGAACGTCACACGCCCGATAAGTTGTATTTTATGTTCACACGCATGAAGTTAATGGCGTTTTAAGGGTCAATGAACATTGGGCACGTCACTTTGTATAGAACGAACCAATGTGGGGTTGATTTCCTTTTTATTTGGCTGGACTTTGAAGAGAGCAGTGTTTCAATTTAAAGGTTCTGTGTTTGGAGAAATTATATCACATATGTTTCAAGTTTTTAATCATTATTTGAAGGGATCAGCATTTCTAAGTGAAACAAATTTCCGCTTATTGCCAAAGAATATATTTAGCATTTCAAGGTCAATATATTGGTTTGTTTGGAAAAATGGGCGAGGGCCACGATTGAGTGCGGCATTTCATAATTAGCACTTCATCGCGCTGTTTTATTAAAACTCATTCCCGTGACCACTACAGATTATCTATTAATTTTTTTAAATCCATCCAGTAACGTTTAAAAACTATGTCGGAATTGTTGGGCGTTTTACGGATAGATCATTAAAGTCGTTGAAAAAGGGACTTCCAATTATGATGTGGTTAACCCAGGCTAGATCCCGAAAATGAGCAATTATTTCGTGTTCACTTGGTTCGTTGCAACATCGGGATGATGTGTTGAATGACATTTCTGTCGCCTTTATTTTTGTCATAGACTGGCCGCTGGACATGTTTTCTTAGCCGTGTCGCCACCAACGGGTTGTTAATCCCTTCCACGTTTTATTGGATATGGATTAGAAATGATGGGTAATTTGTTCTCTTACCGTATTTATTAGGATGTTCATGTCTAGGTTCGAATTACCTTCCGTTGCTAGATTATACGTTAACTTGTAAATCTACATGTTCCTATGACTTGAAGCCCACAGTTTATGTTATTGCCAAGCCCTGCTTCTGGACATGCTTTGATGAAATGAGATCTAAGCTAAGGCCAATATTGTTGCCAATTACCACAATGATTTCATTTATTGAAGAGTTATTTTTCATCGCAAGTTGACACGATTTTCATATATCATAGCAAGCACTCCGACACTGCAATTCGTTTTGGAACGATTAGTGTAGATTACAGCATCATAAATTCCCATGAGGATGTTGCTGATTTTCCGCTCTTGTTCTCGTCTTACGTCTGCCCTATTCTATCTCAAAAACAGGATTTTTATTATGTGTTAGCTTGTAGAATATTTGAAATAAAATACATTTTTGTATAATTACTCAAAGCAATGTTAGTTTTGTTTTATGTTATGTAAAGCAAACTTCAAAAAAAGCATTTAATTGTCATTTTAAAGATAATTTCATAATTTTAAAATATCGGGGACGTAATTGAATTGAATCTCGAAATATTTAATCAACATTTCACTGAATCGAGAACGCATCTAGAACAAGAAGTTAATTGTAATCATAAGTGATGGACATCCCATACAAATGTGTGTTTGAAGGACGATTGTGCATCTCTAACTTTGTACATGTATCTATTTTGAAGTACGTATTAGGCAAAGACACACATTACTGATTACTATAAAAGCTTGCCAAGCTTTGAAATTGAAATGGGTCAAGGATCGCTAAATGAAATAAAACATCAATACACACAAGAACAACTTCTCCTATATGTGCATTTGAATGCTTGGACATCCTTTTTGTGTCACGACTCACGATGCTACACAGATATAAGTAAAGAAAGAATGACAAAGCTTTATTGGAAAGTGGTATTGTAAATGTATGTGCTTTCAATAATTCATACAGCTACCTTTCATTTAATGTTGTTGTGTATTTTGATACAAGGATTTGAAATGAAACTCTCGTTTTTATCATATTGTTGATAATGTGGCTGAAGGAACAAAAGGCAAGGTTGGAGTGTTGAGAAGAGAAATTCATATAAACGACTTCAAATATTTTCAATAAAAAACGTGTCACTATATGTAATCGATTTAAAATTATTATTTTTCGTGCATGCAACAACTGAATGAATATAATTTACAAAATATATTGGAACGTGCAGTATGCTGAATGCTGATAGAATGTTTGACACATATTTACAACGCGGAGAGAGATGCCATGTAGGTAAACGCGCGTGCAAGTTTGATTTGTATTTAATGCGCATTGTTGTCCCGAAGGTGAAGGTGATATTATTCTCAGAGAAACAAATTGTCTTAGGAATCCAATAAAACTGTCATTTGCAGATGATAAATTCACCTTGTTTGTTTTTCTTTGTGTTTATTGTTGGCCCAAGGATAAAATATTTCAATATTAAGACTAGCGAGTATTTTTAGTACGCGTAATATTGTGTCCTTTGAGCTGCTGAATTTTGAAGTGTAAAGTAATTTTTTTTTGTACTCTAGGAGTTGATGAATTAAATGATAAAATTAATTTCCTTGTGTTATTATGTTTATTACCATATTTGGATTGGATTAGACGATCGTATCCTTTTTGATTTTAATGTTAAGAATGTCAACTTTTATTTTAAATAAATTATTTTTGCTGGAACAGAAAAACATAAAATCTTGACCATATTTTTGTTAAGTGATAAATAAATCTCGGAGTTTTACCTCAAGCAAAAGTTTGCTCAAGACCGGGTGGTTTTGGTCCTCCAGTTTGGTATTCCAAGTGATCTAGATCTTGGCCTAAAAATTTCTTTCATCTGAGGCGAGGTTTGCCTTATCTCCTTGTTTCTACAAATTGAACCGCAAAGAGAGCTTTCGCTGGGTCACTCATTTTGACTAAATACTCAGGCCACAGCCTATTCGAGTCCATTGAGTGTTATTTTGTTTACAACATCGATGTTGTTATATCGCTCATTCCACAATTTATCATATTCAGTGTGCACGTCTTGGAGGCATATGTGAGAACTGGCAAGATCATAGTCCTGTAAAATAGTACCTTCGAATTTGTACTTAAACTTTTGGAAAAGAAGGGGTTTAATGGGAAAAAGATGAATCGTTCCTATATCTCGAAACTAAATAAAAATCAATTACGAATTGTTTTGGTTTAGGGAATTCAAAGCCAAGTTGTATTAAGCTGTGCTCAAGTACGTTTTAAATCTATCGTTTTGTTAGCACTGGGATTGCTTTTACATTGTGGCCAAAATATTTTTAAGCGTTACATTTTTGGTTTCGAACACGATTCTCGGTAACGTCCAGCTACTTTTCTTTACTGTTAAGTAAAGTCCTTACACGTTTTATATAGAAGAATTTTGAACACGTAACCAGGAATTGAAATTAAATTTTGCATCGAATTACAATTATTTTTTAAATACTTGGAAAATTTCCATGAAAACCCTTTATTTTACCTCCTCCTTATCATCGGAATTGCAACGAATACAATTTCATCAAAATAATGACTGCAATTAAAATATACATACAGAGAAAAGAAAATTCAGATGAAAACAAAATTGCGACAAAACCCAATTTACACAAAAAAAACAACAATTTCGAATATGCAAAGTTCCATTAAAGCGTAAGTAAACTTTAAATTGAAACGATATGCTAAAATACACATTTCCGGATACCCACAATGTTATCACCTGCTCTTATTGGCACATATTTGCATACATTTAACCGCATTACGCAAAAAGGAATGGAAATGTATAACCGTATTCAAATAATTGTTGGCGTTACACAAATTTGAAAGCTTAAAAGCTTACACACAAAACTTTTTTTTTCTGTTTCATCCCCAAATTGGGGTGAATGTTCATGAAAATGGCTACATTTGCATCTCAAAATTAAACCAATTATTGTATTCGTGGAAGCGTGGATGCAACGCAACTCCTATTCCCGAAAAATCTCGTAAAATATTAGGAAACCCTGAATCAGGAGGAGAGCACACAATTATTAGTGCACACATGCAGTCCAATTTACATATTATTACACTTAAAATTAGCACAATGCATTTTTCACTAAATGCACTAACAGCTGCTGTTGCAACACACAACAAATAAATAGTGCAAAATAAAAGAAATTCCACTAACGAATTCCAGTGGTCACCGCAGTTTGTACAAAAATAAAAAGTGACCGTTCATTAAATTCATGGAATCAACTTTAAGGTTGCAATGCACATATTATATGAACTGTGGGGGTGGTGGACTATTATAAAAAAAATGGACCCACACACCGTTAAAAGCTGCACCGCCATAATATGCTAATTGTCGTTACGGGAACTAATTATACTTTTACGGTGTTCGCACAGACACCTTAGTTGCATATTGTATGCGCCCGCTCGTTTAAAATCACATTTACCCCTCACGCTGGCACACACTCCACTCACTCGTTCATGTGCACACACGGAGCCAACGGCCACCCCCTTCCGCATGACGTTGCAAGGTGTACTGCAGCTAAAGTGTTGTGCGGAATCGGTTTATGCTGCTGAATGAGCTGCCTAATTGCTATGCCAAAGTAGGAGTATTAATTAAATTATTGCATCTGCTTCAATTTAATATTCATATTTACACCAACGGGCAATGATGGTATTATTTAGGATCCCATAGAAAGGGGATGCCATTATTTTTAAATGAGATTTTATTTTCAAATGGCATTATTTTCTTTTCGTGGAAGAGTTGTGATGACTTCGTGTGGAAAATGGAATTGTGCTACTTTAATTTTGAATAGTTTTATATTGGTTTAATTTGAATGTATTAAGTAAAATAATTTAAAAAATGTAGACTTATGTTTATTTTCAGGTTGGAGGTCTATAACACCTTGCATAATTATGGCAACTCATAAACCAATAATTTTATAACTTTGTACAATGAAATAATAGGATCTTCTGAATCACTGTCAATTTTTAATTTATTTAACTTTAACCCCAAGGTATATACTCTTGCAATTTAAATTTTGTCGGAAAAGAGTCCTCCTAAATAAATAAAATGTGGCAAAGAAAAATTTCAGAAGTGTGCCGTACTCGTTAGTAATATCTCGAAAACTACTTGTAACTTGACCGATTTATTTAAATTGTTTTTTTAAATAATAAAGAAAAAATTAGAAACCGTTTTTAATTTCTTTAAGGTCATATGTTCCAAGGTCAAGTTATTGCCAAAAAACTGTTTCGCTTGTATCGAATTCGATCCAAAATTAATACGACGATTTCATTTTAACAACGCTGATCCCTAAAACTTTGGTATTCTTAACAAAATTGCATCTACCTTACGTCAATAAAATTGGTCCTTCTGGCAAAAAAGAGGGTGAACTCAGACAAACCACACATTTTCTATCTCAGCAGCCCTTAAAAATATGAAAAAATAAAAAACATTTCAAGGACAAAATTCAAGGCCACATCTCAGAATCTATCTGCATACCTACCATATATAAATTCACACATCACTCCTCCTGCGTCCTGTGATGTAAAATATTTTTTAATCATTTTAAAGTTCCAAAAATATTACAATTTATAATTCGTCATGCACGTTCATTAACGAAATTTTGTCTTCCAAAAATTCCATCTAAGACAATTTCACAAAATTCCTTGTAAATATTGTGTTCCCTGTAGCCCGTATATCGTTGCGGCATCCCGCAATCAGTTGCATCCGAGCCCTGACTCTTGATATTTGAATTTCAAATAGAAATCTAGTGGATTTATTTCATTTGCATATATTTGCGTTTATTCGAAAGCGCAATGGCGCATACAACGATTGTTTTGAAGACAATCAAGAAATTTTGCACCATGCCAACAATAGGAACTGCAGCCAGTCTTACTAAAGTCCTGAGTTATATTTAATGTTTACGTTGTCTGATTTCTAATTGACTGATTTTGTTGATGAACTGCATTTATTCGCAATTGCTTTTAGATAAATTACTGTTTTTATTAAAATATATAATTAATTTTAATATAAATGAATCAAAGAAAACTTTTTAATTTTAGAGGCAACGTAACAAAAAGGACATTAAAATATGAATTGTAAAAAAGTTATCTTTTTGACCAGCAATAGTTAAAACTATGAATGTGAAGTTAATAATTAACATTAAAACATTAACTTTATCAGATGCATTAACCAGATGTATTCACAACATCAACTCTTGCATAAAAAGTTTGAAAACTTTTACTTAACTATAACTCATGGTTAATTCAATCATATCGCTTTAAAAAATGTTCACAATTAACGTTCCATGATTACAGCTAATTACGAGCAGTGCCCACGACTGATGAAATAAACTTAAAAGCACTCAACCCTCAAAGAAATATTTTTACTTGCAAAATGCTTAGTATTTAAATCACAAAAACAAATTTTGCAGTCTAACGACATCACTATTTATTCACCCAAGTAAACAACCTTTTTATTAAAAAAAAATCAGTGCTATTAAATTGCTTTTCAATACATCTACAAAGATTTCAATTGATGTTCTTTCTTGAATTATTCTCAAGTCGTTCACAATCTCTAACGACTCGGATGTATTCTAACATCCAGTCCAGTCATTTACCCCATCGCACTCATCCTCATATTCTCATTATTCACTGACCCAACGATAGTCAACAGTCCGACGATTGAAGAGCTTCTGCGAATTCAATAAAAGATGATGCGATGATGTGTGGAAACGTACGTTCTATAGGCCGCAGTCAATTTGAAGCAAGAATCCTGTACAAATGGGAATGAAGGAAAAAGTTTGACAAAGTCACGTTCCCGATAATGACTCGATAAAACACTTGATGCATTCAGTCGAAATGCGAATGTCACGTTTCACATATTGCATCCCTTAGGAATGAATAGTTGAACGTTCTGAATGTGTATTGTAATTGGGGGCTGGTTTAGTTGTTAACAATATATTTACTTTCATTAGGATTCATTTTCTTCAACATTTTACTACTTATAATAGTTATGTCATATTAACATCGATATTGGAATCAATCGTAATTATTATATTGTAGGTTCAATTGATGGAGTTCGATTAATAGTTAATAGAAATAATGAAATTCTTTCTCAAGACATTGTATTATAAGCGCGGTTAATCTTTTTTTTCCGTCATCCTTGAAGTTTCTTCTGCTGCAGTTCCTGTTTCTGTTGTTTCTGCAACGTTGCCGTTGCAGCTTGCAGTTTTTGTTGCAGTTCTCGAGTAATCAGTAACAGGGTATGTTACCAGAAAATTGCAGAAAAACTTCTTTACATTTTTAACGGAAAAAAACATAAATTTTGTTTTTATTATGGAAGCTTTTTGAAACTCAAGTAACTGGGTTGCAGAAATCCTCACCCGAACAATTTTTTGCCGTTGACGTTGCATAAAAATACATCCTTAAAAACATTTTCTTAAACATTTTTATATTAAAAAAAAACAATCAATTTATTTACAAGACTTTTAAAATAGTTGTTACATCGACATGTCTGATTAAATTAAACAAGTGCAAGAAATGCATTCCTACAATAGACTTCAGATCTCAACAGCATTATATCTACTTTATTCTTCATGCCGGCACATCCTCCCACTATTCTTACTGAACAAACAACGGCAAAGAGGTGTGCAGCAAAAGTTTTCTTTCTCAATATTGTACTTAATTCAACAATGTATCTTGAAAAAGTTTTCTGATAAAATGCGATGAGTTAATTAAATTCTCAGAAACAATTACAAAATGAGAAACTTTTGTATCACGAAATGAAAACATCTGTTTCTGATTTGATATAAATACCTGAAATGTGCACAAACCCAAACAAACACAAGACGTGAGTCAATAAGATGAGAATTTTTACTTTTTCTTCAACGAGATCTATTTCACTTTGTTGGTGCAATAATTAATTGCTAACTGCAGCAAGAATTTAATTACGTCCTTGCTGGCATACTTTGCAATCAGCCAAAGGTATTGAAAGTTTGAATCCGTTTTTAATTTGCTGAAATAGTCTGATTTTTAAACATTTTAATTAAATTTAAATTTGAATGTGTGAAAAAATATAATTAAGTAAAATAATTTGCAAAAAAATCTAACAAAAAACTGTGAATATTTTATTGATTTCCTTATGATGAGATTTCACTCAACCAAATAGCCAATTTCAAATAGAACACCGCTGCTGGAAATTTAATCACTTACTGGAATTCAGTTTGAATGTCTGACGTGCCCAGCAGTGCTGGTAAGTCTTCCCTTGCCAGAATTGATTTAATTGTACAATTTTATCGACTTTTGTGCTATTTATAAAATATATATTGACCAATCTTCAATAATGTTCAATGTTGTTGTAAATAAGCGATGGATAATAATTGGATTTGATTTAATACATTTTATTGCAGACGAATTGGTTTATTAAAGACAAATGTAATTTTGTTGTCACTTCAGGATTGAATAAAATGCGAAATCGATTTTAAATCAGCTATAATTTATATTAAATATTTAGCGCTCGAGAGTTTGTAAAAAAAAACGTAACTAAAATTGCTGAACCAACTTCCTTTAAAATCAATTATTTCGGCGTATAGAATCGATTTTTATTATCTTTGAACCTTAAAATAATGCTGCAGCCTGCGGCACTACATCCCCGAAGGTTTTCATACATAATGGCGACAAGCATTGTTTCACGAAACGAAAAACCTTATGCATCTTACTAAAGACGCATTGTGTGCAAGAAGAAGTTGCCTCATATTCGTTACTTTGTAAAATTTCAATACCATCCATGAATTGAAAGTCGATTAAAAGCAAACATAACTCCTGAATGCTCGGTGATTGCGTCTGGTTGATTGTGTTTTCAGTCAATATTTGCCATTTTCGATTTTCATCATCTGCGGTGCACGTAACACACATTCTTTAGGAGGTACGTTAATGTATCTATTGGAGAAGTCCTTCCCCACTGAGACATAATGTTTAAGGAAGACTGAGTAAGCTGCATTTATGGAAATATTATCAATCAGTTCATCGCTTATTGCGTTTCCCCAAAGGAAAGGGGATTATTGAGCGCTGCGCAAATACAATCACCGAAAATAGATGTATAAGGATTGAAAGCTCCTGAACCGATCTAAGATATATTATAATATTTATGATGTGTATTTTTTGTGCCTTGTATTTGCTTACCAATTAAGGACGTACTTTCAATTCAATGGTTCTGAATGATGTTCTGGGAAGAACTCTTTCATTGGTTTGACATTTTGCTCACTAGTTGTAACCACAATCGCATTAATGAAAACATTTTACAGGAATTCACCTTTCTTCTTAATTGTATGATGAATTTCATGTCTTCAAAACTTCAGGAACTTTTGTTGGTTGCATTAAGCGCTATTCAATTCATTTCAAATTGTATAATTGCAAATTTTGTAATGATAAGTAATGTTATTCTCAGAATTTTCTACCGAATTAAGGTTCTTTTCATCAACTTAAAAGAGGCAATTAAATATCATGTATGATATTGAAACCGGTAACATTGCAAACCACATATTTTACATCCTTTCATAAGGTTGAGACCACTTTCTAATTTGACGCTTCTTAAAATTTAATCTGGGTTTTCCCAATTTAGCTACCAGTTAAGATTAAAACCGCATTATTGAGCTGCTGTAACCAAAACAACTTAGATAAAAAAAGAAGGTCCTTGTTCTTTCCCAGACAAAGTGTATTGTTCACATTAATTTGGGAAACTTCAAAATAAATCGTTTGGAGATTTTGATGGTATTGATGAAGCCATGAGAGTCCTCCAGTGTTTGTGATGAACAAATTCTGAATACGCAAGAACGTAAACTACATTTAAATGCATTTTTTCATAACAAAAACAAAATAAGCGACTGGCTAAATTTAACAATTACAGGTTAATTGAATAAATTCAAAATTAAACCCATTTCAATTGTTATCTTTAAGTGATCAAAGCGATACAAGTTGCGACCAATATTCGACGTCGCGGTTGCAGTCGTCACGCGACCACAAGCAAACTTTAGTTTTTTTGACGGCACACGTTTTACGCGACTTTTGCCGCACACGCGCGTCCCAACTCCCAACATTAGTATCTGCGATACGACGAAACACCCACAACTACTGTACATTGTAGTCGTTGTCAGTTTTGTTTTGTCACGAAGACCGAGTTCTTTAGCACTAGCTGTGTACGTTTTTGAGCGATTCTTTTTTCCGCAAGTTCCTTCTTATTTTGTTTCGTTTGCTAAGAATAACTACATGTATTAATAATTGTTTTAAAAAAGTTCGAATAGACGAATGCTCGCGAAGATAGTCAGTTGTAAGCGGCTTTTTCCCAATTCCAGACAAATGTAAGTGGTGTTCCATATGTTTTGTGTGAAAATCAGTTGAGTTGCGTAATTGTTTTGTTTACAATTATTATCGCAAACCGGCAAAAGTGATAATTTGTTGTGACCAATTAAAGAGCTGTCTTGATTCAAAGATATTGTGAATAATTGGAGATTTTTCTTTTAAAGAAAATTAGTGTTCGTTACAATTTTATCATTTTAATATTTATAAAATTAAGGTAAATCAATTGTTTAAAAAAAAAATTAAATAAGTGAGTATTTAAAAGAAAGTTTAATTTAATTACAGTCACGAAAGAACTTATCTTGCTGTAAAAAATAAACTTTAAAGAAAATATAGCGGCAATATGTGACATACATTTTCTTGACATTCCATGACCTCTGCTAGTTGCCGCGCAATCGTACAAAGTTGCACAACATCACTTGACATAAACAATCGCTCTTGTGCACGTGATGATTTTTTGCTCACTCAATAAAAAGTTAATTGATGCTTGTAGATGTGGAGGCGGTTATTTATTGTCTATTTATATTCTGAGGCGCTTTATCTTTTATATTCTCTTTTAACAGCCGTACTAACAGCCCAACTTTCTAATTAATAACTACATGTATCAAATATTATTTCATTAAATAGAAAATCTTTCTATTTTCCTTAACACTTTAAACTCGTGAATTCAGCAATTGTTATTTTATTTAAAGTTATTATATATAATATTTATTATTTTGATTGCGCATGCGGCATGATCGAAATCTAACAGCTGTTTTGATTTTGCTTGTGTACTTATATATATTATTTAATATGAATTACTTGGGTCTTAGTTAGATTTAAAAACAATTTTGAATATCTTTTTATTTGAAACTAATTAATTATTCTAAAATATTTTTTTTTTTTCAATTTAAAGTCACTTAAAAATAATTTATGGTTGGGAAAATATGTAGATGCAATTGTTATCATAAAACAGAGAAAACACCAACATTTTTTTAGTTTTATTTTTAAAATAATTTTAAAATCCATAGATAAAATCAAAAAAAGATAATATTAGTAATAAGAATAAAACATAAAAATGTACGTAGGGTGTTTCAACACGAGGTGTAAGCTTTTAAAGACTTATTATTTGACAGCGAGTTGGTTGACAGTAGCCAAAAGTTGACAGTTGATATATAACTTCGGTGGACGTATTTTGAAGACACCAATCAGTCAACACAAAATTTCGATTTTTCAAAGCTTAACTCCTCTATTTTGTTATGTTAAGAGTAAAGTCGTCCGCAAACTATTCCAACTCTAAAAACTAATACTAAAGCTGTCATCAACAAAATACAGCCCAAAAATTGCGAACAAATAATCGACAAAAAAAGAAGGATGAAGCTCTGCAAGTAGAACTAAGGAAAGATGCTGTGTTTCTAACATAATCCACATAATATGTTTATTTTATAACGCAATAAATATTTCAGTTAATTTATTAAAAAAGTAAACCCTACAACTCTTGTTGAAACACCCATAATGAAAAAAAAATATTCATTAATAATTAATATTCTAATTTTAAATTATTTATTACAGTTCAAAATATTTAGAAAATAAATAAACAAACACCATGAAGGATTTAACTGCTGACGATATTATAATGCTGCAAGACACATGGAGCAAGAGTGGCCTTAGCGTTGAAGGGGAACAAATTCTATACACGTTTTTCACTCGGTTTCCGAAAAATCAAACCTATTTTGAGCCGTTTATGAATATCCCCATTGAAACCTTGAAGGTAACATTTTTATTTTATTTTTAAATTATATATTACGAATTCAAAATAATAGAAAAAATATTAAATAGGAATAATAAATTAATTAATAATAATAAATTTGAAATTTGATACCGTAATATTAAAAAGCGATTTATATTCAGGGAACCTCCCGTTTCCGGTCACACTCCGTCAAAATTATGCGAGTTTTTGATGAGTCAGTGCAAGTGCTGAGCAGAGACAATTACAAGAAGCACATTAAATCAATTTGGAATGCAATTGGAACTTCACACGAGCAACGAAATATTCCAAAGGAATCGTTTCTGGAGCTGCGGTTGGTACTCATTGAGATGCTGACATCTCGATGCAACATGGATGACAACCAGAAGGTGGCTTGGAATGATTTCTTTGACAACATATTTGAGATAGCATTTAAGTGTTTAACTCGTTAATTTAGTGTGCTTTTTAAGTTTATTTATAATTAAATATTGTAGCAAAAAAGAATGAGCTTTTAAATTTAACAAAAAATTATTATTAAGTCAAGCCATGTTTTTGAATAAAAAGGTCGAATAAATTATTTCATTATTATTTACCGAGGATTAAAATTTAATTTCTAATTTAATAATTTTTTTCAGGATATAGAAATTTTTAAATCTCCTCTTTAATAAGGATTAGTTTAAATCAAAAAAATGGAAGCACTTGTTACTTACATTGTCAAAAAAGTCCCTTGATTTTATTCAAATTTTGTCCATATTGACTGCAGTTTTAATTCTTTATTGTAATTGTTTAATTTACGTGCACAGCACAACAATTCGCCAACGCATGAACAATCAAGACGAGAGGAGATAAAATCAGGAAACAAATACAAAAACACTGCAATTTATTGAACTAGCCTATTGCAAAAATGCCAATCGTAATTATGAACGCTTGCTTGACGCTGCGCCCCGCGTGATGCCACGATATCACACCATCAGTTGTTTTAGACGCTGGCTAGTGCTGAATTGTTTCAACTACCGGGATGACTATATTTTTTACACAAATTCAATCCCACCACACCGGATCACATGGCCCAATGGATTGTTGTTTTTGTTGTCTTCCGCTGTCGTATCAAAATGTTATTTTCCATTTAGGCACAATCCCTCTTCTTACTTACACACATTGAATGACCAAATGTTCCAACGAGTCCAACTACAATTGACATGCCAAGTCAATATTTGAAATGCAATGTTGCACACTCTCGCTTCAACACATTTATATTGCAATTGTGTCCCGCCTTGTTGCAAAGTGTCAATATCAATTTGATAAACTCGCTGGCTGATGGCAGCGTTGTGTTTTGTTTTGTTTTTATGTTGTACAATGCGTTTTTCAATGCTTCCATTTATGCTTTTTCTTTTGTCCTTCCATTTCTATGATTTTTGCAACAAAAACATTTCCGCATATGGTGTGTTCGGAGATGTGTGCAGCATGCATAACGCCGGTCGAGTGCAAGTGAGGTCCGCAATCCACATCCATCGCCAGTGTGATTGATATCGCAGCGCTTCGGGTCGGCCGTCTGCAGGCGGCATTTAAGAAAATTGGGTATCGATGAATGAGGGCGGAGTGCACTCAATTGAATTGAAGGGTAAAATGTGATTAATGTTGAGAAAATAAATAAGCCTGGGCGATGCGAGTGGCAGGAGGGCGACGACATACATTGTGTGTAGAGAGCGGGGACGCCAATTGGCATTATGACTTTAATAGTGGTGTTATTCATGTGTAAAACGTTCTCATATTAATCTTGTTAACTGAATACCAATTATTTGAGTAAGTAATGACAGCTGTACATTTTAGATGTTGTTACTTCGTAATATTGTAGTTGATTTAACTAAGTAAAGGACGTTGTTTAACGACGTGTCGTCTAAATACATGAACCATTTTACTTTCCTAAATACTTGGGGTTTCCTTTGGAGTCCTTAAGTTATAATAAATCTTTAAATTCGTAGGAAATAGCTCAGTAGTTTAAAGACTAGAACTGGGATCTATTGTAGCACTTCTAATTTCTCGTTTTATCCAAAGACAATTGTTTTTCACGAAATGCCTCCTTCATAATTAATTCACAAAGTTTAAATGGGTGCCGCCTTTTCTTTTCTTGATTAAGGGTTTAAATTGGCATCGCCGCTCTCGAAAAAAATGATCATGAGACGCATCATTGTGATCCTATTGTAGACCCTCAATTGAGAAACCAATAAGTTTTCTCTAATCTTGAGGATCTTTCCTGAAAGTCCCTCACAAGATATCACAAAATCTTGGAGAATATCTTCAAAACCAGCTATTTTCCATGCTTCTGATATCTATCAACAATAAAATAGGAGATGGTAGAGTACTAACTAAACGTTCTCTTTGTATTCTTTAGCCAATTATTTGCGTGCACACATGTATGGCGTAACTAGAATAATAATTGATGTTAATCTTGATCTATCTAAATTGATGTAACAATGAAAACAAATTGACTCCACCTTATATAATGTGGCAGTTATTTATTAAACAAAGACACTAGCCAACCTATCGGCTTTCAACAACAATTTGATTCACGGATACACCTTGTTATCGTCATTTGGTTCCAACTCGCCTAACATTTAATTAACGAGTGAAGGAAATGCTTAAATTATTGTTATAAATTTTCCCCACCTTATCCAAGGTTGCTATTATGTACATCGGAAGTCGGAATCATTGAGACCAAAAAAGGAAAACACATTCAACTTAATGTTGCTCTGTTTCATATTTTGACCCCCTGCCAACTTGACCTTATATACCAGTTACCACAGCACTCCTTTAACACCTGCTGAACATTTTCAGCGTGTAAACCACCCCTTCAACCTACACTGTATTAAAATGTACTCGCATATAGAATCTCAATGTCGCTCAGTTTATTGCTTCCAAAATAACCTAGCTAGATTTATTGTTATCATCATATTTCATTGTTCCTGGCCATTAATTTCATATGACCAATTGCGTTGGCACAGTGCCGTGTGGCACCTGCGGGGATCACACACACACACAGCTCATATCGACTGGCAGGAAGCGCCAACGCAGCGGTTTGGCCTTGATGATTAAACCCCACCAATTTATATATCGGAGGGGAGGAGGGCAGTTTGAAATTTCGACAAATGAGATGTACTGGCATGAAATGGCTTTTTTTTGTTTCTCTTTAATTTGCCGCATTTTGATATTGGGTGGAAAAAAAAAAAAATCTGAAAGTGACAAAAAAAAAATTAACCACACTAAATTTGGGCGCAAAAAATATAAAACACAAGCAAGAGAAGGAAATGGGCGTAAGGCCCACACCGGATTCAGTAAGGAGAACACGCGCTATGTCCCAGCGGAGGAATATCAAGCGCGCCCGTTGGCAATAAAATTCGCGCGCGCGGTTCTACCGTGTTCTACGTGACATTGTAACAGGGCAATTACATGGAAATTTCATGGCACAAAATGTTGTGTTGTTTGTGTCGGCATTTTATCTGCACCATTTCGGTACAAGTTGCAACACACAACAACTTTCTCCAAAGCAACTGGACAATTTGGATGAGTTTAAGCAACCAGAATGATTGCGGATCGTGCTGGAGGTTGGTGCTTTGGGTGTGGGCAGGAGAGGAGGCGCAGAGTTGATGGCTTCCACCTTCAACATTCTTTAGGGCAATGGCAATTTGTATTCAAACGATGTTTGGTCATATTTGAGACAACATTCTTGTAATGTGAATGTTGTTGGGGCATTGCGACCTTGTCCATTTTGATGGTTTCTTTTGGGAAATTGCGTCAGCCATCGGTTTTTGTGTTAGGCGTGTGTGTTTCTGTGTTTGTGTGTGTGCAGGCTTTAGGCGTATGTTTGTGGGGGATGGTTTTTAGAGAAATGGAAGTTTCGTTCAACGTGACTTATTACATGAAAATTGCCTAAGCAAATAATTGGAGCGTGACTTCTGCAAATGGGATACTTTTTGTCTTTTAGATTAGATGGAAGGCGTGTACACACTGGGGGATGTTATTAAACGGGTGCTTTTTTTGTCGCAATCCGCATTAGTTATTTCTGACAAATTATGTTCCCGCAATTATTGGCTAATTGGGATATTCTTATTTGGACTTATCCTTTCTTAATTTGGAAGACATTGGAGAAATGATTCCCGCATTGGGAAATTATGGCAAAAATTCAATTACATTTCTATGATGTTGTTAACAAAGATGGATGTCTTTCTTAAACAAGTTTCGTTACACTTTTTTTTTGTAACTCAAGTTTTTCGCACAATTTTCACAAATATTCCAAAAATTATATCTAAAAGAACCTAATTATAGATTTATGATCGAGCAGTTGCCTAGAAACCCAGAGAAGACTACGATGTTCAATCCATAATTAGAAAAACTAGAATTTTAAGAAAATTGGGAAAAAATTTTGAGTTTAAATTCCTCCCTTTTTTATATTCGTACTTTAAAAATCTTCCTTCTCATTAAATTACACTTCCACACATTGTTATATCACTTTGTTCTTAAGTTATATCCTTTAAGTGAATCCCCAAAAAATTAAGTGCGTCAAAATTGCAAAATGAAAATACAAAAAAGCTTATAATCAAAAGCACATAAAATCCTTCCAGACATCATTTACAAATTTATAAACAGCAAAAGCTCATACTTATTTAAATTAATGCACAAAATGAACCCTCATTACTCTGATAGCGCTGGCATTCAAACCATCTTCAATAAAATAATGAATTTTCCCTCATCCATACATCACTTGATACACCGTGTAGGTGGATGCAGCAGCATCTAGGTAAATGCGATTTCCTTTTTGAGCACATGGCAAGTGTGCCATGCTGCAGCCGATTTAAATCGTGCGATAAGACCATTTTATTTGCAATTGTGCGCTCGTATATATTTTATATTAGCATTTAATGCGCTCCCGACTGGGGTTTAGTAGCAAGGATTGTGTGTGGAATCGGGGTTAAGCAGCGATAAGTATTAAAGAGAACAATATGTGCGAATATTTATAAAATTAAGTGGAATGTGTTTGATTTAAATTGAGGAGGCGAGACATAATTTCAATAAAACTTAAGAACGTTGTTTTAATTATGCTGTGATAGAGATTCTGTCTATATTACCAACAATGACATGTTATGCTTTTAGATGATTTGTGTAATATACGACAGCGGCACAGAATGGTACGAATGTGTAAAAGGTGGTGTGAAATTGTGAAGTCTAACATCGTGTCACATTTAAATTTACAGATATATTTTTTAAATTGTATCTAGTTCATTCGGTTTTACGAGTAATACGCATCAAACGATGGGCATGGCTTTGAAGAATTCTAAACAGTTATAGGAAAATCGTTTGAACTTAATCTTACAGCTAAAATTATAAAGTAAAATCTATAGTCTAAAATATAAATATGAGTAAACTAACTACTGCTGTCAACCCCCCGGAAAAGAAGATAGTTCGTTTCGTGTGCCTATGTACAGACCACGATTCATTGGAAGTGAATCTCAAGGCAATCAAACTAGATAAAGATGAGATCTGAAAACTCTGCTTAAATAGTCCGGAGACAGTCGTATATATTTTGGGCAATGATCAGGGACTAGAAGAAGCGAGACTAAATGCCCTAGGACCCATAACTTCAAATGTAGTGGGTGTGCGGGAGTTTTCATACAAAGAAATATTCAATTTTATTCAATCTAAGATAAGAAAAAATAGACAGTGAAAAGAGGCCCGCATTGTGGCCTGTTTCTAGTTAACCACATCGAAAGAGAGATGTAATGGAAGCAGCTTGTCTAACTGGTTTAGTGAAGTAGAAACACAAAAGGATGGAAATGCGACTTCTTCGCTTATTTTAAATATTAACCTACTTTAATACATTCAAAACATTAACAGTTTTTTTTAATCCTATAGAAGATGAAGTGGTGGCATTCTAGTCAGAACTAAACTACCCCACTACAATATGGTAGAATTTATTCTTCTTCTTTTTCACTTCAAGAATAGAACACAAATCATTAACTATCAGCAAATTTTAATGAGCAAAACCTTCTCCTTCTTTTAAAAAAATTAATGTGTAAAACGATTTCAAGAATTAATTATGTGTTTAAACCAAAACCCCATTTAAACAATAAACTCCATCACAACAATATATTTAAATCTTCAACATCAGAAAGTCATTTCAACGAACCCAAAATTGCGATAAAAACCAACTCAACCTAATTATTTGCAATAACTTGCCTCCGATGGGTTTCCACTTTATCTTCAACACATTCAGATTACACGCAAGCTTAACTAACTTGATTAATTGCTCGTTATAAAAGCTCCACTTGCTTCCACACACTAAAAGCAATTATTTACGCATAAGCATGTGTGCTCAAAACAAGCCTTTCTCGTCCTTGTCCCATATCCCAAAACAGTGTTACACTTTTGCGGTTGATTGTAAATGCTTTAATGTCTTTCTGTGGCTCACACAATGGCGTCAGAGCATCTTGAATAAGGATTAACACGTCATTTGTACATGGTCCTTTTATTGAGCAAGGCACACAACTATATAGCATCGTCCACTCCAATTTACATCACAATCCAGTACGGTAACATCTGATACACACACTTAAATGGGCTGTACAAGATATCAAGAAATTATGCAATTAAATTGATGTGCAAAACCCACAAGGCAGTCATCTTTAAATTAATTGGAGCTACGCTTTAAGAGATTGCAGCCATTAGGTTGCAGCAAGGAAAATCCATCATCTGCATGCTTACATAAGATTGTTGTGGACGCTCAAGAAGATTTAACATTGTTTGCAGCATTCGTTGCCCGCATACAAATTGCATACAATTAATGCACCCCTTTTGCCGTTATGAGTAATGACTGAATGCATTTCAACGAGATTGTGCAACCGCATATGTTTCGACTTCATGTTCAAGGGCATAAACTTATGATGCACAAAATTGCATATTATAGAGAAACTGAATGCAAGCCGTGGCCTCCGGGCAAGCATATTCCAGTGCTAAGTATCCGCACCCAATGGGCCTCAATAAAATGCAAATATTATGGATGAGTGCGGGACTTTTTGGTCTGGTAATATGACGCGCGCTGTTTCTCATTGTGTTGAATGAAATATGTTGGTGCGTCAAGCGAGAAAAAAACAAGACACGATGAAGGTAATATTTCATAATTGTGTGGACTGCACGCAGATACTCTTCTCGCTTACATTGCGCTTTCAAATGTTATATTTGATGTGTGGCCCCTAGGTGGATGCGGCTGTCTCTCTGCCGCATTCATCTTTCCTCCATTTAGTCAATGCAGATAATGTATTATGTTGGTACTAAGTTGGCTTTTGTTGAACACCCAATGCTGCATATTTGCGACACGACATGCCCATTGATAGCAACGCAGTTGCATGGATTAAATAATTGGATATGCGTCGGAGAAATCAGGTTTCGTTGGTGAGCTAAGCACAGATTCATTTCGCAAAATAAATTGAATACGCGACGGGGGATTGCTATGTGGAACAGTTGGTGGGAACCAAAAGCGCCGCAATCACAGAGATATCGTGGTGGCGTTGGCTTTTAGTGATCATTTGCGACGAATGTGCATTAGGAGTGATATTTATTATATTTTCGTTCCTAAATGGCAGTCGAGATAATTACAAAGTCTTTTGATGTTGCTGTAATTAAAATTTTTTGATGATTTTCTATTTTAAACTGGTTTTACAATACTCAAGAGTGTTTAAGCCTTTACAAAATCTTCATCTCTATTGGAAATGTTTAGTCCATTCATCATTGTAAAAAAAAGCTTGCAAAAGACAAAAATAAACACTCTACTGGCTATATTTTGACTTAAGAATATTGAAAATCTCGTCTAATAATTTAGAATTTTGAAACCAAAATTACAATTAAACTTACAAATTCATTCCAAAGGTAAGCACCAAAATCATCCCCATTACAAGCCACAATTACACCTAAACTGTGCGCAACTACACAATCATTCATTTAACAGCTTTCAGCATTGAAAATGGTGCGGCTCAGCGCCAAAAGCTTATACGCTCTGTACTCCATCATCTTCGGCTTGTGGCCTCTGCATAAACGTGTTTACAGTTCAGTCAAATAAATTCTCTCAGCGCAGCACCGTTCAACCCCTGTCATCATAAATCATTTTGCACGGTCACATATAAACGAAAGATTCACACACACACACACGTACTGTGCGAATTTTATTTGCTTTTCTATCCACTTTTACAAGTATAAGTCTCTTGGTGGCTCGCTTTCGGGTCTTCTGATATGCTTTATAAATTATAGTTATCATTGCTTGGACTTTCGATTATTTATGTTGTGACAATGCGATGCTTAAGGAGTGGGAAAACGGTCGACTGCTTACAGTTATTAAGTTTGAGAGAAAAGAATTGACAAAGAAATTTGTTAAGCAGTCAGGCAGTTCTATATTTCTATAAGATTATTTGGCTTTCTTTGGGGATTTCTGATTTAGAAGCGATAGGCATTATGTTTTATTGATACGTGATAAGCTTTGGGAAGTAGGAAGTTTATGCCGAACAATCTGTAAGGATATAGGTTATTAGTTAATTATTATTCATTGGATTTGAGCAATAATACCATAAATTTTTAGTAGAGAGTAACGTATTTATTGGTTGTTTGTTAATTAATTGTCTTACCATGAATTTTTTTATAATAATGGTTATTCTAATAAATAAATAAATAAATAAATAAATAAATAATGTTTTAAATGCTGTTAAAAATTTACCAAATAACTAAATTTTTGAAAACCCCTAGAAGACGACAATAGCATAACTTTTGGCTATTAAAATGTTATATCATGATTTTCTCTAATTAGTCTTCTCTATCACATTCTTCTCCGAAACTATAATCGACCGATTGCTCTTAAGCTCTTAAAATATTTTTATCTCATTGCCAATTGTGTCAGCAGTAGTTTTTCGATAGGTGGTGCTTAACTACAATTAATTCAAATAAATTTAGCAAATATATTCACAAATACGAAATACATTTAACCAATATTAGAAAAGAAACGTTTCAAAAACAATCATTTTTCCAATTTTAAATTGAAAAAAACATGCTTAATTCATATTCTAATTACAAAAGCCCATTCCTGCCCAAATAATTCCAACTCCGATTTATTTATTCCGCAAAATTCTTTAATGTGAAATGTTGCCGAAACAATGGCAAAAAAAAAATCCTTTGAACTTTTGCCTTCATTTAAAAATCCATGCCTACAAATAAGCCAATATTTTATTCCGGATTTCCATTGTTTCCAAATCGAATCGGATACGTGGTGAATTTTCTATTTACCCTCTCACTCCATTCAGACGCAACAGCAACCGTATAAGGCCGCATGTGTTGTTTTTTTTTTTTTTTGCGAATTTATTCATGCTGTAATACACAGCGACTAGCGAAAAATTGAAAAACAATTGAATTATTATGATCCATCCTCAATATGGAAATCCATTTTGCTATTTAGCATTCAACCTTTTTGTGTTCGCCACATTGGGATCGTCGGTTGTGGACCTTTTTTTTTTGGAGCTACACCCCAAAAAATGAAAAATGGCAACGGAACTACACAAACACAACTATTACAGCTGGACGGTTTGTTTCTGAAAAATAAGCAAATTGAATTAAATAGCAAGTCCATACAGTTAATAATATTAAATGAATTTTTGGATATTCAATGTTGTCGGGTTTTGTTAATTGAAGAAATCCTTTTAGTTGCACTAAATATTAAAGAAAGTAATAGTAATTATTTATTATTTATTTAAACCACATTATGTTTAATAATTAATCACGGTTCAGTTTACAAATATTGAATTTAATTTGCATTGGTATGAAGGACGAAATAATTTAAACATTAAAATTTCAATGAATTCACGTACACAGCTACTGCATGATTTGTTGCAATGCAATTCTCAGTAATTCTATTCAAAATAGCGCATCCTGTAACGACAAATAGTGCTGATAAATTTCAAACCCACCTGCACTCAGATAAAACACAATGCACATGTTATAGTTGTATAGAAAAATGTGCTTCTACACCGCATTGCACTTATCCTTAATGAATTCATGATTTAATCAGTCTGCCAATAAATAACAATAAGTCGCTCAATAAATCACACACTACACATATCGCTTGATAAATTGAACACGAAATTGCAGCATACATGGATGCAATAAATTACAGGAAGTATGGCTGAAATCAATCACAGGCCAATTCCGCAATAATTATTATACACACACGTGATACCCAATGAAATGCAGATATTCGATGTTGTGTTTTAACAGCGTTGTGCAGCGTTGTCCCCCGCCCCGCCTGCTCCCTAATTATTTGCACATTTCCAGCAAAGGATCAAAGCTGGCGGCTACAATATGTATGCGGTGCGGTGTTAAGATGTGGGAAGGGTGGTGGGGAGCTTGTAAATGCAATTGTGTTTAGGGTGGATATTGTGTAAAAGATAATGTGGTGGATTATCGTAAATAGATATTAATTGTAATGGTAAATTCTCTTTGCATGTTCGGGAGATTTGATCTCACGTTAAATAATGCATTGTCTTTGTAATGAGTAATGACAATTAAAGCTAAACCGCAATTTAAGGGGGGGTCTAACAATTTGGGTGAGGGATCAATGATGATTTTTTTAAAGTATCGGAAATTGGGGGCCGAGGATCTTTTATGATCTAGCTAGAAAGTTTAGCATCTCATGCACACAATTTCTTTTATTTATTCAGCAATTTTCATCAATATTTGAGAGATTCCTGTGCCATATTTTGATCTAAAAAAAATGGCCTTTAAAAAAAATTTAAGATTTCTGTGCCTAATTTTAATTTAAAAAAATGTCCTTTTAAAAAAATTTATTTGAGAACATGTTTTATGTAAAAAAATATTAACAACAAATGTCTCCAACATGCCCAACCACCATTTATTCACATCCTGCTAAAACCTCATTGATCATAATGTCCAAGTGATGAACCGCTTGGTCCTTTGGACACAGCACTTTGAATTATAACTAAAACAATGCAGACATTTAATAAATCATCGCTCGCACCACAACCCATCCAAATCCCGTTTCTACCATGCAGGCCGAGGGTAGAAAAGCTTTAACTTCACTTTTAGGAAACCCAGTTTCCAGTTCCCACCCGTATGCAGTCTCACACATGCGGAAGCACACAATAATGTAGACATTCTGCAAACGTTTTCACTACATCTCCATGGATGTCATTGTCCCATGACGGGGAGCAACGGAAAACGCACGCACTCAAATAAATTTATAGCTCCCTTGAGAGACAAGTGAGAATATGGAAAAAAATAAAACAAAGAAAACTGCGATATTCCATTGAATGGTAGCATAATAACACTGAATATCGTCTCATATTGTGCGCCGAACGTGAGATAAATTTTAAATCGGGAAATATGAATGATTTTAAGGAGAGGTGGGCGCATTGCAGGGAAGGATATACTGCAGGATCCAAGACGCTATATGTGATTAAACTTTTAAGACTGTTCACATACTTTAGATTAGCTTCTTTTTTTTGAAAGATTATGACCGCTTTTATGGCGACAAGCGTTCGCCATTTTCCCTCCACCCCCTTTTAAGGATTAATTATTGTCTGGGATAACATTGTCTGAAATGGAATTTTAAAATGCTTCACGTTGTTACACAAATTAATTACTTCCATAGGAAATAATTTTGGCACGCTGTTGTATTGCAACATTTCACCAGCCTGAGTCCTTATTACTCAGAATCGACTGTGCGGTTAAACATTTAATTCCATCATCATTCGCTTGGTGTAATATAAATAAATGAGCATAAATGTGTTTAGCATTGAAATATAAATGCGAAGTAAATACATTGTGAAAATCTTTTATGTAATCCCAACCAAATCTCTGCCCGAAAATCTTTCAATTATTTCCCTTGAAAAAAAAGCTTAAACGTCCAAATAAGATCATTGGGGATTACATTCAATTCGTTAATGTAGACAGGTTTTTTTTGGTTTGTATGAAAATTTGTGTGTTTGTTTAGGAGGGGAAAAGCTCAACAATAAATGAAGAAGAAGGTAATTTAAGATGAATAAATAGCTATAAATCGTTTCCTTGTGCTTTTATGCTGAATAAGTATGAAATTATGTTTATTGTTCATTAGTTGATGATATTTTTGAAGGATGTAATTGGTTAGGGTTGTTGAATTTGAAAATTCGCATTGTGATCAGTTTCAGGTTTCACTCCTGCACGTGGTTCAAAAATGTTACTTACTTTAAAAATTAATGTAATTTCATCCCAAAAAAAGGGCAATATCAACTCCAAAAGAATGTTCTCATAGCACAAATTAAAGCAAACATCCATATCGAATTCATGCAAATTTTCCCGGAAATAGGAGCAGCACCACTTCAAAAACGCTTCCTACAATTTGCATTCGCACCATGCATGACTCGAAATGAATCCGCACACTTTTAACTGCATTCACACTTTGAAATTTGAGGTGCACTAACTCTCATTGCGCTACCAACCTTGTTTTTGCCGGAATGGTATTCCCCATCCTTGCTGTTGAGTTTTTATTTTCATGGGCAACCCGAGCTGGCGCGGAATACAATCAATTTTCAAGGATATGCTTTATTTTTTTATCCTTCTAATGCAGCTCTTTTAATATTCCATCAAATCATCATGACAAGGGGTTGCATTAAAAATTGAAAGTAATCTCTTACTCTTACCAGATATTTGGCAAAGACATTGACAACAAAAGAAAATGCACATGATATTACATTTATACTGTACGGGGTGGTTTTAATTATTCCTGGATTATTATTGAGTATTTATTAAAAATAGTGGGTGGTATTTTCGATTAATGGAATTTAAGTGTGCATCGAGCAAATACAAAACAGACGAACTGGCATGGTGGAAAGCGTACCCTGCCTGAACTGGTGGGGGCATTCAATGGATGGCATAAGCAATAAATGTTCATGACACAATGGAAAAGTCGGAACATAATGCAACAGACAATAAAATCATGTAGAAAAGTTTCATCGGTTCGAAGAGTTGTTGATGTGTTTTATTGTTCATCCTCATGTGAAGTCTGTCAAGAATTGATATTGAAAAAGTTTTCGGGAAACAAACAGGCAATCCGACGCGGATGTCTGGCTTTTCGGGGTGTTTGGGACATGCTGCATATATAAAAATCGGGGTGCAGACGCCCCACCCCATTTTTTTCCCAACAATATTTTCGCACTGATGCAATTTTTATTTTTCGTCCAATGTGTTTTGTTGCTGCTGTACAATGTTTAAGTAAATAAAAACGGGAAGCTCAAGTAACAATATATTATATACAGAATAGCGTCATGGAAAGCAGTGGGTGGTGGTGTGCATGTGTTTGTGTATTTAGAGTGGGGAAGGTGGAAAAACTTTTATGGCTGGATAATAATCTGCCGAATTGGGTGAGAGTGGGTGAAGTGATAGGACGCGCAACACACACACCAGATCGACCGACCGCTTGCCTTGCGCCTTTATGTTATGGTGTGTATGACTGACATTGGCAGTGGCATTGTGTTGTGCCGGGCTTGTTTGATAGACAGCGGTTGTGATGTAGGATGCAGCCAAGCAGGGGTGGCTTTGCGTGACTACACATCGTATTGTTGCTGGGTAGACGTCTGTAAACCGATTCTTTTTTGTACATCCGGTGTTTATACTTATGTACATGTGTTGCGTCACTTTCAATTCATTGCGGAGTCGATCATTGGGATGTATGGATGAATATGAATATAGGGAAAATGTTTTTAATTTTTTCTCTTTTCTTTTGGTTTTTAGTTTCCTGTAAACAAACCGTTTTGCCATTGCATAACATTTCTTGTTCGCGAAATTTGTGGAAATGTGATGATTGTTTATTCCAACAAGACCTCAAATTAATAGGTGCGGGGTGTATTTAAAGTTTTCAACATCATGCGTGGCGCTATAATCCGATTCGGGTCTTGGAATGACGCAAAAAATTGTTTTACACACTGTATAGTGAAAGTTCCAAGTGCTCATGCGCCTTGGCCTACGCTTTCTTTCCGCGGGATCTTTACCTTGTCTCCTAGTTCCAACAAGTGTACCCGCAAAGTGAGCTTCCGCTGGGAGATCGTCATTAATTTTGACAAAATACCCAGATCAATGGAGTTTATTAAACTGCATGGTTTTTACAACATCGATTCTGTTGTACAGCTCATGCAGTCGATACTGTTCTTTTTGTTGGCCGTAAATCCAATCCAGGATTTTCCTTTCAAACGCTTCAATAAAGGACTGTTCTGTCTTAATCAGTGTCCATCTCTTATCAGAATATGTGAGAACTGGCATTATCATAGTCCATTCCAGTAATAGATTCGAAATTATACTTAAAACTTTAAATTATATTTATATTCTTAAGTAGGATCGATTGCTTGCCAGCGTTCGTCCATGATGTTGTTGTCCTTGCTCTCAATTGACTGTAGACAGGTAAAGTTGACGACCTGGATGTTAAGAGGACTACATCGCTCAAATCATCCACTGAACCCTCCAGCACCTGTGAGTACTTTCACAATCCATGACAAATCGCTGAAGTTAATTCATCAGTTCTTTTCCCTTGTATTCCGACCAAGTTTTACTTGCTGTATGACAGGCCAAACTCTCGGTAACCAACAAAAAATAATTAAGAATTCAAAAAACAACAATTGACCCAAATATTGTATGATTCGCATATGAAAATGACACGCAATTATAACCTCTCCGGATTAACGCGGACAAGTAACGACCAAAACACACATAACTAAAACAAAATCCAGAAGAACAAAAAAAAATATCCGAGTTCCGACACATTTTCCACAACATCCGCATGGGACACATTTGCACCTCACGATTTCATTTTCCAGTAAAAATTAAATGAATATACAGAAACTGATTTCCCCGGACGGCGATATAAGGATTATGTCTCATATTGCTATGGCAAACAATAAACTGTGTGCCAGCACTCGACTCGACTTGGCTTTCATGCTGCAGCAGTGGTGCAGGGCAACAACATTGGGTAGTTTCGGACTTAAGCGTTGTAAACGTTCACGGACACAACATAACATTGGACAATATGTGAATTTTACCCATAGCAATATTGTTTATTTGCCAACCGGAATTCCCAATACAATTAAATTGTGAGTTTTTAGCTTCCACAATATGCTTTCCGTTTACATCAAATCATAACTTGTGGTGTTTTGTATGAGGTGGCTAAAGTAGAATTGTTATGCTGCAGACTGCAGTACAAGCGATGTTGGAGTGCGGAGGAGACTGCATAGAGGGTTTTAAGTGTTAATAATTGTTGTGATTTTATGGTTTTTACTTTGGATTAAGGAAAGAATGAAGAGTGTTTTGTTGTGGGAAGTTGTACAATTAATTACTATTTTTTAGAGTTTATTTTGCAAAGGGGGTTTTGATGAAATCGCAGCAAAATCCCAACCGGTTGACGCCATATAAATTAAGCAAAATAAATTACAATTCAGATTAATTTTTAATTTAAATTGATTTTAAAATCTACACTACAAAACAAAACTATTGATAAAATTATAAGTTATGGGTTTTCCCAAATAGCTCCTTAAAAATAAAATACTGCATAGTTTTAAGTACACAAATACTTTCTGAAAGAAAACTCTTAAAAACTACAGCTCTTCCGGTATTTCGATTTAATGCATCTGTCTTAAAGCGTACTTCCCTAACGTGCGTAACTTACTTACATTTAAATATTCGAGTGAGCATGAATAAGTTCAGCTATAAATGTAAGACAGGAGCGTCCTCCCTTCCACACTAATGGCACCATTAACCCGTCATCCGCTGCACATGGTTTAATGTTAAAACTTTCAAGCCACCCCTCAACAATTTCTGAGTGCACTACAAGACATTTCTTTTATGTACATTTCACAATATGTACACATTACACTGCAACTGGCTGCATATGTTCAGTTCCACACAAGGGAGAAAGGTATTTCAATTTTATTTCAATATGAACCGCGCGTACGTTTGTCTGTTTCTTGTGTCAAGTTCAGAATGAAGACAAGATACAGCAAAATGTTGTGTTTTTCCCTATCGCGACATTGTTTTGATTTAGTTTGTCTCGAATTGTAACTGTTATTTTATCCAACAACCAAAACTGAATTGCTGAAGGTCTTAAAATGAATTCATTAACATGTTTAACCACTTTCTTTTGTGAAATTCAACCGTAATGTGTAACACAAACAGACATAAGTTAAAATGTTACAGATCTTCGGATGCGACATCCGAACACATATTTCATTTGGCGGCAACTGCGTCATACTCGTACAAATATTAGGAATTGTTTCGAATTTGAATTAAAGCATAAACAAATATTGGAAAAGAAAAGAAGCATAATGCTGAATATTTGTTAATGAATATGCTTTTGAATGAATAGTAAATCTATTTAAGAGCTCATTAATGCGTCAACAACGCTAATATTTGTTGGCCCTTTATGGGATTTTGGAATGTTTCATTCAGATTCGGAGTGGCCACACAAGATGATGAGGAAAAGGTTCTTTGACAAAATATTAAATTATCATAATATTTGTTTAACGGTTAATAGAATTGGATTTTTGAGACAGTTTTAAATTGTGTCTTCTTTTGTGTTTTATCATGATTATTGACATTTGATCTTAATTAATATTAGACTCACCTCAACTTAAGTTATAGAAAAATATTCATTAAAATTTTAATTCTCAGATTTTTGTTTAGCAACATTTTTGAAAATTAATTTTAAGATCTTTATGTCACAAATGAAAAATACAGATGTTTTCGTTTTTTTCAATGTTATTATAAAATTAAAATCGTTTCGTTCTTTTAATTGTTACTAAGATGTAATTTTCTTTTCTGACAATATTGTTTTATAAAAATAATCATCAAAAAGGACATTATCCAGACGGATTAAAACTGCAATTCATAATGATTTCCTTCATTTTTGAATTTTTGTATTCATTATTATTTCGTGATGAATCAGAAGGAAATTGAAGTTGAGATGCAATTATTTATTCAAAAACGATATCGTAATTAAAACCAAAAAAAAAAAATCTCTTCATTTATACTTAAAATATTCCAAAACGAGAACAATTGTGGACATTAACATTTTAATTTATCCCCACCGTCGCAAAATAAATAACCATTGAAAATCAAAACACTTTAAATCGTGTCATTGTCAAAAGCATTTTATGCAGCGAACCGAAACAAAATATTAATTAAAATTCATTCACTGAGCAGTGAGCCCAACACCACTTGGAAACTCACAATCAACCATTCAGACGCACTTGTGTGCGCTTTAAAGAATAATTTCTGCTGAACAAAATTATAAAACACCAAAAGCAATATGGACGTTGTTTTATCCAGTTCGCTCCGAAACAATTTGCTATCAAGCTTTTTTTTCCCCTAAAATTTTCTGCACTAATTCAATTTAATTGAAGTGGCGCAACTTTTACTTTTCTTTCTCCATTTTTATTTGATATTTTATTTTCACTTAATTTTTATGCAAATTAGAAAACCGTCACATAGACTGTTCTTTTTATTTGCATCTTGAGACAATTTGAAGTGCATGTCGTTGTATTTTCTATGTGAAATGAGAAATTTGCTTATTTATTGTGAGTTTTAAAAGTTTAAATTTTTTGTTTTGAAGACTTTTTTTCTTTGTTTTTTTGAAAGGATTTTTTTAGGAAATGCAATAAATTTATCATGTAAGAACATTGTTTATCCTTTTTATTATGCAAAACTTCATTAAACCAGTTCTTCGGAAATAGGTTAAGATAAGTTCAAATATGTTGTAATAGTTAAATATCCGCTGTTTTTGAAACAAACTGTAACTCTTAAATGAACTTAGTTTGAGAAATAGTTTTTTTAAGTTACCTCAAAATAAATTACATAAAATGAGCGCAATTTAATAATATAATATAATAATGTTTTTGAGTGCTCCGTTTTTGTGAATTTGGATCATAAGTCTCCAAAATAAGTTCTGTATTTAATTTTCTTGGTATTTTGTTAATTATTTGAATTGTGTGTATTTTTCGAGACTTAATTTATAATTTGAACACTGAAGATGTAAACTTCTTACAAGGATGGTAAAAGGATTATTAAAATGGTAGCAAATTAAAATTCGGAGCATGTAACAGTTTTAGTTATTGGAGTGGATTTTTATGAAGTTAATGTAAAAATTAATTAACGAAAATATGAAAAAATAAGATAATACGAAGAAGGACTTTTTAAACTAAAATGAAAAGATTTTTAAATGGAGCAATGATGTCCTTTTGCAAAAACAGCTTTTTTTCTTTAGAGAAATTTCAATGAATCCGTTGAAATATTCATTTTCTTCTTTAATTTTTTGTTATGATTCCTAAAATGAACATTTTTTTACAGTTTACGTAATTTTTTACTATTATTTGTGGCAGAAGAACAAAAAAAAATATCCGAGTTCCGACACATTTTCCACAACATCCGCATGGGACACATTTGCACCTCACGATTTCATTTTCCAGTAAAAATTAAATGAATATACAGAAACTGATTTCCCCGGACGGCGATATAAGGATTATGTCTCATATTGCTATGGCAAACAATAAACTGTGTGCCAGCACTCGACTCGACTTGGCTTTCATGCTGCAGCAGTGGTGCAGGGCAACAACATTGGGTAGTTTCGGACTTAAGCGTTGTAAACGTTCACGGACACAACATAACATTGGACAATATGTGAATTTTACCCATAGCAATATTGTTTATTTGCCAACCGGAATTCCCAATACAATTAAATTGTGAGTTTTTAGCTTCCACAATATGCTTTCCGTTTACATCAAATCATAACTTGTGGTGTTTTGTATGAGGTGGCTAAAGTAGAATTGTTATGCTGCAGACTGCAGTACAAGCGATGTTGGAGTGCGGAGGAGACTGCATAGAGGGTTTTAAGTGTTAATAATTGTTGTGATTTTATGGTTTTTACTTTGGATTAAGGAAAGAATGAAGAGTGTTTTGTTGTGGGAAGTTGTACAATTAATTACTATTTTTTAGAGTTTATTTTGCAAAGGGGGTTTTGATGAAATCGCAGCAAAATCCCAACCGGTTGACGCCATATAAATTAAGCAAAATAAATTACAATTCAGATTAATTTTTAATTTAAATTGATTTTAAAATCTACACTACAAAACAAAACTATTGATAAAATTATAAGTTATGGGTTTTCCCAAATAGCTCCTTAAAAATAAAATACTGCATAGTTTTAAGTACACAAATACTTTCTGAAAGAAAACTCTTAAAAACTACAGCTCTTCCGGTATTTCGATTTAATGCATCTGTCTTAAAGCGTACTTCCCTAACGTGCGTAACTTACTTACATTTAAATATTCGAGTGAGCATGAATAAGTTCAGCTATAAATGTAAGACAGGAGCGTCCTCCCTTCCACACTAATGGCACCATTAACCCGTCATCCGCTGCACATGGTTTAATGTTAAAACTTTCAAGCCACCCCTCAACAATTTCTGAGTGCACTACAAGACATTTCTTTTATGTACATTTCACAATATGTACACATTACACTGCAACTGGCTGCATATGTTCAGTTCCACACAAGGGAGAAAGGTATTTCAATTTTATTTCAATATGAACCGCGCGTACGTTTGTCTGTTTCTTGTGTCAAGTTCAGAATGAAGACAAGATACAGCAAAATGTTGTGTTTTTCCCTATCGCGACATTGTTTTGATTTAGTTTGTCTCGAATTGTAACTGTTATTTTATCCAACAACCAAAACTGAATTGCTGAAGGTCTTAAAATGAATTCATTAACATGTTTAACCACTTTCTTTTGTGAAATTCAACCGTAATGTGTAACACAAACAGACATAAGTTAAAATGTTACAGATCTTCGGATGCGACATCCGAACACATATTTCATTTGGCGGCAACTGCGTCATACTCGTACAAATATTAGGAATTGTTTCGAATTTGAATTAAAGCATAAACAAATATTGGAAAAGAAAAGAAGCATAATGCTGAATATTTGTTAATGAATATGCTTTTGAATGAATAGTAAATCTATTTAAGAGCTCATTAATGCGTCAACAACGCTAATATTTGTTGGCCCTTTATGGGATTTTGGAATGTTTCATTCAGATTCGGAGTGGCCACACAAGATGATGAGGAAAAGGTTCTTTGACAAAATATTAAATTATCATAATATTTGTTTAACGGTTAATAGAATTGGATTTTTGAGACAGTTTTAAATTGTGTCTTCTTTTGTGTTTTATCATGATTATTGACATTTGATCTTAATTAATATTAGACTCACCTCAACTTAAGTTATAGAAAAATATTCATTAAAATTTTAATTCTCAGATTTTTGTTTAGCAACATTTTTGAAAATTAATTTTAAGATCTTTATGTCACAAATGAAAAATACAGATGTTTTCGTTTTTTTCAATGTTATTATAAAATTAAAATCGTTTCGTTCTTTTAATTGTTACTAAGATGTAATTTTCTTTTCTGACAATATTGTTTTATAAAAATAATCATCAAAAAGGACATTATCCAGACGGATTAAAACTGCAATTCATAATGATTTCCTTCATTTTTGAATTTTTGTATTCATTATTATTTCGTGATGAATCAGAAGGAAATTGAAGTTGAGATGCAATTATTTATTCAAAAACGATATCGTAATTAAAACCAAAAAAAAAAAATCTCTTCATTTATACTTAAAATATTCCAAAACGAGAACAATTGTGGACATTAACATTTTAATTTATCCCCACCGTCGCAAAATAAATAACCATTGAAAATCAAAACACTTTAAATCGTGTCATTGTCAAAAGCATTTTATGCAGCGAACCGAAACAAAATATTAATTAAAATTCATTCACTGAGCAGTGAGCCCAACACCACTTGGAAACTCACAATCAACCATTCAGACGCACTTGTGTGCGCTTTAAAGAATAATTTCTGCTGAACAAAATTATAAAACACCAAAAGCAATATGGACGTTGTTTTATCCAGTTCGCTCCGAAACAATTTGCTATCAAGCTTTTTTTTCCCCTAAAATTTTCTGCACTAATTCAATTTAATTGAAGTGGCGCAACTTTTACTTTTCTTTCTCCATTTTTATTTGATATTTTATTTTCACTTAATTTTTATGCAAATTAGAAAACCGTCACATAGACTGTTCTTTTTATTTGCATCTTGAGACAATTTGAAGTGCATGTCGTTGTATTTTCTATGTGAAATGAGAAATTTGCTTATTTATTGTGAGTTTTAAAAGTTTAAATTTTTTGTTTTGAAGACTTTTTTTCTTTGTTTTTTTGAAAGGATTTTTTTAGGAAATGCAATAAATTTATCATGTAAGAACATTGTTTATCCTTTTTATTATGCAAAACTTCATTAAACCAGTTCTTCGGAAATAGGTTAAGATAAGTTCAAATATGTTGTAATAGTTAAATATCCGCTGTTTTTGAAACAAACTGTAACTCTTAAATGAACTTAGTTTGAGAAATAGTTTTTTTAAGTTACCTCAAAATAAATTACATAAAATGAGCGCAATTTAATAATATAATATAATAATGTTTTTGAGTGCTCCGTTTTTGTGAATTTGGATCATAAGTCTCCAAAATA
This sequence comes from Sylvicola cinctus, assembly GCA_963854165.1. Lineage (NCBI taxonomy): Eukaryota > Metazoa > Arthropoda > Insecta > Diptera > Anisopodidae > Sylvicola > Sylvicola cinctus. Next base: position 11,152,713 of record OY974082.1, read on the forward strand.
AGTTCTGTATTTAATTTTCTTGGTATTTTGTTAATTATTTGAATTGTGTGTATTTTTCGAGACTTAATTTATAATTTGAACACTGAAGATGTAAACTTCTTACAAGGATGGTAAAAGGATTATTAAAATGGTAGCAAATTAAAATTCGGAGCATGTAACAGTTTTAGTTATTGGAGTGGATTTTTATGAAGTTAATGTAAAAATTAATTAACGAAAATATGAAAAAATAAGATAATACGAAGAAGGACTTTTTAAACTAAAATGAAAAGATTTTTAAATGGAGCAATGATGTCCTTTTGCAAAAACAGCTTTTTTTCTTTAGAGAAATTTCAATGAATCCGTTGAAATATTCATTTTCTTCTTTAATTTTTTGTTATGATTCCTAAAATGAACATTTTTTTACAGTTTACGTAATTTTTTACTATTATTTGTGGCTTAAATATCTAAAATACCTACCTCCGAACTGAATCAAAATTGAATAAGTCAAATTACCATTCATAATATCGCAGCTATGCAATTGCCTCAAAACGAATTGGTTAAAAATAAAATTAACAAATCATTGAGAACCTACACAAAATATTTCACCTAAAAATAAAAAATTCTTTAACCGAAAAATTAAATTATTGGAAAACCATCAAATAACTCACCCAAAAATCAGTCCCCAACAACACAACAACATTATCCATTCCAAATTTGATTGCCCAACCTGCGCGCCTATAATCAACAAATTAGTTGACGACAACTGGCCATAAACGGCCAGCGCGCGTCAAACTCTAGTCGCTAATCGTTACAGGTAAGCACTAAATTTTCCTAAAATTAATGCAATGATTAGTAATTGAATGCAGCATTTTATGAGCCAATCTTAGTTTTCTGTGCCATGCACATTTGAAATGCATGCAGCAGTGTCATATTTTTTGTTTGCATCCAATTTGCATAAATTAATTCATTTGATGCGCGTACTCGACGTGTAGGAGCGTTGTATGAAAATGTTCGTGTCCATAATATGATCAACGAAAACATATAAAAATCGTGTTGATGAGATCGCCAACTGTGCAAGCTGCTGCACATCTCCCGCTGGCTTTTGGTCATCTATTACGTACTGCAGTGTTCGATGTTGTGTGTGTGTTTAGAAAATTTGTGGAGACTCGTCGTGGCGCGGCAAAATATTGCTGTGCTGCAGTTTTTTTTTTATTGGATTTGAGTGTCATTTATATGAGAGAAGGAGGTTTCAACAACAAAGGACCGATGGAGAGAAAGCTGTTTGCGCCCATGCAGGGTATGAAATAAAAATGAATATTAAATGATGAAATTTTAATTTATTGATTTTTTTATTGAAGTTGTTGGGTGAATGAATGATTGAGGTAGTTTTTAAATGTGGTTTTGGGTTTTTAATTTCATTGGGTTTTATGGGGAAGAGGTTTATCGAAAAGGCTCATTTCCTTGACTTTATTTAAAATATTCTCAAAAATACCTATCCATGCGTGAGAACGTTTTCTAGTTCGATATTTACTCGTTCTATTTTTGTACACAACTCAGACTATTACCAAAAAGAAAAAACAATTTTTAAGTTCACAGTTATGAGACTTTTTACTAACTTACCTAATTTTGACCACATTTCAACAAAAATAGATTTAAAATTAATAACAAAATACGAACGAAACATTTTTAAGCCATCCCCTTCCCTTAGACGACGAATTAATAACCCTAAACCCACTTAAATAACTGCAATCAAAAAGTTTTGCCGATTTTATTAAGACATTTCCTAAAAATTCCCATTACACTTGCACAAGTACTTTAACAACAAAAATAAAATACCAACAGATGGTGACCCATTTCTCTTCCAGAACTCCACCCATTCTTAAAATGATGTCTCAATTATTTACCTTAAATTATGCATGCTCTATACCCAATACATGATGATCATGCTAGATAATATGTTCAACAAACTTGTGTATAAGAAAAAGAATAGAAAGTACACCCCTCCTAAAAAATGTACACATATCCATTCAATTACCATCGAAAAACTTTCTCTACCATTCTCTTTCGCACTTTTCTTCCCTCCGCATGCTAGGTTCCACCGTCCTACACTGCAAGCGAAGTTGGCTGACCTTTTAAACTGAATGGATGTGCTACTGCATTCATTCAGAAACGATTCGTTCCACCCTATCCCAACGGCGGAGACTTTGCTGAATCCCTAAGGGCCTGCATATGTGCCTCTATTCCTATGCAAGGGCACATTACATAATTGATCCATGCTCAGCGCTTTCGGTCTTTTTCAATGCATGTTTAATTCGTGTTTGCAACAAAAATGTTCAAAACATGCATCAATTTGGAATTTGCTGCTTATATTTGTATGCGGGGTCATTTGCACTTGTTTAAGGCGGAAATCCACTTAATGATAAGTGGGAGGTTCTTTCAGTAATGGTGGGTTTAGGGCAGTTTTATGCGAACATGGTAATTACTGTTATATGTAATTTTTGTAATGTGGAAGAAGAGGATGAGATGTCACATTAATTTCTGTTATTTAAATGACGCAGTTTGATGAAATTGAGGAAAATGTGACCTTTAATCCTTCTTTAAATTATAATTCAAACCTAATTTAGTGGCTTAAATGATCATCGTTAAACTGTATCCGGTAATTTTACTCCATTTAAAAGACTAAATGACTATTAAAGAACTGAAACGAGTATGTTTGTTTGTTTGATTAAAGTGACGAGGCCCGCGACTTAAAATGCGGTACTCCTATTAGTTCCGGTTTATCACCACTCATCCCTAGTAGTTAAGACGATCTTATCTATCAAGTTTTGGATCCATCCAGTAGCGATTACCGATTATAAACTGTCCCAGGACAGGTCATTGAGGTCGTTAAGGAAGTGACTACTGAGTGTGTTATGTCTGAACCTGGCTAGACCCGGACATTTAAACACAAAGTGAAATGATCAAAATTAAATTAAAAAAATGATTTGGCTTAACTTTAAGTCGGTTCCTTTTGCCATTTGTTTTTTTAATCAAAATTTTAAATACAGCTCAAAGATTTCACAATTATTTTATTTGTTTGAACTAGTTCCTTAATAATTAGAAAACCTAATAAATTAATTTAAATATAGAATTTTAGGTCAAGATAAAATTATTTCTTTACGTTCACTTAAAATTTGTCAACTTATTGTTATTTATTTAAATTCTAACCACTATAAGAAACTCCTATCATTTAAAATATTATTCCGATACAAAAAGCCAGCTTCACTAAATTCAAAACAAACCTAAACGCTGAACCGGCTAAACTCTCTCCAACTGCAAACGCAGCCAACCATCATTCCCCTTCGAATCGGTTTTCGTTCAGCTTCACGCGATACCTACAGCGAAAGACGCTCCCTTCCAAACCGCTGAAGCGGGTCGATTGCGCTAGGGAACAATCGACGCTACAATTGAATTCCAGAGAGAGATACGTTTTGATCAATTCTCACCAAAATAATATGAATCTTCCATTTATTGAATCGAACCATACACTTTACACAGTTTACTTCTTCAGTTGGCAACTGGCATCCCACTACAATGTAGACGGCAGCAGTGTATTTATGTGCGTCTTGATTGCATTCAAAAGTACGATGTTAAGTTATTGAATCGGGTGCAACGCTGACGTAATTATTTAGGTTATTTACATGGCGCCCGAAATGCGTGTACGCAAGGATGTTGAAATAAATAAATTAAAAGACGTCGATAAAAGAATTACGCCACACATATTGCAACATTTGGTTTATTTTTAGTTTGTCTCCCTGCTCGCGGGATGAATAGAAGTAATTAAGTCACTGGTGACGCATAAAAGTGTTTTAATGGGATGACAATGTAACGTTCCGATCAATGGGTGCTCGTCCAAAGAGAATGTACACATTTTGGATTATTTTGGGGGGGGGGGGGGGAATTGGGAAATATGATCCTACATATTTCGATGAATTTTATCGCACCAGCAACAATAAAATGTGAAAGATGTGATGCCTCTGATCTGTGTGTTGACTGTGGGTGGGTATATTGACGCAAAGTGTGTGACAAGAAGTTATTATATTGGCTCACACAATCCAATAGCAATAGTAAATTCGATGAGCAGTATATAATTAAGCCATTTATTTATCGGTCCGTGAGTAGTTGATTGTATGGTTGTTTGGTGAATTGACTGGTGTGGTGATGATACGCTGTGATTTGTGGCTGCAGCGGTGAAATAAGTTGATGTGCTTCAATGGGATTGCGATAAGATTTCACGTCCGACCATAACATGGTGCGTGTTGAATATGGGCGTCAAAATATTGATAAATAGTTTATGGGATGTTATTGGGAATTGCTTTTGAAATTTAAGAAGATAATTCAAAAGTGTTTTCATTATACCTGTCCTACAGCAATTCTCATTTTATACAACTAATCGATAGGTTTAAATCAAACAGCAACAAATGCCGTCCGATAAGATTAACAAACAAGTGGACAAAAGCACAATATAATGCAAGTCATTCCGATTTTCATTCTACATTGTGTTGGTACAGCTCTAAATTCTCGACTTACAACAAACTGAGAGAGTAAATCTAAACCGACTCGTCGCCATGATCTGTCTTCCTCGACATGGATTAACAATATAACTTAATCATTCCCTTGCAGCATGTAAGTCTGAATGATGCAACAAATTTATTATTATATTATGTGATCCAAATTTACCTGGACATTCGTGTCAATCATTCAGCGTTGTTGATGCACCGGTGACTGGACTTGATTTTTCCTCAACGTGTCTGCATAATTTCAATCACCATTTACTCTATGTCCAATTTTGGATAATTTATCGTTGAGTTTATGTAGAGTGACAGTTTTCGAAGCTCATGCTTTTCTCTATACGTAGCACAAATTCGTGTACCTGTTTTCTGATTCCATTGGAATTAATTGAGTGCCATGGCGGTGGAAAATATGTTGATCGAAATTATTCAGAGTGCATCATGTTGAACATGATTTTGTGATCGTGAAACAAAACGTATTTGAGTCTACCGCGTTTTGTTTTTTTATGGATGGGATTTAGAGGTTTAGAAGAAGTACAGATTTTTTTGATTAAATTAAATTGAATGAGGGATTTTTGTTTTTACTCTTAACATGAATTTTGGCTTGTTAAAAATCTCCTTTTATTGAATTTTTTTTCAAAAGTCATTCAATTTAAAATAGTAAGTTTCAATCATTTTTTCTACTTTTTTTTGTGAAATTTTACACTTCATAATTACAGTTAAAAGCCGACAATTAAACTTTTCCAAGTCAATCAATATTTTAATAAATTAACAGTATTATTTACCTGATGTGCACTGTATTTTAATGAAAATGAAACACTTGAGTGAGAGTGAACATTTGCATAGCTAGTTATGAATAATTTAGCCATTTTCATTAACATACCACATAGTTTTGCTTGATGAAAATATTTGTATTTATGCAATTAAAATAATTTTAGGAGTTATGCATTATGAATGCAGAAAATTGCTGTTTTGAGCAGTTTTGTCTGTTAGTTATACATTTTATTTATATTAATAATAACTAGCCTTATTAAATTGCATGTTGTAAATGTTTTATCATTATTTACAACATTTTTCTTTTAATTGCTAATAAGCTCTTTGAACAAAATTTTATTTTTTGTAATTCTGTTGTTTTGTAAAAATTAATGAGAAATAAAATAAAAGGATTTTCTTATTTGTCTTTCTATTTAAAAAATTAAATAGAAAAAGTTTATTTTCCCATCGCACTTCGCAGAATACACTTATCAGTTATCAGGAAATCAATTTATGTTTGCAATGATGCACATTTTCTTTTATTTAGGAACACACCAACTGCAACCTGTAATTAATGAAATTACTCTGAGTTTATTGGAACGTACATAAAAGCAGTTTGTATGAATATTATAAATGCTGAAAAAGTAACCATTTTTGCAAAACTGACAAAAAATTTAATAATTCAGGTTTTTGTCAGTTTTAAAACTTTAAATTAGAAATTCAGTAATTTGTATCAAAATAATTCAACAAATTTTAAACCGTTCTCGAAATACATATTGTGATGAGAAGTTTTTTTAATTTTTTAAAATGTATGGGCAATCATGGAGTATAAAGATTCTTGGTTTTCCGATTTTTCCCAAGTTTTGACAACTTCTGCGTCAATAAAGTGATCTAGAAAACATATCCAAATTTAAATACTAAAAGCACATTTTTGAAGGCAATAACAATGACCTTGAAGTGTTTTTTTTTTGTCTAAAATGAATTATTTCGAGCATTCACAAAAATTCAAAACCATCCGCTGGTTAGCCGCGATTGTCCCCAAAGAGCAAACCATTAGACATCGCAAATAAAACTGATTATAATTTTCTGAAACTGTTCTATAGGTTTTCCTACTTTTTCGGTCGGATTCTCCATAGTTTCATGAAGTTAGTTATGAATAATAAAGCAGCAATAATATGTAAAAGCAAATCGGATGTTCAGTTGTGGAGTTATATTCTACGTTTATACAAGTAAAAAAAATGTTTGTGAAAAGTGCATGGTCACAATTCACTATCTCAAGAATGTCAAGGTTACACATTCCACATGTGAGGAAAAAAATTTAAATTTTTCAAAATATTAATGCATTGTTCAAAACTTTCACTATTAAAAAAAATCATTCGTTCATAATTAATTCCATAATGAATTGTAGCTGAATGTAAATGGTTGTGTGGCCCTCCATGCCGCTTAAAGCTTGTATTTAAAATAGGATAAAACGGTATTAGCAGTTAATGTATCTGAATTTTGTACAAATTGTAAATCACTTCTTCACTCTTCTTCCAGAAATATATATTTGAGTACATAATAATGAATTAATTCCAGAACTTAGCATTTAAAACAATTGTTTTGCATATTTTGGTTTCAAATTTTTTTTTTTGCATTGTTTTTCAAAAATTTCACGGCATACAAAGTGAAGAAGTTGCTAAGAATTCGTGTTAAAGTAATTAAATTTTCTCAACTTTAGTTTAACATAACAGCCCGCGATCTATATAAAATCTCCCACTTAACACCAATCTTTTTCCCATGTTTCCTGGAATGCCTCCATTCAGTTCCAACTTACTTTGATTTGATAAATTACTTCCACTTCATTTAGAGCGCAGCGTCGGTGTTCCTTCAAGAACTATAAAACCATATTTTATGGAGCAGCATTTCAAAGAGTTGATCTTAATTTTGGTAACTCCTTCACTGTATATTACGCTCGGCATATTTGTACTTTCAACTCATTAACACTCATGTTGAAAGCAAACCGATAGCGCGGTAGTTCACTCAAAGACATTAAACACGCAAAGGAATGCATTCAGTCACTTAAATCAAAAATTCTGTACTATTTTGGGTGCAAAGCCGTAAAATTTTATCAACATGATTTAGTCTTTTGGAATATACTTTGTATGCCGCTTCAATGTACGGAGTAACAGCACCTCACTTAGTCACGTGTGCAACACAAGTTGTGAGTGCAACAAACGACGCATCTTGGTACTTCAATTAAAACAGTGCATCACTTGTGGCCTACACATCACTGCAACTAACTTGGTTAAGTATACAAACAAACTGCAGCATCCATTGCAGGTTGTATAACAATTATTCCACGCCGACGAATATTATGTGACCGCCTTGAGGTGTCCTCATGATTGCATTAAAATGTTTCGTGTAAAATTCATTTGCATATTCATTTTGTTTAACAGGAGGAGTCTATACTTCATTAAATTTAATTTCATTAAAATGCATTAATCATCGCGATGGCACACCTTTGCTGTCCCTATACCTCAACTCATCGCTGTCAAGACGTGAAGAATTGGTGGGGAAGGCATAAAAATTAACAACGCGCAATGCAGTGGACGGACGGACACACATTGTACGCGAGTACATCATATAGTGATACTCGACTTATAAATAAAAATGAAAATTATCGAACGATGTCTAATTTCCTAATTGGCTCTGCTTGATTGCAAGACTATGGACAGAATTTAATGTACGCCATTAAATCGTTTCCACTTTTATTTTATACCAAATTAATGCTAATTAAAGTGATGCCGATAGCCACGTTCCATGGGTGGTCAAACTGCAGCCGCTCTGAATATGGTGTATTTACTCGTTTGCGGGGTATTGTGAGCAGCCGCCATTCCATGCCAAGCCATGCCAGGGCAGCTTCTGTTCATTATTTTTGACAAATTGTACGTGACTGAATTGGTTGATTGACTTAACATTTTAGTCGATGTTTTAATTAAACATACATACGACGGGCGTTACATGCATTTTGATGCAGTTTGTGAACTGCATGTGGTGCACATCGTGGAGGTTTATACATTTCTTTAAATGCTTTTGGGATTTTTGGATTTATGGGGAGTTTAGGAATTTAATTTTGGCTTTTTTTTGTTGCATTTCTGCAAATTTGAGGTTATTTAAGGCCTGTTTTACTTCAAGGATTAAAACTTGGCCGGGATATTTAATAGAATAAGAACTTATAGGAATTACTACTGCTAACGCAAAGGGACATGCCACGGATAACATTGGTTCTCACAAACCACTGGGGAGTAGGGGGTTCATGCATCCAGGCTCGGAAGTCTAGCTGCGTTGAGACAGACAATAAAGAGAACCTCTCTATGTTGGAGTTTTAAGCCTTGGAAGTGGTCAGAAGAGTGGCATTCGGTTGTGACAGGCTCTGCAGTGTTGATAATTTCGCAAATATTAAATTTTCATTAGTCACAGGATTCCTCAATACCACTGAGTGGATAAAGGAACGGCTTTGCTGTTGTCCTTTCCCCTATAGTGTCCTTTATAGTGGTTATTGATTTTAAATATACATAAATAAATTGTTTTTTATGCAATTCTGATTAATTGATGAACATTTTTGACCTAAAAAAAAAGGAAATAAAATGTATTTTTTATATTATTAATTCTTCGTTAAGTTGGATGCAATTTTTTTCTCAAATTTCCATAACTATTTAACTATAAATTATTGTAATGAGATGAATATTTAATTGAGCCTAATGTATTCCTTCCTTTTTGTTCTGCTGATTAAATCAAAATATAAAAGTGTATATTTCCGATGAAATTAAATATTAAAATCAATTGAATCCATAAAATATCGAGCATTAAATAAAATATGAAATAACAGAAAAATATGCTTCTAAATCCCAATTTATTCAAATAATTTACAAAAGCGAACAGCACAGAATCACATAATTAAACATTTACATAAAGTGTGTACATAAAAGCGATGCAAAAAAAAGCTCTAATATCAGTAATTCCCCTAATGCATAAATTTAAAACCAAATCCACCAGCCCTACCCCACTTCGCGAACGCATAAATTATGGTGATTGTGCAGTACTGTGTAGTGTCTAGTATAGTCTTGTAGAATTGAATTGGCGAACAATGTATTGCGCTCGTACATGAATAACGTTATGGTACAAGCGAACTGAAAGCTTTTACGCTTTATTATCATTTTTATTGCCTTCAATCGAATAAACCCGACGAATTGTGTGTGTGTGTGTGTGTGTGTGAGTATAGGGAAAGGGGTAAAAAATGTGATTCGTTGATTTATGCGTGTGCACTGTAATGAAGTGTGGAGTCAAATGTGGGGTTAGGTTTTAGGGAACGTTAACATTTCTATTTTGTTTGATTTTTTTTAAATGTTTTGAATTCAATTTTTTTTTAAATTCACTGTTTTCTTACAAAACTACTTAAAGTTTTTTTTTACTGTGATTACTTTCATGCAAACATTTTATCCATTAAACTTTAAAAGCCTGAACAATTTTTCATCAAACTAAATAAAATTAAATATTTGACGAAAACTGTTCACAAAATGTTTCCCTACTAAATAAAATCGTTTACACATCTCACTGCCTGTTGGTACACACCTACAAAACCGTTTACATCATCTAATGATATTACGAGCCTTTAAATTAAACCGATTACCAACACTCGTCCTGCAGCACTCGGGGACACGATCAGCGATTTGTTTTTGCAGACGCCATAGTTTTTTCCAGCGCAATTTATTTTCCCTGTCCTTTCCACACCCCGCGCAATTGATGAGGACGCATTCAAAAAAGGGAATTAGCCAACAGCATTGAATACACTTAATTGAATTTATTGCACTGCTGCGCAAAATGCATTCACAGCAGCGTCAAGTAGCCAATCTATTTAATTCCCATCGGGGGTTATGTGCGAAGTGCAAAAGTCGTAACATCGACGCAAAAATGCAATTCAACTTATCAAGTGTCGTGGAATTCATTCAATTAAGAAAATTTATTGCTGTTTTAAAAAATGCAAATGCTTAACTATTTAAAGGATATTTGCACAAAAAAAATTTGTGTTCTTATCTGTGGAACTGTTTTCCCCAAACATAAAATGCATTGTATGCATTTATTTTTTATTGCATTTGCAATTAATCTTATGAAGAAGCGTTCTTTTTGGTAAAAATTCTTTGCTTTTATGTTTTCTATCACTGTGTATAGTTTATTGTGTACAGACTTTCAAACTATTTTAATAAGGATTAAATTATGTTTTTTTTAAGCAGCTCATTATCGTTTCTCTAAAAGAAACAAGATATTTACTCACAACTTCTCTTATAAATCAAACTAAGCAGATAAAACTGAGCATTGTTGTTCAGTAGCAATTTCTAAAATTTTGAAAAAAGTGAGGTTATGTAACTTAATTTTAATTTTTTTAAAATTAAAGGAAAAAAAAGTCAATCAAAATCCGTTTGTGTCTGAGATATTTATCAATAATTCATTTATTTTTGTCGCGGTTTTAAGGATATAAAATATGTATGAAAGTAGCTTTATTAAGTTGCCAACGTTACAACGGTCAAAATTATTTCCACCTTTTTTTTAAATGTCAAAAAAAATCACATTTTGAACGAAACCTTGTCAAACACAAGAAACAATAATTGTGATCTTGATTTAACATAACATATCCAAGTCCACAGCAATTTCCGAATGACATTTAAACATTTTGGTTGCACAAAACTTTTTAATTCATTGTACGTCAGTTGATGTTGAAAACCCTTACACCCAAACCCAAAACGCAACAACAATACTGAAATCAATATTGGAAAGTCTTATCATGAAAGGAAACCAGCAATTACAACGAAAACTTGTGAGGGGGTTGGTTCACATCGACAAGGGACTTTTAAAAAACCGGTTGGAGCTTAAATTGTTCAAAGAACATTCCTTCACCAATTGCGGCCAATTAAAAGCAACAAAGCCAAGTTGTTTGTCGTAAAGCGTAAGTTTTGATGATTTCTTCGGTTCCATTCTCTCACCCTTCTTCGTCTCGTAAACGTTCAGCCCACAATTGTTGTTGAACTACGCCGAAAATTGTCCACCAAAATTTAACATTGTTTGAATAGTTTCTTCCTTCCGCTTCAGTTGGCAGGACGATATTGTGTTATATTGATTGAGAATAAATTGTCTAGGTATAAAGGCATTCTGCGCTATGATCGAAATTATTTGTTGGTCTCAAATTGATTGTTTAATTGATAAAAGTTTGGATCGTGTATACGTTTCATTGTTTTGGAACGAAATGAAGGAATTTGATAAATAATCTGTTCATTTATTACACAGGACGAGGGCTGCTTTATCTTGATGTAGTCGCTTATGCGGTGATTGTGAGTATACGTATAGACTATAGAGTAGAGTATGTGGAGAATGTAAGTTAAGGAAGCAAACGGCTTGTTATCTTTCACCGATGCATGGTACTATTGTACAAAAGAGCAAAACGAGATTGTACATCTTAATAAATTGCCCGACATTTCTTAGAACGTTTTTTCCTCTACGTACAATACTTTCTATTTGTTGTGAATGGATTTCTGTCTCTTTGTACAACGAGATGAATTCACTGAGCCAAACAAATATACACGTATTTATTTTGCTATTTGTTCGGATGTGATAAGGATGTGAGAATATGGGGCTTTAGCCTTTAACTTTGGTTACTGGATGTTCATTATTATAGACGGGTTGATATTTATTCGCTTTTAAATATTTATAATTCATAAAGGCAACTACTTCAATATAATCGAAACCAATGAAGCTGCAAATAACTGAAATTTCATTGGAATTAGCATTAATTATTCTAATGAATAATGACTATTCAATTGAAGTAATCAATTGCAGATTTAGTTAATGTAAAATAACAACCCGAATGAAATGAGATAATGCGCCAAATTAAATTAACGAATGCAAGTCCAATGTCCATTAGCATTTATTATTCAAACGGTTTCAACAAATAATGGCCTACTCGCATCTAATTACCTAATCTTGAATATTCATTTTGCGAAATTAAATTATTGGGGATGCAATTTGCCAATCATGCACAATTTCCATAAATAAATGTCTCACACCCACAATTTCAAAATACTAAAATCAATCCTTAAATGTCTCTTAAAGTTGCCAATAAAATATCCAATCAAAATGCACAGACATTGTCCACCATACCCAGTTATGTCTAACATCAAATATCAGTTACATAAATCAACTCACACACAAACACACCCCCACCCAATCTCTCACTCCCAAAACGAATGGAAGTACATCAAGTGTGGCGATCAATTTTAATTATATACCCACTGAGGGTGTCCCTCAATGCTGCAAGCGACACCCCCCCCCCCCCCTCAATGCGGTGAGGTGGAAAGAGTTGCTCAAACGTGCACGGACTTTATGAAATTCATTTTGACTGCAGAAACCAGTGGAGCATTTTAATTTAGTATATTATACGTTCGTCTTTGCATAGTGCATATTTTGTGTGCAATGTGCATACAATTGTGACAGAATGATGATGAAATCCTTGTGTCGTCACATGCATCAAATGTAACTGTAATTATTAGAAGTGGGTGCATTGTTGGATAAATGCATACACCCGGATTTACATTTAATTGTAATTAAGTTTGTCTAAAAGTAATGTAATGATTGTAAAGAAGAATTTAACTTTTAACTATATTTATTGTTGTTTTTAATCTTTTTGTTTATTGGATAGATTATTGTTATTTATGTATTATCATTCAAACATTACAAAAAGTACAGTTGTGCTGACACGTGAATAGAAGGAAAAAAGGATTGCTTCATTATTTGGTGGCAGGTTAAAATGCCAGCTGATTTCTCAGAAACCAGTGGACAGATTTGTACGACATTTTGATGTCCTGTATCAAATAATACAGTATGATGCCTGCCTCATCGAACTCAAGAGTGAGTTCCATATCCAGGTAAAGGACTATTATAAGTCCTTATCATCTTTACCTACCTATGATCAATAGACAGAATAGACAACAAAATCATGGACAAAATACGCGCGAGTGTGCTGGCAGAAAACAGATTATACTTTAGTCTGTCAAAGCTCGTACTTTCCAAAGTTTACAGTACAACTTCGAAGCTACTACTGTACAGGATAATGATCCTACAAGTGCTCACATATTCCTCTGAGCCGTGTACACTGAATTGGACAGAACTGAAAAATCCTGAGGAGGATTAACGGCCCCAAATGTGAAGCAGGACAAAATCGATCACAACAGGATCAATGTTGTAGAAACCATGCAGCTCAAAAGACTCCGATGTGCTTTACATTTAGTCAGAATGAATGACAGTAACCCAGTCAAAGACGTCTCTGCTCTAAAACTTGTTTGTAGAAACGGCGAGACAAGGGAAACCTCATCTTAGATGTGAGGAATGAGTAAGCTAAGAAGCAAGATCACTTATAATTCCAAACTGGTGGACCGTCTGGAGCAAATTTTTGTGTCAAGTAAAACCCATAAGGATTTATCTTCCAAACATAAATAATATTTTCATGTTTATTCTTAGATCTGCATCATTATTCCTTTTGAAATACTTATTAAACATTTTAAAAGCGTTGTAAAATAGTTTGTCCATCTATATTTCCGGTATTATGTTGTCATATTAATTGAGCATAAAGTCGTAACCGTAATTAAATAGTTACGAAACAAAACAAGAAAATACTATTAAAAGCGTATGACTCACATTATTTATTGTGTAAAATACTGAAACATTACAATACCTTTCCACACTTTTTGAGCCTATCTACGTTTTTCCATTCAAAACATAATAAAAAATCAAAATAAGTACATTTCAACAAATTAAGATAAGAAACTAAATCAGAATGCAGAGGTCACAACTCACAACTCACATTATTCAGAAATCAGAACTTAACTATGCAATGCCTTTCTAATTCCATATCGCTATATTTTTATCAGTGATGATACTCATACAGTGTTTTCCCCAAACGCGTGCTTCTCCACGCCATTTGTTGGCAATTGGATTACAATTGCCGTGTGATATCAACAGACAACAACGCAAAGTATGCGGCAAGTACAATCGTATATCATTAGCATTGTCTATCAGTCTGCTTGTAGCGTTTGAAGCAAAATGAAGTGGTCGCTGTCAGTGATTTTATTGCTATATCAATATAATTTTGTGTGGTGTTTAAAAAGTGATTACTCTGTGGCAGATGCACGAAATGAGGCAACGGATCCACTGCCGCAGTTTGATTCAGAGTGCACAACATCACTGGAAAATGCTGATGAGACGTCAACGTCAGAGCTTCTGAAAATACTCACAGATCCATGTCGATACGACAAATTGGATTTGCCAAGTGGAAAAGTAATGGCTGTGTATCTGCGAGTTTACATTTATTTCTTGCAGAATCAGGAGGCCCATGACTTACAGTTTCAATTGCATGCATTGGTGCAGATGCGATACACAGATCCACGGTTGAAATTTTCTCTGTTGGCGCCATCACATCGTGCGCCATTAGTTGGAACAGATGTTCGTGATTTAATTTGGGTGCCACACTTGTTTTTGGCTAACGAGAAATCTTCAAGCGTCTTGGGCACTCATGATAAAGACACACTGACGTCTATTGCTTCTGATGGTACGGTCATTGTTTCGGAGAGAATTGAGGCGTCCCTTCATTGTTGGATGGAGCTGAGCAAGTTTCCATTTGACACGCAGGAGTGTCATGCTGTTTTTGAGAGTTGTATGTGTTTCTTGTGGCAAAAAACTATACTAATTGATGAACATTAATGTGTTGTTGTAAATTCTAGGGATGTACAACACTAGCAGAATGACTTTGAATTGGGAAGTAAAGTCTCCAGTAGCTTTTGATCCAGGTTTACGACTCACTGAGTACACATTGATGAAAATAACAACCAGTGAAGAGATTGTAAATGCAAATATTGCTGATCTCAGACATGGTTCTTTTGGTATGTTGAAATTTTGTAAAAAAAATGAGTCACTTAAGAACTGGGTCGCTTAACCCCATTGGCGTCTTCTTTATTATTTTTCATTGTTTATAAAATGCATCAATTGACTGATATACGTGTATTATCTTTAATCTTGTTGTAATCTTAAACCATCCATCCTCATCTGTTATCAGAAATCTTATATCTATATCAACAATCAAATACTTGTACTTTTATCATTAATCTTTAACACTTTATAAATTAATTAAAAAACTCCAAAACCTCCCAAACACTTCAAATTAATCTAAAATCAATTTTTTAAACAAAATTCCCACAAACAATAAATGTCACATCTTTCAATTCCCTCTCCCCTACACAGTTGGAAACTACAGTTCCGTCCGCTTCATCACCCACATTGACCGTTCTGTCGGACACTACCTTATGGACTACTTCATTCCTTCAATTCTACTTGTGTGCATCTCCTGGATTTCATTCTGGTTGCAAGCTGATCAAACTGCTCCAAGAGTAATGTTGGGTACGAGCACACTTCTCACGTTCATTACATTGTCAACGGTGGAGGAGCGCTCACTGCCCAAAGTAAATTATGTTAAAATGTCTGAGATTTGGTTTTTGGCGTGTACTGTCTTCTTTTTTGGGGCACTCGTAGAATTTGCTTTGGTTAATGTAATTTGGAGGAAGAAACGCAATTATGATTTAAAGGAGGTGAGTTTTATTTATTTTACATTAAGTTTTTAAAGAAACGCCTGCATTGCTGATGATGCATACTTTTTGGCGTTTTTAATATTACGATGGATTTATTGCTCTTTTCAGAACAGTTTACAACTTTAATTGATTTTTGGACAATTTTTACTAAAAAAAATTATTTTTACAGTTAAGCAGTATTGAAATATTAAGCTCGGCTATACATCACCGTGAATCCGCTGACTTCGAAGAAGTGGAGAGGCGATTGAATGCGGCGGAACAACATCTTGATGGAAAACAGGACACCATTTTAGAAGGTGGAGACAATTCTTCACAGAATTTAATTAAAATGGCGCCACACGAAATATCTGAATATATAGATAGGAAAGCAAGGGTATTTTTCCCAATCACCTTTTTAGTGTTTAACATTGTTTATTGGATTGTTGCACAACTTCTTTGATGTAAGTTTTCAAATATTTTGTTTTGCTTATAAAGGCAGAGCACTTGTACCTAACTGAAAATGTGTGCATTTAATTATTTTAATATTTATTTTTAATTACCTACCAAAAATACAAAAAATCTGTTTAATTTAAGTTAAACGAAACGTTTGGTTTAGAATTTTTATTTCCCCAGTTTAAAATTTCATGGTTTTCAAATTAGGACATAATTTATTATATCTTTGGTGTTAAAAATTAATTTTCTTTCCTAATTGTATTTAAAGTTTATACACGAATTAAAAGATATTCTATTTTCAATGTATTAGAAACCACAAAAATTTAAGTCATTTATTTATAAGCGCAAAAACATTTCGACTTAATTTAAAATTCAATGGGAAATTTTAACCCACTTGCACAAATAGTGCAACAAAGAAGCGCTGAATTTTTATCAAAAAACAACACATGCCGCCGCATCCAGCATGCTTTTAAGAAGCACTCAACCTTACGAGTAATGAGTGTTCCAAAAACACTAAAAATGTTAAAAGTTTTAGCGCCTGAAAAAACTTACGATTAAATTTCACCAAAAAAAAAAGAAAGAACAAACATCAACAACAAAAAAGAACGTGTCCACTTAGGAGAGTTTTTGAGCACTTTAAAAATTATGCAAATGCTTTTTCCCGTTACATAATATTATGAATGTTATGAAAGCGTAAATTTTAATGCACCTAGACCCTTCATTTGCATTTTTAATGCACAACGTAACAATGGTTGGCACATCAGAGGGAGACGCTTTGTGCTTTTACGCAAAAAAAAAAAAGCACATGAACATAACTTCTGATCCTTAAATTGTAACACAACAAGTGCCGCAGGTGTCCTGATGAAGCTGTTGTTGAAATTAATGAACACACAGCTTGGGTTTTTGACGTTGTGGTAATGCTTTTATCACCACATCGCGACGCTCAACAAGTGCACTGAAATGACTGCAAAAAAGCTTTTTGTTACTATAATGTAAATAAAAATTTCAATAATTTCATTACAAATCAATAATTCTAAAGGACGTGCATTCACGCTGTATGTCGGCCACAAATTTCAGCCTAACCTCAACCCTTTTAAAATGCCATCAAACAAATTACAAGGGCTGTAAAAATTTGCAATTCAAATGATTGTGTTTTGTAGGAACATGTAAAAGGACGTTGATAAACATGACCGATGCGGGGGAAAAAAAAACTGCCCGGTCTATCTCAACAACGCAACAAAAACCAAAAACATATGCATTCTGGACACAACGTCAACATAGACACAACATAACAAACGATTTTATTATATGTTGGACATAAGGACGCTGTGTTAGCTTTTGCATTGACTGGAAACAGCACAAAAAAAAATTTGGAAAGGCAAGAGAAACATGTTAATTTTGTCTGCATCTGCTTCACTTTGATTTACCCACGCAGTGGTGTATGCGGAAGCTGGTTTTTTGATTTTAAGTGATTTCCCTTATAGTCCGTCCGCCACCTTATTCCGCTCCCGCATCACGAATTTCCGCTTGTGTGTGTGTTACTTTTGGAGTCCTTTTGCTGCCAGTAGCCGCTGAATGTACTTGTGCTGCTGCTGCCATGCTTTCAATCAGCCAGACGGCACAAATTAGCATAGTAAATTAAGTCAATGCTCGTTGTGACCCGTTACAGAAGGGATACAACCAAACGGGTGTATCCTGATGAATTTACTCTTGGGTTAATTTATGGTAATCAAATCGCGTGAATATTTATGAGGAATGAACAAGTTTTTTTTTATTCGCGTGGAACACAAGGAATTGCATTCTTTTTAGGTCATGTTGTGTTTTAAAATTTAAGGGACGAAATGCAAAATTTTTATTAATTGGAAATTGGGGTAATTATTAGTTATTTTTATGGCGAGTTTGTATAAAAGAAGGAACACATTTTAATCTTTACACAAATTAGTTAACGAGAGTTCAAAAATCAAAGAAAAAAAAATTTAAACAAAACCGAGTTCGTAATAACTTTTTTTTTCACTTCAAATTATCTATTATCTTTCAAGCAATTAAGTTTATTTAATTTAAATTTTCCCCATTTTTCATTCAACACAAAAAGAAAATCACCTCAAAGTCCTGGTCAAAAAATTACCACATTAAAAACGAATTCCAGTTCACCGCAATTTTGGTAAACTTCTAACAAAGCAACACAAAAAAATGCTCGCGCAACCCCAATGTAACCCTACACAATATTTTATAACGCACCTACCCTTACAATGCAATAATTTATTGTATGGTGCGTCCCCTAATACCATTTGCAGTTGCCCCATTTCGCGATGCTCTCGCACAATTCACATTCATACAAAGTGTGTCATCCATTAAAAAGTCCATTAAAATCGTTTGTTAATGTCCGTAGAACCAACTTTTTTTATTTTTACTTCTCTCTCTCAGTGGGAAATGGCGGCAATTATAAGCGTCAGCACATTTTATGATTTATGAGCATCATTCGACAAATTCTAAATAACATAAAAATGGTGCACCAAATTTTTTTTCGGTGTAGGACATTCTAATTTCATGCATATTATTATTTAGAGTGACTTAAAAGCTCTTCACGAATGTAAAAAAAAAGTTGAATTAGAAAAAAATTAATTGTCATCATTTCGTTTTCATTGGGAATGATGTATAGGGGATGGGCTCCATTATAACAAATTACATTGCACTAATGAACGTTTTCAGATACACATTTTGAGTATTTACTTCAAAGTGTAATAAATATCGTGACCGCAAAAGACGACGCACATTTAATTGATACAAACCCCCCCAAGCGCACAGAATTATTGCATTACTTTTGAATAAGTGAGACAAACTACCCCTAACGCACTGGAGGCAACCAATTTTAAGTAATTATGGAGGCACGTAATTCACTGGAGTGGTTGCCAACCATTTCTTGTGGTACAGTCCACATTTCCGATGGAAACTTAAATTATTCGATTACATCAATGAAACAAACTTTTTTCATAAGGGATGTTGTATTTAGGGGGAGACTGGGGGTTTGTTTGGTAAGTATTCATGTTAATGGTAGTCAAATAAGTGCAGCACTTGGTGTTGTTACACACAACACAGGCAGGTACACAATTTTCACGTGTCAAATGAAATTAAACTTTCACCATTGAGTGTACATGTTGGATGTTTAATGTTTATGCAAAGAAGCACATGCTTTATTGTGGCAGTGGCATAAAAGTGCTTTGTGTGGAAATTTTGGGATGGTAAGTGAGGGTGGTTTTCATGTAATGGAGGTAACAACTTGGTACCGAAAAATACCATTTAGATAAAAAATGTAATAAACGATTATTATGTTTGGTGAACGCGGAAATTTTCCAAGTCCATATAAATTAAGATGATGGAATTGCACATTCTAACGGTTTTGAACTACGAGTTCGGAGTTGCTAAAGAAAAATGTAATATAATGTCTTTACATTAGTTCAAAATGAAGGAGTGACAATGTAGAATCAATGATGTGTTGAGTGAGAAAGCGATTTAAATCAAATGTGCCACAAATAAAAAGAAGCAAGAAAATTGTGGCGACGAGAGACACTCAATCTTTTTTGTATTCGACGACACCAAAACTATAATTTAAAATATCTTAGGTTTGTTGATAGGTAGAAGTGGGGAAGTCCGGAATCCAGTGCGGAATTTTAATTAAATCAGCACACATTCCTGTGACCATTAGGTTTTAAATCTGTCAATTTTTTTGTCGATCCATCCAGTAACTTTTAAGAACTGTGTTGGACGCTTTGCTGGCAGGTCATTGACGTCCTTAAGGAAGTGGTTACTGAGTGGGATGAGTCTGACCCTGACTAGAACCGAACACATTCTTATAAATACCAAGAAATCATTGACAATGTAATTGTCACAAGCTTTGATTGCCATTTGAAAATCCAAAATAAGTTTGCACATACATATTTGCTGATTAAACATAGTCATCTTCAATTTCCTGTGCAGATCAAATAAGCCCATCTTTATTCAGTTCACGTCTCTCTTGTTACACCAAAATACTTACAACGTATATAGAACGGTTACGAATATTCCCTCAATGTGGCATGATGGAAAATGCATTTTCATTTTCTAGCCAAACCGTTTTCCAAAAGCAAATAAAATTAAGGTCAATGGTCAATACGGTGGACGGTTTGTAACTATTTATATGGCGAAGTCAATGCGGACAGATAAAGACAATCACAATGAGGAAATTGCTGATTCAGAAAGTGCTTCGTTTATTTTTTGCCCCCGTAATCAATTTTAGCTCCTTTATCGTTTGTCTCTTTTTACAGTGTACCTAGTTATCTGTCTACATATCGAATCCTTTGATTTTCAACATTTTAAAATAGTTTTTAAGAATAAAAGTCATTTACTGTGTTACTTCTATTAGGGTGTTCTACACAAACGAAAGGATTGAGATGGGTCAAAGGATAATCAGGGCATTTTTGTTTCAACTTTTATTTTTTTGTTTTCCAGTTTTATATGACAAGCTTAAGTACGTTTAAAAGTTTTTACAAAATATTTACGTTAAGCTTTATTCCAATACAGTTAAAATATCAAAGCTATACTGTTATATAAATTCAGCTTAAAGCTTATTGGAAATTTTATTTATTTTAAAAGCAATGTGAATTTGAATTTCGAAGATGAATTAGAAAAAAATCTTTGCAATAAATTAAATTCATATTCAAATAAATTTTCAGTTAAATTAGAAAGAGTTTTAAGAAAAATTTAGGTTGCCATGCAGAAAGTTTTATAAAATGTTATTTATAAATAGGCTTTTCAGCCCAAAGCAAGTCGCCCGTTTTTGAAAGAATTTAATTTTGTATAATTTTTTCTTTTGATTGAATAACTGTTTTGTTTATTTAATAAGCTTTTTTTAGTAGAAATAATTGTAAGGTTAATGAACTGTCTGGAAAATTATAAAGCCAAACAATATTCAAACGAATTATAAAAGCTTTGAGGATAATATAAATTATTAACGAGATTAAGATGAACAATTACAAGAAATAACGCATTTATTTGATAATACTTAATTATTTTTAAGGTTTCCAAGTCTTTGAGTTCTTTGGAATCGGATGAAATCTTTAATCAAAAGAAAATAAATGTAATGTTAGTAACCATTTTAATTTCAATTCATTTTAAAGATTGCCTATTCAATTAAATTACTTTGATTTTGGTTAACGCTCCACCAGATTCACCTTTTCTGGACATCTTTATAACATGGGCATCTATCACAGCACACAAAAAGTAGCCACATGTGTAACAAAACCATTCATCCCTTATTCAGATTATTTGAACATAAAACCATTATTCAAACTCACCCACTCTTCACAAAAACAAAGCTCAACAAAAAATCATGCAAAACCAAACAAAAACCACCCAACAAAAAAAGACACCCAACAACGTAAACATCAACAATTGTTTTTTTTTTTTTTTTTGTGATTTAATTAAAACGCCGTCAACCCAATCCCAGACCGTGTCTGCCCTCTTCATGCACACATTCGAAATTAAATATGTGTGCGGCACACTTGGCTGGGTACCTTTTATGTGCCACATTAAGCATGAAATCGCTGAAATTTTGCTACACATATTATTACACTGCAATATGTGTATGTTTGCGACAAAAAAGCTCTCTCTCATCACACATATGTTGTCACAGCAATTAATCCCGGAGTCTATATAAATTTAAGTCATACGCGTCCTTTTACACATGCTTTTGTATACGAAAGTGACAAACAAATGCGTCAAATGACAAAAAAAAAGGAATTAGGTACATGGAAAAGTCCTTTTCGGTACCGACATTCAGCAACATGGCATCAAAACGCATGTATGAGTAACTTTTGTACAAAACTTTTAGGCTTTTTTGGTGTTTAAAATGTTGTATCGCTTTGCGATGAAAAAAGGCACCCCAACCCCAACCCTCCTCAATTCATTCAACAATTTTTTTATTTTATTTATTTGCAGAATGCCGCGAGCTTAACAACATAATCCACTGCATGTCTTTTTGTTTCTTTCACTTTCCCATCACACATCCTTGGCATACCGTTGTGCAGGCCATATTTTTTAAAGAAATGTTTATTGTGTACGATGGAATTTGTTGAAAGACGTGTACAAGCGAGTTTTCAAAGAACCCCACGCTATAGATTGTTGCTAAAACGACGAGAAATCAAATAAAGTGCCGTATTTGTAAATCTTGTTGCGTGGGTGTTTTTAAAAAGATGATGCCTCTTTTATCCGTTGTGACCAATTTTTATATGAAAACTTTTCACTATGTCATCCCTTTTGATTGTAAACCCACAGCACTCTATATAAATATTTGAGCAGTCTGCCAGCATTGCATTCATTGTTTCATCGTTTATTGATAAACGTTGCATCCATGCAACGCCCACAGCGCATACCGAAAATCTTCATTAAATGGATCAGGCACTGAACATCACCATTTTCAGGATTTAGGGGGGTGATGGAAAATTATGCGGGGCACAGTGATGCGGTTACCCTAAGCATTTGACCTAAATCAGCTAGATAAACATTAAGCATTGAATTTTGTGATTACAATGGCCAATTGTGAATGAATTATTTCAATTGATGCTGAAAATATAATATATTCGATTCATGCGGCGGCGATGGTGCATTTGGAAACTCATACGCCACTGTACCGCTCCCAATCAAGCGGGCTTCAATTTTCAATCGAGTCGAACGTTTGATTGTAAATCCTAATTGGCATTTGAATATTAAATTGTTGTTCCGTGGATTTATTCAATTTGCATGAATTTGACATGGTCGGGTGAATGCTTACTGTTTTGATGTGTGCGCTAGGTGGGCGTCGCGTGGTGCGGAATGAGGATACACGGGACGTTTGTTGTCATCAAATGTTCAATGTATAAAGTGAATTCGGTAATAATTTAGGACATTGTTTGCACTTGGCTTAACATTCAACAATTAAAGTGGCATTTAATCGGCTTCATAGGAATATTTGATTTAATGGGGGCGCGTGGTTATCCACGTTGATGTCGTGCTCTGGGATTAAGTGGATTTCTTGATTTTAAATAGTTAATTGTTTTTAAACTATAAATGACCTATAATTCTATTGAAATAAACTAAATGAGATCTTAATAGAACGAAACTAATAATATTTCCTTTTTTTTTCATCCTTTTTTTTTTAATAATTTCAATCATCATTTCTTATAATTTCGACACAATTTAGTTTCAATTTTGGCTTTGAATCTGTGCAAGGATGTTAATGACTTCAATTTTAAAGTCCCTCCACGTGGGGGGACTTTACCTTTGGGTTAGATGACGCCACCTTGTGCTTGGTCTTCTTCTCCTTAATGTGCAGCCTCATAAAATCATAACTTTTCAATACAGCCCATAATCAAAATATGGACAACAAAATTTTTATTTAAATATCGTGACTTCAAGAAAAAACTATAATAAACTAACCGGTCTTTATGTACGCCTATAGACAATCTTAATTATGGGCGTTTATTTGCAAAAACTTTCAACTCTCCTCCCCATATAATCTCGTTCACACAATCCGTTTTTTGCAAGCAAAATACAAGGCAATCCATTACACAAAAACCACGCACTTATCAATTCCATTAGTTGCGGAACAACCCAAAACATATACAGTTGTGTTTAATTGCAGCACAACGCCAACCAACCATATTATTTAAATACCAAAATGGTTTGATTCCCGGAAGCAATTACAAATCTAAAGCTTCACTCCATGAGTCTTTGTATGATTGAATGGCATCCACTGGTGAATATACATCACAAAAACAAAACAAAACATAAAAAAGTAACCCTCACTCACCCACCCGGCGTGGCTTGTTGAATAGAGAAATATAGGCTGTCGATGGGATATCGAAGTGAAAACACGAAGCCATTTCCTGTCAAACTGCAGGCTAAAATGCCACTCCCAAATATGTGTGTATGCCGCACAATGGGAAAGGAAAGCACAAACAACCCATACAACTGCTCGCATAGTCTGAGTGTCAAGGATATTATGTATTGTGAGTGTATGGCGCGGGAAAAAGTAATTATTGCGCTTTTTTCTCCCACTTGAGGCAAAGTTCTTTCATATGTATATCAATATTGCTTTCCCAGCCATCAAAATGAATGAATAAGGGTTGTAAGCGTTGTAAAAAAGAAAAAAATTCATGGGGGGGTTGGGAACTTGGGGGTAGAGGCATACAACGCATAGACAAACGTTAACAAAAATATCAACACAGACAGGCAGCAATAAACCGACGAATATTAATCTTCCTACAGTCGCATGCGGATACTTTTTTATGAACCAGTCACTCTTAAATACTCTGTGAAAGGCATACCCAGTATAAAAGGATATAAACAACGATATCGATCGCACATCTTTAATGTTTAAGTGGCGCGGCGACGAGCTGAAATATTGATATTGAGAGAAAATGGGTACAAAATCATAAATTTAAGCTTTATTCTCCCTTTTCATCCTTATTTTCCTTATAAGCAGAGACTCTTTTTTCTTCACAGAGAGCACGAAGCTTTTGGTTATCACATAATGGAATGACAAAATGATACGCAAGATTTTTTGATCCTTTGAGTAAAAACATCCCTACAAATTACGTTTTTTTTTTGTATCCTGTGTGTGTCTGTGGATTAAATTCAGTGTGGGTTATACGATTGCGATAAACAAGCGCTAATATATATTTTGTATAAGCAGTAAGTCTATTTATAGAGATTCACTTCCTCAATCCTTACCCCTAAGAACATGATGTTGAATCAATGTTGCAATTTGTAAACGTGAAAAGGGATTTTATTGTAGGTGTAAGAAGCCACACCGGACGTTATCATATAACATTGAACCCATTTAATGGTTATGTGCGTGCGGTAAAGCTTGTTGCTTGTGGTCACACATCGTCCCACCCATAATATGCTGATCCCGCCAGCATTATAAATTATCACGATGGTCTCATACAATTCCGCTGTAATATGCATGGACGGTTGACTTGGTGGCAGAGGATATGCGCTATTATTATTAATTATCAATGCGGGGATGTGTTAATTGGCCAAAACCAATTATATAAGCTACTCAGTGATTTTGAATGATTTACATATTTAGATGCCATCGCTGGATGCATCATCCACAGTGAGTTTATGTGTGTTAAACAAATTTGCAGGTGCAGGGATAATCAAATCATGATTAGGTGGTTGGGTGGATTATTTCAATTACAAATTTTTCATGCATGGGAATGCAATTTCCGGTATTAACGTAAGCTTTTGTTTTCATAAGGATAATTAAGGGAATGAAGGGTTAATAAGATGGTTTGTGTTTTTGATTGCGTTAAATATTTTATTTATTTAACATTTCTATTGTAGATTGTCAGACCCCATTTCTGTTCAATCTTCCTTATTATTGCAAGGACCTTAAGTGAATCCAGTGATGATAAACTGCGACACTTCTCTAATATTATAGTAGTTGTGCTGTAGTTTTTCAGCTGATCCGCAGAAGCTGCATTTATAGCTTAACAAGGACCTCAAGGAGAATTTTGAGCTTACGCATTACAGCAACACTTCCATTAATCCAGTAGGGCCCTTACATTTTGTGCAATATTATCACCCTCAGGGTCAAATGAATAAATGTGAAAAAAAGTTTGACCAAGGTAATAAATATTTCCGTGGTTAATTTTTGAAAATCAGAAAAAAGTTAGAAGATCAAATAAAATTCCTAAAGAAATTCGTTTAACAGCTGAAATAAAATATGTTTTAACAGTGCTTCCAGCCTATCTACAAGACAATTAAAAAACAGTGGAAATAAATGTTTCCATGGACAAAATATTCAGTTTGTCATTATCTATTGATATGAACAAGGGGCAAAAACAGTGGAAATAATCTCTAAAATGACATTTTTACTAGTTTCGCTTGCAGATCGTTTATGTAATAAATTTAAATGGTTGGCAAATAATTGTTTTGATTAAATTCCATATTTTTTTAACCTTAAAAACTTAATTATTATTATAGGCTATTAACGATTGAGTGAAAAATAAAATTTAAAATGAAATAAAAACTCAATTAAACGAAATCCAAAAAAATAATAAAAATAACCTTTTATATTCCACAAAATGCAATTTATGTTTAATTAAAAAAAATCCACGTAAAATCCCTATTTTAATGCAACATTTAAAGTTATTATTGCTGTGATGCATATTATAACCTGTAGGGCACATATCCGTTATGAATCCTAGCAGTAATGCGCATTACATTCAACTATAAAGTAGAAACCCTAAACGCATAACGCACCCTCCTTCTCCCTTCTCATTGCAATGGACTCCAACGCAAACTATTCAACTACTCCCATTGTCCGTTTATGAC
This sequence comes from Sylvicola cinctus, assembly GCA_963854165.1. Lineage (NCBI taxonomy): Eukaryota > Metazoa > Arthropoda > Insecta > Diptera > Anisopodidae > Sylvicola > Sylvicola cinctus. The sequence continues at coordinate 11,179,450 of OY974082.1, forward strand.
TTTCATGCAATTCCACCTTTCCTTTTCCTGCTCGTTTTTTTTTTTTTTGCGGCCAACAATTTTGTACTGGCGCTATAAAAATGCAATAAAACGCCAAAAGCATGAATAATAAATTCATTTACATTCTCATTTCACCGATGCTATCCCTATATTAATTTGTCACACTTTGTGCGGCGCGTTGACATTTTATGAAGCGTGGGAAATTCGTCTACCAAATGTTCCATTTTTTTTTTTTTTTGGTGAAAATTTATTACTTTACGCATCGGGGATTTTTATGTCCAATTTATTGCGCCATCTTCATCATAAAGTCGCGCGCGCGGTGGCATGGCATTGGCCAGTCAGCGATATTATGGTGGTGATGATTGTGTCGCTTCGAACTAGTTTAGCGCCATACGTAGATTTTTTGTGTAATGATGGTGATTGGCGGTTAGCAGGGTGGTTTTCAAAGCAAGTTGATGCGATTTTTTAAGATAATGTGCTGATGTAAGAATAAGATGATGATGGCACACATTTCTTTGTTGTAAGTTCCGGCAATAAAAGTAATTTCTTTATCATTCCTACAAAGTAATTATGGAATGAGGGATGGTGTTGGAGTGGAATAATGTAAGAAAATTTAAGGGTGGATTATGTAATAAAAAAGTTGTAATAAAATTTGGTTATAAAAAAGTTTTGTTACAATAGTTGAAAAGCAATTTAAAGGAAAACATATTTTTTCGTAGGAATTGTCGTTAAAAATCATCTCGTGGGTTAAAGTATAAAATTTAGATCTAAACGAGCACAACCGCCTAGTCTGAATCAAACTTTTGTGTAAGGCCAAGACTCGGACCGGGTTGTAATGCTACGTATGATAATGATTTAGAACCAAAATTTAGTCGTATTTTGTTAAAATAAATAAATTTTAAACATTTTGGACCAAAAAAAAATTAGCCTACTAAATTTTTCGTAAGGCTGGCCATAAAAAATGTGTTTATTGACTCGTATTTTCGTTACTTAAATTTAATCAAGCAAATTTAATAAGTTAAAGCTTAATACATTGCATTAAGCTAACTGTAAAAACAAAAGTTCCCAGTAAAATAAAACGGGAGCAATATGTTTAAGGAAACTTATTACAAAGTAACGCACGTACTATTTCCTCAAGATATCCAGCTGCAACATTACGTGACAGTTGAAGGGTAAATTTAAGACGCTTATTGATTAGTGGAGTCGTGCGAAACTGAAACAATGCATGGTTGAAAGATGTCATACAAAGGCACCTCAAACAACTTTAAAGTTGTTGAAACAAATCAATAAAACTTTTATATGTTACATGAAACGTAATTCCTACAGGAGCGTTCTCGTATTGATGCACATATTTGATAAGGGTTTTGTGAAATCCCCCTTGTCGTCCCTCCCTCCTCACTTCCTTCAATCGAAAATTGCAATTTCACCGCAAGGGCAATAAACGTCATCTTCATTTAAACTGCAGGTATGAAAAGTGTATGGCAACATGTACAAAGAATGTCAACCCTTTTTGCGTCCACCCCCCCCCCTTTTTGTAAACTTCCCTTGTCCCTTTACGTACATAAAATGTGAGATAGAAAAACTATACACAGAACTATTGCACCGCCAATTTTTCATCGACTCTTTGGGGAATTTTATGCAAAAACTTTGCCACGACACCACGTTTGTGACAAGTGTGGTCCAAATAATACGAGAATACATATACTATGCACATTTATGCAAAATATTTTGGATTGTCATAGTCACTGTTTGTACAATGATATCTTTTCACATGTTATTGCATGCAGTACCAACATTTCCAGCTTCCTCTCCCACCCGTTCTTCCACTGCATGTCGCAAAGTGCAGTTCTTTGTTATCTTTATGTTGCCATCAAGACATGTTCCCAATGCTATGTGCGCGTGTGTACCTACAAATTTGCAATATATTCTCAGAATTTTCCCAGCACATCCATTCGTGTGTGTTTCTTCACAGTCATTGCATCAATTTTTTTATTTCTGGTGCACACATGAGCAAATCCGCGTTTATATTGCAGTACAGCTGCAGGTAGCATCGCTGGGATAACTGTAGAAGGTTGTCACCGTGCAGCTACCGTTCCCGTGTGTGTCATGTCAATTTAGTTCAATTCTTATTTTGTCATGTATGCTAAGTGCGAGCTCGCATTTACCTGCTGCAAATATGAGGATTGAGCATGCATCGTATTACATTGAACACAATTCTGCTGCTACGGGGGTGCTGCTTCATTTCATTTGAATTTTGTAAGGGTGTTTGCTTGGTGGGGGTGTTCGGGGAATGCGGTTTTGTGCAATATATTTTTCGCTACAAAAATGTGGGTATCGTTTTAGTTACTTGTGAATTTTACATATTTGTTATGTTCGATATGAAATTGGATTATGGTTATCAATTCAATATTTGTGTAGTTTAACAATGTGGATTAAAATATTTTAATATTTTTTTTTGGATTGTGTTATCGAATTAATTTAGAACAAAATGGATATTGGTCCAATTTAGAATAATTTATAAACAACATATATTTATAATATTTTATATTTTCATAATAACTCTAATGTTAATAATTTTATGCACTTAAAAGTGTAAATATGTGCAACCGTAATTGTAATCATGTGGCTGGCGGCATATGTGCTCAACACACCACCGAATTTATTGCGATTTTGGTGGATACATGGAAATATAAATTACACCAAAGGGAAAATGTTGTGCCACATAAATTCACACAATGCATGTATTTATATAGTTTGTGGGGATTGAATACATTTTTGTGGCTCATTTAATATGTAGGTGAGTGCTCAACTGCCTTTTTAAATTTTTTTTTTAAAATTTTTTAATTTAAGAGGGTGCTTGGTTTAACACAATACATTAAAAATCAAAATAATGTAAAAATTAATTGAATGGTTGGCTTTTCCGCAACATCAAAATTATTCTAAAGCAATCTCAAATTTAATTTTAAACGAAAAATATTAAAAAACCCTTGAAAACCGCAAAAAAGACGGTTCGTCAAAAATTTGGCTAATTCCAAAAATAATTAAGGAACTCGATTTGACAATGTTGGAATAGTAGTAGTAGAAATAACATCGCGAAAACATTCCAAGATTTTTTGCTGTAATATATTATTATTATTACTGGGTTGGTTGTGTCCTCGTTGTTTTTAGGATAATTCAGTTTGACGTTTGATTGTTCGATTGATTTATTTTTTGACAATTGACTGTCGAATAAACTAATTTAGATATGTCTAAATGACAGCTGTCATTGTCAACTTAAATTTTTAATTTTTATTTGTTGAAAAGTCAAAAAAAAACAAGAAAGGAATAACACTGATCGTGCAAAAACGAATTTTACTTTAATTTTATTTTATTAATTCAAATACACTTTTGACCTCTAATCTAATCACACCCAGCATAAATCCTATAATGACCACATACTGTCAATGTAATTCGAATTACATTTATGCATATTTCAAGCTCAAGAAAAATCCGCCAAAACCGCGAAAATAAATTGTTAATTTGACATCACATTCCAAAAAGCCTATAAAATATTTGCGAAATTTCTGAGTCATAAAATAAGTAGATAAGTATGTTTTCATTGTAACACACTTACAAGTCATATTTAATTTCTTAAAAAAAATATTTGGTTGCTACAAAAATTACAATGAAAGCACAATAAGCATAATTATGTAAATAAAATCTCTAGCTACCGCGAAATCATAATAACTAATCCACGTTCATCATGAATTCGTCATTCATGCTTTGATAAATTGTAATTGGTAAACTTTTCTAATTATCTTTCATTAATAACTTCAGGAGTATTCATCTGAATCAATAAATTTTGACATTCCTCGAAGACATTCCCAAGGAAAGTTGATGGTTAAAGGGACACAAAACAAACTTGACTTCTTATTTGGTTTGTATATTTACTTACTTTAAATGATTGACCTACTAATAGTTGAACAATTTAAGCAGAATTATTGATTTTTTGAGAAATTACTAAATAATGTAACAGGTTTTAGTGAAGAACAGATGTTATCGATTCACAAAAATATATAAGCTTATAAAATTCCTCGAAACAAATTAGGAATATACTATTATTTAGGAAACAATTCATCATTCCGTTTACATAAATTTTAATATTTATAATTAATGAAAGTTACATATTAATAAATAAAAAAAATATAAATAAAATATAAATAAAAAATTATTTAATTTTATAAAAATATTCTTTATTGTTGTTTATTAATTTCCTAGAAATAATTAATAATTTCATTTCAACTGTCCTTACACATTTGTAACAAAACTTTAAAGACATTTAAAGAGTACCACCTTGAACCCATCAAAGGTCACACGCGCAGTCAATAAAAACCATCCAAAATTGTTTCATCATGTGACAAATGGGATGACGTGCTAGCAGACAATTTACCGTTAATAGGCTTCATTTTGGGTGGCAATAGGACGAAATGGGCCAACACACCAAAAAAGCGTCTCATTGCGCGATTAATGTGCTTACTTAAACCATTGAAGTGATAATAATCATTTTGTTAACAACATCCAGGCTTTATGTATGATAAGGAAGAAGGGGACGCTGCTCATGGTACATCAAAACGCAGTTTTATTTCGGCTAGAAAAAGTCACAAAAGAGATAAATGGCATTGAAATGGGGAGCACTTATCTATGTTGAATTGAAAATGCCAATGCGTGTGTGTTTGTCCTGCCTGTGGGAGATGATGGAGCTGGTGTCTTTTGTGAGAAGAAGTTTTAAATGAATTGTTTAGGAATAAACTTTTAGGGAATACGAAAGTTTAAAAGTTTTTGAGGGAAATGCAATTTATATGGAGAGATTTTGGGGAAATGATTTTAAATTAAGGACAAAGGGATTGTCTTTATTAAGGAATTTGATTTCAAACACAATCCTTTGATAGTTATAAATGACTAATAAATTATAAGATAATTATTGTTTGAATTAAATCATTGTATTTGAAAAGAAAAATACAAATCCAGCCTTTTTACACAATTCTCATTTAATTTACACTGTGAATTTTAAAATGCATGCAAATGTGCATTCATTCATAATTTAAACAAAATCCATTTTAATTGATGTGCAGTTTATTAAAAAAAAATCCTTTCAAATTGCAATATAAATATTTAACATTTGATCGCTAGTGCATTACATAGTAGTTTCAATTAAAAGAAACAATCAAATGATATATCAATTAATAATCGCACTTAAAACTCAATTAACCCATTATTCGTGCCACAATTGTGCAATTATGGGTGGAGTGCACCATATTCTGGTTAATATAATATTTTCAAACTGCATTTACTCGTGCTACGTATACACTGTGCAATGTTTAATGTGCATTGTGCATTGTGCACTCTGAAAAACCGTCAATAACCATAATATCCTTTATGTTCGGATTTAATACGCGCGCTAACCACAATGTTGTATTTAATGTTTGGATTAGGTGACCACATATGGCACAAAAAGAGTGGCATAATGGGCCAAAATGACACAATTCGCAATGTTTTTGCATATTTCAGTGAACTCGTTTGACGTTGGCTTCATTTTTGGTGCATATTTTGTGCGAATTTTGCGGGATGTCATAATGGTGGATGCGGGTTCATATTTAACCTACATTTTAGCATTTTAAAAGCTTTTACTTTAATTATTAATTAACCTGCGATAAATGTGTGGATTGTAGAATGAGGTAATTAATAATTTAAAATATGCATCCTAATAATATTCATTAGGTTTTGTCAATCAAGTGCATTCTGTTGTGAATATTTTTATGAAAAACTGATGTTAATATCCGCTAAAGGTTATTTAAATATGAAACAATAAATCACATTTTAAATATTTGGGATACAATTTAATAGTTTTGATATTGCATAAAAACAACAGATGTACATTTCATGAAACAAAAATTAAATCAAATAAAATATTTTAACGATGCAAAAGGTTATTTGAAATGAAAATTAAATTAAAGTTATTGCAATGAATACAAAAAATGCCCTTTACTGTTCATAATTAAATGAAATCCCCTTGTAAAAAGGATAATAACAAATCGTGCAGCTCGCCATTTATCCGATTGCTATCATTGCTGTTGATCCAACTCAAATGATTATGTTTTATTTACAAAGCTTCGAATTAAATGAAATTGTAAAAAAGCTAATTCATCAAATTTATTGTTGTGCATAAAAATCCACATGAAAAATGAGAAATTTTATTTGAAACCCAGCCATTCTATTGATTTTTATGTCAACAATTTTTTTTGTTTGTTTAAATTTCACAAAAAGTTGGAAAAAAAGTCATAATAAAAATCGGGAATATAATGTACCCTCGTCCTTGCGCCGAATACACAGTCCCTAAACTAGACATATTATACACAAAAACATCATCCCCATGAAAATGGATTTATAATTGTCGCAAATATGCCACTCAAGATGAAAAATAATGGAAAATCCATTGCTAATCCGGCGGGCTTTTCCACGCCATGGAAGCAGATGATTTTGAGAACGGCTGCTAAATTCAGCCTCCGATTTATTGTCGCTTTGTTGTGCCTATTTCACAGAGATATTCGTAACCTTCTGATACAAAGAAGAGCGACAGATTGAATGCGGCGCGGGAGGGATGTGAATTTCAGGAGTGAAATAAAAAGTGCCAAGCTGCGTATGATGTGATGTACCTAAAAGAGGGAGAAAGCGCGAACCAATTTTAGATAAAGTAAATGTTGGAGAATCCACGCCATAAATCTTGGATGTCCTTTTCAGTGTAGGCCTGTAAAATAGGTATTTCTCGTGTGTGTAGTGTGTGAAAATGTTTCAAATTAATGCTTAGACTTATTCCTAAAAGTGAAAACATTTATTTTGCGTTTTTGGAGTGGATGGCGCTTTGTTTTTTGTGTAATGGAATTGGTTTTAGAATGTAACGCTAAATGTGAACACGTTTTTTCCCACAATGTTTGCTGAAGTCCTACGCTTTCAAATTAAGGTAGTTTGTTTACCAAATTTAGGTCATTACAAAAACATGTAGAAAATGTGGTTGGTAAATTTACCCTCTGTGTGAGCTTCAAATAAAATATTTAATTACTTAGGTTTCATTAGCTGGAACAGAAATTGTTTGCAATTTACCGACAACTAAACAGAAAATGCTTTGATTTAAAATATTATAGTTTATACATGCGGGATAAGGTGGTGTGTTATGTTATTTGCAATGTTGAAGGGTTGTACAAATCATAGTTGAAATTGCATTTTTTAAATTTCTGATGATTTTGTTTGCTTTTGTTTCCACACGGTTAACAGTTTTTGGTTCATTCCGTGTAAATTTTGGTTTAAAAGCCTTAATCCTTTGAACATAATAATATTTCTAGTACATAAAATTCAGAGGAAAAATGAACTTTATAAAATACAAATAAATTTCTGAGAAAAAACCTTTTAAATTTAGTCAAAATTTTTGCAAACTAATTTTTTATGTCTCATTTTTATATTTAAAAAAACTTCCATTTTCACTCCTTTGTAATTTAAAAAATAAAAACCTTCAACCACCGAACTATAATACAAACTTTCCACTATAAATATTTCTACGCTGGTCACTTTATTCATCAGCACAAATTCTTCTCCACCTCCTTCACAACGAACATGCATGAAAATAAATGCATCACCACACATGCGACCAAAATATTGTGTGTTATGAACGTTGCACGATTTATTGGCCAGCACCCAGCACATGTGACCACCCCCACCCCCATAATTGCCTTTCATTACGAGTGCTTGCATTGTGATGTGATTCACTCGAACTGGCGCACTCCATTTTGGCAAATGTCAAATTGCACAATTTCTTGTTGCAATCGCCAAAGTTGGCACATCCAACACGATTGCTGCGTGCAAATTTTGACGGTAAGGTTGCACTTTTCAACCTGTTGGTGCGACACATTGGAAAATTCACACACCTTCATCCACGAATCCTGACACTGCATTTGCAGCCATTAATGTCACATTGTTGTGGCGACACTGAAAGAAAGAACTTAGCAAATCGATGCCAAACACTTTGGCGTGCAACTGCAAACACCTGTTAATTTCATATAGTGACGAGCATTGAGCTTTAACAAATTTACGCGAAATTAATTAAAATTGTCGATGCACATTCTGGGGGTTCGGCTACGTTTGGCATGGATGTGGTGTTCTTTAATGAGTCGGTGTAAATGGTTTGGAGTCACGTTCGCTGAATGGGGTGGATGGTGCATTTGAATTTGTGTGATTTTCTTTGTCATTTTGTGCGCGCGTATCATTCAAACGTAATTATGCCTCACGTCCATTATTTCATGCCAACAGATTATCTGGTTTAACTGGAAACGAATGAGCATGGAAATCAGGCACATACATTACCCGGGCGATTAATTGTTAGTCATTTGTCAATGTGAAATGGCTTTTAGTGAGACATGCGGCTATATAAGTGGAACACGGTTCATTTAGGCGCCGTTGTTGTTTAGGATTGACAACTAATTTGGTTTTTGCAAGGATTAATTGCTGTTGACGTTTAATTGAGTAAAATTAAAGAATGTTTTTTTCATTTCAAAGTCAAATCAGACATTTTCATTTCATCTAAAAACCCTATCAAACATTTAAAAGTCCTTTGAAGTCAGCTGCTGCAAATCCATCCAAGTTGCTCATAACTTAACGTTATACTTTTTCATCTTCAAGATCAAAAACGTTAGGGAATGTTAAATATTGACAACAGACATTTAACCTTTTTTTAAAGACAAACTTCCTCTGCTCTTGTAGTCTCTAAGACGCTGAAGCGAAGCCCGAAGGGCACACTGCTAATAAGACCTGTTGTGACGTGTGGATTGGAATCGCCGCGAATGACGCAAAGAGATGAACAAAGTCTTCGAGCTTTAAGAGGAGGATTCTCCGTTCACTTTTTGAAGCAGTAGACCGAGGAGTGTGGCGACGGTTCGAAATGCAATCATCAACTGTACTAGGACAAAATATCGTCAACTTAGTCTGCATAAATCGTCTTCGGTGGAGCGGTCATGAATCTATGAGTCACAGAATCTATGACAATAAGCTTATAACGAGCGTATTTGAAGGAAATCCAGCGGGGTTATGCAGAAAGACCACGAGGACGATGAAGTCTCGGAGACTTAAGATCCCTTGGAGTACGGGATAGGCGCTGGTTGGAGTTTTATTTTTTTAGGTCCAGCAGGAGGTACTTGTCAGAAGAGACTACGAGTGACAGACATTTGCAACACCAGTAAAAGAAGAAGAAGAAGAAGTAGGTAAAAATCCGATTATATTAAAAAATAAAAAGTACTTTTAAGAGCAATAACTTACATCACCTCCTCACAAAAATCACACAAATTAAAAGTGCAACTGCACAATTCACCGCATATTAAGGCGACCCGCTGCACAAAATGATTGCCCACTTCATCATATCAGTTATGAACACTATGCACATTTAAATGAATGTCCATAAGCACATTTAGTAAAATATTTATTTAAATACATTGCCCGGCTCCGTGCATAATGCAAACGGCCATCTAACAAATCATACTTAAATTGCGCGCGCGACTGCAATAATGCATATAATGTCCACAAACGATGCACATACATTCTGCCGTGGAGCACATATGCGGTCGTTTGCAATTGTTGCGAATTGTCTTGTCCGTTGATCATAAATTTGTCGGCAACGCTTTTTATGAGCAAAAGGTGAGCTCACAATTGTGTGTTGCCTGGACGACAATCGTGTGGTCAATTTTCGCACATTCATTGACTCTAATAAGAAGTAAATTGCAGCAGTTGAATGGATGGAGGACAAGGGGATGAGGGACGATGTATTTTATAAGCTGATTTAAAGCCGGTGAATAATATTGCAGGAATTTTGTGATAAATGACGCCAGGCATTTGTAATGTTTATTAATAGGAATTCGCTGTGGAGGATTATCGTAAATAAGATTAAATGATTTAATTTATTATATTGTTTATTTTAATCAAATCAGCAGCATTGTGAATGAATTTGTTATTAAATGGTTGATTAATAATAACAATTCAGGATTAATTGTAGCCATAGGCGGATTAAGGATTACAATTATAAATGCAATTATATGGATCCAAGTTTCAATAGCAAGGGACTCATTTTCGAAAACTTAAATTTCCACAATTTGGAAGGAACTGGTTTGAGTTTTATTTTAAATTCAATTTTTTGCATTGATTTTGAGATTTTCCTCGTTTTGTTGCATCAATTATTTCCTCGAACTGCTTTTCCAGCTTTTATTGACTTTGAAAAACATTTAACATCAAAGTTAGCAATTCGAGGTGAAAATTTTCTTTTCTTGCAAATTGAACTCAAAACTCATTTTTATATTTTAATCAAATAAATTCCTATAGTTACAAGGCTCGTAAATGCAAATATAAATGAAATAATTCCCGATTTCCCACGTGATCGAGGTCTAATCACTTTAATCTTCGACCCATTGTACAACCTCCTCCCAAATACGTTGTTCTTGAAACCTAGGCACCCCTTTTCCACTCACCATCTCTCACCAAAGCGGTCTGTAAGCGAGGTTAAGGGACTGAAGATACATTCTATCCGGCAAATACCGTCCAAGCGTTTGAAGTCTGATCTGAATGAAGGCTGAACATTGACACATGCAGTAGTGATCAGCCGACCCATTTTCTTTACAACAACCCTCATAAGCAGATGAGGCAACCACCACGATCCTCTGGAGATGTTCGTTTATTGGACAATGTCCAGTCACAAACGAGTCAATTCATTTCTGAGATCAGCGCATTGTAGTACTAAGAGGAATTTAGTTCTCTTCGTATCAAGACTTGCCGCAAACATTTTAATTTCTTGTCTACAAGTGCTCCGAATTCTTCTTCATATTATTTTGAGATACTGCAAAAGTTCTTTGTTACTTTCATTTTTTCACCCTGTCATAATTATTTTCTTGTGAAATGTTTTAATAATTAAAGCACCGATTAAACATGAATTTATGTTCCTTTGAAATTGGAACTTATTCAAAAAATTGCAATGCAAAATATATAACTTGTAACATTTTCCAAATCCTTTTAAACATAATTAGTTAAAATTTAAAAGGAATAAAATTCTTTTATATCCCACAAACATTATATTTTATAGGATTAGCAACAGCTATTTAAAACTCAAAAGAATTTTTCAATGCATCAACCATTTATGCTTTCAATTAACAAATTTTATACGCAATTTAATTGCTTTTAACAAAATTAATTCAGAAAACAGGTTTCAAAGCGTCATTGTTGCACCACAAGTCACAACCCAACACACATTCAACATCAACATCAACAAAAGCTCATCATAAAAAGACCGCTGTCAGCATGCTTTTCCATTTATAAATCCACACAGCTTTCTGATTGTCAATTGTAACTGATTTACATACACGATTTAATTATGTAAAATGCGCATAAAATTTCCCATTTTCCCAACCCCATCCCACTGTTTGAGATGTGTCCCACCACACACACCCACACCCACCCACCCACGACGGTTTTAACTTTTATACGTTGGTACTCGCACAAAAAGCAAACAAAATGTGGTGGAAAATTTTTGGCTGAGAATACTAAACGGAAATTAAGACATAACTTCCGTGCGCACAAATTATGAACATACATAATATATGCAAGAGATCCGAGCATAAGAATTTCATGTAAAATGTGTACAAGTCATAGAATATTCATAAGCAAACACGAATATTATTAATTTGTCAAAGAATATGGCGGCATTTCTAAATTCACTGCTAAATTCGGTGCTTTTCTGTGCGTTTAATTCGCATTCCACGTCCTCCAGCAAGCATGTAAGCGTCGCATTGCTGGCATGTCGTCGCCTAGCATGAAACGTCCTACAAAGTCTATAATACTGTCGCCTCGCCTCGCACCAATTTCATACAATTTCGTACATCGCCATTGTTTATCCCCCCGCTATCGTTATCATTAATTTTAATTAGATTTGCAAAAGCGTTTGACAATTGCCTTGTTATTGCTGGGCGCTTTTATTAAAACTTTTGGAAATCTGTTTAATTAGAGCACCATCCGCTCTTGGAAGGCGCGGCTGCGCTTCATATGTTTGTCATAGAGTCAGTGTGTGTGTGTGTGGCGGATATAGTTTATTGAAAGGATGGGGGATGAGGAATGAAAATATGTCGCCGGGATGTAAATAACAGAAAAACTCACACCACGCCAAAGTGTCCTTAGGATTGATCTATGTTAAATGGTGCAACTAGATTCGAATTAAAGGCACAGGAAGTTTTTAAAAGCATTAGATTAATTGTTATGCTATAAATTATATTTGAAAATTTCATTTCGGATGCGAACAAATGAGGGAATAATTACACGATGCCATGCCATGAAAATCAGAATCAAATGGATTTTCAAATGCAAACGAATTTGTGAGTTTTTATAGTAGTTTTCTGTAGGCATCTGGTTAATCTTGATAAGCCACATTAGCAGGCTTGTTATCCTGTTCTCATTTTCTGGTATTTGCGTTTGATTTATTTAAAATTACACATTGTGGGATTTACAAGTGAGTGAATTTTGGTTGTGGGTAATGATAATTTAAGAATAGGTATATTTGGAATTTGTGAAGGATGATGGCATCGGATTCTTTACAATAACGAGCTGTATGCGATGCAAGAGCAGCCACGCTCAATAGGCTTCGAGGAGCTGGGCATTTAGCCAGAATAAATGACGATGACCCAGAGAAAGCTGCCTTTACGAGTAGATTTGTGGAAATAAAGAGACAAGGGAGACCTCGTCTCAGATGGGACGTATATGTAGATCAAGATCCAAGACCATTTGAAATACCGAACTGGTGAATCATGGCGCAAAACCAAGGAAACTGGGATGTAGTCCTGCGTATGATGATTAAATAAGGAATTTCAGCTGTAAATTCTTCACAATGAAATTGAAGAATGAATTCAATTTTAAAACGTATCATCTTATTTTTAATGGGTATGGTGATTTAAGGTCTGGCCACTTAAGCCTCTAGAGGAAAACTGATAAGCCCAAATTTGGCTTACTTTGTAAACAGACCAAAAAACAACCCAGTCAACTGGTTAAGATGGAGTGTCTTCAAGCTGGAAATAAAAGAAATCATTTTTAAATTTTAGAATTACACATTCATTGAGCTCACTAACATTACAATACTCTAGAATCCTGGCCAGATAATTTAATCATCGAATAGAATCCTGGACAAATAATTTAATCATCGACAAATCCCCCTCTTGGAATAACATTATCACCACATAAACACAGCACCAGCAATGAACATGGCCACAAAAAGTTGTATTAATCCACTGGGGGAACATCCAGAAATGTTTGCCTACTCAATCAAGTACATTATGCTCTTTTGCATGTCGCGCCTATCAAAGTGTGTCACACGAGGCCTCAACTCATTGCCAAACACCACCGAACTTTTGTTTAATGTATACCCAAGACATTAATCTCGCCACATTATCCATCCAAATGCCATCAATCTTTTGCACCCGTAAACATACTCCGCGCACACCGACACAGTTTTTTTTTTCCGGAAAATGCTTTGAAAAAATTATTTACGATCAGTACACCGAGAATTGGTAATGCGTGCATAAAGAAGGCGGTCTCAAGTTTCTGGCATGTACGTTTGTTGTGAACGGAATCAATCCCACTCCCAATGCAACGTGCACATAACATGTTGTGATTTCCCAATACAGTACAGTGCACACGGTCACAATGTTTGTAACGTATGTAAGTTCCCTTCAATGCCGCAACGTACGTATGCATAATTCAGGATCGATATTTTCAACAATAGTCTGACGCCTCCACCGTGCATCCCCGTCCGCACTGTTGTTGCGCCTTGTTAGTGGCAATTTGCATTTACAATAAATCAGGTTACACACTGCACGGGGAACTGGGAGCGATGTGGGGCGGTAGTAAATTCAAATACAAAATAAAATGCTGATACGCGTTGGGTGAAAATGTTGTTCGCCCGATGGGCTACCCTTTTCCGATTTGGATTAACGCACATACAAGTTACCGAGACGACATACTCGCACAATCGTTGTGCATACAGCCAATGTGTGCTATATTTAAAGCCGCAGCATTTGCAGGTGTGGGTAAAAAGTGCTGAGACGGATGAGTAGATGTGTCGAACGTGAGGGAAATCGAAAGTCAATCGAATTGGAAAGTTCCGTTGCGTTGGTCCGGCTATGTGCAAATTGTGCGACCAGACATTTGCAAATATCGCAGCACTCGGACACCCGTTCCTCCTAATACATTATTTACAGTGCAGCCATGGCACATCCTTTTACCCGATCAGTTACAAAGTACACGAACACAGGCATCCACAAAATATAAAGGCTGCATATACAACGTCTGCGATAAGGAGCAGCGGAGAACGGGTTTTTGAATGCCCTTCAGGATATCAGACAATTTCAAGGCAAACATTGCTAATTGCACAACGAACCATTGAAAGGGATTTTGGGCGTGAGTGCAGTCGACCAATATTGCGGGAATGAAAATGCGTGTGGAGGAAAGGAATTTAATCGAATTTTGTGGATCGTTTTCAACCATTCAATCAATGGGTGTATCTTTTTCAGCACAACTGTACAATTGCTTTCAGACGGTGCTGTGTAGAGAGACTATAAGAGACCATTCGAATTTAATTCAATTTAAAGTTGCTGTACTGAAATTTGCATTTTTTTTTTTCCCCAACTGTTAAATAATTCAGCCATTTATGATAATCAGTCATCCTCAAAGGCACATTAACTATTTATTTTTTTGTAAACTCCCGTCAATTCCTTGAACTTCATTCACATACATTTGCTGTTTAACAATTCCCTTTAAAAGCAAAGAAAAAAAAGTCCTAATCAAAATGAAAATATACGAGTAGGGAAATGTGCTGCGGGAAATTCATTATTCCCGACCTCCCTATTTAATCTAACCCCTCAAGTACAGTGAATTCTCATGCACACACACACACACATACCGACAAAAAAAAATAATAGGAAGAAAGCATTAATAGCTCCCTATACTTGTATAATAAATATGCACAGGATTCAGGAAGGCTGGTACATATTATGTTTAAAGCATTATACTCGTAATGAATAAATGCCGTAATTCTAGGGACTCTGATACCGGAAATATGCTGGAGTTTGAGACAGCACCATGAGTCTGAAATCGGTTACGTACGCTTGTGCTGTCTTTTGGAGTTTTTTCGTCTCCAGATTACACTAGGGGTTGTGCATAATTGAAATGAGATGAATAAAAGCGCACAGGTGCTCCGGCAGACGGTAAGAATTATTAGGAAATTAAATGATTTAAATTATTTGTGGTACAAGACACATTTTCATATCGGGAATTTGTGTTTAAAGATTTGGGATTGTGGTGGTGAGGGAGTGTGAGAGTTTTCTCATCTTAACTGCAATTTAAAATTAAATATTTAACACGGAAACGCCTGAATTTATATGGGAGTATTGCTTTGAGTTTTTTTTTTTGTTTTTGTATTTTTGGACTAAATTCAGGCGATTTAGTAAAAACATTTATTTACAGTTAACATGCAGGATTTATTGTCATAGTAGTGAACTATTTTATAAATTATTCAACAAGCGAAAAATAATATGTTGTGCATTGCATTCAAAGCTTTAACTCAAATTTGGTTTCAAGAAAATATAAAATCGTATTTGAAGCGTACTAGCAGCTGCAGTAAATGATAGATCGTTTATTTTAAAATAAAACATTCATTTTCATGTTCACATTTCCACGACTTAAATTCTGTTTTCATAGAATTGTTTTCAAAAATAAGAACGCATTAAAATAATAAAATGAAATATTGCCAAAAGTGCCATTTTTATGGATGGAGAATTACACTAAATTATGCTCTTAAGTTAAGAAATTGAGCCATTTGCAAAATGTTTTGCACATGCTGCAGCATGCAAATTTACATGTTTTATGCACTCAAAACAACGCGTATTTTGCAAACCTTTCTACATAATGTTTTGCTATGCTGATTCAAAGAGCCACTGACGTAAAAGTAATTCCTAAAAAAAAAAATACATTGTGTACCTATCAAGAATAAATAATTTCCCATTCAAAGAGTAACATGCAGGCAACCCCTTTCGCTTACGATTAAGTCATGCGAAAACAAATTGTAATCTTTCAAAGAGCAAATATTGCCACTGACTTTAAAAAGTTTTCCCATGAAGAATTATGATAATGTCCTCCACCAGACGACGCGACGCGACGCGACGCAACATTACTTAACTACTGGGTACTGGTGTATAAATGCAGAAATGGTCGCCTCATTGACGCAAGAGATAACAAAAAGGCTTGTGCCCAAAGACGTTTTGCCAATTTGAATTAAAACAGCAGCAAAACCCCTTTTTGTTTATGGGGGAGGGGGGGGGGGGGGGTGATGTAAGTTTTCGTAATTGTTTGGAACGCATAAAAATAAACTAATTTTACGAACACAAAATAACACGACGCAAAAGCCACAGGAAACTATTAAAGCGATATCGTTTAATTGAAGCCTCTCAACAATCTCCAAACTTTTGTGTGAGCTGTGATACACCAAAAAGGGGCAACGGCGCTGATTCCCCTTTTACCACCCCATTTGTTCGCCGTTTCGTTTTAATTGCCAGCAATTTGCTTTTGTTTCCTTTCCCTGTAGCGATGCTTGTTGGACGTTTGATTTTTCGAATCGACGCTTTTTTTCCTCCTGCCATTTTTACTACAATTTTTTTTTTCGGTTGTTGCTGTTAAAGTTCATTCCCTGGACGGGTTTTACACTGACTCGATATAACTAAGTTGGTCCTTTTTAAGCGCTTTTTCATCCCCATCGATGCGATGCTATCCCAGCCCCCTTGTTACACAGTTAGTAACTTTGTGTAACGAAATCAAAGTGTCTATAGATGAAGGGGTGGAAAAAGAAAGTACGAGAATGTGAACGAGAAGTGATGCTTGAGAGTGGCAAAGTCGTTGGAAAACTGCCCGAGGGTGAATCGTGTTGCAGACGATGAAGACGCTTTTTCAAAACTTCTGTAAATCTAATTTTAATTTTCAACGCTTGTTCTTTGCTAAACATATATTCAGTGATTTGGTTTCTTTCGTTTGCCATTTTCATTGAACTTTAATTGCACTTAAGAAAAGTAATGTAGCTTCTGTAAGTTGGTACCAAAGAAAGGGCTGATAACTAAATGCGTGCATTCAAGAATAGCTTTGAATTGGGTTTGTGAATAAAACATACGGCTACATAAAAATGAATTGTGATTCATAATATTTTAAATAACCCTTATAAAGGTTACATAACTAACAAAATAAAACTTATATTCGCCCTTTCATTTTGTTATTTTTACCCAATTGCGGGCATTCAGCTCTAAATAAGTTATGTGAAAACAGTGCCCCATTGTGTGTGTGTGTGTGAGAGAGAGAGAGAGACGGCAAAAAAAAGAACCATTTTCCGGGTTGTTTACTTTCCCATAACATTTTTCTTCAGCTTTATGTTGTTTGACAAGAAATATGTTGCGACATTTGTGATATTAATGTGGGGCCTATAATTTTCTGATTATTAAGGTGCTTATGAACACTCAACTTGGCGTGGTAACGGGACTTTGTTACTTCGGCAAAAGTTGTAATGTCCATGGCAATGAAGAGGTTATCAGCGCAGCAGTAAAATGTTTTACTTTTATGAACATGGTTATGTTTTTGATTACACTGTTAATTGAGCTTTTTTTGGAATGCACAAAGAGTGGGGGAACCAACAAGATCAACCAAGTTTTTTCAAGTTTTATGTAACGGACATAATATGCATTAAGTTTTACTTTTAATTTGATACGCCTTTTTATTATTTTAATTTGAATCATAAGTGGAGGAAGAAAAGTCAATTTTAAAAATTATAAAAGGACAAAATCGTATTTTTTTGCAATTACGGTCGTGTATCGGTTTATTTGAATAAATATGTAATCAGACCCAAATTTACATTTACAAAATTAATTACTAATGCAAATATAAAAACAAAAAGAATACAGGCGTGTTCATTTAACTTTTTTCGAATTTATTTTAAATTAAACGCCTGCACGTACGCTATTGTAACAATTCAGGATATTTTAGAAAATTAGTCCGCACTGCTTAAACATTGATGAAAATGATTTTAAAAGCCAGGTTTATAAGCAAGTTTAAAGCTTTTGATATAGGACTCATATATAAACAACTATTTACTAAAATAAGTTAATTGAAAAACGATTCATGAAAAATTTGAAACCATTAAACTGAATAAAATTCTTCAATATAAAATAAATGCATTTTTTCATGCCACGCCATAAATATAGTAATACCTTAATTCACAGCATAAGATAAAGCTCTGCAAAGACATAATTAATTTTGTCTATTTACTAAAAGCGGCAGAAAACGTGTATCCACATTCCGCAACTCCATACCTAAACACCAACAGCTTTGCAATGAAGTGATGTTTCTAATGCAAGAAACATTTCATATGCCACCCCCTCCTCCCCCTCCACATTGTACCCCACCCAAACAATATCTCCAAACATAGAGACAGCATCGGATACAGCTTCTGCAAGATACACTTTAACATTCTAATAAATTGCCACACATTTATATCGCCTTTTTTTACCCGCACTGGATCTCGCTATATTACATCGCTTGTACACGCTTTTGCTCGCTATCTCCTGGTGCGCCCTTGCAAATAATATATACCTCCATGCCACGCCGCACGGTTGAGATAAATATTCGGAATTAAACACACATCTATTTGTTTCAGTGTGCGCTCGACTCCGCGCACGACTTCCTGAATTCCTTGAAATGTTGCAAATGAATATAAGAAATGAGTAATCTTATCGTCTAACGAGATGTGTGTACGTAAGACACAGGGCAACACAAATAAATACGCCATACATCTCGCAAAATAATGTAATACAATGCAAACTGGGTTTCAATACAGGTGAAATTGCCGCTCCCATCCGTAAATCCTTCATGTATGAAACGAAATGAGATGCGATAAACGAATTCGGTGCCGGATAAGACATCTTCATTTGGTTTTGGCAGCGCGTCGCATCGACAGCATCGGAGTACCCACCTTCCAGCGCCACTGCATGTGGTAGCGCCTAACGGTTGGATGAGTTTGCATGACGATAAATAAACCTTGTTAACATATCATATCACATGTATAAAAAACAATTCACCGGAATGAGTAATTTGCGAAATTTAATTAGAAATCCGTTTGCAAAAAACGGGGGCGAGGCAGCACACATTCAGAGGGTGCGGTTGTTTGTTGAAATATTTTGAAATTTGTGGCACTGTATCGCTTGCAGAAATATACCCAAATTGGTGGGAAAATGCTTTAAGGGTGGAAATATTTGCACAAATTACTTTCGTTTGAACGCGCGCCTTTAAGATGTCGCGTCTAACTGTCATTTTAATCCGTTCAAATGGATTTTTGATTTAAAAAATCGTTTGGTAAATTATGTGGGAATATTGTGTGCATTTTTGAGCAATTTTGTTGTATCACAAAGTTGAGGGGTGGTTTTGAAAGGGCTACAAAAATTTTAAATTGATTTACCTATTGCTGATTTGTCCGCAGTGTCCTTCTTGTCAACTTAAAAAAATGTTTTACTGTTGTGAGGACTTTCCTAGTAGTTATTTATGAGATGTCAGTAACTTCCTCAATTAAATTCAAGTTGCAGTATTATTCAGTCCTTTTTGACCATCCATTTTACTGAAAGTGAAACTTCATGCTATTGAATTATTTCATAAATGGCTCAGCCGTCTACTATTTTGTGATTTAACATGAATCATGATAAACGTTTTATGAAGTACATGTTAGCCGTTGAAGCACATTCTCGATGGCACTGCATTAAATATTTATCTTTTTAGTTATTGAGTTATTTTGAGCCACTGGAATATAAGCTACTAAGCTTTTATTAAATTTATTATATTACGGCTTTAAGTGCCATGAAGTTTGATTAAGAATATGCAGCTAATACTTCTCTTCTCTTTTACTGGCATTGCAATCGTCTGTCAGTCTTCGTCTCCTTAAACGAGCGCCAATCCGTACTATTACGTCTCCGAAAACGGCATTCCTTCATCGTCTTTGCAGCTTCCCTGCTCTGCGTAGCGGGGGATTTCCTTCTAATACGCATTTTGGAACCATGTTATCATCCATTCTTTGTACAAGACCGACAAAATAAGGTTCGAAATGGATCAAGTTTACGATATCCTGCTCCTGGTACGGCTGGTACGGTTCGTTATTGTGCCTTCGTAACCATACAATAGGTCTTCGACTACTTCCAAGATTGAACGGAGTTTCAGACAAAACGATTCCGATCCGTACGTCACAACAGCGTTTGATGCAGTTTGACTTCAAGCTTCGCTTCAAAATTTTAGATCTCAAGTACTCCTTTTTAAATCCCCTTTCTATTAAAGTAATTTCATGAAAATCTACATACCAGGCGTTTTCTTAAAACAATTCAAAAACACTATAACTGTTCATATTTTTATTTAAAGACTATTAATATTGAAAAAACAATTTTCCTAAATTCAAATATAAAGCGTAAGAAACTGTCTATTCAAAAAAATCCATTAAAATCTTAAAGGACATATTGAAGTTATCCTATTTTATTTATATGTTCCATTAATTATAGGTGGCATTAATAATTAACTGAGTTAATGCGAAGCTTCATTTTAAACACCCAAATTCAATTAATGCTCGATCCAGTAAAACGTCACCCAAAAAATTCAATAAACGCTCGGCTAAGCTTCCAACTTTCAATAAATCAATTAAATATTCATTGTAGTCTAGGAATTGAAGGGTCTAAAGTCTAAATGTGAAATGGGAAATTATTCAAAGTCCGGATAATGGTAACGGTTAAAAAATTGCCGTGAAGAGAAAAAAAAAACCGTAATAAATTTTCTGCAAATTTAAATCGATATATCTTGGTGCGTTAGACACATCCATATTCCATAATAATATCAAAGCACATTTTTCATCCCTCCCTCCCACCAAGCAGCTATATGATTTAGAGTGGATTTCTGCGGTGCGAATAAATTATTAGTCCACATTTTATGTGATCCGTTTTCACTTCATTCGTCTTTCAATCTTTATTCTCATCCCCATGACACCGCTTTGGTTCTTTCCTGCTACCACCCACCCTTCCTCAGTGCTTAAATATAAATGGCAATAACAGTTGATCATAAATACATGATAAGCTTTAGCGCCATGCCAGCTCACCATCAATCTCCCACCATTTCATTTCTCTTTAAATCACAACAGCATGAACTTTTCCAAAGCAGCAGCGCAACTGATTAATTGTAATGCACAAATAATTCCGCATGCAACATGCAATTAAGTCCATTGCAATTGTACACACAGTGGCAAATTAAACTGTCTTGTTCCAAACAAGGGTGCGGTTTTTTGCTTGCTGTAAAATGCGATATGCGAAGTGAAATGTTATCACGCAGAAACAAATGCGGCATAACCGACAACGAAAGGTGAAAACTTGATGTTAAATAATAATTGTAAAACTCTGCGATGGGGCGTTTATACGTGTATACAAGATGCGATGAAGTCGAGTAGCTGTGTGTATTATAGCTGTGTGGGTGGATGGGGGATGGGGGATGGGGAATGGGGAATGGGGATAGGAGGGGGTGTACTTATGCGGTGACTCAATGAAGCACTGGAAAGCTTTATGACATGCTCTGGCGGCACGTAATACACTTCTTCGGATAATGATAAGAGTTGAGCGACTGTAAATTAGCGACTTATCTCACGTATGATCTGACTTTTGACTCTATTATAAGAACACCACGTTTTTCTCAATGTATTTGCACTCCATCAACATAATGTGGGTGTATTGTGGGTATTAGATGTATGCGGGTGGATGTGCTTCGTGTTGTAGTAATTATAATGTGTACTATGCATTTTTGTGTGTGAGTGGGTGGTTTAGGGGGTGGCAAGGAATAATTCCATATTCACTACTTGACTTAAGTTTAACATATTCTGCTGTAGTTTATTATAGTCGTGCTTAACTGTACGCTTGAATACGAAAGTGTCGATACTTTTATGGATGACGTGAATAGGTCGAGTGGGGTTTGAAAGTACAAAATTACGTTTGGATTAAGCACTCACTAATTTTTTCCATTTTCTTTTAAAAAAAAATTAAAATTTTAAATAGGCAATAACCGTTTTATCATTAATAAAATTAAGAAAAATGGTGAAACAACAATTAACTTTAATTAATTTGAGTGAAAATTGAGTGGTTTTCAAAAACTCCTGAATTTAGTCTTTTTTCACAAGGAAAAATCTTTAAAACATATTTTACGACTTCTAATGTCGTTTCTAATTAGCAAAAGTAATTTTTTAATGTCTAAAGATCTAAAAAATATTAAATAACAATAAACATTCCAATAGATTTTAAAATTGTGTTTACTAAAAAAACATTTTTACATTACGAAATTCAAAAAAAATCTATTTTAAATTCAATATTCTTAAAACGAATTGAGTTAATCTGCCTATTTGAACAGTTTCCTTCTGGCACAGATTCAACTTTAATATTTCAGTCCACATACAAGTATAGCTACTTCTACGATATATAGTTTTAAATAATACAAACGATACATTTATTGAAAAACGGATGATTCTGCTTCATCACGTCCAGTGCAAAGATTCAATTTGAAATCATTCGATTTTCAATACACGTCTTATGTCCATAGAATGAATGGAAATAAAATCCACAAATCCGCATGCCACTATAATCCCATATACAGAAATATTGTATAATGCAAACAGGGTGGTTTATAAAAGGTTACAAAGTGAATTCATGTTTTTAATTACTCGAAATTGTAATTAATATTAATTTATTGTTGAAAATTAAAGAAGCTCAGACAATATTAGGAGTGGAATTATAATATTTTGAATAAAAATTACGTGTAAATATAAATCTTTAATCCTTTTGAAATTATCATTTTTTTAGTAAATTGTAGCTGTCCTGTGGAACAATCCAGTAACAGTCCAGCCTCGGACGTTGTTTTGCTCTTGAGTCCATAAAACAAACCAGACGAATATAATGAATGAAAATATCAAAGCAACATTGAAAAAAACAAAATACCTAAACGTGATCACTTAAAAGTTGATAATTTGAAGTGAAAACGTAGCTATTTAAGGTCTTCTTCACACTTCTCTAGTTGTAGTTTTTCAGGTTTTCTTAACGTAAGATGAATGAGATGGCAGAGAAGAACGCAACAAAAAGTAAAGTTCAAGTAAATCGGGCATTTTTTACGAATGTTATGAAGTCACAAACACATTTTAAGATATTCTTTTATACATTCATTTAAATATTGATCACTCGACTTAACTATACTTTATACACTAATTATTGCTCAAATCCTGTTGACTTAATTTTGAAACAAATAATTATTTTTTAATTGTAATTTAATTTTGAATTTTAAATAAAACAATAATAAACATAAAGAATTTCAAATTTCCAAAACCACCCCCTGTACAAAAACAATTTAAAAACCTTCAACATATCCATTGTACTGGGCAAAACTTTTCTCCGTCCAATTCAATTAAAAATCCGCAAAAAGAATCCCGCCAGCCATGTCTCACACAGCTCCCCTGCAGCCGCTTAATATTACACACATCTCAATACACATAACTCCTGCAAGAAGCGCAACCCCATAAAATAACTATTTCAATCGCGAATGTAAGCAAACGATTTCATTTTATGCAGTTCATACACACGAGCGTATAATATTAAATGTAGTTAGCTGCTATGGTCTCATTGCTTCGCTCCATTTCAGACGTGTTAGACTTCCTTCTTAAATATTTCTTTCTTTTTTTGCTGCTTCAGCTAAATATTGGAGCGTGCCAATCGGAAACAGATGTTGCAGATAGTCGCAAAAGTTTTTAAGTAATTTAATTATGTGGTATTAGTCGCGGGGATATCGACCCCATTGTTCAATGTATAAGCACGAATTCGGGAAGTTTTCCACGAATGTTTAATTTAATTGATTGTGCTTGTAGTGATTATGGTATTTGGGATAGTTTTAATTATTCAATTTGACAAGTGTTTAATTATTTAATTAAAATTTTAAAGTCTTAATCAAAAAGGGTGGCAATACATTAATTAAATTAAATATTTTTGAATTAATTTTAAATGCTAAATTAATGTTTTTGCTTATTCTAGAATATATAATTTAAAATCTGAAGACGTTTTGAAAATAAAACGTTTCTTGCCAGTTTTCTTGAATACAAATGAAATGTTTGTATTTATCTTCAAAATTAAGCACACAAGCGGAATGAAATAAAATTAAAACAAAACATATTTAGTTTATGAACTAGAATTCAAATGAGTCTGTAAACATTCAGAAGTCAAATGCTGCTTCATTACCAAGTCCTGCATAACATAATTAGTCTCATATAGGCAATTGTCAAAATGCCAAATTGAGACATTTGCCTAACCAAATTAAGACTTCCATGTCACTAATTAACAATCACCCCACTTCATGTGGATCCAAAAAAAAAAAAAGCCCAAATGTTAAACAAAAAAATATAAACTTCCAACATCCACATTAAAGTCAACCACCACCACATCCCATTTACGCACGATTTGACGATTTTCCATCTTAATTTTTGCATCCATCCACTCCATATGCTTTCCATATTATGCGCTCCATGTGCTATCTTCGCAACATACTCTGTTGTTATTGTGTGTTGTTATTGTTGTTTGTGAGAAGCAATTTAAATAAACATTTCATCTTGTGCATGTGTGGCTCCCGAATTGAAAGATCCAAATACTCGTATACACATATTGTTACAGTATAGAAAGAAGGAACGTCGGATTTATGTGGAGCAAAGGAACGCGATGTTTGGGATGGCAGCAATGGCAAATATGCCTAACGAGCTGCCATGTGATTTGAATAAAATATCAATGTTATTTCAGTCATCACTCGTGTTTGCATGTGCCTTCTTGGATGGCTTACGTTGTCGCGGCAGGAAACAGGATGTGAGAATGATGATGAATAAAATTGGATGGCACGCGAATTGGGAGAGTTCATGGAATGTGTCTATAGTATATTTATATGCCTCGTGTGTGCGCGATTGTGTACGGATTGCAATGAAGTTGTTTGCATATGTGTCGTAATAGGCTTGTAAATGTTAAGTAAATCACTTGGCAAATCTAGGTTATTGTGCGGAATTCTTTATCACAATTCAGATATTGTATTTTCAAGGAATTTACATCGATTTTTCAATATTTTTTGTACTTAAGATGATTTCAAATGCGTTTTAATTGTCTCCACAAAATTCTTCCTTTCATATTTTATTTTAATTATTGACCTTCCATTAGTAATTAATCCTCCATCCTTTGTAAAACCTCTGTCAATTTATACGAGAAAAAATAGCTGTAGGTTCTTTACAATAATTGTAAGTGCAACATTAAAATTTAATTTCATTCTTGTTGTAAATTTTGTGCTAACTTTATAATTTATGTGAGTAACTATGTAACATTTAGTTTAGAACTTTTTACGATGCCACATTTTTCCTAACATTTTTATACGAAAATGTACGAGTAGGTTATATGCCAGAAACAATTCACGTGGACTAGACATTTGACTAATGATAGACTGTCTCGTTATTTTAATTAAACATTCAAATTATACGGTTGTTAATGAGTTGCTTGCCTTTTTTTGTGCTATCTTTTGTGTGGATCTAAAGCCCCCTCCTGACTGCAAGAGGTATAATGAAATGCCATGCGGCTGTTAAATTGTACGGAAAAGCGTGAAATATATTTTTTTCTACCCTTCTTCGGTTGGTGGTCATTTGATTAAAGAGGTTTTTTTTTCAACTCTGTAATTGCTATAGGAGATTAAATTATTTATTCAATTTAACAGCTTAAATGGCCTAATTATGTCGTATAATTTAAAGGTACGATCAGTATTAAATAAATAAATTATATTGATTTATAGTGAATTATGTTTTTTATTTCAAATTGCAATATTATAAATTGGAATTATAAAAATTTTTGCAGCTGAATTTATTTTGTTACGTTTTCCGCCAATGTGTAGGCTTTTGCAGCAATGCAGGCGTTTATCAATTTAGCATTATGTTATTTATTTTTAATATTTAGCTTAATCTTGCAATTTAATGGCATTAGAAGTTGCCGTAAAAAGATCGGAAATATAAGAAAGATTTTAGGCAATTAAAGAAACCAATGTTCGGATCATTTCTTCACTTCTTAACATGTTTTCTTCTATTCGTGTATTCGATAATCAGGTTTCAAAAATTTCTCCTGCTCTCAAGTCTCAAGTATAGTGTTCCTTTCTAAAAATGTTCGACCGCATTCGGTAAGTCCCAGGATTGTTATTGAAAAAAGCTAATTATTTTTTGTTTTAGTAACAGTTTAGACCATGTCCTTATTTTTGGTTCAGAATTTTTCATTCATAATTAAGAAAATTTTAAACTATTTATTTTCCATGTTATTTTTCAAAAAATGTGAAAATATTTTTATTAATTATTTCAGCCGAATCCACATCCCTAACGTTCCACACTTTGGTATTTAAATTAAGACGATTTCGTGTCCAAACGCAAATATATCTTCTTGGTTGAACACGCCAAACTTTCAGCAAATAAAGAGAAGATTAAGTACTTTATTGCCCTCTTGTGCGGCTTGGAGAATGCGGCTTCCTTAATGGAATCTTTGTAATTTTTTTTTTTTTGTGCTCTCCATATTACAATCTCTTGTGAAATTGCATAACATTATGCCTGTCATTCTCTACAGTTCATCTTACTTTTTTAATGTACGTCGAGCACAGTACATCTTTTACAGTTTCGCTTTCAAAGCGACTCTTTGGAGGCTTCCCACATTATCTGGCGGACGGTGAAATTATGAAGCTGTGAGATGACATGAGATAAATTATGAACCATTTGTGATTAATATTCGTCATTGACTGTAATGACGCTGCGTGTGCAAGTGTTGGTTTTCATGCTTCATGTTTAGGGTGGGGGATGGAACTTAGTGACAGCGGTAATTTTTTGAATGTTAGGGGATTTCTTTTTACATTTTTTTTCCGTTTTACGAATCATAAAGATTGAGCTGAATTATAAACACCTTGAGAATGTTATTTATGTTGTGGAGTTGAAATTTTTAATCCTTTTTAATATGAATTAAATTTTAATATTGCTGAAACAATTGCACTTAAATAAAATATGTGAAACAACATTGTTTCTAAATTTGTAGCAAGAATATTGAATACTAAAAATATTCATTTTGCCTGCATCAATGAATCAAATTCCATCTGCACTCGTAAATAAATTGCATATTGAAAACTTCTTGACATATAAAAATCAACTCAATTTTCCTAAAAGCTTCCACTCCACATGTGAGTACGAACAAAGTACAAAGCACATTCATACCAAAAGGATTCATAAACATTTATCAGTAAAATAACATACATTCCAATGCTGAGCAAAAATCGAATGCCTCTTATTGCCCATGATAGGGGGAAAGCAAATAAAAAAGAACACAAAGTTATTGTCATAGCAAAATGTGAAAACTGTGTCGCATTTCTGTATCCTTTTGTGCAATACATTCAACTTTATCGATTCCAATAACAATTCGCTTCAGCTTTCAAAACATTCCGTTTAATATTGAGAATTCATCCCCTATCTCAATTATTCAGCGCAACACCAATCAATCATTTCTTGAATAATTCAAAGTGCTCAAAAGGAGACAGGCACAATACTCGTGTATTGATGTTGATGTATATAAATGTACGTATTTTGTGTCTGTTGTTTTATAAATGAAGGAACAATGGAATGGCTGTAGGCTGTAGCGTACAGTTGTACCTACATCGTCCTAAATGCGGTATTCGACTTAATTCGTTTGTGAAAGCTTTTAAGAAGTTTTTACAATATCGTTTTGTGTTTTAAATTCATTTTATTAAAATAATTTGAATTTCCTGATAAAATTTCATTCTTGAAGAATTTTTAGTAAATAACTTTTAAACTGAAATTACTTAAGAATAATCTCTAAAATTTTTATGTGGAGGAATTTTTAACTTTTCCCACCAGAAGAATTATTTTCAAAGGATCTAGACCAATATTTTTCTCGATTATTATTATTATTATTATTACAAATTTAGGGGGTGGTTTCTCGAGCCCTTTTCACCACTCCCACCGATGAGATTGAGATTAGGTGCACAGTGGCCAGATAACATCCCAGCTGTAAGTTTGGATACTTCTTCTGTCTTTCCGGGTGGACTTGTAGAAACAAGGAGACGTGGGAGATTTCGTTTCAGATGAGACGAATGACCCAAGTGCACATTTAATATTAAACGTTGGATCATGGCTAATAACTCCGCGGTCTGGAGCAAATTTTTGTGTCAAGCCAAGGAACTGGACTAGATTGTAGCACCACGTATGATGATGATGGTGATTATGATGAACAAAGTTTAAATCTAAAAATGGAAAATGAAATTTATTTCACTTGGATTTGTTTAAAATTTGGGCACAAATTATTAATATTTATAAGAGGGTAAAACAATTTTCTGGAATACTTAAACTGTACCTAAATTGTGTCCCATGCAGTGTTTCATAGATTTAAATTTATAAAGGTGCCACTTTCATACAAATTCAAAGCAAACAATTTACATGAAAGAAAAGGTTTTGACTCTTTGTGGCCGTTTTAAATGCGAATCCCGAAAGCATATTTTAAAGCTTTTGTAAACAGCACGTGTTCTCAAACAGAAAATGTTCTATTTGTACAACACTTGTGCGGTTAAATCTTAATTTTGTTCACACAAAGACCTCCATTTATGACGTCGTGTGTTTTTCTTTTAAAGGAGTGCATTACACTAGGGAATTAATATCATTATGCACTACACATGCATAACTTCACCATATGATCATGCGCATGAAGGACGAACGTACAATATAATGCAACTCCTTGAAATATGCATTTTATAAGTAAAAGAGGGAATACAGGAAAGCACACAGCGAAACAAATATGTAATTTTACATGATCATAAACCCTTAAAAACATTACACACACTATGCACAGTGCATCCAGCCCCATCCGCAGTATATCCTCAACCCAGTTTGCAGTTCATGTTATCTCCTCTCCCGCATTCACGTAATAGTTTGGTGAATTTGTTTTTCAAAAGCTTCCAGCAGCACCTCCCTTAATAGAGCTCTTTTATGTTTATACAATTTTGTTTAGGGTTGTGTTTTTTTTATTTCGTTTTCTTTGCGGTTTCTTTTTATCTCAAATGGAATTTACCGCACGACCTGCAACAAAATGCAATTTGAAAAATGTCAGTAAGTATAGGTACACGTAAGGGCTGTAATATTATAAAGAGAGTAATATATATGCAAGTGACTTCACATAGTTATATGCTTTTGTGCGGACACACGTTAACCCTCGTCCGGTTGGTCTTGTGCAGACTGCAGATTCATCCCCTTGTTTGTTGTGTTGTAAAATTATGTAAATTATGAACGCTTTTGTGTATTGAGAATTCCAAACCACACATGCATTTTTATACATTCAGATGCTTGTATTATTAAAGTACATTTACCTTGCACATGCTTTGTTTAGTTGGAAAAAAATAGCTACTAAAGAAAAGAAAAAAAGAATCACTGATTCCTTAATAAACTTGGTCACAACTATGTTTTTTTTTGATCACTTTATAGTTGCGGTATTTTTCCTTAAGAATATTTTCATATAGCTGGATTAATTTAGCATATTTTTATTTTATATTCTGCGAAAAATGTGGGTAGTAAATTGTGGAAAATTGGAAACCCATTAATTGGCTGTACATACTTGCAATTTTTGATGCAATAATTTTTTTGTGTTGATTTTCATCGCTAAAACAAGAATGAAGTCATACTTATAATGTTGCATTTTTATTGTAATATATTTTCCGCCTAAAGTTATGTAAACTTAAGCAAAACACATAAGTAATAAACTTTTTCAACAACCTTTATTGAATTAGGTGAAAATCAATTTTTCGCTTTGGGTGTCATTTAGATTTCAAACATTTATTTACATTACGTTTCATGTTTAAAATTTCTGAGAGTTTAAGCATAATTTATTTCCACACATACACGATCGTTTAGATTTTTATAATTAGATTTATTATAAAAAATGAGTGCAGAAAATCGCCGAGTTTTTGCGACAAATCGATTTCCGAAATCATTTTTTCAATTATTTATAAATTTTTTCACGCACCGTGTTTTTTTCGCAATTCTAACGGTTTATTGTCGCATTTAAAATGTGCCAATGTTACACTTGGAATGTTGTAAAACACGTGTGAAAAATTTCGTAGCAATCCCACTGTTAGTTTTAGCGTGATTGATTCCCAAATGACATATTTCTTAAATATTTTTAAACTTTATTTTAAATCTTTATTGTAGATTTTGAAAATATGAAAACATTGTTTAGCATTTAAAGGTCGAAATTGAAAATTCAAGGTCCTATAATGCATTAAACAGTGAACAAATTTTTTTTTAAATCTCTATAATGTGGATTGTTGTGTAAGCGAAACAACATTTTCTGAACATCTCAAGGTCAAAAAAATATTAATAAAAGTTCATTAAGTACAGTTGCAGTCGTATTAAAATTTAAGCGTAGCCCCCCGAAATGTGTTTTATCCTATTTAATCCATTGCAAGCAGAAAGCATTGATTGAATATGTAGAAAACGAGATTTTTGCATAATTTACATATCACGCAAATTTATTTAAAAAAAAGTGTTACTCCTCAACAAAAAAAGGCGAAAGCAACGATGATTGTTTCCTCGAAAATCATTGCGCAACAACCAACAAACTTTTCATTTGAACTGAAATGACAAGAAATCAACGGAAGTGCTCTTGTGTGGTGACACTTTCGTCATCACACTCATCAGATTATAGCCCACCAACCAAGCAATCTTCAATAAATGAAAAAATGTTAAAGGGGGGAAAAAAACTCAATGCACATGAAATCCAGTAAAATGATAGCACGCGATAGAAGAACCCCCAAGTGAATTTTCAATTTCCATTTTTCACATATCTGTCTTTTAAATTTTTTAGCACTTTTCCAACATACTATAAGTCAGGGAATCGTATGTGTGGGTCTATGTCGGGCGCATGTTACATCAGCACGCATTGCTTTCCCTCGAAATTTTGCACCCTGCATGCAAGTATGGGTGGCGTATTTTATTGAGTTTCATTTCATTTCTAGCAGACATTGAAGAGGGTGTTTTACTTATAATCCGCTTCCGCTTGATCTTCCGCTCCCACTCGTCATATTATTTGCGATTGTCACAATATACACGAGCGTGCACATTCACTCGATTGCCTGTCAAAATATTGAAACATGATGACGATGGTGATATGTGCCAATGTGATGAGTATGGAGGGGAGGGGGGTGCGTTTGGGAAATTGTTGATGTTTTCAATAACATTTTTCTTCGCTGCGAGTGTGCAACGTGAGTACATAAATTAATTAAATTTGAAAACAACATTTTAAAGTGCTTTATCGTTGATTTAAAAATACATTTAGTCGTTTGTTTTGATGGAATTAAGTAAGGGACATAAAAGTAAATATTATACATGATTCAATATATTTTTGAATGTTTATGAATTCGTTGGAATATTCAAATGTTTCCAAACTGTTATCTAAATTTTTGATAAAGAAATATAAAATTTCTCTGTAGTACTTGTTGTTATCATCTAAAAACTGTGCCAGAATAGTTGTACTGTAGAACATTAAACTCCTGAAGATATAAATCGCTGGGACACAATGCTGGTCCGCCGAGGAAAAACTAAAAACAATATTTGGCTACATTAAGTGTCTAGACTCCTCTAAGGGCTCAGGGCACAGGAAGCCCTCCCTTAAATAATCATTAAGAAATATCGTCAGAATAAGAATCAACTTTTAAAACGAAAAATACAAAAATGCTTTGATTAAGGGATGTAAATAAAGTTCAAACTAATGAAATTTAATATTATACTTCGACTAAATTCAAATAAGGAACAAATTATTGCCCCACAAAATAAATGAAGGTCATTGAAATCAAAGCACTTTTAAAACACTTGATTGCTTGAAAACTTTAGTTATTAAACAATCGATTCAATAAATTGAGACGCTTTGACTTAATCGCTTCCAATAAAACTTCCTTGAACTCCTTCAATAACCCATCGACCGATCGACCCACAGACCGACCTCTCCAATTGGCGCATTACTGCCCAATTCCCTTTTCTTCTTGCATACTTGCGAACCCACCTAAAATAAACCCACACATTCACACACACACGACCCACACACCACCCAGGCAAAGGCACCCACCCGGCGCACAACTGAAACAAAAAGCGAAATGATTCGTGCTGCTAAACTTTTACTCGCTTGTGCAAAATCAACTTTATGGCATAATAAATTCGCAATTATCGACTTCCGATGGAAACAATGTTGATGAACTTTTTTTTTTACGTGGAACGGTGGTGTGTTCTCTCTGTACAGTGTACACCCCAACTGTTTTTTATACCTTAATTCGTTATGTTCATTTCATTTTTCGGTTTGTGCACCAGTCGGTTGGTGTGCGTTATCTACCACATCCTGACTTTGGTTTTTTGATTTTGTTCTTTCACAGCGCGTTACTTTCTTTGTATTATTTTGGTTCACGAAAGTGTGCGACGTCGAAGATCTGGAAATAATGATAATCGAATACGAACTATCAAAACAAATGGTTCAATTCAAGACGAATGACTTTGCTCATTATTTTTGCATTCTCTTGATTAACTTTTTTTTTTGCGCAAACACATTTCGTAAATGATTAATGAAGTATTTCGATTCCTAGATTTTATTTAAAATTTAACGATTAGGAAATATTTTAAGCAGGTTTTTAATAAATTGAAATTTAAGGCATGATTTATTTAAAGTAAAAATACATTAAATTTAATGTTTTAAATCTAAATCAGCTGGTATTGAAGGGATGTGTTGAGCCATTTTAGCGGGAACTGCTGCCTTCAACTTAAACAATGGATCATTCTCCTGCATAACGCGCTTGTTCACATTGCGTTGTCTCTTGATAGGCTCAACTGGTTGGTATTCATAGCAGCCGATTCCATCCAATGTAATCTTCTCGCTATCATATTCGAATGCCAGTGAACTGTAAATGTTGAATTTCCTTAAATTGGTCAGGATTTGAGCAACTTCGCCGCAATAAAACTCGTTGTCACCCACTCCGATTGAAGTCAAGCTTGGCAGAATGAATCCTAGGTCATTCAAGTTAAGATCTGTAATGTCGTTGCTGTAAACATACAAAGAGTAAAGCGACCTCATTGACACCAATTTGCGAATGTCGAGTGAAGTTAGATTGTTGCTTTCCAACCAAAGTGTTTGCAAGTATTGCTGCTCTGAAAAATGACGGAAACTGATTTCGTCGATTTGATTTCTGCCAAGATCCATGTATGTAAGCGATCGTAGTGGGACGAAAACACCAGGAGGAAGATCTGTTAATTCGTTTCCATATAAATTTAAACTTTGCAATTGCGACAATCCCCTAAAGGCGTATTCCTCAATTTGAGTCATTGGATTAGAACCTACATGCAAATACCTTAAATATGGCAATTGACTGAACACATCATTGTCCAACTTCGATATTTGGTTGCCGTACAAGGAAAGATCGGATAGTGAAGATGACACAAAATCACCTGCACTAATTGACGATATTTGATTGTACTCTAAATAAAGGTATCGCATTTGAGAGGAGTTTTCCAAATTAAGATAACTGACGTCGGAAAGCTGATTGGAACCCAAATCCAGAAAATTCAAGTTCAATAGTGGTGCGAAAACATTTGGCGACAGCGTAGCAATGTTGTTTGCCCACAAACTAAGACTTTCCAAATTTTCTAGGCCGGCAAATGCATTTGCTCCAACTGTGGCTATTTCACAACCTGACAAATATAGATAACGGAGCTGTGGTGCGTTGACAAAAACGTTGTCTGGTAAAGTGGTAATTGGATTTGAAGATAAATACAGATATTCCAGGTTTACGGCGCCAATAAAGTCAGCGGCTGAAATTTCCGTAATAGATCCTGCATAAACTTCAAACTCTCGAAGTGTATCTCTGGCAAAAGTGCCAGTCGGCATTCTGAAGATGGTTGAATAATAAAACGCCAGAGAATAAGGGTCAACTTCATAAATGATCTGCAGAGTCTCTACCTCTTCCAAATCGAAGTTCTGAATTGTGGTGTATTGAGTGTAAATTGTTAATTCACGAACATTTTGGCCACTCACAGCACATAAGATGGCGGCTAACAAACCAAACAGACAGGCAACTCTGTAACAACACTTTAATTAATTTCACTTCATTTTGTCACTTTTCACAAAAACTTACCTCATGATGATGTCCGAAACGTTACAAGGTGGGAACAATAATAAGTTGATTGTGGCAGCAACCGAAACTTTTATTACGACTTTTTTGTCGATTGTGGTCACCATGAGCCATTTTTATGAGCAAAACTATACAACCTGATTAAAGAGGCTCATAAATGTTCCATTCAGCATTTGATAAATTTTCCAGAATTTTCATTGATAACCATTTAATAATAGAATAATATTATCTTAATGATGTGACGATGAGATCTAAAATAATTACCAGTCGAGTACTCCAAAATATTAAATGTACTTTCTATGAATTAACTAAACATTTTATGATCCTAATTTATCGCAGATACGACGATGTTAACCAATAGATTCCTTTGCCGTTAATATTTTGTCTACATAATGTTAAAACGAGTGTTAATTTAAACAATAGAACTTAATTTGATCAATTTTGTAAGACATTTTGACAATGACTCCTCTTTTTATTTAATTTTTTTTGGTTCATATTTAATTGTCACGTTACAAAGTGTTCGGTATTTTTGAATCATAAATTGATAATTATTATTAAGTCAGAGACCTGTAGTCATTTATCACAAAAGCATTGCGTTTCCATAACTTTTTCACAAAATGTAAGTTGATAAATTACCTCTTTTGCAGTTTTTGTACTAGTTTTAGAAATTGTGTTAAGTCAATATACCCTGCAAAGGAATGTGATAAAAGAAGGACTATGTCGCGCCTGTGCCATAAGTTATGGCCCATAACATCTCACTTTTAACGATTATATTAAATTTGTTTGACTTATTTCGAAAATATTTTGTTTAATTTTGTTAAATTCATAATGTCTTTTAAAACTTCTTGTAAAAATATTTAAAACCATTTTTTGCATATTTCTTGAATGAAAAAAAAATGTAATGACTCTATATTCTTGTATAGAATTATATGACTGTGTGGGTCATCATTTATTGAAGGATGAATGAATTCTATTTTAATTACTAATCTTCTAATAAATACAATTTCACTCAATGTTTTACATCTAAGTCAACTGGCATCTTTGCGATGTGCTGAATTGTCCTTGTAGGAACTGCCTCCTTCAACTTGAACAATGGATCATTCTCCTGCATAACGCGCTTGTTCACATTGCGTTGTCTCTTGATAGGCTCAACTGGTTGGTATTCATAGCAGCCGATTCCATCCAATGTAATCTTCTCATTATCATATTCATATGAGATTGAGTTATAAATATTGAATTTCCTCAAATTGGTCAGGATTTGAGCAACCTCGCCGCAATAAAATTCGTTATTCCCAACTCCGATTACATTCAAGCTTGGCAGAATGAATCCAATGTCGTTTAGGTTAAGATCTGTAATGTCATTGCCGAAAACATATAAAGAACTAAGTGACCTCATTGACACCAATTTGCGAATGTCGAGTGAAGTTAGATTGTTGCTTTCCAACCAAAGTGTTTGCAAGTATTGCTGCTCTGAAAAATGACGGAAACTGATTTCGTCGATTTGATTTCTGCCAAGATCCATGTATGTAAGCGATCGTAGTGGGACGAAAACACCAGGAGGAAGATCTGTTATTTCGTTTCCATATAAATTTAAACTTTGCAATTGCGACAATCCCCTAAAGGCGTATTCCTCAATTTGAGTCATTGGATTAGAACCTACATGCAAATACCTTAAATATGGCAATTGACTGAACACATCATTGTCCAACTTCGATATTTGGTTGCCGTACAAGGAAAGATCGGATAGTGAAGATGACACAAAATCACCTGCACTAATTGACGATATTTGATTGTACTCTAACCAAAGGTATTGTATTTGAGAGGAGTTTTCCAAATTAAGATAACTGACATCCGAAAGCTGATTGGAACCCAAAACCAGAGAATTCAAGTTCAATAGTGGTGCGAAAACATTTGGCGACAGCGTAGCAATGTTGTTTGCCCACAAATTAAGAGTTTCCAAATTTTCTAGGCCGGCAAATGCATTTTCTCCTACGGTCGCTATTTCACAACCTGACAAATATAGATAACGAAGCTGTGGCGCGTTGACAAAAACATTGTCCGGTAAAGTGGTAATTGGATTTGAATATAAATACAGATATTCCAGATTTACGGCGCCAATAAAGTCGGCTGCTGAAATTTCCGTAATAGATCCTGCATAAACTTCAAACTCTCGAAGTGTATCTCTGGCAAAAGTGCCAGTCGGCATTCTGAAGATGGTTGAATAATAAAACGCCAGAGAATAAGGGTCAACTTCATAAATGATCTGCAGAGTCTCTCCTTCCTCCAAATGGAAGTTTTGAATTGTGGTGTAAGGAGTGTTAATTATTAATTCGCGAACATTTTGGCCAGTCACAGCACATGATATGGCGGCTAACACACCAAGCAGACAGGCGATCCTGTAACAACACTTTAATTAATTTCACTTCATTTTGTCACTTTTCACAAAAAATTACCTCATGTTCATGTATGTCATGTACCTCAATGTTACAAGGTGTGAAAAATAATAAATCGATGTCAGCAGTAATCGAAGCTTTTATTCCAATTTATAGGGAAATGAATGGAAGAGACTTTTTTTTGTTAATGAAACCAATTTTATTAGCAAAATTCTGCAACCTGATTAAAATGGCTGATAAAAGCTCAATTCATCATTTGATAAATTTTAAACGGTTCCCAGAACTTCAATTGATAACCATTATCCATAATGATATTTATGTTTCACAACAATCCAAGTTTGATAATGTCTTGCGACGAGTATTACCCGCAATACTTGTGATCTTTTTATGATAATGGTTCTTTCAAAATTATTCGATTCTTGGAATATTACTTTTCTAATTTTTGAGAAAAAATATAATTAATTTGAACTCCTTTTAAATGTACGTTTTACATAACGCGTTTTTCAAAACTGAGATTTATTGAAAGATTATAAATTTCTCTTTTAAAATGTATTTTTAACTGAAACAGCTGATTATATTTAATACGCAACCCAAGAAACGAAAAAGTAAAATTAGGAATTATGCTAGGGAACGGTTTTCATACGCAAAAGCTTGGGAATTTCTATTCTTTTTTTGGCACAAAGAGTACTGGGCCTCCATACTACTGATTTATTGCAGCATACCCACGTTGTGACCTGATAAAAATATTTTAAATGAC
Source organism: Sylvicola cinctus (assembly GCA_963854165.1). NCBI lineage: Eukaryota > Metazoa > Arthropoda > Insecta > Diptera > Anisopodidae > Sylvicola > Sylvicola cinctus. Next base: position 11,216,998 of record OY974082.1, read on the forward strand.
TAATGACAAATAATATCAGTGATCGATCTTCGGCCACTAATAAGTCAATGTACCTAGAGAAAGAAAAATCAGCGGAAAAAAAGACACCTAGAATAACGTTCACACGCTCCAAAATAAATTCTCCCAGGATGTCTGAATCGTGACTGCTTATACTGCCCACTGATTGTACATATCCACAGAATTGGGATCGCAAGTTTACCTAAAAGCTTCTACGAAGAAAGTGAATCGGAGGGACGAAGTGCCTTTTTGGTATTCTGAAGAGCAAGGTCACGCCTTCTTCCAGATGGAAGTCTTCAATTGTGGTGAATGGAGTGGTAATTATTAACTCACGAACATTTTGGCCATTCACAGCACATGAGATGGCGGCTAACACACCAAGCAGACATGCGATCCTGTAACAACTTTTAGAATAATTTCACTTTCTCCGTCAATTTTCACAATTAACTACTTACCTCATAGTATCCGCAACGTTAACGCTACAACAAATTATAAGTTGATTGCGGGAATTACAGAATGCTTTAAAAGCAATTAAAAAAAGAGACTTTTTTGAGACTGATTAAAAACTGATTAAAAGGCTCATAAAATGTTGAATGCAACACTTGACCAAACTTCATACAATGGTCCTAGAATTGGTTATGATTTACACATCATATTTCATAAATATTATTCAGTTAAATTTCGTTTAATCGTTAAATTTATATGTTTTTTTCACAATTTTAGGAAGGATTGTATAAGTAAATGAGGACGATCACTTCCCACTTCGAAGCACAAATTTGTCACTATTTAGATAAGATTCATTTAAAGTGGAAAAAACGCAGCTACCGCGAAAAAAAACAAACGCGGTTCGTGAAAAAATGCCGACTTCAAGGTATAATATTGGAAGTGTTCGATTCAAGCACTGAAACACCAAACAGACAGGCAACCCTGTAACCAACTTTGATTATAGTGATCCTGAGTGTTACAAAATTCGAAGAATAATAGTTCTTATCTGTAGTTGAAGATATGAGGTTTAATAATATCTAAAGACCTGCTGATTATCGGAAGACTTCCCATTGATTGTTCATTCATTTTAATCTGAAATTCTGTACAACCAGATTACGAAGTCTCATAAAATGTCTAAACTTCAAAGGCTTCTGATCATTATACAAACAATCGATACAATTAAGTAAATAAGCAATAATTCAAGTAGTTTAGCATTGGTATTGGATTAATCTCAATGAAATGTTAAATTTTCGAACTTTTCTTAATTTTTTTATTTATATCAAGTGTCAAAGTTTAGGTGTATTTTATGTCTGGGAACTGCTGATAAAAGTTTATTAATGCTTACTCATCATCATCAGTCGTCATAGCTAAACCACTCGGTCGATGACTTCACATAACATATTATTTTACCTATGGCCATCGCGTAATTCGAATCACAATTTAATTGAGGACATCTGGAATATTTCAAAAAATCGATAGCCATTAAAATTTCGCATATATTTTTCCTTTTGAATGTTTATAATGACTCATTTTGAACACACTTTTGTAAACCTGCACTTAATAAAAATATGGGAAGATTACGATGTCGTTAGAATAGGTGCACGTAGGGCATGAATTTTCAGCCTTCCACCACCTTTCCATATTTTTAAATGCAATAAAAATGCCCGGTTTTTGTGGTCATTATTAGTTACGATTATTTATATGGAAAAAAATTAGCCTACTACGATAATTTGTACTCCATTTCGGTCCATCGGGGTATTATTTTAACGGAATTTCAGCGCTCGTGAATTTGGATTGCTGGGTTTGTAACTGACGGTATTTTGGATTATCGAAATTTCGGACAGTAGTGATTCTAGGTTATCGGGATTTTCGAAAGTTTATTTCTTGAGGGTTTTAGCTTTGAATGAATTATTATATTATATATTATCCACCTTTATTAATTTTGTGATTCGTTATTCTTGATTTATACTGAATAAAAGATTATATTTCAAAATATTAATTTTATTAACGAAGTCTGTGGCGGAGCAAAGTAGGATTAGTCTAATTTCATATATATCATTCATAAAAACAGGTGTTTGACCTTTAATCATCATTTTTTGACTTTAAAATAAATCACCATCAACAGATTTTTATTTTTTGAAAAATTGGCACGGTTTCTGAAACATGAAATATTTGTTCTCATTTTTTTTTTGAATATTTACCAAATTTTTTACACACATTTTCATTTCTCAAACATCAAAACACTTAAGAACAAAAACTCTTTGAGTCAAAGTCATTAGAAAATATTAAATAAAAAATTATTTTGAGGTTATAACATCCAGACAAGAGAGAATAATTGTATATTGTAAATACAATTTTACATCAAGCATGTATGTGGATAATTGTAATTCCTTGGCAATTATTTGACATTGAAAAAAATTAAAACCCTTCCAGTTTTCCGTAATATTTTACTTCAATATTCCATACAAATTTAAAATCATTGAAGTAGTTTCTGATGTATAAAAGAACAACACGGCAAACGGTCCGGCTCACGGACTCAGTATGTCTCAAAACGTATTTTTGCATCACCAACCTTTTTCCGAAATAATCAGCAATGCTCGAATCTGAATCCTACATTTATAAATTAAAAACTGATCAATATTATGTCAATATTCGAGTAAGTTTTTTAGCTATTTTTAAAATAATAAACTCCGAACTTAGCTAATCAAAATAAATGACCATTTTATTGCTACTCCTAGCAGACTTGTGATTACAGTCGACACACTTCATCACAATTATGCTATATCATAGATTACGCTATCTTCATTCTTCGACGATTACCTAAAGGAGACATCAATGAAAATGAAATTGAAAATTTGAAGTGGATTGCAGAATAAATGGTGAGCTTTTAAGTAGTAAAACAATAGACCCTTTTTTTATAATTTATTGATTTTCAGAATATTAAATTAAATTAATAATAAAAAATTTTAAATTTAGATTTTTGTTGTATCTACTCGGCACTTAATTAATTATTTACTGTTTCGGGAGAAATAAGTCAGCTGGCTTTGGAGCGATGTGCTGAATTGTCCGAGCAGGAACTGCCGCCTTCAACTTGAACAATGGATCATTCTCCTGCATAACGCGCTTGTTCACATTGCGTTGCTTCTGAATGGGCTCAACTGGTTGATATTCGTAGCAGCCGATTCCATCCACCACAATCTTCTCGTTATCATATTCAAATGAGAATGAGTTGTAGATGTTGAATTTCCTCAAATTAGTCAGAATTTGTGCGACTTCGCCGCAATAAAATTCGTTGTCCCCAACTCCGATATACCTCAATCCGGGCAAAATGAATCCTAAATCATTTAATTTCAGATCTGTCATACCATTGCCGTAGACGTACAAAGAATTAAGGGACCTCATTGACACTAATTTACGAATGTCAAGTGAAGTTAGGTTGTTGTTTTCCAACCAAAGTGTTTGCAAATATTGCTGCTCTGAAAAATGACGGAAACTGATATCGTTGATTTGATTCCATCCAAGATCAATGTATGTGAGTGACCGCAGTGGCACGAACACATTGGGTGGCAGATCTGTTATTGCGCCCCCGTACAAGTTCAACGAACTAAGTTGCGGCAATCCCCTAAAGGCGTATTCTTCAATTGTAGTCAATCCATTGGATCCGGCTTGCAAATTCCTTAAGTTAGGTAATTGACTGAAGGCGTCATTCTCCAGTTGAGTAATTTGGTTGTATGAGATATAAAGACTACCTAATGTTGATGAAACGAAAGTACCTTCAGGAACCGAAGTAAGTTGATTAAAATCTAACCAGAGCGTTTCCAATGCAGAGTTTTCAAAATTTCCAAAACTTATGTCAGAAATCTGATTGAATCCTAAATCCAAATAAGTCAAACTTGACAGTGATGCAAACACATTGGCGGCAATTGTTACAATTTCGTTTGAAAACAAATTAATTGACTGCAAATCGTCTAATCCTGCGAATGCGTTAGCTCCAATTGTCGTTATGCCACAATTTGATAAATACAAACTCCGAAGTCTTGGCGCATTAACAAACACATTCTCTGGTAATGTCGTTATTGTGTTACCCGATAAATACAGACTTTCAAGATTCACAGCGTTTGTAAAGTCAGACGCAGAGATCTCAGAAATTTCTGATGAGTATGCTTCAAATGAATAGAGAGTATCTCTAGAAAAAGTGCCAGTCGGTATCCTGAATAGTGTCGAATAATAAAACGCAAGTGAGTACGGATCAACTTCATAAATGATCTGCAGAGTCTCTCCTTCCTCCAAATGGAAGTTTTGAATTGTGGTGTAGGGAGTGTAAATTATTAATTCACGAACATTTTGGCCACTCACAGCACATGATATGGCTGCTAACACACCAAGCAGACAGGCGATCCTGTAACAACACTTTAATTAATTTCACTTCATTTTGTCACTTTTCACAAAAACTTACCTCATGATGATGTCCGAAACGTTACAAGGTGGGAACAATAATAAGTTGATTGTGGCAGCAACC